>OX596031.1:29654724-30332239 GCA_951394125.1 Epistrophe eligans | reverse complement strand
ATTTATCGACCTTGTTTCTAAGAAATAATAAATAATAATAATAACAATAAATAATAATAATAATAAAAAATAATAATAATAAAAGTAGGCGTGGCAGTGGGCGTGGCAGTGGGCGAATTTTACTAAATCTATTTTTTTTATTTTTTTTTTCTCGTTCCTAAGAATAAAACTCTGAATATTTCATCCAAATCGTTGAGGTCGTTTTCGAAAAACCAAAAACTAATAAAAGTGGGGCAGGAAAGTAGGCGCATTTTACTAATTTTATTTTTCTAATTTTGTTTGTACCTATAAAAGTAAACTCTGATAATTTCATTCAAATCGTGTGAGCCGTTTCCGAGAAATAAAGACATTTCCAACCGTTTCCGTCATACTAAGAAATAAGAAAAGTGGGCGTAGTAGTAGGCGGATTTTGCTAAATACAATTTTTTATTTTTTTTCCCATTCATCGTAATAAACCAAAGAAAAAGAAACCAAATATATATAAATATATATATAAGAATAGCTCGTTTAAAGTAATAAGATACATAGATATAAAGGGTGGTTAAATTTTAAGGGCCGATGTAGAATGTGAACCACACCTAAACGTCAAGTTTTTTCAGCATTTTATTTGACATTTCTCAATTTCAGACTAACTCAATTTGAACCTTGGCCATTTCAAGCATCGTAATTGGTCAGAATGGTGGCAATAAATGGCAACAGTGGATGATCAATTTTCGAAGAAAATCATCTTCAGTGATGAGGCACATTTTCACCTCAGTGGATTCGTCAATAAGCAGAATTGCCGCATTTGGGCGAATGATAATCCAAGAGTGATTGTCGAAAAACCAATGCACCCACAAAGAGTGACTGTTTGGTGCGGTTTATGGGCTGGCGGCATCATCGGGCCGTATTTTTTCTAAAATGAGGCCGGTCAGGCAGTTACTGTGAATGGTATTCGCTATCGTGAGATGATAACGAACTTTTTATGGCCCGAATTGGAAGATATGGATGTGGACGATGTGTGGTTTCAACAGGACGGTGCCACTTGCCACACAGCTAACGTAACAATGGCTCTTTTGCGCGACAAATTCAATGGCCGTGTTATCTCACGTGGTGGCGATGTCAATTGGCCACCAAAATCATGTGATTTGACACCGTTCGACTTCTTTCTTTGGGGTTATTTGAAAGAAAAGGTGTACGTCGATAAGCCAGCAACAGTTCAAGAGCTAAAGGATGAGATAATTCGGCACATTAACGGCATAGAACCTCAATTATGCCTCAGCGTCATTGAAAATTTGGACCATCGGATGGAGGTGTGCCGCCGAGGCCGCGGCGGCCATTTGGCCGATATTTTGTTCCATACATAATTGAACCATACTAATATTATCATAATAAAAAGAAATGACAATATTTTCCTAAATATGTTTTATTCAAAATCAACATCGGCCTTAAAATTTAACCACCCTCTATTATTTTATTTAAATTAAAACTAATAACTCTCAGAAATGAAAATTCCTGATTGATTGATTGATAAAAAATTAAAAAAAAATTGCACCCAAATTTCAAACAATTAAACACAATCAAAGCAGATGGCTCCGTTTTTAACAAAAAAAAAAAATATTTGTTAAAGCTAAGTGCCAAGATATGGCCTTAAGAGTATTTATTTCTTTTTTGACACTTTTACATCAATTTAGCGACATAGGCCGCTAATTAGATAAGTAACTGCCTCCATTGATGCTTTTGTATGGAAATAAGTATCGACTAGCAGTCTAGTATGTCCATGTTTATTTATCTAGTTACTATGTTTGAATATTAAGAATTTTTAATTGTAAGACAGTGCTATTAATTCAATTTAAAATCTAAGTTATGTAGATGTTTTAAATTCAGTTGCAAGGGGCCATGGAAGTTCCTTTTTGAAGTGACAATAAGTCCTAACGCAAAAAAGCATTATTGTCATTGGGATTTGTCATTAAACCCTATATTTTGTATGTAAAATAATTTCCTAGTTGATGGAAAATTCAATTTTTTGAAAAAATTCGAAGTTATTCACTTAACTATACCTTACCTACGCACTGTGAAATTAAAAATTTATTCTGAAGAATATGATTTTCTAATTTTTAATTTACATAATATAAGTTTAAATTTTAAGCAACGGAATATTAATATTGTACTTACTTTGATGTAACAGATTATCCCTTCAAAATATTTTGAAAATTTTGTATTGTGGAGGTCTGCTCGAATTATATGTCTATCAATATTCATCTTAAACATCCATGATGGGTTTTTGGGTTGATTTAGAAGATTTTCAAATTATTTGATTAATTGATTGATTGCATGTGAATTGAAATGGAAACTGGAATATAATCGAAAAGACATTATGGCGCGCTACTGTTACATAACATAGGGATAATTGTGGGAATATAAGAGAATTTGATTGATGATTTGAAAATGATTTATAAGTGATGAACAACTCAAAGAAATTTAAAAAAGGTCGACAGTTTTGGTTTTTATACTCAAGAAATTTCAATATAGGACATGTTTAATTTCCGGGTTAATAATTTTATATGTTACTGGATTTAAAATTAAACAAAATTTAAGTTTATTTTTAAACACTGTCTAACTGTAGATAGCCGTATAGTTTTTAATTGTTGTCTATAAGAGTTATCTAACTTAGAAAACGGAGTTGGTTTTGTGAATCTGGGCTATTGTGACATTTTATTAAATTAAATAGAGCATATTTTCAACTTTTTCGAATTATTAAGACTCTTACGCCCATATTATTCAGTTGATTAATCCAAATTAAATTCAAATGGTAATTAATTTTAATTCAATTCCACTCATTAAACCCATCCTTTTTTAAATCCAATAACGATAAATCCAATAAGATTTAAAATGGCACGAAATGGTATGCGGAGACTAACTAAAGAATATTAATCTAGATTAAAGTTCAACGACAAATTATTTACTTCTTTTTCATGATTTTATGAATTTTGTTAACTCTCAGGATTAAAGAAATCAAATAAATAAATAAGATATTGTTTGAACGTTTGGACAGCTAAACTTATTTGTTTTTCATTTAAGAAAGTATTTATTTTTCATTATGAAGAAATTTTACACTTCCTAAAATTTACAATTTGAATGAAGATAATTTAAATTCATTTGATTTAAGGTATGTTTTTGTTATGAATAATATGTACATAGATTTAAATCTTTGAATTTAAAGAATTCAGATTTAATGGTTAGATTTAATATTCACTTAACGCAAATCCAGAGTGAATAATATGGCCGTTAGATAATAAAAATGATGACGACCGATTTCATTCATCTTTTTTTTAACTTTTTTAATACTTTGTAGAAGATTCTTAGAGAAAGAAAACATAAGAAAATTGGATAATTTCAGAAAACTTCACGTGTTTGACAGTTCACGCGTTTGATGAATGTGAATTTAAAAGACAGCTGTTTTCTTTTTTGTAACAAAAGAACTGCCTATGAATTTGTTAAAAATTGACAGATATCTGCTACAGGAACTATATATTTTAAAAATTATTCCTTTAGAATAAAATAGGGTAGATAGGGTTTGTTAACCTGTGCGAAGCCGGGGAGGGCCAGCAAGTTATCGAATAAAAAAAATAAACAATAATGACATAATATCGGGTTTTTCAATAAGAGCGCTAAAAAAGTTTTTTTAAATAAAACAAAAA
The DNA here is from genome assembly GCA_951394125.1 of Epistrophe eligans. Taxonomy (NCBI): domain Eukaryota; kingdom Metazoa; phylum Arthropoda; class Insecta; order Diptera; family Syrphidae; genus Epistrophe; species Epistrophe eligans. The sequence continues at coordinate 30,328,559 of OX596031.1, read as the reverse complement.
CGGTTTTGGATATCAATGGAATTCTTTATTCCTGTGAAAGTACGTTCGATGCCATTATGTATGGAACTCGATTTCTTTTGCATGGCAACCACGGGCACGCTTGCAGAAGTCCAGACGCTGAACCCAATTTTCGACGGTTTTCAAGCATAAATCGGCCGATACTGCTGCAATTTCACGTTGGATATTCGTACGAAGTTCATCAATAGTCGCTGGCTTGTTGGCATAGACCATAGACTTGACGTAGCCCCACAGGAAATAGTCTAACGGCGTCAAATCGTATGACCGAGGCGGCCAAGCGGCTGGACCATTTCGTGAGATAAGGATAACACCTTCCCCAAACTTGGTTTCCAATAAATTGATTGTGACATTCGCTGTGTGGCTTGTGGCGCCGTCCTGTTGAAACCACATGTCCTCCAAGTCCATATCATCCAATTGGGGTCAAAAATATTCGGTTATCATTGAACGGTAGCGATCCCCATTCACAGTAACGTGCCGGTCTTGATCATCACGGAAGAAGTACGGCCCAATGACGCCGCCGGCGTCACCAAACCGTAATTTTTTCGGGATGCAATGATGACTCATGGAGTGCGTGTGGATTGCTGCCTGACCAATACCGCATATTTTGTTTATTGACGAAGCCATTCAGCCAGAAATGAGCCTCATCGCTGAAGATGATTTTTCGATGAAAATCCGAATCATTTTCAAGTTGTTGCTCAGCCCAATTCACGAACATACGACGCTTCTGGTGGTCAAGCGGCTTTAGTTCTTGCGTCAATTTAATCTTGTTAGGATGTAGGCCAAGATCTTTTCACAACGACGTCACAGAGATGCCCAACGCTTGAGAACGACGTGTGAGAGACACATTTGGGCTTTCTGCAACTGAAGCCTCAGCGGCAGCAATATTCTCGACACTACGGGTACTTCTTTGTCTCACTGGCACGGGAACATTTTGTACTGTACCTGCGGATTCAAATTTTTCCACTAGACGCTCAATTGTTGATCTGCTAGGACGATTATGACGACCATAAATTAGACGTAACGCTCTTAACGTTGAGGCCACTGACTCAGAATTTCCGTATTAAATTTTAATAATTTCGACTCGTTGTTGGCTCGTATATATATCTTTCCATCATGAAATGGCAAACCTTACTGAAGAGAAATGTCAAAAGAGCGGCAAGAAATATGGCGTCGTTTGCTGTCCCTGTTGCTTTACTTTTGTAGCGTCCCTGTTGAAAAACCCGGTATATGCGAAATAATAATAATAATTAACGAAGTAATATACCTAATGCGAAATAATGCCGCCAGTGGGCATACGCAATAATTTGTTGTTTTTTTTATTATTTATAACAGATGTTATCAAGAAAACTGTGAACAAACATACAATTTCAACTATCTTAGATATTCCAAGAAAGATAAAATGTGAAAAATATGTGTTATAAATTTAAATTGAAAGCATTCAAAAAAAAACATTTTTAAAAGCTCATATTCGTCCACTTTGTAGTTTATTTATTTATCATATATTAAAAAAAAATAAACCTTTATACAAACCCATTGACACTTAAATCAATGATAAAAGAGTCCTCAAACGAACCAAAATAAATATTTTTGGCGAAAAAATCATATGCAATTTCCTTTTGGATTTCATCACATTTTTTTTATTTTATTTGTTTTTTTGCAAGCACTTAACGTGAACGTCATAGACAAAACTATTCCCTTCTATCGGAAAACATAACAAACTTATTGGTCTGAAAGTTTTGTGATAAAAAATAAAATTAGAAAGACTTAACTTAGTTTTTGTTATGTATTTTTTGATATACACACCAAATGAAATAGTAAAATATTTTTAAGGATAAAAAATAAATGTAGGAAAAACCATTTGCATTGGAAAGTTAATACCTAAACAAAATATTTACACAAAGAGTAGAGTAGATCATTATGTGAAAAATTCTAACAAATATAAATATCTACCAACAAAAAAAAAAACTAAACAATTTATTATGCAATTAAATGTATTTATGTTAAATTAAAAAAATTATTATCTATTAATAAATTAATTGTAATATCACGGAAAACTCGTATTTAAGACAAATAATGAATGATGACGAAGATTCACCGAATTTTGTATTTTTAAAACATAATATAGGACTTTACTTTTCCAAAGGTTTGCTTTATTAGGTCAAGTTGTCGATACAGATACGCATTTCAATTTAAAAAAAAAATCAAAAGTCATTGGCCTGCATTTTCCAGTACTTTGTCCAGAAGTGCACGCATGTTTGTCATAATCAGCCAAACGAAAATTTTGGATTTGTTTTCCTTGTACGCCAAGGAGGTGGAGGGAAAAAAAATGTCTGTACGAATCCAACAAAAAAAAGCTCTTTTGCGTACTTTGCGTATTAAATATTCTCGATCAACAACCAGTGTTGCTGAAGTGCCAAGATCGGGCCTTTTCACACGGCAATTTAACTGTGGTACGGAATACGGAGACACAAAAAAACTCAATATGGCACGCTTTTCTTATTTCAATTTTGTAATTCAAATAAACCGAATTTTGACGAAATTTGATGACAATTGATCCAAATGGTGAAAAACTGACAGAAACTCTAATAGAGCAAATGATTTTTTTCTAATTTGTTGTTGAATGAATATATAGTTTTTTTTTTTTTTTTTGTGGAATAATTTGCGTTTTAAAATATGGCAAGAAACGCCACCACCTCCATCAAAAACATCAGATGAACTCACTGCTTTCATGAAAACGTCATATTGAAAACGTGTTAAAAAATGTTTCTAATTACCAGTAATTAAAATGTATGTGCATTTACCTCAAAGAAATCTCTGCACAAAAATGTGTGCAGCAACTTCTGAATATGAGTGAGAAAAAGTTACCAACTGATCCTACAACAAATTAGAAATCATTTCCATCAGCTGCTGTCAATATTCAAAAATCATTAACGTGTTCTATGAACGTGCAACCTTGTAATCGAATAATTATCATGTTTACAGAATACATAAACCACCAAATTCAATTGAAAACACCTGGTGAAACAGTTAAAATATACGCAACCATTTCTGCAGTAATAATTTACGATGAATATTTTTATTACCTATCCATTCGAATTTTATAATTCATTGGAGTCATCTAGAATGCCTCCACATATGTATATGTATTTAATTTAAGATGGGTCAGTGCTAATGTTTATTCTGAAATAAGCAAGTGAAGTTAGTCTCCCTTTTGTACTTGCTCTAAAGCTAAAAAGGAGAAAAAAATACCGTAAGTTTTCTAATCAAAATTCAAAACTTGCTCTTATGTGCGAACACAATGTGATTTTAAAGTCTTAATAATTAAAAAAAAAACTTTTTATCTGATAAAAGAAATTTATTAGTTCTTGGAACCTATATTTTATGCCACCTGCCAAAAATATAGCATAGCTTAAGGAAGTGGTGTCTTGCACTTCGCACATATAGAAATAAATTAATAATTAAAAAAATATCTGAAATTGATTTGACATCAACGCAAACTAAGAGATTTCTTACACAAATATCGATTTATGAGAAACAAATTTTTAAAATCGTTGAAGCGGCTTAAAAAAAAAAAATTTGTATGTACACAATTTTAAATATATATGTAAATGTATTTTTAAGAAAAAAATTGGTAACCCAATTTTTAGAACTTATTAATGCGGAGTTAAAAAATTAGTTTTTAAAAACAATCATATCTAGATCCCATTTTCGAATTTTCAAAAAATAATTTTGAAATTTTTTTTAACATCCAAAATTTTATTTTTTTTTTTTGAAAATTCTGATATACAATATTATTCAAACTTATTAGGAGGTTTTTCGTTAAAAATTTCATTACAATTGGTTCAACTGATAATGAGATAGTCAAAAACCCAAAAAATGGCCCTATGAGAGGTAACATTTTTAAATAATAGATAATTAAATATAAAAAAATATTAATCAAAATCGTACTAGCCGTTTTTTTAGAGAGAGAAAATGAGATTTTCAATACCGGTTTTTAAACATTTGTATGGGAAGTACCGTTAATTTTGGTTATAATAAAAATTTTTATTTATAATCTGCTAGATAATGTCAAAAAACTGTTGGGTACTAAGTTTAATAAAAATCGACCAAGTCGTTTTCGGATAATTAGGTTGTTAAAATAAAAATTGGAAACTTTTTTTTTTAAATCAAAAAAAAAAAATTGGAAACTTTTTTTTTTAAATCAAAAAAAAAAAATTTTTGAAAATTCTCTATAAAAAAATTGACCAAAATCAATTGAACCATTTTTGAGAAAAGCGAAAATCAAAAAAATGGTTCTATGGGAAGTACCATTTATAACAATTTTTTGGATTTTTTTTTTGTATTAAATGGTAGCCTTTTTGTAAAAAAAATTACTGAATTTTGTTATTTAAGTTGTGGGCACGTTTTTAAGAAAAATAAGATTTTAATTTTTTGCTAAAAAAATTATACGGCAGATACCGTTATTTTTGATCTTAAAAAAAATGAAAAAAATGAAAACGTGTGGGGGAAATGCCCAAAAAACGCTAGGTACCAAGTTTAAAGAAAATTGACCCACCCGTTTAGGCTACAGACGAAAGGACAGGTAGACAGACAGACAGACAGAATTACGAGACAAAAGTTGTTTGAAGTCGAAGCATTTAAAAAAAAAACGGGAAGAAACAATCAAGTTCAATAAAAAGAGTATGTTTTGAGTTGAGTAATACAAGTTCTTAATTTAGAAGGTCTTACCTTTGAGGCTGATGGGTTTTTCAAAAGTGAACTTAAACTAAATAAGTATAAAAAGGAAATGAGTTCGCTGAGGGATTATTTGGGATATTTTATGGGAAACTTAAAAAGGACGTCAAAGAGAAATTATTGAACGCCATCTTGTTTCTCAAACTACTTTCATTCACCTAAATTGTTTTAGGTACGCTGATATTATTGATACATCCAAAATTCCTAATACGCTTTCATTTATGGTGTAAAGACTTTTATTGTCTTACCTGCTGATTTGATTATTATTATTTAAAATGAATTAATATGTTTAATATGAAAAATTTGATTTCATTACCTATATACTTCACTGTCACCTCTTCCTTTAGCTCATTTAGGCTTAGCCTTTTGAAAGTCATAACAGCGGTATATATTTATATAAATAAATTCACCTTAAGATGTCCCTGATTCAAAATCTCTTAAGTCTCTAATCTTTTCATCGTTCGTTTTAAAGAACATCTTCTCTGAACTTTATTAATTAAGCTTCAAAAAGGATCTCATAAAATACCATAAATATTTCTTTATTTTTTTTTTTTCGTTTTGCTCAAAAACAAAACAAAAAAAAATAAGAAAAGTCGTCAATCATTTTTGTGAATCCTTTTATACATTTATGTTGATTTCTTGTGGGTAAAAGTAATATAATATATGGCGAGCCAGTAGGTTTTCATTTTAATAATACAAAAAGATATAAATCATGTGGCCTTTGTTTTGAATTTAGGGAAAATCACATTAAGAAATGATTTATGTTAAATTTAGGAGGTGAAAAGTTATGAGTGTTTTGTCAAAAGGTTTAAATAGGTATGGTTATTATATATGTCTAAGATATTTAACTTTCAACACACATTATTCACTTAGGTTATTTGGTTTTCATTCTTCTCAAGGTTTGCGAGTCCTTAAATGTTTTGCCCAATCATTTTTGTTATTTGTAGGTTTTTATTTAAATAAGTATTTAAGGTTTTTTGTAAATAAATGTCTGACTTTTGGTAAATATGTTGATTTCAAAACTTAAAAGTTGGCGAATGTATCTATCTTAGTTGTAAGTTGAAATTATTTTCACAAAAACAATCTTTACTTCTTAAACAGCATAAATTATTATCATTTCTAGAACACTATCAAAAGATTTCTTTAAAATTTCATCAACTTTAAAAGTATAACATAGACAAGAAAAATACCCTTGAGTTGTATTGCATTGATAAGGTACCTTCATGTTCAAGTTAGATTGAAAAGTTTTCTAAGAAAAACTATTTCAGGAAATGCACACCACATGCACATTGCACATCCTGGGAAAGATAAAACCAAAAGGATTACAAAAGAAATGGATTTCTAAAGAATGTTTAATAATATTGTGTTCAATCTTTTTTGTTCAAAAACAATATAGAAAGATGAAGTTACATTCGTACACCTGTTAGGTTTATTTCATTGTTCGCAAACTTCATCTATATAGAAAAAAACAGAAGAAAAAGGATAACACATTCAAATCAATTTTAATAAAATTGAAGTAATTTCTGACCACAAAGAAGTTCTACAAAACAGATTGGATGTATCTACTTTAATATTTTTTTTTTTACTTTTTATTTCTCCAAAAAATATTCCGCCAAGCAAACTAGAAAATTTTTTGGAGGCAAATGGCCGATTGAAGAAATATTTTACCACCACATAATATGAATTGACATAAATCCAATTATCTTAGAGCATTACCAGGTACCCAACGTTCCGTACCTATTTTGGCGGCCAATTTTTGGCGGAATTAAACAAATTTGATATCTAATTTGTAGCTAATTAAATGCAAATGCTAATGCTAAACTTTGTAGCTCGCATAGATTCTTAATTATTAAAGTTTCCGCTAAAATATTTCTGAAGTTAGAGCATAGAGTACCTATATTATCTAGAGAACCGACTTCAACGCTTTTTCTCTTTCACCCTACAAGCTGCACTGAGAGGATTTCCTCCACAAGGCTGAATATGTGTTAGTTGCCGAATGCATTTTTAATGGAATCGCACTAACCTAGCGATAATTTAATGGATATTGGCTCAGTTTTGCTCAGTGCTCAGTTCTCCCACCAGATATGAAATACTTTTTTTTAAAACTGCATTATAAACCATGTTCATACTTCTTGTAAAAAAAGTCCATCGCTGGAATTTGATCTCTCTTTTACTGAGATGAAAACAAAACAGAACAACCAACCCACCGACCCTCAGTTACATCGGAGCTGCGATGATGGTGGAAACAACGCTTGCGTGCACGTCTTTCTTTTCTTTTTTTCAGTAATGTTCGTGTTTTTGTGTGTATCTTTCAAAATTAAAAAGATGGGGAGAGAAATTTGAAGAGAGATGCGCTATATTTACAATTCACACGAATTCACGGATAGGGAATTTAGGAGAGTGTTCTCTTACTGTGCTCAAATAAAATTTGCGGGTGTTTTAGGCAAGGGGGGTACGAGTCGGTTCTCTAGATAATATAGGTACTCTATGAGTTAGAGGACGAATATACAAAAACAACATCAATTCTCTTGGTGTCAAAATTGTAGCTTTTCAATTGCTAATTTGTTGCGCAAAAATTTTGTTTTTAGATTTTATCGATCATTTTTTATTTGAATTTTAAATTTCCAAAGTAATTTTTGGTAATTTTAAATATACCGGAAGTTAGAAAACAATATCTAAAAAAATGTGATTTTCAAAAAATTTTTTTGGCAGAAATTGTAGGTTCTTAGATGCTATATGATTTTAAAAAATGTACATGCCAAAATTTGTTTCGAATTTATAAAAAATGGTTTAATTTTGGTTGTTTTATTATTAATTTTGACATCCAGCAGTTTTTTAACATTAACTAATAAATTTTAAACAAATAAAATGCACTCAAAATGCAAAATGCACAATCTCAATTTATAAAAAAAAAAAATTTAAATCGTTGAAGCGATTTAAAAAAAAAAAAATTTAAGAAAAAAATTCGTACGCCAATTTGTTGTACTTATTTATGAGGAATTTAAAAATTAATTTAAAAAAAAAAACTTCCACCCGTTTTTGAAATATCGAATTTTCAAAAAATAATTTTCAATTTTTTATGAAAAATACAAAATTTAATTTTTTGAGAATTTTGATATGCAATATTATTCAACTTATAAGTAACTTTGGTGTAAAAAATGTACTTAAAATTGGTTCAACAAATAATGAGATAGTCGAAAACCTAAAACTTTTAACTTTTTTTAAAAATCCAAAAAATATTTTTAAAATTATTGTAGACATTGTCTATAAAAAAAAATTGATCAAAATCAGTTGAACTGTTTTTGAGAAAATCGAAATTAAAAAATGTACCATTTTAATCTATTTTTCCGAATTTTTTTTATAAAATGGTAGCATTTTTGTAAAAAAAATTACTGATTTTTTTTTTTTAAGTTGTGGGCACGTTTTTGAGAAAAATAATATTTTCACAATAATTGGTAAGAAAATTTGTACGGCAGGTACCGTTATTTTTGATCTTAAAAAAAATTTAAAAAAACGTATGGGGGGAAAGCCCAAAAAACGGTAGGTACCAAGTTTAAAGAAAATTGATCCACCCGTTTAGGCAGCAGCTGAAAGGACAGACAGACAGAAGTGTAAGACACACATTTTCTAACTTCGCTATCATTGTAATGTCAACTTTGATCAATATCTCGAGTTCGATTATTTTTACAAATGCATAACTTGCCATATAGTACCTATCCTACATATATGTATGTACATATGTATATCGCAAATAAAAATTGGTCAGTCAATTAAGCCGATTTTGAGAAAAACGAAAACCCAAACAAATGGTTCTATGGGAGGTACTATTTATAACTATTTTTCGGAACTTTTTTTTATAAAATGGTAGTCTTTTTGCTAAAATAACTGATACATTTTTTTAAAATGTTGTTGACATGTTTTTGAGAATAATAAGATTTTGATTATTTGCTAAAAAAAAATGTACGCCAGGTACCAAACTTAAAGAAAATCATATCATTGAAACAAATTTTTAATTTAGCAATTAAATTAACGGTATTTCTCATAGAACCATTTTTTGTTTAAGCTAAACTAAATGCCTATTTATTGAAGATATTGTAGTTTTTTTTTTTAATACAACATGTGTAAAATATTTATTTTTCAAAAATGTGTAAACGTGTTTTTTTTTTTGTTTAAAACCAAGATAAAATCTTTGTTTTCTATTAATTGAATTACATATTATATAATTTTCACTTTTTTCTTAAAATAAAACAAATGTTTTAACCTTATTTTTTAAATACATAATTATATACTAGGCGTTTTATTTTATTTATGTTTCTGTAAGAATAAAATTATCTATTATACTTAAAAAATATTAGTTATCTCCTTAACTTAAATTGAGAATCCGCAGACTAATTTGGTTATTTCGAACAACACTGTACACTAAATTTAAAATTTTTTAATTGAACATTTAAAGCTTTAATAATGTAATTGTATTACTATTATCAAAATTATGGCTGAAAACACTGTCTTACAAAATTTAAGGGTACAATATCTCTCGTTACATTAATTTCCAAGAATTGTTTCAACTTTAGTCAAATTAAAAAAAAAAAAAAGTATACATGTTTTAATACCTAATATGAACAAACTGTAAACTAAACTTCATTAGCAAGCTGTCGTCTTATGCACATGCACATAATATGTGAACATATTTTTTTGACAAGGTATTCTTACAGATGAAGTTTTGTTAGATGATATGCACATTGCACACTGTTCATTTTAGAAAATACAAGTATATTTATGTATTTGTAAATAAAAAAAAAAATATTTGAAACACAGTTCTTAGTTTATAACAAAAAAAAAAAAACACAAACAAAATAATGGTTATGTGCAAGCACCATAGGTTTTCATCTCATATCAAAAATATTGACATTAATGTTGTCGATGATGGAAGGCTCTTATGGTATAGATATTTGCAAACAAAAACTTTCTATCAATTTGGTTTGATTGATTGATCCATTTATAAAGCAACAAAAAAAAAATAAAATGATTGAACCAAAATGCTCAACTGCAGCGAGTATTATTTCTTGAATGGAAGTGAAATTGATTGATAAACTGAAAACAGCCATCACAATAGGTAGGTACATTTCAATTAAATTATGTTTTTGTTCAAAGAATTTTAAGTTGAATAAAATATAAAATTTGTATTTATTGTTAACACGCCTATATACTCTTATGTAGATACTAATAAGACTACAACAAACTGGTTCCAAGAAACAATATACAGGGTGTCCAGAAATCACCGCCACAGAAGAAAATTATAAGTTCCCTAGGTCATTTCAACTGGAGAGTCGTTTTCGACTTAGAACTGTTTTTATGATTTTTATTCTATTCTCCTTTGACTGACTCTAACCTTGCCAAACTACAACCGATTTTTGAATTTGTTTATTTAAATTTTGTTTTTTTTAATAATTTTAAATTTAATTTTATGTAAAAATTGTTAAGTATTTTTAAGAACACATATTGGGCTTTCATAATAAAAAATAAAAAAAAATTATTTAATAACGTGTTTTGTGAAAAAAAAATCATATCAAAGTAAAACAAAAAAAAACAAACTAAAAACATTTCCGGGCAAAATTTTCAAAAATCGGATGATGTTCAACCGAGTTATACAGGTATACAAACAAAAAATCAATTAATTTTCATATATGTATGAAACACAAAAAAAGGAACATTTTATAGAACTTAAATCTTGGTGTTTCATAAAATACAACGTTGATATTTAGGAAAGCTTAAAAAAAAATTCATAGAACGATGCGATCTCCTGATTCATGAACGAACACTCAAAAATGACATGACATAGTGGAGAATTGAACATTTGAATTGGAAAAGACAGTATATAGGAGTGTTTGGACAGCCAGAAAATAAAGACTGCACAACATCTTTTCCGGAAACCTATACCTACTATATGATCATCGACTCTGTGAGACCAAATCTACTCAGATATTCTTGGTTTCCCAATGCTGAACTTATATCCAAATCCTGGGTTGTTAACCAAAGGGTTGTTAAGACTGCAGTTAATTGAAGATTGCAGTCAATAAATTCGCAGTCAATTGATTAAATTAAATTGTTTGAATAAATGTTAAAACTTTGACTTAATACTTCAACTTAAAAACATTTAAGCATTTAATTTAAATTTCAACTATTCTGATTTGGCAGTTAATTGACTACCAGTCAAAAGACTGCAATACTTTTTGACTTTTTGATTGTTTTTGACTGTTTCGAATGTTATAATCACTTAAATTTCATGTTTAAATCATTTGATTGTCTTTTAAATGTAATCAATTAAATTAATTAATTAAATAAAATCAGTAAACAGAAATGCGGACTTTGTGCTCTAACGTTTTGGGGTGAATCATGGTTTCAAATTTATAAATACATATATTAATAAAAATGAAAAGATCGAAATGACATTTTATTTTTTTTCCGCGAATTTATATGGAACCCAATTATAGCTGCTAGTCAATTAATTGCTTTAGTTTTCTTCCAAGTTAGATGATTGAATATGACTGTTGATCGAAATTTTAAATTTAAAGTAATTAAAAAAGTCAATAGCCTTATAAAAATAAGATGCTTTAGTTAATTGACTGCAGTCACCAACTGACAGAAATTTTAAATCTCTAATATTTTAAGACGTTGGTTGTCTGGCTTTTACAAATGCAAGAGGGGCTAATTTTTAAAATTAAAAACCATAGTTGAGTGATAGGATATTTTTTCAGGGTGCTCTTTTAAAGATTGAAGTAAAAAAAAATTGATTTGAGTAAAATGTCAAAATATTTTAATTAAAGAAATTAATTTTACTATTACTTACAGCCAATTTCTTTACAGAGTTCTAAAGCTAGTATCGGTACTAGTCCTGAAGATAGTACTCAAATCAATATCAACTCATTTCTTCACACAAGTTCTAAAGCCCTAAAATTGTCAATTTGGTACCGAGTATTAGTTAGGACTCGATACTAGCTAGCTCCTAAAAATCAGCTAGTACCGGGTTATTATACCAATTGTTAGTACTCAAATCAATACCAAGTGATTTCTTCACAAAAGTACTAGTCCTGTCAAATTCGTACCGAGTACAAGTTAAAATTCGGAACTAGCTAGTACCTCAGAATCAGCAGTCTAGCACGCTAATACTCAAATCAGACCAATTCATTTTGTTCGTTTAATAATTTATTGGTTGTCGTTTGTTTAGAAATAGGTAATACATTTTTTGTTAATTTTATTGATTTTCATTTTAATTTTTGTTTTTCAAAATTGTATATTCGAAATTTTAAGTTTAAATTTTTTGCTCCAGAAAACGCGTTTTTAGACATTTGGATCGAAATATTGAATATGTCAAAATTATAGTTTGTTACCTACATATATGTCAAGCTATAAAATGTCAAATTCCATTGGAAGATGATTACGAATGTTTAAAAACTTATAAAAAAAATCACAATTTTATGAAATTTTATTTTGTACTCCTGAAAAAATCAATTTAGGGTCTGTCGGGGAATTTTGAAATGAAATATCCGATATGCCACAAAATATAGCTTGTTATCTATCTGTCAAGCTGTAAAATGTCCAATTCCATGAAAAGATAGCTACGATGCCGATGGATTAAAAAAAAAAAAACTCTACAAAATCAAATTTTTTTTTTAAATTGAAGGTCAATGCAGGTTACGTTGACACGATAAAAAATTGTGCTGTGTTAACGTTGAGATACAGTTTACCCGCTGACGAGCATTATATCAACGCGAGTGTCAATCCAATGACGGTGTGTTCTGCGTTAAAGATCACACGCCTTGACAACTTTGTGAAAAAATTTTACGTCATTTTGACGTCAGAGAATCAACGTGTTGACCACTTATGTTGATCGTCTAATCGTAGCTTAACAACGTCAACTGGCAATAATTGTGCTGAAGAGTTGACGCGAGTTCTAGACTGCATTCATTAGATAGGAATATTCCAAAACTATAATTGCTTTTGATGCAAAGCAAGACTGCAAGAATGCTTTTTGTTTTTCTATTTCGTCCAAACAACCAGTACACTCATCTTAATAGAACTGCATACGTAGGTCTCCAAATTCTGTCATCAACTTGCTCTCCTCGTCTTCCTAGTGTTGCTTGGGCTTGAATTACACCAGTTTTAGACGTATTAAGTTCCTACTACCGCTTTGTGAACTAAGGTACTAACTTTTCGTTGGGACTGAGTATCAGAGCTAGTATCGGGTCCAGCTAGACTGGTTACTAGGTTGGCTTAGTACTTATGTAAAAAAATTGTGCGTTAATATTCGAGTGCAAAAATAAAAAAAAAAAATAAAAATTAATTATGGACAGGGTGACCAAAAACCTGGTTCAAAGTAGGGGTTTTTCGAAATTTTAAGCCGTTATTTGAAAACCATTATAACGGGTGGTTAAATTTTAAGGGCCGATGTTGAATGTGAACCACACCTAAACGTCAAGTTTTTTTTCAGCATTTTATTTGACATTTCTCAATTTCAGACTAACTCAATTTGAACCTTGACCATTTCAAGCGTCGTCAATGGTCAGAATGGTGGCAATAAATGGCGACAGTGGATGATCAATTTTCGAAGAATTTCATCTTCAGTGATGAGGCACCTTTTCACCTCAGCGGATTCGTCAATAAGCAGAACTGCCGCATTTGGGCGAATGATAATCCAAGAGTGATTGTCGAAAAACCAATGCACCCACAAAGAGTGACTGTTTGGTGCGGTTTATGGGCTGGCGGCATCATCGGGCCTTATTTTTTCTAAAATGAGGCCGGTCAGGCAGTTACTGTGAATGGTATTCGCTATCGTGAGATGATAACGAACTTTTTATAGCCCGAATTGGAAGATATGGATGTGGACGATATGTGGTTTCAACAGGACGGTGCCACTTGCAACACAGCTAACGAAACAATGGCTCTTTTGCGCGACAAATTCCGACAAATGGCCGTGTAATCTCACGTGGAGGCATTGTCAATGTACGTCGATAAGGCAGCAACAATTCAAGAGCTAAAGGATGAGATAATTCGGCACATTAACGGCATAGAACCTCAATTATGCCTCAGCGTCATCGAAAATTTGGACCATCGGATGGAGGTGTGCCGCCGAGGTCGCGGCGGCCATTTGGCCGATATTTTGTTCCATACATAATTAAACCATACTAATATTATCATAATAAAAAGAAATGACAATAATTTCCCAAATAATTTGTGCTTTATTCAAAATCAACATTGGCCCTTAAAATTTAACCACCCTTTATTTCGGTATCGAAAAGTTACTAAATGGTAAGAGGTCATGACCTGGCTTATCACCAGTTTCAGTTTGGACAATTGATTATGGGATACCCTGTATAATAGAGTGGGCCGAAAAAACTTTTTTTTCGAATTTCAAGTTGTAATACCGCGGGAAAGTTGCGAATTGTGAAGACTAAGAAGGGTTTAAAAAATTTTTGAAATCGGTTCATATCTTCCGGTCGCGCATGGGGTCTAAAGTTTGAAAAAAATTGAAAAAAATGGTATTTTTACAAAAAAAAAATTCTAACCAAACGTTTAATTTTTTTAATATAATAGCTTTAGGTAACTCTTATATGAACCAAATATTAAGTAGAAAAAAGAATGGTTCAAATTGGTTAAGGACTTCCGGTCGCGCAGAAACGTCAAAATCAATGAAATTTTGAAAAAAATTTACAAAAATTGAGGAAAATGACATTTCAAGAAAAATGAATACTTACAAATTTCCTACTTCGTAACTGGTTTCCATTTCAAAATAAAAAGTTTAAAATTAAGAAATAAGTACAATTACACCATAAAATTTTATTAGGAACGAATATTTTATTTAAAAAAATAAGTTTTGTTTAATTTATTGGTCAACGTTATTTTTGTCTTGAACAACTTTGTTTTCACTCGCTTTGAGCTGAAGGAACTTTAAATTTAGATTTTTGTGAAAAATTTGGCATAGCTGCTCTTGACATCAAGGTGGTTCTTATAAATCCATCTCTATTTTCGACCCCACAAACTTTTGAAGAGGCTTCCGAAACGAGTTTTACGCAACGTTCAACTGCCTGCGTGTGAACTGGGAAATCAAGTTTCCAATTAGGAATTGAATTACTTGTTATATATGAAATTATTTCAGCGTCACTTATATTTTTCAATAATGGAGGAGATGACAAATCACAATCCACCCAATTAATAATTTCTGGGTAGTTCTGGGCATTGAAATTCAAACTGGGTGGCTTGTAAGTTCTTATAACTTTTCTGTTCCGATCCATCTGCCTTGACTTCAAAATCCGTCGAAATCCGAGTTCTCTTATTTGTTTTTCATCATCTTGTGCCATGGTTAGCATTAAATGTTCAGGGTGTGCGAAGAATCCGTTTCTTTCGATAACAGGATCGGCGATATTTCGTAAATCTTCGGAGAGATACATTGAAGATTGAATTGAATTGTACACAAGTTTTGGTCCTTCTTTCAAGTATTTACTTGTTTTAATTCTGAACTACATTGGCATGTATGAATTTAAAATAAAAAAAACAATGTCTTGTAGTTGTTGGGTTGGAACTTCTTCGCTTAAGTACAACCTAAGCGTTCGATTTGCTGTTGAATGTGCCAAGGGACCAGGATCTTGTGTAGCCAAATCTTCTTTGCAGTTTCCAGATTGTATTGCCAAAGAAATATCAAGTAAATATTGTTGATCTTTACTTAATATATTCCTGTCTACCTCAGGAATCTGACTGTTAATTTTATTAAAAGCAATAACTTCGCGTTTTTCGCAGTCAGGAAGTTTTTCGCCGATTGAACCCCTTAAAGATTTTGGGCCTGTTGATTTACCGTCTAATTATTGGAACAGATGCCGAAAAGGAAGTTCATTAAAATGCAGAAGGCAAACTACCCATTGCAAAGGTTTTCCTAAATATGTTTCCATTCGTCGAATTAGACCATTTTTCCAACCAGTATTAACGGCAGTTCCATCGCATCCTATGACAACTAAACTTTCAAGAGATATATCACGAGTAGACAGATACAAAACAGTGGCATTGGGAATAGCTTCAGAATTTCCAGAACTTGGAGTAACTTGACCGACGTAAACTGAACCAGGCTCTTGGATTAGCGAATAATGTTCTTATTTTTTAACTCTAAGAAACCTTTTTGCAGGCAGTTGAACGTTGCGTAAAACTCGTTTCGGAAACCTCTTCAAAAGTTTGTGGGGTCGAAAATAGAGATGGATTTATAAGAACCACCTTGATGTCAAGAGCAGCTATGCCAAATTTTTCACAAAAATCTAAATTTAAAGTTCCTTCAGCTCAAAGCGAGTGAAAACAAAGTTGTTCAAGACAAAAATAACGTTGACCAATAAATTAAACAAAACTTATTTTTTTAAATAAAATATTCGTTCCTAATAAAATTTTATGGTGTAATTGTACTTATTTCTTAATTTTAAACTTTTTATTTTGAAATGGAAACCAGTTACGAAGTAGGAAATTTGTAAGTATTCATTTTTCTTGAAATGTCATTTTCCTCAATTTTTGTAAATTTTTTTCAAAATTTCATTGATTTTGACGTTTCTGCGCGACCGGAAGTCCTTAACCAATTTGAACCATTCTTTTTTCTACTTAATATTTGGTTCATATAAGAGTTACCTAAAGCTATTATATTAAAAAAATTAAACGTTTGGATAGAATTTTTTTTTTGTAAAAATACCATTTTTTTCAATTTTTTTCAAACTTTAGACCCCATGCGCGACCGGAAGATATGAACCGATTTCAAAAATTTTTTAAACCCTTCTTAGTCTTCACAATTCGCAACTTTCCCGCGGTATTACAACTTGAAATTCGAAAAAAAAGTTTTTTCGGCCCACTCTACTGTATAACTAGGTAATAATTAAGTACAGCCATACAGCTGCATGACCTTTCAAAAATTCACACAAACTTAGAGTAAACTCAGTACTGAAACTGGCCCTAAATGCTTTTCAAAATTTGTTTTTCCCATGTCACACAAATATTCAAACATAAAAAATGTTTCTACATTCTGTGGTCTTTTTTTTTTGTCAAAACTTAAGGACTTGACAGTATTTTTTTTTCTTTACTTTTGTATCTATATATAAACATATAAATCACAATGAATTCTAAAATTAAAATCTCTAGGAAAACCACAACCAAACAAAAACTGTATCTTACAGATTTCCTCTTCACACCAAAATGAACTGAATTCTGTATGTGAAGTTATATTGGCGAAGTTTAAACTTCCTCGAAAAAAAAAAAAAAAAAACCTGTTCAGCTCACCTTATATAAAGCCACAAGTTGACCACATGGTATAAAAGGAAGCGACAACTTTTCTATATCCTTTTATCTACTCCAACGTTTTTTCCACCCCCAGGTTATAGGTAGTGTGTATAAATGTTTGATGAAGATTATTTTATCTATAAAGAGCTCCAAAGTTCGTTGGTGTTGGATTGAATTTTAGTAAAATAGACATAATCCAAAGCCCAGACTGTCACATATAGATATATATACAAAATGGACGATCTTCGGTGGTAATTGAAGACAAACGAGAATGTTGGTATGGAACAGTTTGTGCAAAAAAAAAATAAAAAAAATAAAACATCAACAGAATGCCATAAGACCAAACGATTACACTCATGTGGAAGTGTTCATGTTTGAAACTCAACCCCTTGGGCTACAGTAAAACAGTTTAGCTTCTTTATTTTTTACAGGATTATACAGGATATACTTATAGCAGATAGTAGATATACCTATTCTATTCTCTATTTGTATGTGTTTGGATCCTTTTTGAATGAAAAAAAAAAACACATAGAAGAGTGTGGGCAGCAATTTCCGGTTTCATGAACTTTTGTTGTTTTTTTTTTTTTATTAAAGTAGTGTGCACACAATGTTCCTCACTTCATGTACCTATACATATAGTATTAGATATACAGGATTTAACAAAACAACCAAATAGTTTGTATCCATGGGAAGAAGTGGTGCAATAAATTTTAATGACATTTATAGGTTTTAACAAAAAAAAAAAAAGTGAAAATCGATATAATGCCTAATGGACACATTGTAACGTGCGTTGTGACATCCTTTTATATTGTTTAATGTTAAATGGATTTTACAAAAAAAAACTTTAACTTTACTTTAAATTTAAAATTAAATGTGGAATTGCTGATGGGTTTTAACTGTGTCAAAGCTTAATCAGATTAATATATTAAGTTTTAGGTAAATAAGAATTTGTGTTTGTTTAATTTAATTTAATTTTTTTTTTATTTTTATATCATGACATTTTGATTTGCGAAATAAGTAGGTTCTATTTGGGAAAGTTTTTGATTCGTAAAAAATCAACCTCGGGATCTAAATTAAACCTGACATTACGATGATATGAGAACACGTTGGTCATAAGTTAATTTCACAATTCTATGTGCCTAATGTTTGTCTCTTTGTCTATTTATATGCCTTATTTGTATAGGTACCTTAAGCCCAAAGCAATTTTCTTTTTCTTTTTTATAGCCATAACGGATATGTCGATTTCCTTTAACATAATATAATACCAAACCTTTTTTTTATTTTTTTAGATCTAAAAAAAACGGTACCTAAAGTAAAATTTTTTTAGCAATTAACGAAAATTTAATTTTTATCAAAAACGTGCCCACAGATTTAAAAAAAAAACTAAAATGCACGACTGTGTCGCACAAACTTGCTCTTAAATGCGATCACACTGTGGTTTTAAAGTACAAAATATATGTACATGGTATCTACACTTTAGCCTGAAAAATTGTTAAAAATCAATATAATTATTAGAAATAAATTGATTAAACATCTTCTGAAAATGTTTTGACACAACGCAATGTACACCATCCGATTTCTTACACAAATCTCAATTTATGAAAAAAAAAAAAATTTTAAATAATTTTTTTATATACATATGTACCTACCTTTAAAATTTTGAAAACATTTTTTTAATATTTATTCATGCGAATGTTAAAAAATAATTTTAAATAAAAATAGTCTACCAATTTTCGAAATATCGAATTTTCAAAAACAAAATATATGTTATTGTTTTTTTAAATCCAAAATTTGTTTTTTTTTTTTTGAAAACATTGATATGCAATATTATTTTATCTTATCAGAAGCTCATGTGTAAAAAATTTCATTAAAATTGCTTGAACAGATAATGAGATAGTCGAAAACCAAAAAAAAATGGTTCTATGAGAGATACCATTTTTAGACGATAGATAAAATTTTCTTTTCAATAATATGATAGATCGTACTGATATTAGCTCACATAAATCAAAATCGTAGGAACCGTTTTTAAGAAAAATGATATTTTCCATACTGGTTTTATAACATTTGTATAGAAGGTACCGTTATTTTTGGCTATAAGAATAATTTGTATTTAAAATCTGCTATATAATGTCAAAAAATCATGGATGCCAATTTTAATAAAAATCGACCAAGTCGTTTTCGAATTATTAAGTTCTCAAAAAGAAATTGAAAATATGCAATACTTTTAGAAAAATTGAACTATTTTTGAAAAAATCGAAAATCAAAAAAAATGGTTTTATAGGAGGAACCATTTATAACCATTTTTCGGATTTTTTTTTAATGGCAGCCTTTTTGTTAAAAAAAATACTGGATTTTTTTTTTTAAGTTGTGGGCACGTTTTTGAGAAAAAACAGAATTTAATTTTTTGCTAAAAAAAATGCGTGCGGGGAATGCACAAAAAACGATATAGCATAGTATATAGCAAGTAAAAAATAATAAATTTTAAGAGGTACATATAGATTATAGATACATAGATATATGTGCCATCTTTTGGTAAAAAATGTTCCGAAAAATGATTATTGATGGTTCCGATAGAACCTTTTTTTTTTCAATTTCGCTCCCTCGAGAACGATTCAACCGATTTTTATTAATTTTTTTATGGATAATGTTTTCACAAAATTTAATATTATTTTTTTATACTAAAATTTTCAAAAAAAAAAATTAATTGTTTTTGGAAAACTCAATATTTCGAAAACGATTTGGTCGATTTTTATTAGTCAATTGACCAAGCATTTCCTTAATATTACATTTGCGACACTAAGAAAAAAAAAATTATAAAAATTGTGTAGTCTTTTTCAGTGTTCCCATAATTACCCTATGAGTGAAATCTGTATAATTCATTTTATGGAAAAACTTCTAAATAATTTTAACATATAAACATTTTGTCACAAAAAAAAAACCATTTTGGATTTTTCAAAAATGGTTAAGTACCTAGATGTTTTTGTCGAAATCCAAATTTTAACTCTCCATTCATAAATACTTAAAATGACGCATCCATTTTTTTGTTCTTATAAATGTTCAAAAAGTTATACTTAAAAAGCAACCGCTACAACTATTTGATTTTTGTTTTCATGAATTAAGATTTTTTTTAAGATATAATTACTTGTTTAATCAATTTATTTGGAATTATGTTGAATTTTCTCAATTTTTCAGTTTAAATAAGTATCAATGAGTGCATTATTTGCAACACTTTGGTATATTGTTCATATTTAGTGTGCACTACATTAAACTAAACCACGTTTTTTGGCAGGTGGCATTGTACAATATAATTCCCTATAAATATTTTATTTCTTTTAAATCAGATGAATAGTTTTTTACTCAGGCCTTAAAATAACCGTGTGGTCGTCCATAAGGGCAAAGTAAAGTACATGCTACCAAGTCGTTAACATTATTTATTAAAGTATAAAGTTTTTTTTGTTATATGTTTATATTAACATTTTACATATGTATTTTATTTATTTGTGTAGGCAGTCGAAAAGAAATTTGACCCGGATTATTTTTTTGTAATTATTCTGATCACAACGACTAAAAATAAAGACAAATTATACCAAAAGCACCACAAAATATTCCATAGTTTAAACAAAATACTCAATAATTATCGCAATTCAATTCATTGTTTTTTTATTTTTATTTTTGTTTTTAAATAAATAAGCTATTTGAATAAATTAACTGCATCCATCCTGATAACCATTAAAATTCTTTTTTTTTTGTATAGATCTTTCTTTTTTCCATTCAATATACATACATAGTGAAATCGCAAAGGGTTAACCAATCATTTTTATTTATTCACCTGAAAAGCACTGTCATGAACAGAACAGGGTACTTTTGTGTTATTGACAAAAAAAAAATATCAAAAGCCCGCAATCTCATGGCAAAAAACGATTGTACAATATATATACACAGCTCATTCATGCTGTGCACTGAACTGACAGAACTTTGAAATTGAGGAATCCCTTTCACAACATGCAAAATCAAAAAAAAAAAAATACGATTGATTTTATTTATTTTTTTTTAATATAAAATAGAGGTGAAATCTGAATTTTTTCCATTTGTTTTTTTTTTGCTTTGTATTCAACTTCCCATTGATGAAATAGATGAGCCAATTAGAGCATCATAGAATTATTTTACGCAATTATCAATTTGATATTTTCAGTTAAAAAAAAAATGGCAACGTTTTTTGTAGAGTCATAGGTATGTGGTATGTGGTAGAAGGTTTCTTTTTTTTTTTCAATAAGGTTCGGAGGAAATATGGCATCATTAATATAGCAAATACCACCCATCTGTATATTTTGGTTGAAAAATTAGACAAGACGAATGTTAATTTATAACAGTTATAACAGTTTATCAACATTGAAAGTGGAGGTGCTTTAACGCATTTTTTCACGATTTAAAAAAAAGATGAGGCATGACAATGTCAATTTATAACAGTTATATCAGTTTATAGGCATTAAAATTGAGTTTGCATTAACGTACTTCTTCGCGACTTGAAAAAGAATGAGACTGCTGAAGAATGTCAATTTATAACAGTTATAACACTTTATCAACATTGTAAGTGGATGTGCATTAACGCACTTTTTTCGTGACTTAAAAAAAAAGGATGAGGCTTGATAGTGTCAATTTATAACAGTTTATAAATATTGAAAGAGGGGGTGAACTAATGCACTTCCTTAAGACTTTAAAAAAGGATGAGTCTTATAATGTCAATGTATAATAGTTATAACAGTTTATCGGCATTACAATTGATTGTGCATTAAAGCTCTTTTAGGAGAATTGAAAAAAAGGGTGAGGCTAGAAAATGTTAATTTATAACAGTTAGGTGTAACAATTTATCAACATTGAAAGTGGGTATGCCTTTAAGAATTTCTTTGTGACTTTAAAATAAGACGAGTCTTGATAATGTCAATTTATAACAGTTATAACAGTTTATCGGTATTACAATTGCGTGTGCATTAAAGCTCTTCTAGGCGAATTGAAAAAAGGATGAAGCATAATAATGTCAATTTATAACAATTATAACAGTTTATTGGCATTAAAATTGGGTTTGCATTAACGCACTTCTTGGCGACTTGAAAAAGAATGAGACTTCTGAAGAATGTCAATTTATAATAGTTATAACACTTCACCAATATTGTAAGTGGATGTGCATTAACGCACTTTTCTCGTGACCTTAAAAAAAAGGATGAGGCTTGATAGCGTCAATTTATAACAGTTATAACAGTTTATTAATATTGAAAGAGGGGTGAACTAACGCACTTCTTTAGGACTTAAAAAAAGAAAGAGTCTTGTTATGTCAATTTATAACAGTTATAACAGTTTATCAGCATTACAATTGGTGGTGCATTAAAGCTCTTCTAGGCGAATTGAAGAAAGGATGAGGCTACAAAATGTGAATTTATAAGAGTTATAAAAGTTTACCGGCATTACAATTGGGTGCATTAAAGCTCTACTACATGACCCACGGAAGGCTCTAAAACGTGCGGGGATGCATAAACAGTACTTTTGCACAAAAAAAAAAAAAACTTTTATACACTGAAATATCTATAGGTAATCAATACCTAAAAAATAACAATTTTTGATTGAGTTTCTTAATTTTTTATTAAAAAAAGAAAACAAACACCTAATAGTCAGTTAAAGTAATCTTTTCTCGTATTCTGGGTTAGAAAGTTCAAGCCTATGGGTAAGAGTATGCAACCAGTTGACCTTTCTACTTTGCTACAAATAATTATTTGTTCGAACTATTTTTGGACAGTAACAAAAGCAAAACACTATTACCACTTATATTCTTCCCAACTGCGTACTCTTTCCAGCAACTTTTTTTCAATTTGATATTATTCCAGGAATATTTAACACAAGTCACTTAATTTATATTTTTGATCGCACACATACATAAACTTATTGTTTATGGACAGTACATGTATTTTATGTATATGTTTACGGGAAGTCAGGAATCGTGGACCTAGACCTAAAACGATTATTGAGTTCAGCATCAATTTTGAACAACTGTAGGTGAACCAAATGTCTAGTATGCCTGGTGTGGCGTTTTAATATAAGCTTCTGAGTTTTATTATAATTTTGTAAATCAAATACGAAAATCCTCTTAAACAAACACCTTGTACGAGCGAAAGATCGGAACTCCTAACTATATTTTTGCTTGCAAAGTATCTACCCATAACTAAACATTAAATAAAATGACTCTAAAAGTCTAGACATACAGACTCTATTCTTACAAAAAAAGGTAAATAAATTCTTTGTCTGGCGCTCCATATATATTCAAATAGGATAAAAATCTCCTCTTGACCAGAATAAACATCGAAAGTCAACACATTGTACATAAGTATGTTTTTGCAGTAGACCTTTACAGTATAGGTAAAGAAGGCTTTCCAGTTTATGTCATAAAAAGAAAGAACCATACCACAAGTGTAAAGTATGTGTATGATGGCATCCGGAATCTGAAACAATATTCGATCTAAAATGGAAAAATCCATGTCAATTTTTTTTTTTTTTTTGTTTTTTGCTTTTGTTTTGCACACAAGAGGTTTGTAAAAAAAAAAGAAGTATAACCAAAGAATCAACACACTGCGTCAGCAGCACGAGAAGGTTTTTCCAGATTATACTCTGTTTGTTTGTCGACTTAACTTTCCCATTCAAATCGGGCTTGTAATGCCACAAAAAGGATCCACCACACATTTCGTTTAGGTGGTTTTTGGATTGCCATCAATTCTCTGAAAGCCTCTTTCTTTCGCATTGATGATGGCCATCACAGCACTTTATTCCTAAACTGGGTGAGAAAACCCATAGATTGTGTTGGATTTGGATTGTTGGAAAAATTCTTTCGATTTTTTTTTTCACTGTGCCTGAAAGTTTCTTTAAATTGAAAAAAAAAATAGTTAGAAAAGATAAATTTTGTGTTTATTTTTAAATATTTTTATTTTCCTCCATGTTGCATTCATCTTCAAAAAAAAAAAAAAAAAATAATTAAATCTATTCGTGACTCTATTTACTTTAAGCACGGTCAACAAAATATTTTGAGATTGTTTTTATTTACAGGAAGAACCACAAAGCCGTGAGAATGTGACCTAAAAACTTTTTCGACCACAAACTCAAATAAAAAAAAAAAAAATAAAAGTATTTCAAAGAATTCCTTGCCAACACGGCCATCAACGTCATTTAACTAAGCATAGACTTTTAACCCTTTCACTAAACTTATGTATATTTGAATGGTTTTCAGTATATACCTATAGATATTTATATATAGGATACTTTTATACGTAGGTATATACATACCTGTATTGTAGAGATGGTTTTAAATTTAAGTGAAGTAAGTGGTTGATAGGTTTACTCTAAAGACTTAGGATGTATTGCCAGGGGACCCACTTTTAAAGCCAAACTTTTATAGTTTTTTTTTTAAGAGAAAGGTAAAAGGAAAAGTGGGATGATTGGCTTAAGTGACAAAACAAAATGTGTTGTGCAGTACCAGATGTAGTGGAAAATTTAAAGTAATTGACCCTTAACTTCTCGCCTTATAGTATTCTTAGTTTAGCCCAAAAGAAGCACACGAATATTTAATAGTTTTGAAAGGTTTTGGTAAACATTCTTATAAAAAAAAAGAAACGAAGTTGCTCAGATTTTGAAAGATTTATTTGTAGATACTTGTATAACTTTTTAATTAGATACAAAAGTAAATGTTTTTTTTTAGAGGCACAGAACTTTGAAATGGAATAAAACAAAGATGATTTTTTTAAATTGACATGAAATTTACTTCATTCGAAAGATAATCTTCTGGCATTATAATTTAAATATGATTTCTGGTATATGACCGCCACGGCTGACTCGGACGTAGTCTAATCTGGAGGTCCAATTTTCGATGACTTTTTCCAACATTTGTGGCCGTATATCTGCAATAACGCGGTGAATGTTGTCCTTCAAGTGGTCAATCCTTTCGGGCGGCTAATGGTCGTAGACTAGCGACTATACATATCCCCACAGAAAATAGTCAAGCGGCGCGGCGTTAAATCGCACGATCTTGGAGGCCAATTCAACGTACCTTAACGTGAAACTATGCGGTTACCAAACGTTTCATTCAATAAATCAATTGTGGCAAGAGCTGTGTGACATGTTGTGCCGTCTTGTTGAAACCACAGCTCCTGCACATCATAGTTGTTCAATTGATAAACGAAAAAGTCAGTAATCATGGCTATATAGCGGTCACCATTGACTGTAACGTTCTGGCCAGCAAGAAGTAAGGACCAATGATTCCACCAGCCCTTAAAGTACACAAAACTGTCAGTTTTTTTGCTTATTGACGTAGCCATTCAACCAAAAATGAGCTTCATCGCTGAATAAAATTTTCTTTTAAAAATCGGGATCAACAGCAATCTCGTTCCAAGCCCATTCACAACATTTTGAATGCGTTGTTCAGGCGTCAGTCTATTTATGTTGAAATGCCAAACCAAACTAAAAATAAATTACTTGACAGCTGACAAAATAGTCGCCAGTTAAAATAGTGTTGCCAACTTAAAGTTCCATACCTCTAAAAATCTAAAAAAAACACTCGTTAGAAAAAAAATTTTAAAATAAATGATTTAATAATGGCCAATGGAAGCAAATATTTTATGTCAGTTTAGTTGAAGGTAGTTTATGTTAGTACAAAAAATTAATAATAAAACAAATATATAACGGAACTTTTAACAAATTAAACTGAAAACATTGTTAAATTAAAATAAAGAATTAATAATATAAATTGATAACGAATTTCCCAACAAAATGAACATTACCTGATTTTTTAATTAAAATTAAATAAGAATGTTCAATATATTTATTTAATTTTGTAAATCATTTGACAAATGAAATTAAATTCATATAAACATCTCTAGCTTCTGATTTTATTACATTTACTTGATACTTCAGAAGCATTAAAGGGACTTACATTAAAACTTTGGCAAAATAATTAAATATAGCTAGATCAAAAGATTAATTAAAACTATCGGTTTCAATTACTTTACTACTTCAAATGCATATAACCTCCTACTCGAAAAGGTTTCAATTTTCTAATACTTAATTGTCCTTTGTTTATATTGTATAAATCGTTTTACTACGCCCATCTCTACCTATACAGGTAGACAAATCAAATATCTATTGAATTTCAAAAGCAAATTGAAATGCACTGCATAAACACTTGTTCATGTATATAAATGTAAATATACATATGTGATGTATGCGTATTAGGGTGGTTCTTATATGTTTTTGAAAAAAAAAAAAACAAGTTTGCCATCCACTGAATCAGTTCCAAATATTGAAAAAAAGAAACATCATTGTTATATTGTTCCCCCTACTGAAACTGCTTCAGTAAGAAGTTCTCTTAACTTGTTGTTAAAGTCTATTTTTGGACAATTACGTTATATTTCCTTAAAATTCTCGACCGATTTTTTTTCAGTTTGGCTTATAGATACTTTTTAACAGTCCAAGTAATAAATGGTGTCCCAAAATTTACTTAAAAAATAACTATTTGATAGCTGACAATTTAGGTTTAGTGAAAATGGAGCATTACACGAGAGAAAAATTTGTTTTCATTTTTAAACAATATTTCAAAAATAATGAAAGTTTGTTGAACACAGTTAAAAAATTCAAATAATGGTCGGAATATTGATTTAACTTCGTCAACTCTGAAGAGAGTAATTAAAAAATTAAGGGAGACTGGATAAATTGGTTATACTTAATATATACGAGTTGTCCCAAAACAAGCCGTTCCGATATCAATATCCAAGCAGTGCGTGTGAGTTGAGAGATGAAAATGTTGCAAACACTTTACTACAAAACAGAGGAAAATTTAAATCTTGCTTTCATTTTAACACGCCCCTTATTTAATTTAAAAATAATATTTTATATTTTATTTAATAAAAAAAATATTGTATTTAATATACATAATACAAAATTAAAAAAAAAAACCATTTGTTGATGGATATGAAGTTTTTTAATTTTTTTTTTCTCAAAATAAAAATTTTGTCATCTTTAAAATTCAAGCAAAATTGCAGATCAATTTAAAAAAAAAAACGTAATATTCTTTTTTCTTATATTTTAAAATTAAAACTTACTTTAATTGTTTAGATGAAACTAGGTACCTATTTGAAGAACTGAAATGAAGCTATTGCAAAGATACCGTATTAACCTTAACATAAATCAGTTAAAGCAAGTTAACAGAACTTCTCATTGAACCAGGTCAAAGAACAAGGAGTTAAAATATTTAAATAAAATAAGGATTTTTTTTAAGAACCACCCTTATGTATAATGTAATTATGTAGGTACTGCAGTTATTTATTTATTATCAAATATAAATCCTATTTTCAATTATTTGTTAATTTTAAAATAGATTTTCCAATTTCACAATCCCATAAGTCCACAGCATGAAATGAACTTAATACAATTGTTTTTATCAGGATTCAGTATAGGCTTTTTGATGATTCTTTCAAGTTGCATAAATGTACATTCAAAACATTTTATGATATAATGAGGTAATTGATGTTTATGACAGTTTTCTCTCTCTCATCTCATCTATACATGTCTATATGTACATTATGAACATAAATATGTACATACATATGTATATTTTGTTGACTTAATTTTATTAATTAGTTGATTTTTGTTGAAATACTGATGAATTTATACTTGCGATCAAAATTATTATTGTGTTTAAGTTTTGATATTTATTTGTAATAAATTTTCACTCTACTCTATTTTCTCAATTAAATAAGTTGTTCTTCGTTTTTATTCTGCTAAAAATTTTAAACTCAAATAATAAATAAAAAATTAAAATTAAAATGCAAGCCATCAAGATTGTGAAGAGGAGAAGTTCAGAGACGTGATTTTAGTCATATTTTAGTCGGCCTATTTGACTGTATGCCCGTTCGTTCATTTTATTCATTGAGCTACATTCCAAGCTTATAAATGGCCTTATTTCAAAGGAGAATATGTTGTTTTAGCTCATTTTGGCCAAGTTCTTCAGCAATTTAGTTAACTCTGAGTTCAATTAGAGTGGCTTGACCACACTGCATATAAATTAATGATATCAAAATTAATTAATTGCTATTTCAGCATAATTTTCAAAAATATCTTTTTATTAAATTCAGATTAAGCTAAATTAAATATGATGGATTAATTCCGGGTTAACTATAAATTAAATTAAAAACAAAAATTCGAATGGGGTCACTATTGTTTGGTATTAGGTTAAAATTGAAAAAATGTAACTACCTTTAAATTGTATATATAACTTCGCTATATAATTTAAAACTAGTCCTTTATAGGGTTGAAATCTACAATAACTGAAAAAGCCGGAAAATTTCACGGTAGCCCGTGGCGTAATATTTAGTGCTTTGGACTGTTACGCAGAAGGCCTTGGGTTCGATTCCCAGCCTATGGCACCTAAAAACAGAAATTTTTTTTCACGGGTTACTGCCTCTTGCGAGAAATGGACTCTATACATACTTTTATTAATTTATTCAAAGAATTAAGTTAAATAAAATAAATAAATTGTATATTTTCGTTTAGAAGTCCACAGGAAATTCTTGTGGACTTCTGGCCCAAAGATTGTGGATTTCTGAAACACTTTAGTGATTTCAAAAATATTTACTTTATTCTCATTGAAAAAAAAAACGCCAATGCCAACAGTTTTCTTAATAAACAGAACGTTTGTTAGTTTAAAAAAATTGATAAAATATTTGTGGACTTATAACCAACTTCCTTTCTAAAATTAGGTAGTATTTTTTGTACACTTCTGGCTCATAAGGGTGGTTATAAATCTCTCATTGATTTGTGGACCCACCCAAATGCGGTTTCGTTTGATTTTACTATCTATTAAAAAAAAAATAAAAATGCGACTTTTTTTCTCGTGACCCCTTTTCTGCGACCTTTTCAAATTTCTCAGCGGCAACACCGATTATAAAGTTAAAATCGACCCCAATATTTATTATTTTCGCAACATGATCACGATTCAGACAAAAAACAAATTAAATTTTCCGTCAAAACAATTAAATTTATATAATTTAAATGTCAGCCTACCTTCCGAAATGTCGAATAAAAGGTTGTTAATGTAATTTAAATATTTTTTTTTTTTTTATTTCTTTATCACAAAGAAGACATATAATATTTCAAGAAGATACCATATAAATTATGTATTACGATTAAACGCTTTGCTGAATTTTTACATTACATCATCTTAACTTATTTATTCTAATAAAATGAGAACTCGTTAAAAATTCTCAAGCTTAAAGTTAAAAATAAAAAAAAAAAACAATTCTACACAAAAAGGTATATATCTAGAAATTTCTTAGTGGATCAACCTTTTTGCTTGTTCTCTTGGAAAGGTAGGCACATAAATATGTACGAGTATTTGTATGAAAATATCTTACCTATTTTAGTATTAAGTTTTATGTTTCTTCGAGCATGTTATGATTGTTTGTCCTTTCTAAAGTGCTTAACGTTTTTTCTGTTGGAGTTAATTTGTCTTTGTTAGGTATACCTACGATACGTACAAAACATATTTTTTTAGAGGGATTTAGAATGAAAGTTTATGACTTGAAAAAAAAAAAAAAACTCATACTCGTCGTACAAGGCATGTTCTATGTCAGTTGCAGTTTTAACTGTTCAGCTCAAACTATGGGAGTAAAACATTTAATGGTTCGAGAATATACATATTTGCCAGTTTTTTAATGACATACATTTTATGTAGATATTTTTAGAATTTCATTAAATTTTTAACTTTAACTTTAAGTTCTTTGCAATGAATCATTTTTTTTGTCTCGAAAAAAAACTACAGAACATAAAATGGTAATTTTTTATGGTCACTACAGCTGTTTTTATACTACCCACTAAGTTTTCATTTAAAATTTTCAAATAAGACAAAATATTTTTCGAAATAATTTCTATCCATAAACAATTGCCAGAAAATCGGCAAATTAATGTTTACCTTGAAACTTGAAAATTTTTTTTTTATCTTTTTTTCTTGACAAAACTGATTTTGAAGTTTTTACAAATTCATTGGAGATTTAAGTAAACAAATTTTTTTGGAATAAAAAAGGAAATGTTCACAAAACAACTTTCTAACCAACTTTTTTTTTTTGTCCCACCAGAATCTTTTCAAAATCCTCATATCCCTATAATATTACGCATGTTCAGGAAAATGAGATCTCGGAGATCTCAGCAACCTTAGTTGAATGAACAAGACTCCTAAGCAAATTTTCTCAGTTTTGCTGTCAAAACTCTGAGAAAAAAGATCTCTGAGATCCCATTTTTCTGAACACGCCTATTATACCTAAACAAATTTTTAACATACAAAATCTAAAAAGAGGTGTTCACATTCAATGACATGTTTCCCTACCCGAGTCGTTTTGGAGGCGTTCACATTCAGCGATTGTTGTTATGACTTCATTTGAAAATAAATTTTCAAAGAGTAAACACATTGCACGAATTTCATTAATTGCGCCAATACTAGGGTATTAATTTTATTTGTTTGTACTCTCGTTTTATTATTTTACTTTCATTTGAACCTATTCTCAAACAAAAATAGAAAGAAGTTGTAAAATTAAATTTTCGGTCGTCTGACTGGTGTTCACATATAACAAAATTCCAACGAAACGACGCATATTGATGAACATGTTGTTGAATGCCCCAAACGGTGGAAAATAGGCCTACCTCTCAAATACTTGTTTTTTGTTTCAATTTCAACTCAATAGGAATAGATGTTCTTACATTTTGATACATATTACCCACATCATCATTCATCCGGTACCTACAGATAAAGGGTTTTTCAACAGGGACGCTACAAAAGTAGAGCAACAGGGACAGCAAACGACGCCATATTTCTTGCCGCTCTTTTGACATTTCTCTTCAGTAAGGTTTGCCATTTCATGATGGAAAGATATACGAGCCAACAACGAGTCGAAATTATTAAAATTTACTACTGAAATTCGGAGTCAGTGGCCTCAACGTTAAGAGCGCTACGTCCAATTTATGGTCGTCATAATCGTCCTAGCAGATCAACAATTGAGCGTCTAGTGGAAAAATTTGAATCCACAGGCATAGTACAAAATGTTCCCGTGCCAGTGAGACAAAGAAGTACCCGTAATGTCGAGAATATTGCTGCCGCTGAGGCTTCAGTTGCAGAAAGCCCAAATGTGTCTCTCACACGTCGTTCTCAAGCGTTGGGCATCTCTGTGACGTCGTTGTGGCGAATTTTGCGAAAAGATCTTGGCCTACATCCTAACAAGATTAAATTGACGCAAGAACTGAAGCCGCTTGACCACCAGAAGCGTCGTATGTTCGTGAATTGGGCTGAGCAATAACTTGAAAATGATTCGGATTTTCATCGAAAAATCATCTTCAGCGATGAGGCTCATTTCTGGCTGAATGGCTTCGTCAATAAACAAAATATGCAGTATTGGTCAGGCAGCAATCCACACGTACTCCAGGAGTCATCATTGCATCCCGAAAAAATTACGGTTTGTTGTGGTTTATAGGCCGGCGGCGTCATTGGGCCGTACTTCTTCCGTGATGATCAAGACCGGCACGTTACTGTGAATGGGGATCGCTACCGTTCAATGATAACCGAATATGTATTTTTGGCCCCAATTGGATGATATGGACTTGGAGGACATGTGGTTCCAACAGGACGGCGCCACAAGCCACACAGCGAATGTCACAATCAATTTATTGGAAACCAAGTTTGGGGAAGGTGTTATCCTTATCTCACGAAATGGTCCAGTCGCTTGGCCGCCTCGGTCGTGCGATTTGACGCCGTTACACTATTTCCTGTGGGGCTACATCAAGTCTATGGTCTATGCCAACAAGCCAGCGACGATTGATGAACTTCGTACGAATATCGAACGAAAAAAAAAAAAAAAAAAAAAACTTGCCCGTGGTGGCCATGCAAAAGAAATCGAGTTCCATACATAATGGCATCGAACGTACTTTCACAGGAATAAAGAATTCATTGATATCCAAAACCGTTTTTGTTTTATTTAAAAAAACTTTTGTAGCGCTCTTATTGAAAAAACCCGATATGTATATGGAACTCTTAAAAAAATAGTACGTATACGCCACAGTGCACAAATATAATATTATTTTTTTCAGTTTAAACAAGAAAACTTGAAAACTCATGAAATCCAATCTCTAAAAACAAGGTGATTTTATATATTTGTTAATTTTTTTAAGAAAACTAAAATATAACCAAAATAAAAGTCCTTCCTTCAGTCCCAACATATTTTTAATTGTTGTATAGGAGATATCTAACTTTGACAACAAAATCGGTTGTTTAAACCTTGACCAATTTAACATTTTGTTTAATTAAAATATAGGATATTTCCAACTCAAAAGACACTGTCTATCTATAGGCAAAAATAAATACTAATAAATACGCCTGATTAAATCTACTTTACTTTGTATGTTCACTACCTTAATAAGCACTATGACCTATTCCAACATTATACGTATTTTTTTTTTTAATTTAAAAAAGTTGCACACTAAAACCAAAAGTTCAAAAAGGTAGCAATCTCCTATACAATTAATTTAAAAAAAAAAAAGAAACAACTTTTACCTAAACCAATAAAACAGAATATTTTATCAAATTATAACTCAACACACGGAGCAAGAGAGGTTAATTAATTAAGTGATTGTTTTGTAGGCAATCGAAGTGTCAAACGCACATTCTGTGTCACGTTTATAAGTAAGTATAACTGAAGAATTCAAATCACATCAATTCGCACGTTCCGCACGTGCTTTATCAGTATATTGAATATTATGAGAAACATGTGACAATTTTAAATAACAGTCTTTTCTTGTTATTTTTAGTTTTGATAAAAAAAAATAAAAACTGGTTTGAAAACGATTAGCAAATCGGCAGGTTTTCAAAAGCTTATAACGCTGCAATATATAATTTCAAAAGGGTTTTATTTAAGTTCTTAAATTACATGTGTACATAAATGTTTTATTAATAAAGGTAATTGAAGACATTTTGATACAATTGTATATGAAATTAAAAGTGGTGAGAAAAAAACACTACTTTCTGTTTGAATCTGACAATAAAATACATACACTCTTTCGATTCAATTAAATCTCAAGTCACATTGGGAACACGTTTTGCTTATTGAGTTTTTAATTGATTTCGAAATTTCTTTGATTTTTATCCGAGCTCTGGATTAAAATACTGATTTCAATTTATTAGTGCCTCAGGCTTTTGAGGTTTTCAATTTAATTTTATATAAAAAAAAAATTGAATCGTTATTTTCTTCTCTTTTGTTTTGATAAATAATTATTTTTTGTATTGCTACAGTTTCTGCCACTTGCAAGTGATACTTCTTTATTGCAAACAAAAACTATAAAAATTATATCGGCACACGGTTCGTAATTGATATATGTATATGCAATTAAAGCAATAAACTTATTTGAAACAATGCGAAGTACAGTGGCCTAGCTTCATTATCTTTTTAGCCAAAAACGAGAAAAATAAAATTTATTTGGTTTTATACATCGAGTTAGATTCTAAGCTTTAACAGGAAGATTTGTATGTATTTCCCTTTCCTGAATCAAGGGATTAGACGTTAAAATAGATTGCCACGTTGAACATCCTCCCCTCCCCGAACTTTGTCTAAATTTACCTAGATGGATATTGCAAGAAGTGAGAGATAATTGTCGGTTTATCAGTAGCCTTAAGATATAGTTTAACTCAAACGAAGCAATTATTTACTTCAAACTAGCTTTTAGAACGTTTGATCCACAAAAATTAGCAATTCATCTAAGAGAATTTATTTATTTTAATTTGGCAAACACTTATTTTTACAACTTTAATAATTTTAACTGTTTACGACGCGTTACAAAAAGACCAAAAAAATGCAATTCATCTAAGTTATCTCACTTAGAATCATCAATTGTCTAGTGAGAACCTTATTAGGAACTAATTTGAATCAATAATTCAATAAGTCCAATTCAGTTGTGCTAAGACTTCAACTTGGCTTATTTATATTTCAATAGCACCTTTATAGAATTAGAATTTGTACTGTTATAAAAACATCACAATCATTCAACATACAGGAAAATTAATCGTAAATATGTTGTTGGGGTTGGGGTCGGGGTTGGGGTCAGAATCCCAAAAACCCAAAATCCAGAATATCTAAAATCCAGAAAATCCAAAAAACCCACAATTAAAAAAACCCAAGAGAGCCCAAAGTCCCAAAAACACAAAATTTTACCAGTAATAGAAATCTCAAAAAATTATATAAAATTAATTAGGTTTATATAATTTCCTTTTTTTAGAAAATAAGTAAACAGAAGACCAGAAAAAAAAATCGATTGAATTCATTAAAAAAATGTTTTTTTTAGAAATTGTCGGGAAAAGTGGAGAATAGATGTTCCGAGCCGGAAATTTTGACCAAACCTATGTTTTCTAGCTTTTTATGAATCTTATGCCAAAGAACCTTAATGTGCCAAAATTTTATTTACAAAATTTTGTAGGTATTCCAAAATTCTATAAAGTAGTAGTAGTAGTAGTAGTAGTAGTAGTAGTAGTAAAAGTGTGATTTTATTGAACAAAAGAATTAAAAATCATGTTTTACAAATTTCACAATACATAGCATTGGCTTTTGCCGTCAGCCAGAAAAAAGGAGAGTATTATTTCCGATAAATTACAATTGAATTTGTTTTAAAAATATTTAAGTAAAAGTAAAATATATCTTTAGTAAAACTATTAAAAGTTTAAAGATTTTCTGAAGGTTTCAAAATGCTTCATTTAAAATTTGGCGGCTTTCACATAACCGTATAACACAGTCCACTCATCTTGGCCGTTTAGGGCTTCTACAGCTTCACTCCAAGTTAAGGTAGGCCTTCCCCAATAGGCACGTCTTATTTCCTTCAGAACGGGACAGATGGATAGGAAATGGTATGTGTCTTCTGATGATCTGAGGTTGCACAGCGAACACTCTGTATTTCTCTCTGGACCATACGGTTGGTAATTCAGACGATGTAGCTCCCCTCTGATTTTAAAGATTGTAGAGATTGTATGAATCGAATATCGGTCATTGAAATAATTATTAACACCAAGGTTACGCCGCAAGGTTTTATACATTGTTCTAGATTCACTCCGTAGCGCCATCTCAGCAAACTGTTCAAAACATGTTTCCTCGATCTTTGCCAGCAACACCTCAAAGGTTCTACTCCAATCCTTCAACCACCTCTCCACCAGTTCGACGTTATACTGAATTCTATACATACATATGTACATTGTACCTATATATGTATCGTATGTACATATTTCAAAATACCCTAAATTATTATTAAATACAAACTTTTGAAAGTGCATAATACTAAGCTTTCATTAGAATCGAAATTATTTTATTTAAACATTTTCAGAAAAAGTGTCTTCATCTAAAATTTTCTACTATCCGAGATTCACTGTTTTAGTTGTGTCCCAAAATTCATTTAAAATATGTATTAGAAGAAACATGCATTTATACAGATACATTTAACTGCCTTTAAAATGATAAACAAAAAAATTCTAAGAATACAAATACACAATATTTTTAATATATATGTACATAAGTCAGTGACATTATAAAATAATACCTTTTGATGATGAAGTTCTTTGTCTTTCTTTCGCTACGCCATAACTGAGAGAACAATTAAAATAATTTTAAATTAAATTAATTATACACCGGAACAAATTTTTGTTTAAAGATTTGACCCCTCCCCCCCCATAAAGCTTAAGGCATTGTTAACAATTATGTACCTTTATTTCAAGGTTGCAAAATTTTTAAACGAAGAGCTCCGCTAAGTTATCGACAACAAATTAATTTTAAAAGTGATAATTTTTATGACGTGTTACAGAAGAAATATTTTAATCAATACTTTTGTTTCATTTGAAAAAAAAATAATGAAAAATATTTGTTCTTTTATATAGCTTCATATGTTTACATTAACATACATTTGTATGATATATAAATAGTTAAAGACCCTAATTCCATTTGATAGGTAAACAGCAGATTATAAGATTAAATTGTTTTGTACGAATATACGAGTACCTTGTTGTTGACTAAGAAATGATATTTGAATTACGGAAATAGAAGTCTTTTTTATTTTTTTTTTAACAAACTTTGGACTTATTTTAATATGAATTTACTATTTTAATAATAAAATGTCATAAAAAATAAGCACCGAATATAAAAGTTTTCCCCTTAATCGTTAGTAATAATTTTAATGACTAACTCTATTAATAGGTACCTACCGGAAAGACTGTTTACTATTCAGGTCATAAAAATGATTTGCAATTTCAATTAAAACAAATAAAAATCAAGAAAATTAACGCAAATCGAAAAAAAAAAAACATAATCTGCTTGGTCGTCAACCGATCGCCTCTAGCGGTGCGTTGCCGCCACCGCCGGTAGAAAATTCTCAAAAAAAAATGTATTTATTTTGGTTTGATATTAAAGTAACTATTTAAAATTTGATAAAAATAACAGCCTACATTTGAAGTAAACATTATTTATAGAGAAAGATGTGGATGAAAAATCAAATTGAGTTTATGCCTTTCTTTGAAAACGTCAACAAATTTTAAAGGTATAAAAAAAAAAAATAATTTAGTATGTATTAAATTTTGAAAACATTTTTAAAAGAAAAAATTAGTACATCATTTTTAAGTATTTATTAATGCAGAGTTAAAAAAATAATTTTGAAAATCAAATCATTCACCCATTTTCCAAACATGGAATTTTTCAAAAAAAAAAAACTTTTTAAAAATCCAAAATTTGTTTTTTTTTTTTTAATATTTTGATATTAAATTCTATTACTTAAAGTTATTAGAAGCTTTTGTATAAAAAAAAAAATCATCAAAATTGGGTTCAAAAGATAGCTATTGAGATAGTTGAAAACCAAGAAAATGGTTCTATGAGAAATACCATTAATAATGGGTCAGAAAAAAATTTTGATCAAAATCATAGGAGTCGAATTTGAGGAAAGTGAGATTTTCCTCAAACACTTGTAGGTATGGTAGGTACCGTTATTTTAGTTATAAGAATAATTTTTATTTAAAATTAGCTAGATAATGTTAAAAACCTGCTGGGTGTTAAGTTTAATAGAAATCAACGAATTCGTTTTCGAATTAAGTTTTCTAAAAAAAGATCAAACATTTTTTAAAAATCCAAAAAAAAAAAAAAACTCTTTAATTTTGGAATACAAAACTTTTAAAAATAATCCATTTAAATTATCTATCTAAACCAGTTGAACCAGTTTTGACAAAATAGAAAATAAAAAAAATGGTTCCACGAGAGTTAACATTTATAAAAATTTTTCCGAAATGTTTTGTTACAAAAAAGGAGACTTTGTGTTAAAAAAAAAATTACTGAATTTTTTAAATAAAAAGTTGTGGGCACGTTATTGAGAAAATAAGATTTCCGTTACTTGCTAAAAAAGATTTGACGGCAGGAACCGTTATTTTTTCTTTTAAAAAAAATTAAAAAAAAAAAAAAACGTTCCCAAAAAACCCTAGACACCAAGGAAAATCGAACTACCCGTTTAGGCTGCAGACGAACGGTTAGACAGACAGATATACGAACAGAATTGCGAGACCCACTTTTTTCGTCTTCCTTATCATCATAATGTCAAGTTTGATCAAAATCTCGAGTTCAATTTTTTTAACGAATCCATAATTTGCCATACTGCAGGTACATAAAATATAGCAAGTAAAAAAAAACAAAGATTTTGATTCTAAATATAGCTTTTAGTCCAATAAAAAGTTTGGTTTTACGTCCCGGCTGAAGGCATTGTACTAAGTGCATAGTCTTCTACTTTTCTGAATCATTTTAGTAGCAGATACATATGTTTGCA
Source organism: Epistrophe eligans (assembly GCA_951394125.1). Classification (NCBI taxonomy): domain Eukaryota; kingdom Metazoa; phylum Arthropoda; class Insecta; order Diptera; family Syrphidae; genus Epistrophe; species Epistrophe eligans. Next base: position 30,290,612 of record OX596031.1, on the reverse strand, counting down.
GAATTTTTATCATACAAAAATATTCGTATGAAAACAGATTTTATAGTGAATACAGAAAATTTACAATATTAAATATAAAATATCAAACTGTCAATTTGAATGCTTGTATCGTTGTCAACTGTCATAGTCAGAGAGATTTGAAAATGGATGTATTCGTTGATTACACTCCATATTTTATTTTTTGATTGTAGTATAAAAGTTTACAATTTATTGGTTTATGCTGAAGTTGAAGCGTATTTTAAAATAAGTTTGTTTTTGTAAGACAAAATGGCAACTCTCATGAAAAACTGGTAGTATACTTCTGTCAAAAACTGAAACTGATGATAAAAAAAATGATTCTTTTTGATGTCAAATTAATGGTTATTGCATAATCTAAAGCCGAAGTCTCAATGAAGTCAATGAATGCAATATTTTAACTGTATTTATTATAGAGATTACATTGACAAAAGATTCTTGTATATACAACCTTGATTTTATTAGGTACTTTACACAAAAAAAATAAAGCTCTCCAACTTAATTTAGATTTGTCAGAATGTTTGAAGTGAAAGTTTCATTTTACTGTTATTAAATAAATACTATAATCAAGGTCACTGTAATTAAGATTTTAATGCCAGGAAGTGTGTCGGTCAATACTTAAATTTTGAGCTTAGTAAAAAAAAAAAAAAACAATAACAATTGGGTAGGTATATCTCTCTATGTGAATTAGGATAATATTATTCTCATCCAACTTTAGCCTGATGGTAGAACTATTGACTTGCAGTCGTATTTATTAAATTTTTGTCTACTTAGACACTATCTAACTATTTTCAAATTGGTGGAAATATGCTTTATTTAATGGAAATAAATATCACATTATTTACGGTTAAGATAATCTACTCTGGTGTCTAAGTTAGGCAGCTATAAGAAAACAATAAACAAGGTTTTTGAACACATTTTCCAAAGTTTGACAGTTGTCTTAAGTTAGACAACGTTTATAAATAAGACCATTGGTGTTTCCCAATTCTCGAAGAAGATTATTTTCATCCATAAGTAGAAAAGTTAAGCAGCATAAATATCCTATGAACATTGACATATCATTTTTGGTTGAGGCAGAAATTCAGATTTCAGGCAAATGGATTGCCTCAATAAACTCATTGATTAATGCATTTGATTAAGTCGTGATCAAAAACCATTTTTTTTTTTTTTATAATAATAATTTAAGGAGTCAAAACTTCTTTTTCCCTTCAAAATCAACATACTTAATACAACTTTATTCAATCATTATGCAACACACTTATAATCCTACATTAACGTTCATTGGCCCGTGATATTAACACACTACGTCTGATTTTCCTCACGTTTGACGCATGGTTTTGAATACAACTTATCTGCACTTATTTGTTATTTATTTAAACAAACAAAAAATGCTTATATTTCCAATATTTAACTTTGTTTTGCAATTAAGTTTTATTTTTAACCTCTTTTATATAACCTAAATAAAAAAGCTTACCAACAATTTCGCCATAAAAATATAAGATATAATTAAAATCGAAATCATTATATTTTTTGTTTACATTTTCACAGTTTATAAGAATTATTCGCACAGTGACCTTAAAATATTTTATTTGCCAGAATTTACGATTTCAATTGTTTGGTTTTATATCAAATCTTATCACATTTCTATTTTTCTAAGTCGTAGCCAGAACTTAAACATGTTTTATCAACCAAAAAGATAAAGATAAAACATGTATGTACATATTTGTATCTCAACAAGTTTTACTGTTGTTTTTTTTTTCGCCTCTGTTTCTAAAATGAACAAAATGTATACGAAAATTCATTCGCAAATATTATGAACTTAATTTGCAATTTTTTTGTCATTTTTTAGAAAGAGAGTCGAAATTAAAAAAAAAAAAAAATTAAAGAGAAAATTCCAAACAATAATGAAGTTTTGGACTTTGAACACCGGCCTAGTCACACAGCTTGGACTTTAGACTCTACGAAAATGAATTCTTGAATTTTTGAATTTTTTGTTGAACTTTTTTTTCTTGAAATCATGAAGTTGCTTTTATGCGCAATTTAAAAATTAAAAAAAAAATAATAATACTAATTGAACAAGTGGAAAACCAGAAATGAGAATTCCATGTTATTAACATTTTTAATAATTTATTTTTGTTTTTTTTTTAATTTATTTTTTTTCATTATTATACTTAAATATGTCATTTAACCTTTTCATCGTAAAAGTTCTTATTTTTATTTTGTTGTGGTTGGAGTTTAACTCACATTTCAGAAGTTTTTTTTTTTGTTTTATTTTGTACTTATTTAATTCTCTGTCCAATAAAGCAATATGTGTATTGTGTAGGTATCGTGACTATCGTGAGTTGCCTTAATTTACTGCGAACTTATGGGAAAGCACGTAATCTCAAACTTAAATTATCTTAATGCGAACTCTGTATGATGTTGAGATACTTCCTTATATCATATATTTTGGTAAAAATGGATATGACAGGTAAATGCTAAAGTTGCTACATAGTTATACGTATAGGTGTATACACATAATGAGTGTCTAATACTTATTTTGTTGATACTAATCATTTTGGCTGCCAAAAGATATATATTTATAGAAACTACATAGAAAGGTCAAAATTGAGGGAAACTAATGATGGCAAGCCAAGCTGTTGACCACGTTTTTGGTTTCGGTGTATTTCTAATGACTTTTTGTGGGCTTAATTGAGGTAAATGTTGAAAGATTAATCGATTTAATATATAGGTGCTTTTATTAGTGAGTGCAAGGGTGTGGTTGTTGTTGCTATATTGAATTGGATATACATACGTACGGGGTGTTACAGGAATCAATTTTAATGATACGATATTAATGTTTAATTTAGGATGAGGTTTCTGCGGTTTTATATAGTATGTAATAAAACAAAAAATAATTAAATGGAAGTTTTCGGTCCAAACGGCCAAGGTTAAATAAAATTTTTAAATTATTAATTAAAAAGTATGGAATATTTTGTCAATTGATTTGAAAAAATATAGGTAGGTATCGTATATGAACTGTCATCAACAAAATTGACGTTTTTAAAGGGTGTTTTTTTTTTAGGAGGTTTTATTTTTTTTAAATTGGCAAAACAATTTCTAGTTTCTAGAGTAAATTTGACAGCTGACTGATGAATGTTCTTAGAATATTTTTCCATTTTAACATAAATAGGCCTGGAGCAGAAAATAGCTTGTAAACTGCGTAACCTTATGCATATAATATTCTTAGTATTCTAATTTAGAAATCCATATCAACTCTCATAAAAGATGTTTATTTTTATATAGATAAGTTTGTATTTAAATTGGCAACACTGGTTTGTAGTGACAGTAAATCGGACAGATAGTTTGTGTACAGTATATTTAACAATTTCACAATGAATAGACTTTAGAAAGAACGCCCTTTCCAAATTCTTACTGTTAATATAGGGCTGCTCGATAAAGTGGTCGAAAATTGAACTTTCAAATTGCGCTACATTCGAGCCAAAAGTGGCGCCCTTATGCCTTTCACTATTAATTCAGTACTTATTTAACGGGCTCTCGACCCGTGAAGACAGTTTAAGCCTGAGGTATACGACAGCTTTCAATGATCTAATATGACAAGCATACTTTCTCATCGTCCTAAGTTAGCACTCTGGTATGCACGATGGTTTTGTCTCGTGTCTTCTTTATCGGCTCAGACCCTGTGGCTGGAAGACTCTCTTGACTGAATAAGACTGAAGGTGCACTTCATCTATATTTTGATATTTCACATTTTGATGTTTTGAACCCATTTATTTCGTGAAACCAAAGTTCCTTGAATAATTAGTTGATAAATCTGCACTAAGATGTTATTTGTGGAGTTAATGGAGTTTTAAAGCAGACTCTGGTGTACATCAAGGTAGTCACCTAGGTCCACTAGTTTTTATTATTTCTATCAATGATGTTGTTTCAATAATAAAATCCTGTAGGATGCTGACCATATTAAGTTTTTTAATATCATCAGAAACCAGTCTGATTCTGAATGTCTGTAATCTTTTGACATATGACAACTTTAAACTACGCCATTACTAAAAATGGAAAAATACACGCTTCAACAACGTTAAAATTTACTACAAAAATGGCACTACGTGCCACACAGCGAAACAATCGCAATTTTGCATGAAAAGTTTCCTGGCCGTGTTATTTCTCGAAGACGTGATCACAATTGACCGCCGAGATCTTGTGATTTAACACCTTTAGACTTTTTTCTTTGGGACCACGTGAAAGATAAAGTCTATGCCAATGCTCCACAATCGATTCAAGACTTTAAAGATGGATTTCGTGAAGTTATCGAGGACATACAACTGCAAATGTGCGAATTGGTAATGACAAATTTCATGAAAAGGATATGGTGCTGCAACCGTAGCCGTGGCGGCCATTTGGCTGACATCGTTTTCTAATGTTAATGGCATACCATCCGTTTTATAATAAAATAATATTGAATGTTTAATTCAACGGTATAGATGAACTCCTTGACTACTTCGAAGTTACTGCTTTCAAAAGTTACATTTTGTCCAATCGGCGGCGGTGGAAAGATACTTATATGTTTTCGACCGCAACTTTTAACTCTTATTCTCGTTTACTTAAAGTAAAACTCAACAAAAAAAAATCCTTTAATACTTCCTAGATCAGTAAACTTTCTTTGAATATCATTATAAAATCCTTTACCATAATTAGGTTAAATTTCCCTTTGAAAATACTTTCATATTCAAGGATATTCTTCAAACATTATGATTAATAACCTCATGAAAAACATATTCATATTTCATCTGCACTCTACCTTACATAATAACAAAAGAACCTATAATATACTCAAACATAATCACTACGACAACAACAACAACAAAAAAAAAAAACATCCATTGCGAAAGTTTCTCAATTATCAATTCTAATTTTTTACATTTACCACGGACACAAAAAAAAAAAAAAGTGTTATCGTCCTTTCAAACTTTGAGATTATAATATGTGCTATTTTCATTCCAGACTTTATCTCTGACTTAGGTCCATTTTTTTATCATCATAGTCTTTTTTTCTGTTGGCATTTCTTGTGCAATGGTCCTTTTATATTTCGGAGCAAGATTAAAGCAAAAGTTTACATCAAAACCATCATCAGCAAAAAACAAAAAAAAGCTAAAAAAAAACTTATGTAATAAAAAAGGCGTTTTTTTATCTTGATGCTTGAGAAAAAGAACAGCGTAAACTTCCGTCATTTTCAGCTTTTCTCATTTGAGTTGTATAACAAAAAAAAAAAAAAAAACATGCCAAAAGAATGTGAATCATGATGACTTAAGGGATTATTATGCTATCCATATTTTAACTTCAAGTGAAGTCCGAGGCAACGACGACGACGACGTTGAAAAGAAATCACCGCCAACAAAAATTATGGTAAGTTTTTTTAGTGAGATGCTGTTGAATTTATAAAAAAAAATTTTGGATTAAAATTAATCTTTAAACTAAAATGTTATAGTCTTGGAATAACAATTGAAGAATTATGAGTATAAACTTCTTTTAACCATAATAATGGATAGGAAGGTATTGTTATTTAATTGTTGATGTTATAGTCATATTATTAAAATTACTTTTGAATAAAACCAGAAATAATAACTCATTTTGAGTTTTTTTCGCATATTGCTCATCAAAAACTCAAACCACCTAAAATAATAATCGTAAGCCAACGAGAATACCTAAAATTTATTTCAGTATGTATGAAACAAATTGACATATTTGATAAATGGTATAATGACATACAAATATCGTATTCCTCGGATTGGGAATTGAGGAAGTTCTTGGGAAAACAAAAAAAAACTTTTTGTTGAAATATTTTCTGATAACGATCTAAGATTTAGAGAATTTGAGATGAGTATAATAAGCCACTATTAAAATGATATTTTTTGTTAAAAAAAAATTCAAAAAATTTTAAAGATTAAAGATTGCGCAATAGCGCAAAATTTTAAAAGATTTAGTACGATGTTAAAGCATTTTTACTATGATAAAATGGCTTGTAACATCGTACTAAATCGTTTAGAATTTTGCGCTGATATTTTTACTTGAGATTTATAACGGGTGATTTTTTAAGAGGTTTAGAACTTTAAAAAAAAAAAAAACACAAAAAATTCGAAAAAATGAATGAAATATTTATTTGAATCGATAGTTTGAACCTTGCAATTTAATGTTTAAAGATAATTTCATGCAAATGTTGACCGCGGCTGCGTCTCAGGTAGCCCATCCGCTGAGTCCAATTTTGGCATACTCTTTCACACATATCGGCCGGTATCTCACGAATGAATGCATGGATGTTGGCTTCCAGTGCGTCAATCGAAGCGGGCTTGTCCCTATAGACATTAGCCTTGACATACCCCCACAAAAAATAATCTAATGGTGTCAAATCGCACGATCTAGGCGGCCAATTGACCGGCCCGAAACGTGAAATTAACTGTTCACCAAACTCGCCTCGCAATTGCGCCATTGTTTCGCGTGCTGTGTGGCATGTGGCACCGTCTTGTTGAAACCACATATCATGCAAGTCAAGAACTTCCATTTCGGGCAAAAAAAAGTTTGTTATCATCGCTCGGTAGCGTTCACCATTGACAGTAACGCTGCGATTCGCATCATCTTTGAAGAAATATGACCCAATAATGCCGCCGGCCCATAAACCGCACCAAACAGTGGCTTTTTCGGGATGCATTGGTAGCTGTTGCAATGCTTCTGGCTGATCTTCACTCCAAATGCGGCAATTTTGCTTATTTACGTACCCATTCAACCAAAAATGAGCCTCATCGCTGAACACAATTTTTCGATAAACAACATTTCGAACCGAGCACGAATTTTGATAGTAAAATTCAATAATTTGCAAGCGTTGTTCATTTGTAAGACGATCCATGGTTAAATTGCAAACCAAACTGAAGCTGTTTGACAGTGACACAAGGTACTAAACACACGTCAGCTGTCAAAACCAGTGTTGCCAAAACCAAACCAGCTTAAAAATCACCCGTTACATATACAGGTACTAAAGAGTGTTTTTATCGAAGTAATAGCACATTGAAATGGAATAAAATATAATTTAAATATGATTTCTGGCATATGACCGCCACGGCTGACTCGGACGTAGTCTAATCTGGAAGTTCAATTTTCGATGACTTTTTCCAACATTTCTCCAAGCGGTCAATCGTTTCGGGCTTATCAGCTTAGACTATAGCGACTTCACATATCTCCACAGAAAATAGTCAAGCGGCGCGGCGTTAAATCGCACGATCTTGGAGGGCAATTCACGGGTCCGTAACGTCAAACTATGCGGTTACCAAACTTTTCCTTCAATAAATCAATTGTGGCGCGAGCTGTGTGACATGTTGCGCCGTCTTGTTGAAACCACAGCTCCTGCAAATCATGGTTATTCAATTTATGAACGGAAAAGTCAATAATCATGGCTCTATAGCGGTCACTATTGACTGTAACGTTCTGGCCAGCATCGTTTTTAAAGAAGTACGGACTAATTACCAATTATTCTCTCCAATTGTCTCAACATACACTTGAGGATTATCATCACTGCAAATACGACAGTTTTGTTTATTGACGTATCCCCTCAACCAAAAGTGAGCTTCATCGCTAAAAAAAAATTCGCTTATGATAATTGGGATCAACGGCAATCTTGTTTTGGGCGCATTCTACGAATCTACGCCTTGCTAGGTGATACTGTGGCTTCAATTCTTGAAATGGCAAACCAAATTAAAAATAAATCACTTGACAGCTGACAAAATGGACGCCAGTTAAAATAGTGTTGCCAACTTAAAGTTCTATACCTCTAAAAAAAAAATACCGTTATATGGCAAGTTATGGATTCGTAAAAAAATCGAACTCGAAATTTTGAACAAAGTTGACATTACGATGATAGCGAAGTCAAAAAAAAAATGATTTTAAACAAAAATTATTCTTGTGACCAAAAATAACGGTACATCCCATTAAAGTGTTTAAAAACCGGAAAATATCATTTTTGATTACAATTTTTGTGTGAACTAATATTAGTAGTTTTTGGAAAAAAAATTATCTATCGTTTAAAAATGGTATCTCTCATAGAACCATTTTTTTGGTTTTCGACTATCTCATGATGTGTTGAATCGATTTTAATGAAATTTTTTACACAAGAGCTTCTAATAAATTTGAATAGTATTGTATATCAAAATTTTCAAAAAACAAATTTTGGATTTAAAAAAAAAATTCAATATTTTTTTTTGAAAATTCGATATTTCGAAAATTGGTCGATGATTTTTTTGAAAATTAATTTTTAAATTCGGGATTAATAAATACTAAAACAATAATCTTTTTTAAAAATGTTTCAAAATTTTATATACATAGGTATAAAAAGTTATTTAAAAAAAAAAAAAAAACCGCTCCAAAGATTTTTAATTTTTTTTTCATAGATTGAGATTTGTGTAAGAAATCGGACGGTGTACATTGCGTTGCTGTCAAAACATTTTCAGAAGTGGTTTAATCAATTTATTTTTAATTATATTGATTTTTTAACAATTTTTCAGTCTAAAGTATAAGTACCATATGTGTGATAGCACATGATAGCACATAATAGCAAGTTCGCGCGACCCAGTCTAACAGCACATAATAGCTCTAACAAAATCGAAGAAGCAATTAAAAAGTTATATGGTTATGGTGAATAAATCAAAAATATCTAAAGCATTTTTCTTAAAAAATGTCAAAACCCTATTTCCGTAATGCGTTTTTTTTTCAGGTTAAAGCAAGTAAAAAATTAGTATCTCAAATTTGCCCACCGACAACGCCGACGAAGAAATAATTTTACTCCACACAAACTATGCTAGGTAGGTATACCTATTAAATTTAAAAAATGAGAATTTTATTTCTCACCTTAGACGTTCGTATTCTGCCAAAAACCCTAGGTCCCCTTCATTCCTGACAGAAACACGCAAACGGAAACAGTTGAGAGTTGTATAAGTCACTAGGTCCTGGTTCTACAAGAGCTTTCGAGCCACCCAATTTATTTATTTATTTTTAGGTAGATAGCCAAATAAACATTTTGTTTACTGACTTCACTGCACAGTGCACAATGTACTTTAAAACAAGAAATACAATTTGGTTCGTGACCTTGAGCTGTAATGTGGATGAAAGCAAAACAAAAGCATTCTATTACAACAACTCTGTTAAACTGCACATTAACCTGATTAAACGGTAATAAGTTATTTCTAAAGTTCATTTACCTTTCCTCTTCACACCGGCGGCGACGGCGTTCATTTGTAAAAATAAAATAATAAATCAATAGATTCAGTTCTGTTCATTAAACTTTTTCACAAAATTGTTATTTTTAGAAATGTGTGCATTGCTTTCATAAGATAAAAAATGTTTTTTATATTTTTGTTTGTTTACACTCTGAAATAGTCTGGAATAGCAAAATAATCCTCCTCGAAAACACAATACCTATACCTACCTCCTACCTACATTATTTTAATTTTTGGTTGATGATTGTGTTTATTTTACAACCACCCTCTTCAAAAAATCAATTATTATTCCTGCATTGTGACTGTGAGTATTGTGAGTTTGCAGATTAAAATCAGACACAGGCAGTGGCATGGCAGTCTGCAGAAAATGAACAAATGAATTTTTCATCCCTCATTTCCACCATCAACAATCTACATATTCATTTTCAACACTAGGTACTTTAAATTTTATATGAAACTAAAAAGAAAAATCTAATAAATAAAATGAATACTATATTCAGTTCACAGTTATTTTAAGAGAACACAAGCAAATAATAAAAGAAAAGAGAAAATCACAAAAAAAACGACAAAAAACAAAATGAACATTCTCTTTTGATTCATTAATTTTTGTTCATTTAATCCAACGGATTCATATTCATTGCTTGGCTTCTTTATATTAAATTCAACAAACGAAAAATCCAAACCAACAGTATCGTAGATGACTTTCATTCATTCGGTAACGTTATACGGAACTCAAAACTCAAGTCTCAATTATTAAATGGTTTTCTCGTAGCATGGACGTGAGCTACAGTACATTCTCATCATCAACAAATATTTGTAATAATATTGAAAAATCAAATCAAACAATCAAAATATTTCTTATACGGAAATGTGGTATAAGTTTAATTGGTCGTACATTTTATATACTTTATCCGACATAAACTAAAAAGTTAAAAAAAAAAAAAAAAATATTATAAATTCTCACAAAGAAAAAATTAATTCAAACAAGAAACACACATAATTTTCTAAAACACCTACCTACATTTTGTAGTATTCGTTCGGCAAAAAATACTTAGAGAGAACATCGTGTATCTGTTGCAATTCTTTTTGTGGTACAAATTTTTATTTTTTATTTAAAAAAATAATTTTATATTATACAAATTCAAAAATAAAATAAAATTATAAATACCAAATATAAAAATAAACAAGTGATTGAAAATTAAAAAAAGAAAATTACAGCGATAATATTGAGTTAAGATATAAATAAAAATCGCTAGTTTTTAAAAAAAGTGATATTAAAAAAAAAGAAAGAAAAAGTAACCAAAAATTTAGAAAAATTATATTTATTAGTGCGCCAGTATTTAACAAATTTAAAAATCAAAATATTTAAATTTATATTTTGTTCATAAGTGAAAAAACAAATTCAAACTAAACTAAAACAACAACAAAAATTCAAAATGTGGTGCATAGTAAATCTACCCAATGGAACCCAACAGGCTGTTAAGTGGGATCCCAAGGCTATTGGACAGGAATGCTTAGAGAAGGTAAAAATACGAGATTCAATTTTGCCAAAATTTGTATTTATGTAAATTCAATATTTAAAAAAAAAAGATGTGGGAGTTAGTGATAAAGTTTGTGGCTCCTCAACATCAACGAGAACGTAAAAGAAATTATGGAAAATACCTACCACATATCTGCCTACAAATTTCTTCTTTTTTTTATTTTTCTCCTCTTTTTCTTTTTGTTTTTTGTTATCGATGTGTTTCCCTGTCTTTAAGTTGGAGTATCTTCTTCTTTTTTTTTTTTTTTGTTTGGGTTTCTTCTTCTTCGTATATTCGTCGTGTACAAAGATAAATCCCCGGTGTATTGTCTACATTTATGCAGATACTTCTCACCTGAAGTACCTTGTAGTTGTATGTAGATGTAGATTATAGCTGCATTTATAGTTGCGTGGGGGAGAAAATTAATGCTATGAATATGAAGAAATAAAAATCTACATAGGTACCTTACAAAGGTATATTATTGTATATCTACCAACAAGGTAAGGTACCTTACCTACCTACCTACCTACCTCCAACTCTACCTATGGCTTTACTATAAATAAGGTGAAATTATTCAAGCAGTCTTGGGGATAATTTATTCATTTTTTATACTTAAGAAAAAAAAAACAAAAACTGTTGTATAGAGGGTACAAGGTACAATAAAGTTGTGGAGAATTTTATTTTGTTTTCGTTTTTTTTTTTTTTTTTTTTAATTTTATTTTTCCCTGTTGACAAAATGTATTTACCTACCTTGTTTAACAGGATATTGACACGTCGTTTAAAAAAAGAAAAAAAAAGAAGAAAAACCACCAAAAAACTTCGATGTTAAACGAAAAAGTTTCATAAGAAACAAAAGTTTTAAACACATAAAGAGCAGCAAATTTAAGTGCTAATGAATAATTTAATTTTGTTATTCACTTGTTGATCTTTAGTCTTTTCAGAATTTGTTTTTTTGTGAATTTTGTAATTTTCCAAGCAGAATTCATTAGGGAAATATTAAAAGGAAAAATTAATATTATCAAAATCCATGTCTAGAATTTTTGCTTTCAAATAAAGTCTATTTAAGCAATTTTGATGTTTCATGGCAAATCTGTAAAAATTAAGGAGGTATTTACACTGGTCGATGAAAAATTTTATGTTGGTGTGAAATTTTAAAAAATTTCATTTTTATTTTTTTTTTATTTATTGAAAAAGTCTAAGATACTACATATTGTACTGAATTTAGTACTATCTAATGTTTACAATAAACGTACCAATGTTTTCTTAGTATTTTTCGTCTCCGATTTAACCTACAAAACTTCCTCATTCCCTAATGGAAAGTCACAATCTAAATATGGGCATAATCAGCACTAATACTTCATTTAAAAAAAAAATCTGTTACGTGCGAACATGCCCAATTTTACTTACCTGAGTTGAACGTTCCATTTGCTTTAAAATATGCTGAACGCATCACTCAAGTGTCAATTTTGATTTAAATACGATGAAATGCATTAATTTATTTTGATGTTTTTGTCTCATGACCTCAGTACCTGATCGTAGCTTGTATTGTTAATTATTTTATATTTTGATTTGGTTGTGGCTTGTGATGATGTAGATTTTGCCAAATAAATGGGAGAAAATAATATTAACACGCTCAAGATTTTTTTCTAGAAATAAAAATATATATCAACTGAATGACGTTTAAGTAAAATTGAAAGATGTCTTTCCTATAGCGTTATAGTGTTGATGGTTGCCATTTTTAAAATTTTTCAACAAAGGTTTGTGCAGATAAATGTGCGGAATTTGTTGGTAGTTTAAAAAAAGAAATATGTCATTCTTTAAGCAACAAGGCAATTAGAAGAAAAGAATTTTTCAAATTTAAACAAAATTTTGCAACTTGACAGCTTTCACGACTCGTTTATTATTATTTTTCAATTTAATGCTTTTAAATAATTTATTTTATCGATTTGTTTTGAATAAATGAGATGCTTCTGACGAAATCCCAAAATAATTAGAACAAGTTCTGTTCTATCTAGTGCAGTACTTTTTTTTTTTAGAGTTTAGTATAATATAAAGTCAATTGGCATCACTGTTTTGAATTATTAATTTCAAAATACTTTAAATCCGTTGTTTTCTATTAGATTTCAGGTTAATCTTATACCTACCAGCACTTATCCTGTATTTTTATTACTGTCAGACTTCTATTTTATACCAGTTTTGTAAATGGTCTAAAATAACTTCCCCAGAAAAGGTTAACATTTGTTCATTCAATTAATTTTGATTTTTTTTTTAAATGAAAAATGATGAAAAAAAATGGTTTCTGACAAAACCGTTCTTGAAAGTCGAAAATGAACATTTTTCAGGAGACAAAAAAACTGTTTAAATGAACAATAAACAGCAAACCTAGAAGGTTTTAAAACTGGTTGGAATTATACGAAGTTTTGACAGAAATCTTACAATATGTAGTTATTTTTAATTTTGAGTAACTTTTTGATAGCAAGTAAATTTCAATTTCTTTATTCAAGTTCGAGTCTTAATAGTTGAAATCTTTAAAATGTGAATCAACTTGATGTCTTGGACTTTGGTAATATGTATCTTCGTTAATTAAAAAATATACGGTATAAATTTTTCATAAATCTTAAACGAATAAATAAAAATTCCTGAAATAAATGTCTTTAAATTTATTTGTATTAATAAGCTTGGTATAAAGAAGACACACAAAAAAAAACAAAATTAATCTTATATTTATTTCCCATTTTTAATAAAACTTCTTTTAATTTAATTTTTTTCTGCGAATAGGTAGGTACATAGGTATATTTATTTTCTTGACTAAAGCCAAAGAAGTGTTATTTTTTTATTGGGTGGCTATAAAATTCCTATCATTTTCAACCTCAAAATTTTACCATTCCTCAAATTTTATAGGTACCAACCTATATATTTTTTTTTTTTTTGCTCCTGACTTCATCAAAAATATTGTTGTATTAGGTTTATCGTAAATTCCTCCTATTCTACATTACCTATGGTATATATAAAACAAAATAAATGCGCACATTTAATGAACCGTTAAATTGACTTCTTTCTTCGTTTGAGTATTTTACTCACTCGTGGTTTCCGCTATATAACAATATGGTAAATTTTTTTTGTTTGTTTGTTACTGTTTCTGTTTGTCTGGATGGCTTTAGGTGAATTTAATTTAAGTTCATAAATATATATTCAATGACTTGTGACTAACAACTCTTATATTGATGTTGACAGCGATAGACTGCGTTTATATTAGTTGGGTATATATGTACATAAATAGGTATAAACGAATTCAGTGAATATTTTGAGTAAATGCGATAAAGGTACCTAAAGCAAAGCATTTTACATAAATTTACAATGAAGCTATTTAAGTATATTGAAACATTAATATTAAACAATAAAAGGCTTTAGTTTTTTTTTGTATGACTCATTGATAGAAATATTATTCTTCTATGTAGTACGTATAGGTAGTTATGCTTTGCTTATACAGTTGCCTGCACTGATTTCTAAAAATTCAAAAAAGAAGTCTACTCTATAAAATAAAAATATACACGATAAGATAAGGTTCAAATCTTGATTTTTGTTAATATTTTCGAACCTAGTAACAATATTATTTTATATTATTCTCAAGGGGTTAATGTTCTTTATCGCAAAATAAACTTTTTTTTTATTATATACTTATATATTATTTAGTACTTTGTTCTTTACTTTTAAATAAGTTATCAAAATAAGACCTTTGAGCCTCTTAAAATTATAAAACTAGCACAACAAATTTTCTTATCGTAAAAATAAGGAAGATACATATTTTATTTTGATAAAAAATATTTATATTAATTTTCAAAAGAATGCTCATACTGAAATATCAATTGAAAAGGGAAAATTTAATTAATAATAAAGTTATAAATATTTTACTAGATTATATATTTTTTATTTTTTTAAAAGAAAATATTTTCAGAAGCACATTAGTACTAAAAAAGACACCTACATCTAAGTGAAAATTGTCATGAAGCGATTCGGGTTGCCTTTAAAAGACTTATGGTCTTATTTATAAACGTTGTCTAACTTTAGACAACTGTCTGACTTTGGAAAATGTGTTCAAAAACCTTGTTTATTGTTGTCTTGCTGCCTAACTTAGACACAAGAGTAGATTGTCCTAACTGTGAACGATGTCATATTTATTTTTATTAAATAAAGCATATTTCCACCAATTTGAAAATAGTTAGGCAGTGTCTAAGTAGACACAAATCTAATAAATATGACTGCTAAAGTCTTACAGGCATTAAGTTAAAATTATATTTTGATTTCAAGTAAATAAACCACGCCGCCGTGTAGATGGGGCCAAAGTCCCCTCCTGGAAAAAAACGCTAGTTTTTTTTTGTCAAGTTTAGTGAAGGCTCTGGGAAGTTTTCGCTAGGGAAATTCTAGACAAGGAAAACTTGTCAAATACTTGTAAGGCCCTTGTTAATCAATTTTTTTAGGACAAGTTTTGGTATCTTATCAGTATAGGTACCTACCTAAATACCTATTTGGCGAGGGTGTATCTTATTTCAAACCCTTGCTATAGCCTCTTATTAGTATCTATATGTAAAAACCTGATAAAAAATTAGATTGTTTTTCTAGGTGGCTTATCTCATAATTTCATAAATGTATTTTATTGTTGCCCAACATTGCAATTTGCGGAAAAAAGAACTTATTTAACATCTCTGTCTATATAGACATTTGACGCCATTTTGGCGAATTCACATTATGACATTTCTCTTTTCTGGATGGTCTATATAAATCATTTCTTTTTAACTTTGAACTGTGCAAAATCTCCTTAATATAGGAATACATATATATTCTTATAGTATTCGTATATCTCATTTTATAAGGACATAAGGACTGAAAAAAAAAATTGCGACTCCTTTTCGTTCGTTAAAAATTATTCGCAAATAGCTTTTCAATTTAATTTTAAATTTTTGATGACGTGAGTTCAGTTAAGACACAAAAAAAAAAAAAAATAAAGCAAGCAAACAAACAAAAATGATCACACAAAAAAAGAAAAAGTAAAATAAAATTGAGAAACGTGCACAAATCCAATTTATCCACCCTCGCTTTTGGTTTTAACCTACCTAGTTGGCATGGATGTTGGATGAATGTGCCACTGCAGCTGCATTACTGCATATAACCTCTTCTTTTTTTTTTACATTTTAAGAATATTGAGATTTATGTGTGATGACAACCCTTTCGTTTCGAAATCAGCGCAATATTGTATAAAGTATTATATGATGACGAAGTTGATTTTAGTATTCCCCTTATACTTATACAAGATATCGATTGTTTTATATTTTTTTCTGTTTGTTCCTTTAACACAAAAAAAAAATCCTCAATGGTGAATGAAGACCATTGGTAGATTACAGTTTCATTCAACTCAAATAATAATGGGTGATTTTTTAAGAGGTTTAGAACTTTTTAAAAAAAAAAACACAAAAAATTCGAAAAAATGAATGAAATATTTATTTGAATCGATAGTTTGAACCTTGCAATTTAATGTTTAAAGATAAATTCATGCAAATGTTGACCGCGGCTGCGTCTCAGGTAGCCCATCCGCTGAGTCCAATTTTGGCATACTCTTTCACACATATCGGCCGGTATCTCACGAATGAATGCATGGATGTTGGCTTCCAGTGCGTCAATCGAAGCGGGCTTGTCCCTATAGACATTAGCCTTGACATACCCCCACAAAAAATAATCTAATGGTGTCAAATCGCACGATCTAGGCGGCCAATTGACCGGCCCGAAACGTGAAATTAACTGTTCACCAAACTCGCCTCGCAATTGCGCCATTGTTTCGCGTGCTGTGTGGCATGTGGCACCGTCTTGTTGAAACCACATATCATGCAAGTCAAGAACTTCCATTTCGGGCAAAAAAAAGTTTGTTATCATCGCTCGGTAGCGTTCACCATTGACAGTAACGCTGCGATTCGCATCATCTTTGAAGAAATATGGCCCAATAATGCCGCCGGCCCATAAACCGCACCAAACAGTGGCTTTTTCGGGATGCATTGGTAGCTGTTGCAATGCTTCTGGCTGATCTTCACTCCAAATGCGGCAATTTTGCTTATTTACGTACCCATTCAACCAAAAATGAGCCTCATCGCTGAACACAATTTTTCGATAAAAAAGCGGATCCTCGGCCAGCTTTCCGAGCACGAATTTTGATAGTAAAATTCAATAATTTGCAAGCGTTGTTCATTTGTAAGACGATACATGGTTAAATTGCAAACCAAACTGAAGCTGTTTGACCGTGACACAAGGTACTAAACACACGTCAGCTGTCAAAACCAGTGTTGCCAAAACCAAACCAGCTAAAAAATCACCCGTTATAACATGACAAGATGAATACAAAAAAAAATATATCTATGTGCTTGTGCATATGTATAGGTAGGTATATAGATATATTTTGTCAGCTATTATATTTGAAGGATAAATTTATGTAAAAAAAAAAATAATAATAATAAATATATATTTCGATTAATAGACTGAAATTGTGACTGCACTGCGGGATGGGATCGTTGTAGGTACATATATAAGTAATACAAATAATCCTATTTACGTACCTATAATTTTTTAATTGAGTTTTTACGATATTCAAACCAAGAGGAAAAAAAGTAAAGCTATATACAAATGAGATTACAGTATATTATTATTTATACTTTAATAAAACATTCAGATAAAAACCTTTAAGTTTTAAATTATAAGGGCCTTCATAGAAAATTGTTGGCTTTGACTTAACCTTCCTTTACTTTTACAATCGCATAAATTGAATAAATTATATGTAGATGAAATAGTTCAACGGAAATCACCTCCTAAGTCCATTTCCATTTTATTTTGAGTTTTGCATATTGTTATACATAGGTATTCTTTTACATTTATCCTACCTACATGTTTTATGAGCACAACAGTCGTGGAGTAGGTATATAGCGTGCATTTGGATTCGTATAAATATATTTAGTTTTTGGATTAATTACCTCTACATGTTTCTTTGAATATTTTATTTGTGTTTCTCTAACTGTATACAAACACAATAAATTTTATATCAAGGTTCGAAGAACGATAAAATATGATTCGTTCTCTCGCGAACAATTCATAAAGGAATTTTATTTTTGATTTGATGGCGAATCTTATTTTTTGGTTCCTTTAAAATAAAATTCGTTTTCGCGAACGAATCATATCTGTTGCGATCCGTAAAATATGGTTCGTTCGCGAATTTATCACGTACGAACTATTGAAGATCCATTCGCGAACCGTTCGAATAAGAAAAAAATGTCATTTTAGATTTTATATAAATATCATATTTTACAGTAAATAGGGATAATTTTTATCGTAACTAATCCCACACAACATTTAAAAATCACTCTTCTTCATGTCAATTAAGACCTATTTACTTTTTCCTTCTCGAACTGACACACTTCCAGTTCCTGATGGTTGTTCATTAACCCCCGAATCATTAATATTATAACTATGTATTGTTGTATAGTGCCTTTCTATATTTCCTGTCACTTTTTCATTTTTTTTTTTTTCATAAATTAAACAAGTTGATTCGTCACCTACTTCTTCATTACAAGAAACATATTATCTAACTCAAATGTTTTTACTTTCCCCATTTCAACAAAAATCATTTAAAAAATAACTCACTTCACATCCGCACTGAATGGATACTTGATGACAAATGATTCTTTTTACGGATCTTTTCGGGTCCTTATCGCGAGCGAACCATATTCTACTTGAATTTTATTTTTCCGATCTCTCACGAACGAGAGATACAGAAAAAAAATGGATATAGTTCGTTCGTAAGCGAACTGTAAATTTTTATAGATCGAGAATTTTATCGTTCGCGAACTATATTTTTTATGGTTCGTGAGAAGATCGATAAAGAATGATAAAGATCCGTATTTTATGATTCGCGAGCGATATTTTACGAACCCTGTTTTATATGTAAGTTCAATTATTTCTACATAACCCAGTTTCGTTAAGTCTTTCTGTCCGTACAGCAAAACAAATATCACTTTCGAAAAATCGATCTTATTCGAAAATTAAATCTAATCTATCATGATTATGAGTACGGAAGTCTTTGTTCGCTTCCGTTTAATACTATTTACTTATGACTCCCACTTTTATGTTATTACATGCCAATTTAAAATTAAACTTAAATTACGTATCATGTTTTTTTACGCAAACTATTTGTTTACAGCATTTTTGCAACCCAGACAGAAAATATATACATGCATACATATATACATATACAGTCGTTGAACTTAAATTAATGTTAAATACCTGTATTTAATTTATTTTGGCACACCTTGCTCTTAATCAATTACAATTGCATTTGAATTTGCATTTATATTTTTAATTACATTTGCATAAGCAAACTAGTAAACAACTAAAAATATATTTTTTTTTTGTTTAAATCTCTTTCCAACATTTAGACTGCTAACCGAACATATACATATAGCAAGTAATAGCAATAAAAGGTGAATATAATAAATATTCAGAATCAATTTTTTTTGAAAATTATTTAAATTTACACTGGTGTAACACGTTTATAGTATATTTTACACTTTATGCATAACTAACATAATAGTACCTACATACATATACATAGATATATCCTGGTTTCGTTCACGTACATTTTTATGGTTGAATTTATTTAACATTTCAATAAGTCAAGGGAAACACAATTTTTTTTTTTTCAATTTTGTAGAAAAAAAAATTGAAGTTTGTAGGTACATATCAACGGCTAAAGTGCAGAACCTCGTAAATCATTTTTTTTTTCAGAATTTCAGAAATCAAAAAAAAAAACTTCCAAATTTTGTATGTCATTTGTAGTACGAGGGATAAAATTCTGCCTCTTTCTGCAAATTGTTCAGAGCAACGTTGTTACTCTGAATTTGCAAAACTGCGGCTTTGTTTTTTTGTATTAATGGTATTTTTTGTTGAATTTTTCGACTTACGAGGTCCTGAAATTTACCCGTCGGTATCTATGTACATACATAATAGTTACAAATTTATTGGTGCTTAAATTTGAGTAAAATAGTGATTTTTTTGTATGTGAAAATATTTAATAAAAAAAAAAAAACAAACCCCACTGATGGAAGAGTTTTCTTCAAAATTGTACACTGATAAAAAAAATATAAAATAATTAAAAGTGATATATCGACGGTTAAATATGAATACCTTCTATGTCGCATTTTGTAAACTTTACAGGAGACACAAAAAACTGAATATTTTCTCAAAACAAAAACGCCAAGTATTCAAAAATGACAATAAAAATGTTTTGACAGCTGCTGGCGATATAATGAATACGTTCAGCGATGCTGATGAAATTTCTTAACGAAACTGCATCAAAAAGTGATTTTCACAAAAAATGTTTGTTAGGAGGTATTCATATTTAACCGTCGATATGTATTTCTATAAAATTGGTCACATTCATGTCAATTTATTAATTTTTCAGTAAATCTCGCTAAAACTGCACCGATTTTCATCAAATTTTGTTTTAAAAAAAAAAAGTACCAACAAAAAATAATTTATTCTTCGACTTTTTGTTTATTATTTTTTTTTTTTAATTTTCGAATGCAATATTGTTTGATGTACATACAATGTACTAAGTAAAAAAAAAAACCCGTTTGATGAAAAATTGGAACGTACTAAATTCTTAAAACTCATTAAAGCCGTTTTCAAAAGAAAACATTTAAAAAAAAAACAACATTTTTGTGTGCCGTTCCTACATGAGATTTCATCAGGAAAAATGAGGTTACTTCGTTAAAAATTCCCAAATTCGATTCCAAATCATCGTATTTCCTTTACAAATACACATTTCGAAATGAAGTAATTTTATTCAGATTTGCAAAAAATTCAGTAGAAAATTACGTTCAAAGCTTACGAACACACCCAAATGGAATCCATTCAAATTGGAATCCATTGAAAATGTCAAAATGCTAGGTATGAAGAATAGAAAGAGAAAACAACAATAACAAATATTAATTATATATTTTCTTAGTAAAATTAAAAATCGAACTGTCAAAATAAATTAGCAAATTTAAGGTAAAAATACTTTTTGGTTATATTTGCGAAATTACCTACCTGATTTCCACTCTTATAATGAAATCGGGAATGGCTAGTGTGTGAATTGGATAAAATTTTATCAGAATTTTAATTTTTGACACTAATGAGGTTAATCTATACGTTCTAAACTGTCAAAACCGGCCTTTAACTCTAGTTCGATGTACAGTTAACGTACAGTGGCGCAGATAAAAAGATCCACAGACACATAGAGTAGACAGAAAACAATTTTTTTGCACTTTTTTTTTATATAGTTTGACTTTTGTACACAAAATCTATACTTGAGATCTAGGCAAGTAGGATTTAAATACTTTTAAATTTTTTCTTTACAATTTTTACGTATCTATGAAAGTATGTAATTTTATTTATATAAACTTATTCATTGATTAATCAAATTGAAGACTTAAAGAAGTGCATGCAACCTACTTTATAGTCGTGATTTTTTTTTTCTGTAAATAAAATAGAAGGCAAACAATTTGAATTGAATGCAAGTCATTTAAATAATTAAATGAAACAAAATAAAAATCCCATTTTATTGAAACATTAAGAGATACAATTAAAGTTACACAACCAAATATCAACCGCAATAAGACTGACTATTTAATTTCAATACATCATGTACTACCAACTTTGCATATATTCATTTGTGCAAAAATAACGTATTCCTAGAAATGGAATAATTTTCTTCAATTATATTTTATTTATGTAACTATAAGCTTACACGAGGCATCATTTAATTACATTTGTATTTCACACCCCACCCACACCTACCTATAAGTATAAAATTTAAAATTTATCAGTTAATTTATTCAACCATTATTATTGATCGTAATTTACGTTCATTTTTTTTTTTGCAAAAACAAAACCAATCATTTGAATTAAAATGCATTTCTCCATTAATAAAGAGAATTTTCTGTTTTGTATTAACTTTGTAGATAGGTACATATATTACATTCCATCAGTTGGATTTGCATTGCAATTGTGCATATCTACATATTATATAGGATACCTACTTTTGCTTTGCAAATGTAATTTTTATATCTGATGTCAACAAATATAAATTGAACCTCCTACATTATACGAGTACCTACTGTAATAGTTAGTAGTAGTAGGTACCTATAACACTACAACGAATATCAATGATTGCACGTGTCTGGAAGCATGATTCTAAACGAAAATTTATATCTTTGTGTCACTTTCAGTGAGGTTTGCTTGCGTTTTCAAATATGTATAGCAAACGAGAATGCGTTTATTGGATTTATTTTGCCTCGGGTGTTATGTTGTTTGCCCGTGGAAGTATAAAATAGATACGTATGTATATCCCATTGTCATTATTATACAACACCAAGGGCAACCGATGTTGCATGTTTCTACATATATGTACATATATGCAAAAATAAAAAAATAAATTCAATCGATAAGGAATTTATTCTATTTGAATTTGATGGCGCAAGGACAGGGTGATACGATGGTTTTATTTTAAAACAAACAAATATTTTTTTTATCCAAATTTTAACTTCTAAAAAAAAAAAATTGCCATCAAAAATAGAATTTTATCAAAATCTGTCGGGTTGTTAACGAGAAAATTGAAGTAAATATGGAGATGTAGGTCAATTAGAACCTCGAAATTGTTTTTTAACACAAAGGCAGTATTTGTCATATGCTTAAAGCGAGCAAAATATATGAGTATATTCTACAAAAAATAATAATACCTACTCAAGAAGTAACAAGCACTTACTAAGTAAAACTTTAGAATTTATGACATATTGGTCTCTTAAAACCTCAATTTTTTTTCCCTAAAGCAATAAATTTAAGTAAACAAAATAAACGAGTATATTCTACTAATAAAAATAATGCTCAAGAATTATCTATGTTTACTCAATAAAACTTGAGTATCTATTACGAATATCAAGGAGGAAATTAAATTTAATCAAAATCCGTCTGATATTTATCGAGAATCTAAGAGTTTGATATGGAGATATAGGTAGCTTGACATAAAAGAAAGACTTTTCGTAATTGCATAAACCAAAAAAAACACGAGTTTATTCTACAGAAAATAATGATACTTAAAAACTTTCAAGCATTTACTCATTAAAACTTAAGTATTTATGAGAAAGATCAAGAAAGAACTAAAAAAAAATGAAAAGTTTAGCAATTCTTTTAAAACAAATAAAGTTGATATTAATAATAAATTCAAAATAATAAGACCCAGGAATTTTCAAGCTTTTACTCATTAAATTTTAATGGTCTTATTTATAAACGTTGTCTAACTTTAGACAACTGTCCAACTTTTGAAAATGTATTCAAAAACCTTGTTTATTGTTGTCTTATAGCTGCCTTAATTAGACACAAGAATAGATTGTCTTAACCGTGAATAATGTGATATTTATTTTTATTAAATAAAGCATACTTCAACAAATTTGAAAAAAGTTAGACAATGTCTAAGTAGACAACAATCTAATAAATACGACTGTAAATACTTATGAGAAAAATCTAGAAAGAACTCATAAAATAGAAAAAGTTTAGAAATCCTTAAAAAAATAAAATAAGTTGATACTACATATAAACTCAACACTCGTTAATCGAGGACAAACTCTTTTTCACGAGTAAATACTTTAAAAGTTCTTTCATTATAAAAAAAATATATTACTTTAGAAAATTTAAATAAATGATAACATATGGCTTCAAATTCTATCAAAAATATTAAAAATTTTATCAACGGAAAAAAAAAAGGAAATTAATAAAATAAAATCCGCAACCAAGTTTTCATGATCCAAAGATATAAAAGTATCTTTTGTAAGCAAATTTTAAAAATATGCTTGTATATTAATTTTAGACAGCAAAGGCTGTTGCATAACTTTAAAATAAAATATTAAAAAAAAGTAGTTACATATGCATCATTATATTTTTTTTTATTATTATTATTATTCTCAAGGATGTCCTCTAGAATTTCCTTTACAATCCTTTTCAACATTATGCACAAATCTCCATATACACAAATAGCATCTCCATTAGCTATGGTTTGGTTGTCTTCTTATAGTAACATGGAATATAAGTAGATACAACCAATATATATAGAATCCTACAATCTCACATATGCACTGTACGTGTATAGTATATTTTTTTTTTTTGGACTCATGAACGACCAACAATACGTACTTGAAAAATCGACCATCGTGAAACCATCTTTGAGAGTAAAAGTCCTTCTTTTGTATACGATGAGTATAGCTACAGGAAAGAAAAAAACTACTATGACCGAAGTGAACTATTTTATCTTCTTATTTCCATTTGCCTTGAGTGTGTTTTTGAAAAATTCAATAGTTAGAGAAGCGCACCCATATTTTATGGGATAGGTACACACAAATAAAAAAGAAAACACAGAGAGAAAGAGAGTATATTTTATAGATACTTATAAAAGAAAATTGTTGGGTAATAATAACCCCTCAAGTGAGATACACTCCAAGTGTCCCTGTCCAATACAATTTTTTTCTTTAACCTCCAACTCCTCCTCATCCCGTCCCCAATCATGAAGATACTTTCTATACCGTACAGATAGCTATAGGGTAAAAATAAAACCAAGGGGGGATGAGGGTTGAAAATGTGTTGGCCATGACGCATATCCTCTAGACTCTAGAGAAATAAATGTTAATATTGACATTTGTTGATCGAAAGTGTGTTCTTCTATTCTCTTCGTCCTGCTATAGTCCCTGGTGTCTATATATTTATATGAGCTACCGCATAGTACCTAACCTACAGTGTAATATACTTTTACGAGCTGATTGCTGTTTCAACAAAAGATGATGGGGCGAGTTCGGGGTCACATCCTCAATTTTACTTGATTTGTGTGTCTATTAAGGGGGAAAGTAACACAATCGATTAGAAATGACAGTGTCGATTGAACAAACATTCAAGTATAAGTCCTATATATGTACTTACTGTACATAAATGCGGGTGTGTTTTTTTTTGAGTATAGAGGAAAATATACATATCTTTATATGTATGTAATTTGGGGTTGTACGTAGTTGAAAGATGTGCGATAAAAATGAAGACAAAAAACCATTAGTTTCGGAGGGTTCTTATATAAATACATATGTACATATCTATATATGAAGATAAGGAAAATTAATTGGTAGCAAATTGTTATTTTTGTGTGATACAGAAGGCATTCAATTTGGTTATTTGATTATTATTATTCCTACTTTGTTCGTCGATATATTTTCAACCTCTCAATTATTAAGGAGGGGTTTCTCTATCATTAATTTTACGAATATTGCCTGAAACATTTATACACCACTTATCGTTATTTTTTCACAGTATACATTTTGTTTTTGAGCTAAAATTGTTATTTCACAAATTAATGAGTCTTAATGTTTTTTTTTTCATTTTCTTAATGATACTTTTACTTATCCATTGAAAATGTGGCTTTGAATATTGTTTTTTTTTTCAGAATGTCAAAGTATTCAATTGACACAGAAAAAATCAATTATTCTTTATCGTTAAGCCATTTGACCATAATAATGACATTTTGTTTGATGACAAGAATTCTGCATCGATCGAATTTTTCAATTTTTTAAAAGTTGTTGGGTCTTTATCGCTTTTACTTATTAAAAAATTTGAAAACAATAAATGGGTTTTATCGTAAAAATTAGAAATTTGTGCTAAAATTCAGGTTTCTAATGTCTGTATTTTAATATTCTGTCCTTAATAAATAAATCGTTAAATTTGTATTTCTTAACTTTGCTTATAAACAATTCTATTTAAAGTATAAGGATCAAATATATGTTTTTGTACCAAAACTTAGGCTTGATTAATTTTAATTTTTTATTTTTGTACTAAAATTGAAGTTTTAATTTTTCAAAATTCTGTCAATTCTGAATTCTGTACTTCCTAGTTTTTCCAGCAAAAAATTCTATTTAAAGAAGCTAGCTCAAATATGTATGTGTTTGTGCTGAGTTTTGGTTTACGAAATTTTGCATTTGAATTTTTTGTGTTATAATTTAGGTTCCAAATTTCTGATTTTTTTAAATTTTTTCAATCATAAATTCCGTAAATTTCCTAATTTTCCAATCAACAATTTTATTTAAAGAATAAAGCTCAAATATTTGTTTGTACCAAATTTTGGTTTTCGAAAATTTGCAATTTAAAAAGCTTTATATTCAAAATTCAGCCATTGAAAATTTTGAAACTCTGTAAATCCAATATTGTTTAGGTATACTCTTAAATTCGATGAATTAAAAATTCTGTACAGAATTAATAACATATATAAATTCAAAATTGTTTTATGTTAAAGTCGAACATTAACGGCTCTAATATTCTCAAGAAGAAGGCAAAGTTCTTTTCCTTTTTGAATCAAAAAATTATATTGTTCAAAATTAAATCCATTTTACTGTTTTTTTTCAAAATTTGTTACAAAAATTCTCAAAATTATTATGTACCTACTAGAATTTCCCAAAATTCTGGTAATCCAGAGCTTTGTAATTCAAAATTTTGTACTACTTAAATTGTTGTTAAAAATAACCAGAATATTGATTCTTATCGCAGATTACCAATTTTTTTTAAAGAATAACTAAGAAAGAAAGAATTCCAAATTGTCATACAATAATTGGAATTTTTTTAAGTTAAATTTTAAATTATTTTTGTACAAAAATTTGGATTATAAAATTTTGTGAATGAAAAAATGTATTTTTTAATTCTGTATTTTTGAAAATTTTGAATAGAAACAAAAATCTGTCATATATTTTTTTTTAAAGCCAAATTTGTTTACGTACCATTTTCAATATGGAGATAATATTGCTAAACTACACCAAAAAACTACAACATCATTTTAAAAAATTAATTTCATGAATATTCCAAATACATACATATGTACATGTGTAACATTCAAACACATCCTAATTCTGTTGTAAGCTTCAACAGATGACAACTGTCAACCAGTTTAACATGGGATTGACCTCTCCCCAACAACATTTTTATATAAAAAAATACAAATATAGATTTATTTATATATGGTTGTCAGTTTGTGGTTCTGATAAGATATACAATTCGAATATCTTTTTATGCGGAATATAGATACTCAGAGAGCAACTGTCAAAGAAAATAACACATAAAATCTTTACATCAAAAGGACACATGGTTCATTTTGTATCTACCATAAAATTATTTCATCAAAACTTATTAAAACAGGGATATAAGTTTTTTTTTTGTTCAATATCTAAAAAAAAAAAAAACTTAAAGAGGTCAAATTGAATTTATCGAGGCAACATACTCTGTGTGTATTTTATTTCAATTTTCAACAATTCTATCAATTTGTATTTTAAATAAATACACAGAATATCCAAATCTATCTTCATATAGAAGATATACAATTTGTATCTCTATCCAAATTAACATGCTTATATTGAGTATACTCGTATATACATATGTAGGTATATATATTATATATATATATCTAGGTAAACATTTATACGAATTAGCTTGGTGTTGCTCATCTATATAGAATACCTACCTACCATGAGGCCAATAATCACTTGGTGGATACGTGAAGTCCAAAGTCCAATAGTAATAATTTTTTTTTTTTGTATAGACTCGAAACGAAAAAGCGGATCGAAAAGAAGACAGAGAGTACAAAAAAAAAATTATAAAAGTAGACAAACAAGAAACTGAAACTTATTTTATTGACTTTATGTGTCTCTTTTCAATAAGAGAAGCATGCACGAATAAAAAATAAATGTTGTATTTTTGTGATATAAGGGAACTGCTCTGCTATATTGCTATATAGAGAACCACAGCACTCGCATTTTGGCACGTTCGCCTATATGATTTTAATAGCTGAGTTTATGTTATTTGAACACTAATAAGCCTATGCAAGGCGAGCCAGAGTCAAACTGTGTTGATAAATTCACCCACATAAGTTTTTTTTTTTTTTTAAATATTAATTTATATTTTTTCTGTGTCGAGTATCGACGATAAAAGGCATTTTTAAATGAGTGAATTTATTTAGTTAAATTTCAATCAAATAATTTATTTGAAGTAGTGGCTGGTTGAATTGAGATGAGGATTATAATTTTCTTTGTGTGATGGTTGTCAGACATGTTCGTTATTCTGAATAACTACCAAAGAATGATATTGCAGAATTGAAGGACGGTAGAAATTGAAGGGAAAAGATTTTAACCAGATGCTAATTTATAACAAAGAAAATATATAATTTTTTTTTTTATAAAATGGCGCCCAACGCGAAATTCTTTTTTCTATTTTCTCTTTGTTTATTTGCTGATAAAGTAATTTTATATTACATATTTACGAATCTTTTTTTAAATCCATAAGTTTAAGGTAACAACAACAAATGAGTTAGTAGGCCAACAAACTAATCTAATTTTGTTTTTGTTTATATTTAAAATTTATTTCGGAATTTTTGTTTTAATGTTTTAATTCGAAAACAAAAGTGACATCATAATGAAAAAAACAATGTCATTAAAAGTTCAAGGGAATAAGTGGAAATATTTTTTAGATTAATATTTTTTTTTTAAATATAAAACCATTAGTAAGATTCTAAAAATATTTACATAGTTAGCGATAGAAGTTTAAAGCTGTTTCAAAACAAAAATGTAGACAAATTTTGTTTGATAACCAGAAATTTATGTACAGAAAATTCAACGAATTTATGCCAGAAATATTTTCGTTTGATTAATGAATCAAGAAAATTTATGATTTTTGATGAACTAGAAGACCAGTTTTCGCGTTGCGTCACAATGAATTGAATTTTTTTTGTAATGGTAAAAATTTTTGCAAAATTTGTTCCCTCCATTTCTAGAGTTCAATCTTAATACAAGTATTCTCAAAATCGCTTCTGCTTTTAAAGTTTTAAAGCCAGAAAAACAGTCAGACAGATAAATTCACTTTCACATTTTTTTTTGTTTAAATATTAACTAGATGTTATACCCGCTTTGTTCCCAAAAATGATTTATTTAATAAAAATTCGTTTCATATATTCAGTAAAAGGACATGAATTCACCATACTAGTTTATATTTCATCAAAAAAAAAAAAAAAAAAAACAAAGGAAAAACTTACTACATTTTCATGACCTAACTAATAAAAAAATATGATACCATCATCTGCATGAGAATGAAAGACCTGCAAAAAAAGAAATTTCCTTAATCAAAAGTTATTACTCGTAAAAAAAAATTATTTCTCCCTTTTATGCAACTGCATCCAATTATCCTATAGAAAGAGTACATTTATGTAAAAGGGCATATCTGTATGGAATGTATCATTTTTCTGTGAAAAATGCTGATAAAAATTTACATTATTTTTCGTGAAAAAAGGTTTATTTAACCAAATGCATTTTTATGTTCCACTTGTGATCTCAAGAAATACCAAATACCATTGAAAGTTCTATAGAAGAAATACCTTCAAAAATTAATTATAGATCTTTAGAAATAAGAGTGAAAAATAATGATAGAAATGGAGGTAGTAAAAACAGCTGGAAGGCTGTTAAGGTAAGGCTCTTGAAATTACCTTAAATTGAAATAAATCGCTTTTTAAGTGTCGCATTAGTTGTTTGAATAAATTATTTTTTAAACATTTATGTGTATGTAACACGGCATAGGCACAAAATACACAACTTAAAATGATTTAATTATTATAAAGATGGATTCAGCTGGTTTTCACTCTTAGCTCTATTATAATTCAACCACACAATATCTTTTGAAATATTTTAATTTGAAATTTTGTGGTTTCTTTTCCTTTTTTTTTTGCATATTCGTTTTTGGTAAAGTCATATAAAGATCATGTCTAATTAAAACATAGACTTTGTTCGTCTCATTAATCATAGGTATATAGAAACCTTAAAGTGATTTATTATAAAGTGGGTGACAAGTATAATACCGGTACCATTAAAGAAATATTTAAATATTTTGAATAGCTTACCAATTATTTATAAAGAAATAATTATCTTCTTTTTTTTAATTTTATAGCATGCATTTCTTCTATTATCATTGTGTTGTTTGCTATCATCCGATTTTTTGGTGCAAAAGGTCATCTTTCAAACGTACATATATATGTAGCAGAAGAACTTATTTATAGAACTTGACTAATTGAATATAGCTTAATATTTATTTAATGATAATTTTTGTTTGTCGGTTTAGATTGAAAAATGTGTAATAAATCAGAAAAAATTATTTTTTAAAAATTTGTTGAGTGAATTTAGAATTAAAAAAAAAAAAAACATTATTTATTTAATGGGAAGAACAAATTGATGAGAATACAATATTCCATTGTTGCTAGCAAGAACATCAGATAACCTATAGAAAAATAATAAATTCAATAGAGATTATTTTAAATTCCTTTGAATTATATTAAGAAATTTTGAAATTCAAAAACGCATGGCCGAAATCCATTTTAATTTTTTTTTATTACTTAAAACATTTTATGTAGTAAAAATGTGCTGATTTAAATTTATAAAATGAATAAACAGCTTATCAACTGTCAAAGAAATATAAAAAAAAACTTTAATGAATAAAAAATTTCGGCAGGAATTTTGAATTTTTAGCTCATTTTGACTCCAATGAAAACTGGACATTAGCTTAAAATTTATTTGATCTGCTGATTTTCTTGAATTCTTAGATATTTGTTAAATCTTTTTAATATGAGAATGAATTATAAACAAAAAAAATTACTGTGAAGACAGCACTTCTTCGACAACGCCCAAAAATCACATATGAAGGCTTTCTTGCAGTATGCAATGCCTTTATAAAAATGATTTATGGTTTCCTTAGTGCTGGAATGAACATTATTTAAATGACTTGCATTAATTTAAATGCATTTTTCTTAAATATGAATAAAAAACTTTATAAATGAAAGAAACAGCAGTATCGAGAACCTGATCTGATGGAGCCATTGTTGGAGCAGGGATTTGAATTTTGTGCATAAAAAAAACTGCAAAAAATTAAAAATTTTGTTATTATTTATAAAACTAAATCATTGGCAGAAAAAAATCAGTACCATTGATACTATTCCAGCTATTTCGGAATGTATCTAGCCTGCAAGCTTACGACTTTTGGATATCAGAAGAAGGAAGGAAGACTTACAAAAAAAAAACTGCAAATATCATAAGCTACACCTTATACATTCTTAAACCCTGGAAATCAATTCTGCGATTGCAAGATCCTTGAAACCATAATATTTCAAATACATAGGTATAATATATGTATACATAGATACAAATATTTTTATCCATAAATCAATTTTCACCTTGCTATAGTTTCACGTGCATACCTATAATAGAAAAAGCATCCTTGTACGCTATGGATAGGTTTTCTATTTGTATTTGTATTGAATTTCTAAATCTTAGCTTGTCATGTCACACATTATAGATATAGATATACTAGCAAGGGAATGTCAATAACGAGGTCTATAACTATTCAGTGCAGCATGCATCGTCAGAGTATAAGTACGAGTATTCTGAACACGTTAGAACTTTCATTTTAAATGAAAAACAAAATGGAAGCCCTATATGCATTTTAATCCAATAAATTGCAAAAGCAAAATTCAATATCATCGCAAGGCTTTCTCGAAAAAGAAAGAAGGAAAACAACAACAAAAATAAGCCACAGAGAAAAAAAAGAAGGAATTTGGTCATGTATAATTCTAGCTAAGAACGTTGTTTGTGTAGTAGGTATTGGATTTGTTTTTTAGTGCATAAAATAATTGATCCAAACTACTTCAAAACCCTATATATGCAGAGAAAAATTGAAAAAAAACAACTGATTTTATAAAAACACCTGATTGTGTGGGCCAAGTTCAAATCACCCCCAATATCATGGCAAGAGAATATTGCCTTGGGACACAAAAAATATATGTTTGTTCAGATTGACGTTGAGGCTACATCGCATCGGCTCCATGAAACAACATCAGAGGGGTTGAAGAAAATCAATACCTCCTAGAAAGCTCTTTGGTATCTGTATAATAGAATCAGGAGGGTTTTTGTTTTTAATTCCACCAATAACAAAATAAAAACAATAAAAACAAAAACAAGGCAAACAAAAAAAAGACGAAGAAGTGTCGAGCACAAGACACGAGAATGTTTCCCAAAGAAAAATCTCTTGTTGCTGCAAAAGGATATCTTTTCTTTGGTATAGTTCCTCGTATTTAGGTTATTTGTAGTTTCTTGACAAGCAACAGAAGAAAGAAGATATAGTTGACAGCATGGCTATTAAATGAAAAGAAATAACTAATGAAATAAATCGAAGCGCAAAAAAAAAACAAAAAAATAAGAAAAAGTATCCACTCTCTTTTGTTATCCGTTTATCCTTGTCTCACTATTGTCAATTTCTTAGAAATTAAGATTAAAAAGATTCCGTTTTGGTAGTACATATAGAGAGTATACAGGATTAATTAATTTTTTTTTCCGGGCGCTCGTTGTTGTTAAGATAATTGAAAAAGGACCAAATGAACAAAGCAAAGGGTAGGTATTTATTATCTTTATTATATTTTTTTTCCTTCGACAAGAAGAAAAAAATGTAAGAAACATTATAAGCCAGCTTAAATATAAAGAAATGATTTTCTTTATGGGGATTAGAAAATTACTTGGTCTTCTCCATTTTTCGGCGATGAATTTGAGATTTAATGGATAACGGAATTAATTTTTTTTTTAATTTTCTTTAAATATCTTTGACATTTTGATTCTAAGCATGAATATTAAACTGTTTGCGAATTTTATTGTTATATCTTCTTATTCGACCCCTAAAGCACATTTTTATAAGAAAGTCAATTAAAAATAAATGCCAAGGATAAAACAATTTGATTGTAAGAAGTTAAGGTATACAGGAAAATGAATTAGGATTATGTTACCTTGTCTTAAGGCAATTTTGTATTATTATAAATGTTTATCATATTTTGACTAAAGTTTACGAGTTTCCATACTTCCTTCCCTAAGGCGGCACAGGGCTATGAACTTGAGATTAAAACTCTGACAGAAAGATTGGCGGTGTTGAGTGTTGTTAAAAAAAAAAAAAAAAACTGTTTAATTGAAAAATATAAAAAATGGGGGACACCTACACTTGAAAGAAAGATTACAGTAGATATGTACAACAACACCACCTCCCATTTTTTCTTCTTTTAATTAAATCGATGTGTTTTTTTAATCCTATTTCTTATTAGTTGGAGAGAAAAAGTTTGTAGACAAAAATTCTGAACATTTTATGTCTTAGGTCAATTTTTTTTGTAGTTAGTGCCCAAAAAGATAGAAGAAGAAAATTTCCACTTAGTAAGTTTTTTTTTTAAGTCAAACATGGACAAAAATGATTTCTGGGAATATTGGACATCTTTTTTGGACAGCTAACTTCAGACAGCTTGACCTAGGACAAGAAATGTTCAGAATTCAAAAATGGGGTAGTGGGCGAGGAAGTTCTGGATGTGGGGAGGGGTTATATCAATTTTCATTTACGATTATTGATACTAGTAAGTCAGCGGTTGTATTTTAGGTCTTGAAATATTGGGAAATTGCTGGCGTAAAACTGGCGACTCCGTTATAGAAGACTATAACGAAGTTAAATTGCCAGATATCGCTGACCAATTAACTTCTCCACAAAATTACAGCAAACCTTTTGGTGTTTTATATTCTATTCGTAAAACTTATAAACAATTTATTGAAGAATTTATTCTTTAATATTTACAAAAGTATTGGTTAAAAATTTAAACCGAAACATTTTAGAAAAATGAACTGGCAAGAAGTTGTAAAACTCAATAGCTCAAACTAGTTTAAAAAAAATTAGAAGTCTAAAGGATCTTAACTTGTTAACTTAACTTGTCAAGTGTCATCTTTGCCACAGTTGTGAAATAAATTGCATTTTAGTTGCTTTTTCTATATCAACTATCTCAATAGATGAAGACTTAATCGCATTTACTATTCGTTTTTTTTATAAATATTTATTTCCATAATTAAATGTCATTAACATTTTATTCTAGACCTTCAAGGCTTTTGAAAATAATACTTGTCACTAAATCTCTATATTAAATAAATATTATACTTCAACTTATATTTACATTGATTATTTTTTTATCGCCATATAATTCAACCCTTTGGCATTTTTTTAATTATTATTACTTTATACTATGACGTCATATTTTGTAGATTATATGTAGCCTCTGCCTCTCTAATCTCTATGTGATGTAGGATGTAGTATTAACTTTGTAGATATACTTTCGCTTTAGACTTCTAAAGTGCAAATCAATATTGCAGAGGGGGAAAAAAAGAGGATGATGATGATTTCATCGATAATATTCAAAGTTGAATGATTTTTTAATTGTGCTTGATGCACACTCCTGGTTACATAATCAGTGGTTTCTCTATAGTTTGCATATATGCTTTTAAGTTTTTTTTTTTTACATTTAATTAATTGAAGAAATATAAACACAGATAGTTGCTAGCCAACTAAGAATGTTGATAAAAATATAATTGCAATGATTCTAAATGTTCTCTGATGAATTAAAGTACTCTCTCTCTTTAATCATGATTTGCGATAGAGAATAAATAGCATAGCTATAGAATTCGCAACGTTTACTCATGCGATAACTTTCGCATGTATTCAATAAAACATGCCTGTCATAAAATGTCAAAGAGCAAGCATGTGCATATCTATTTGGGGTTCAGTGCTGCATGCAGCAACGTGTGAATTTATTCGTTACATAATGTTTAGGTTTTAGTGACGTCTGAATAAATCATGTTCGATCAGCATCCACCTGGCATTTTTTTTTGATCCGGTTCGAGTGCATGTGGGAGTAAGCTTACCAGGCGAATTTATTTGCCAGCAACTTAACAAATAAAATCAAAAATATTTAAATCCAAATGAATGTTAAGTTCATATATAGTTTTGTATGGAAAAGTTGCCTGCACTTAAATAACTTCAAGTATAGCTAAGCGAACCAGATCAACTAATTACATGAAATTAATACAAATTAAAACAAAGCTGAATGCTTGAGCTGTAAAAGGGACAATTTCCTTAAGTAGATAATTTATTTGAATTTTTATAATGACCTCAATATTAAAACCTAGAAACCAATAAAAGGACTTTAATTTTATATGCAAACATCCCAAAATAGTTTTGGAAATTATTATTGCTATACATTATAGGTAAATTGGGATATTAGAGGATATAGTAATTTAATAGCTAAACCAATTTTACAAAGTGTAGCAATAAAAGCAATTACAATAAATTAAACCTACAACATACAAATTGTTGGAAGGAAACAATTAAGTTAATTTATAACTAAACAATTTATCTCTTGATGGTAAATATAATATCGATTAAAGGCTCAAGTATCCTTAATATTTAGTTTTCTATTCTCATGTGATGCGTATTATATAAATGTGTTTTACACAAATACATTTCAAATTCTCTTATTATTACACATACATACATATATAGTTAACAACACGCACCTAAATTGTTTAGAGAAATAAATTGTGGTAATTTTTGGCAAGGTAGGCGGTCAGTAAACCTCAAGGGCATTTCTGTATATTTTGTTAATTTAACCCTTGAATAATGCTATACCTTTAAATATATAAATATAGACATACATACCTATGTAACGTACAATATAAAATCTACTTACAATTTCGCTTTATTCATTTTAGCATTTTTTTGTTGGTATATTTTATCTGCCACGGAAATATATATTTGGCACGATTTTCACAAAAATGTCGTGACGAAAACATTTTTGTGATTAAAAAAATAATCTTTATGATATACGGAAATTCCCTCATTTATGACTAAGATTTAACAGATAGTTTTTGTTTATTTTTATTGTTTTTTTTTTTTGATAAGCATTCATAGCTTATACCCGATTCATCAACTTAATTTCTTAGTTTTGCTATAAGAATTCTTACGAAATAATTTTGAATTTACTTGGTCAGTTAATGTTTTAGTTATTTCTATGATCTCAGAAATAGGATTTCTAAGCTAAAATTTCCTGGTTCTATACTGTCATTAACTGAGGAAAAAAATTTAATTAGATTGCTCAATTATTGATAGAGGAAAATTAGTGAAAAGTCTGAAATATAAACTAACCAAGACCAACTACCGCAATTTTTAACACAGAAACATTTTTTGAATGATCGGAAATATGAATAAAAAACTAAAACTATAACTATATATATCCTAAAACTATACCAATTTTAGTACCGCAAGTTCTGTCAAAGTTCATATAAAAAATAAAATTAGAATTACATTAGGAAGTAAATAAACAGACCTGTACTTAAAATTTACCTGTCAAAGTATTTACCTATTAAACGTCAAAACTGTCAATTGACATAATAATATGTTCGTTTACTGTCCAAAACTGTTAATTTCTACCAATTCGAGTCCAATTTAATGTTTTTAAATAAACTTTAGACAAATTAGTTAAAATTGTAAAAATTTATACTTTTTTCGATCACTCAAAAATATTTATCCGTTGATGCATTTGGAAGTTGACGAACAGAGGTAAAATGTGTGGCATGTTTAACGATCATACCTAATTTATATTCATATAAAAAGCTTTGAATGGAAATGTCAAATCTCGATGCATAAAAAACAGAAAGAGAAAACTAAAAAAAGCAAATCGTTAATGCCAAATTCAAAACAAAAAGAGCTGTCAAACTAAATTACCAAATTTAAAATGAAAATAAATAATTTTTCTGTGATTTTCGCTATTACCCTATTTCGACTATAATTAAAGAGTAGATAACTTAAATAAACACAATTTTATCCAAAACAAAATCATAGAGCATTTGAAGAATATAGGTATTTATTAAAGTGTAAGTTTACACGAATACCATAAAATACCATGTCTAATCTAATTCTACCCTGTTTATGTACCTGTATGTAGTTTTAAATCTAAAGCTATCATAGTGAAAAATTGATCATATTTTTTTTTGTATTATGTATGTATGTTTGTAAGTATATACATATATATTTATTTTTGTGTATAGTGATTAGCTTATTATTATTCAATCATCCATCATGAAGGTTTACGCACGCAAGTCACGGAAATGTTATGATATTAAACAATAAAATATATTTGTTATTGTCAAGTTGTAATTCCAGTTTCAGTTGTGCTTACTAAATGCGATAACCATAATGTCAAAGCCCATAAACAAAAGACAAATATTCTACAAGGTGATATTTTTAATCGGGCAACTTAAAAAGTTGAATTATTATTATTTCTGATTAAAAATAAAACACTTTTACAACTTTTTTTTTAAATGTAAATACAATGGAATTGTTTAACTTTTTTTTTTATTATTGAAGGAAATTGATCATTGAAAATGAAACAGTTAATTAAAACAACTAGTTAATTCTTTTCTCGACGTTTAACTTTTAACTAAATGTAATGGTTATAGTATGTTGTTAAGGAAATTTGGCTGTCTTAGACAAAGATAGTTTAAACTTAATTTTTAGATATTTTGAAAATAAAAATAAGTCCTTTTTTTAAATTTATATTTTAATAATGTCCCGGAAAAAACTTGTTTTTTAATTGTCAGAGAGGAGTACCTATAATGTAACTTATTAACCCTTAATCTCTTCATCTTAAAACTGACAGAAATATTAATATATCGGGGCAAAGTTAATTGTACTTCTATAAAAATATTTATTTAAAATCGGGAGCCATCAGAAAGAATTTTGTATTTTATAAATAAAAATGATATTTAATGGTTTTATTGAACTCGTTTTTATGTACACAGTCAAAAGTGTTGAATAAAATCTTCATGCATCACCACTAACAATTTATTGACATGTATACTACCAATCGTCAATTAATAGAAATAAAAAAAAATAATGCGATTTGAATGATTTTTCAAATTTGATAAATCAAATTAATTAAGATCAATAATCAAACAAAAAGTCTGGGTATCTAATGCCTTTTTGATTACTTCTTTCTTTGTGAAATATTTTCTTTAGGTAATTTTTATTCATTGAATAAAGTTTTACGACAGATCAAAGATAAAGTCACAAAACGGAAGAACTTGGAATGTGTTAAAATAATAGCATTTTGAAATACATATATGTATATATTATGTACATATGTATGTATGTAAAATGTGAAGAATTTACTTTTATTTAATACAAGAACCATCATTTATTACTTAAAAACTGCGTATTTTTTTTGTCATACTCAGGGACAACCCACCGAACAAATAGGTAACCTACTCATTTAATTTTTTTATAATTCATTTATGATTCAACATTTTTTAGAAAAAATAATCCTGATCTGATTAAGTAATGTTCATCAATCCAAGTTGATTTTTTTGTTTCAAATAAATTCTACATGACACGACACTATACATAATGTACACAAACCCTTTTTTTCATCAAACATTCAAATACAAAATTTCAAAACAATTGTTGCATCGTGGAAAAGTCCCCGTTTATATTCTAGTCTGGTCTTCACCAACACCGCCGCATTATGTCACTTTTATTTTCTTCTGTCAAAAAAAATCAGGCACGTAATTGGAAAACTTTAGAAATCAACGAATATTGTTATGTATGTAGGTAGATGTAGGTAGATGATTTTTATTTATTTTTTTTTTTGCCATAACCTCAAAGAAAATATATTCTTTACCTGATTAACCCGTCTCGTA
This sequence comes from Epistrophe eligans, assembly GCA_951394125.1. Lineage (NCBI taxonomy): Eukaryota > Metazoa > Arthropoda > Insecta > Diptera > Syrphidae > Epistrophe > Epistrophe eligans. Next base: position 30,252,101 of record OX596031.1, on the reverse strand, counting down.
TCATATAAAGCTAAGAGTTTATGTCTAGAAAATGCATTTTATTTACGTTTTTGCAAATTTATTTGCTCAAAGATGTAGGTAGAGTAGATTCACTCATGTGTAAGAGAAATGAAAATACAAAAAAAAAATTCAAAGAATTTCCACACACGTGCCACATTGTATCTATACCCCAAGCCGAAGCCGAACCCCTTATGTGTGTCTGCAATGGCGGAGATTTTTATTGACGTCAAAAAGTTTCTTTTAATAAACTTTGGCATTTTGTCTCTACTTTGAATTAATTTGTTCATACAGAATTTTCATTCTGATTTGTACAATAAAGATACCTATAAGAAGATAAATAATTCAAAAAAGGCCGACAGTAAAAAATTATATAGAAAGATGAAGAATATTTGTTATTAGTTTATTACCTAAGTTATGTAATACAAATATAATGTACCTACATATAACGTAATATTTTGTAATTCCAACAATAAATAGAATCATGTTGACTTTACTTTCTTTATTATATCGTAGTTTCGTTCTTTATGATAAAACTTAAAGAAAAATATGAACGAACTACTCGCATACATGAATTCTTTGACTTAAGCATGACTGACAGTTTTGACTCATGTCATAAATGAATAGGTAATGTCATTTCATTACTCATTACTGTTTCCATTTTTGTTCAGTTCAGCGCATATGTCAAAATCAAAGGAAATGGTAGATCTTGTTAAGTTTCAATATTTTGTTGTTGTGAGTACATCTTCGGGGCCATTTTTTATTTTCTGACATTTTCAACTTTGACAACCTGCGTAAAAATTGAACGAAACTCGCAACAAAACCTTATCGTATGAATTTCTTATCGTATTCGTTTATTTTCGTACGCTCACCGCATTCGTACAATTATTGTTTTTATTTGTTTGTATTTTTTTGCATTTTTGCAAAAAAAAACTACATACTTATTCAGTGACCAGTCTCAAAGAGTGTAGACGTGTGATAAACATAAAAGTGTTATATACCATAAGACAGCCAATTCGTTTCATAAATATATTTTTTTTAAATTTTCATCTGGTTCATGATAACAAAGAGATATCTGTGGTGAAAAAAGGAGCCTGTCACATTGCAACGCATTTTGAAAGAGACAAACTCATTGTAGGTATGTATGTATAACGAATTCACTGATGCAAAAGCCGACAATGCAGTTGATTTTAATGGCACAACTTGCTTGTGGATGCAAACGTTTAAAAACCAAGAAACTCAAAGATACATCCAGCATCCCGACACCGACTCCAAAGTCCAAAGATATTCCATCCCAGTAGCGATTTCGTTTGTCTCTCTGTCCATGGTCCGTTTGCTTTGCTCTTTAACATTTTCTGTTTATTATTTTTTTTTTTTATTTTTTTATTTATGTTTGTTTATGTTTCTCTTCTTTTTATTTTGGTTCGTTTTTGTTGCCGTTTTCACTGGGGCTTGAGCAGTGTGCACACCGCGTCAAATGGACAATTTTATGGCACGTGCTCACCGAGTGATCACACAATAGCAGAAGCACACAACAAACTGGTTGGGATGTTGTTGGTTGTTTGGGTGAGGAAGGGTGTATTTTTTTTTCGTTTCGTATAAAACAGCAGGGGAGAAGAAATACTTTTTGAAATGATGGTTTGAGTGAATAGTGCTGGGATATTATTTCAACGAACGCAGCTGGAGGCGATGGCGATGCAAGTTAAACGGGAAGATCCAAGTTGTTGAGAGATGTTTTTTTTTTTGTTATATGTATGTCCCCCATTTAATAAATATGAAATGAATATACCGACATTAAACAATGTTTATACTGATGATACCATGTTTGATGATTTGGAGCATGTTAAATTAACAAACGTTGAGGGATTCATAAGTTGTATTTAGGAACGGACGCGCATTAAGCTTTAGTTTAATAAATGTTATGTCATGGATTAAATTGGATGGTTTCCGTGAGTTGTTAAGGCAATTACTTGTTCGTAATGTTAATGCCAATATAATGTGGATACTGTACTGGGTGTACTAAAATCTTTATTATTTGCTTCGAAAAATCGTTTATTCCTACATGTAATGCAATTATTACTACAGCTATGGCCAAAATAATAAGAACACTCAACACGATTGGCTACTTTTATTTGATGTTACGTTTGTTTTGTGTTGAATGAATATTTTATAATTTTAGAAGATAGTTTATTATGTTAACTTTAAATTCCAACCGTTATTACAGGGTAATATCAATTTATTTATTATTTTCAACCGAAAATTATTAATTTAATATAAAAAAACCTGGTCATAAAAATAAGAACACTTTGCAAAATAGTAAATAAATACCGTTTTAATATTTTTTTAAAATTTATTTTCATTTTTTTTCATTTAATTACTTAGTACTTAGTTTTAAATCCTTTATTTAAAATGACTGAGGTCGTTCGGCGACTCATAGAGTCCACCAATCTTTGGTATATTTCAGGTGGGATTGAATACCAAACTTCCTGAACAAACTTCCACAAATCCGATTTGTTTGATGGATGCCGCTTGCTTATTTCAATTTTGAGGTAGTTCCACAAGTTTTCAATCGGATTCAAATCCGGAGACTGCGAGGGCCACGACAAAACATCAATTCCATTTTCTTCAAACCATTTTTTTGTTACTTTTGCCGAGTGCTTGGGGTCGTTATCCTGCTGGAATCGCCACTTTAAGGGCATATTTTCTTCGGCCCATGGTAGCATTGTATCTCTTAAAATCCCGACATAAGTTTCCTTGGTCATTATTCCATCAATAAGAAATACTGGACCTATTCCCCACCAAGAAAAACAACCCCATATCATCAGACTTCCACCTCCATGTTTCACAGTCGGCTTGGTGTATCGTGGATTGTACGCTTCACCTTTTGGGCGACGAACAAAATGTTTCCCATCCATTCCAAATAGATTGATTTTTGTTTCGTCACTCCACAACACATTTCGCCATTGTTTAACCTCTTTCAATGGATCATAGGGCATGTGAAACATTTTGGCAAAAGCCAGGCGCTTCTTTATATGACCTGGTTTTAATAAGGGAACCTTTCTTGGCGATCGAGCTGGTAAATTTGACTCAAGCAAAACTCTCCGGATTGTCCTGGAACTTACTGCCACAGCAGTCTCATGTGTTAGGTCACGCGACGACATAAAAGGATTTTCCTTAGCTTTTCTTACCAAGGACCTTTTGTCTTTTTCTGACAATTTTGATGGGCGACCTCTAGTTTCAATAGTTTTTCTTGGTCGTAACGCTTGAAAAACCATTGTAGAGGAGCATTTGACTATTCTGGCAATGCTCCAAATTGACTCACCCTGCTCGCGCAACACCAAAATAGCTTGACGCTGAGATTCCGAGCAATGCTTATTTTTTCCCATAACGTTCTTCAATAAAATAAAATTATTTTAGTTATAAGTAGTTAAATAATAGAACTTTATTATTTACCTATTTTTTTTCCTGTGAAATCTAAATTGCAAAACTTTTAAACTTTTTTCTTGAATGTTCTTATTTTTTTGGCCAAACAAATATAGCACCGTGAACAAATAAATTGCAACTGATCGCATTGTTCTTTGTTTTAATCAATAAAAAATATATATAACTAAAGAGAATATAAAGAACAGTTATCTTACAACGATTTTTGTTTACTTCTCTAAAATGAAACCGTTGCTTTTTGTTGTTTCATTCACGTTGTAACTGTTCTTATTATTTTGGCCATAGCTGTAAATACTAATTATTTTTGACAACCAAACCAAATCTTTGTCAGCATTCTTGACAGATTTGTTTTTTTCTTCTTTTTTTTAGGAGACATCTTTTTAAGTTATATATTGAATTATTAGCTGCATTTTTGTATCCACATAGTTTGATCTGATCTGGATCAGATTTTCATAATAAAACACACAGGAACACTGTGACAGCCATCATATTTTTTTTTTCATTGTGTTTGTATATTTTTCATGTTTTTTGACTTTTTTCTTTGCACTACAGTTTACACTACCTTACCATAATAATAATAAAGAAATACTAGTTTTTGGATCATTGAATAGATAGATCCAGACAAAAAGCAGGATGATATGTTATTTTTGTATTGACGTGTTTAAATTTGATTCGAATCAGATCATGTAGATGATAAAATGCAGCTATTGACGATAGAATGACATGCGTTATTTTTCCTGTCATTTTAAGGGAAATTTTTCATTCACAAATAGTGAGGTTTTGATTTGTAAATATCAAAAGTTTGATAATTTCGTAAACTAATACGATCTATTGAAGGTTCAAATGAAACAACAACCGATTGGGTGAGCTACCACTACGGGCCGATCATAAGACTCTTTCAATGCGGTCTAGTTTTCCAGTACAGACTAAGCCCTGACTTAAATTAAAATAGGTTAAACATGCAAACAAATTATTTATTAATATTAACATATCAAACATAACATATTGAGTTAATCCAGATTAAACTCACCAAAACCCGGGATATAAATTAATTGAAAAAGAATAAACATATAAATTTAGATAATCGTCATTAAATAATTTACCTAATAATTCCTGCCACAACCACAGTTGCTTTAAATTTTAAAGCGATTCCGAAATAACGCACCCATTACACATTCTGTCATCAAGAGAACGGTTATTTAATAAACAAAGCAACGACCATGATCCACGAGGTCTATGATCTATACCTACGCTACTGGAAGCTAGCTCACTATACCTATATTATTGAAAATAATAATAAAAGAAAATTATTACTCACCTCCAAGCTTACAAAACACAAAAGGGTAAAAAGAAATCCAACAGAAACATAACATTAGCTCGATACCAACAAACAAAAAAAAAAAAAATGAATGGAAAAAAACCTCAAGAGTAAAAAACATTTTAATGTTTCTTTTACACACACTCACATTTTTGCCCTCACTTTTGCCCACAATTTCCAATTAATGCTCTGTGTAAAGTATCTTTTCTTACTTAAAAAAAACTCTGATCTAAAAAAAAAAAAGTGAAGTGTATGCCAACAAATAGCATTCAACTTGCACGATCATCGCTGAACGTTAAAGTCCAAAGTCCAATATCTGTTTGGGTCGCTGTTCAAAGTCCAATTTAGAATTTCGCGGTTTTTTTAGACTCTTTCTCAGCCATTTTTATTTTGTTACGTGTTGATATCTTTTTTTTTCTCTTTCAAAAGAGTTTGAAACGGTTTTATAAAATAAGAGCTTAAACAATCAAAATATACTTTTAAGGTAAATTTTACGAGAATTCATAGTAATGCCATTTTACACTAACATTTTGATGTCTTTAAATGTCATTTTTAATTCCAAAAAGAAAGCAGTGGCAACACTTGGTGTCTCTTCTATTAAAATTTTCAAAGAGTTTCATGTAAAGTTATCTCTTCTGAATATTGTATCATGAACATGATCAATTCGATAAAAAAAATGATAATATTTGTATCCGGTTTCGAACAACAAGAAATATCTTAAAGCCAGAGAATAGAATGTACATTTCCTACAGCTGTTTTTTGTTTTTGTTTTAGGACCGTCAATAAAATTCGGTAGCAAATAATTGTTTATTTTATTGGACTTTATTATGACTGGATTTTTAAGCAATCACGACCAATGTTCGTGTCTGCTTTGTTGGGTGAATTTCGTGTTTTTTTTGTTTTTCTACAAAATGAACTGGTTTTAAATTTCAAACCAAATGAGAATGAATTTCGTTAAGAGAAATGTCTGCATAAATGAATGTGACGTTTGGTTCCTTAGTGAATGAAATAAAGTTATCCAAAATAATGATACTGATTTGATTATGAAATTTGAAATTTTATAAGAGCTAAGACAGAAAATGATTGTAAAGATATCTTATTTTGAATTAAATACCAAATTGAGTTCCACAAACAAAATGGGAAAATATGTAGGTAGGTATGATGAAAGATTAAATGTATTTCTAGTTTTCCTAATGTTTAAGAAAATAACAAAAACATTATTCCATAAATTAACCTTTGAGTTTAAAATCGATCAATTAATATACATGCAGAATATGCAATTTGCAGTTGCATTATTTTTTTATACCTATGATTAGCACTTACCTTTTGTAATTGTGACAAAATAAACTGCACTGCCGTGTTTACCTGACTTTTGGCTTCTATTTACACTTTAGATATGAATATAAATCGAGAATAACCATGAAGTAAGTTTTTATAAAACACATACTGAACACACACTAGATCACTTTCTACATTATAATTGTTTACCATTATGTTGAATTGAATTTTGCGTTGTTTTTTTTTCTAATTAGCAAAAAAATGTTGACTAGCAAAATAATCGCAGAGATTTGACATTTTACTTATTTACACTACAAAAGTCGAGCAAGAAACAGTACAAACTCACAAACACAACCCATGGCGCACGTTTGATGAGTTTGATCAAATTTCCACAGATGTGAACATTTCGGAATTAGAACAACGAACCAACTCTTTTGCAAGTTTTCTTTTACTACGTTTACATGTAGTCTTAGTGCTTGTTTACATAGTCCTTTTACTGAAAGGCGCATCCAGTGAAACAGAAGGATTTATTAAAATTAAACAACAGAAAAATAATTATTTCTTAATTTATAAAATCAAACGGTCTGAACACACCCTGTATTGAAGAAGCATCAGAAAATTTAATTGGAAAAAAATGTACACCTAGCCCTCGATTGACACAAAGGTAGTTACACAAGTTTGTTTTATAAAAAAAAAAACAAAAAAAAACTGGTCTGAAATATCCCAACACCATCAATGTTGGAGTGGAATATTTATCCGGTCTACCCTCATGCATTAATTTGTCTTGAATGCGCATTAAGTAAAAAAAAAAAAACAGAAAACTTGATATTGAATAACAAGAACAACTGATATTGATAGATTTATTAATCATCTTAGAAATGGCATTTAATGCATGATGAGAATATTGACTGAAGGTTGACATTTAAAACTGTTATATTGTATTTTAATGTCATATAGCGCCTGATGCCTTTTACCTTGTATATCTATAATAATAGAATAATTACAATATTATGTAATATTATTTAATTATAAAAATTATCTTAATGGAGAATATTATACGTACCTGATGTAACCACATTCAAAGTGACAGATTGGGTGCCTAGTAGGCACTGCCTACGTCCAATGAACAAAAGCTCGTAATTCAATTATAAAATGTTTGATTGGTCAGTTGTTATCAAATTAAGACATTTCAGTAACTTGAATTATCTGGAACCGCAATATTATTTATAAATTATGGCATACATTATTTTTTTTTAATAATAACACAGTTCTCATATCTGTCAAAATTATCCCGATTATAATAATTATTAAACCTTAACCTGCTCGTTGACATAAAGTACATTGCTCTCTTGTTTTTGTTCTCAAATTCGTCTTGCCATGTCTACTAAAATAACATTGTATTCATTAGAGTAGGCATGTATTACCTACTTACACATTTATTTAGATAGATATGTGTATATCAAATTTTATCAAATTAAGTAAATATTATCAGTGATAGCTCATAAAGTAGGCAATCAAAATGCAATTCTTTGATAAGAGATAACAGAAAGAAGGAAGAAAAATACATATATATCTTCTTCTCTTATCACATTTAAGTGCTTTAAAGAAGCGTGTATATTAAAAAATAATTCATAAAAAAAATTCCACAATTGCATTTAAATCTGGAAGGCTATACACAAACCTAACGTAAAATAATATTGTGCAGGTTGCCAAATTGAAAGTGTCAAAAATTTAAAATGGTTGTTCGAGTGCTCCCCTATTAGAAACAAAAACAAATAAATTGACATTTGACAGCTGAATCGGGCATTTTTTTCGATTTTGACAGATTAAAAATGAAAACTGTAATTATATTACATAACTTTAATATCTTTGTTCATTTAACTCCCAAACTGTTAATTTCAATTAATTTTAGTCCAAAGTTCTGTCAAAGTTAATACAAAAAAATAAAATGAGACGAAGAAATGAATTTCTTAAGGACATTTAAACTCAATGGTTATTTTAAAGAAAAAATTCTATTTATTTCGTGATTAAATATCAAAGGTTCTCTAGAAACACTTACAATATTTTTAATCTAGTACAATACTTCAGAAAAATGTCAACCATGTTGATAGTAATGTTACTATTTATAAACAACTTCTGTAAATTATATGTACTTTTTTAAGTACGAATGTAGGTACACACGACACGACATTAAGTACGCTATTTTATTCAAAACTTCTGCATAATAATTGTATTTGTCAATCGTTATAAACTGGACAGACTTTAACGTTATTGACGTATCTAACAGCCTTGAAGTGTGACTTTTTACATAAGCATGTCAATAGCATTGCCTACATCATTGATGTCGTTCTTATCGAGTTATCAAAAGAGGCCATATTTATATAGATACAAATATACAACAACGCAATTAGAATGAAAGGAAAATAAAAAAAAAAAGTCAGGTATATTGATTTTTTTTCCACTCATGTCAAATACTTATCGATCGTTAAGAAGAATAATAACACAACAAGCCGTGTAAATGTATTGATTAAATAACCAACAAAACAACAGTAAATGAGGGAAGGACACCTAAAGTACATAAATACATAATATATTTTACACACCTTTTTGCTTTTATTTTACTGCGATGAAGTATTTTTTGTTGAATCGATTCAAGTATAGAAAATTTACATAAAACATTCAAGTTCTTGAAACATTTAAATTGAATTTGAAAAAAAAATTACTATTTTAAATTTTAAGTTTACACATCACCTACATTAAAAAGGACTACATATTATGTATAATAAAAATATATAAAGAAGAATTTCGCATACCATGCTCATAATTCAATGTTTGCTAGTTTTTGACAAGAAAACGTGTCTAAATATAATGTTTCGTTCAGTTTGGTTCACTTTTGTTTTACCAAAGTATTCACTTCTCTTTTTAAAAACTGTTTTTTCTTAATTTTATGACATCAACTTAAGTAGATTAACGAAAAGAAAAGTTAACGAAAACTGATCGAAACACGTAACCATGCAATCTGCAATTGGGAAGTTCCCCCATACGTCAATGTGACAATGTGAAACAAACAACAACAAAAATTTCCTACTTACATATAACGGGTGATTTTTAAGCTGGTTTGGTTTTGGCAACACTGGTTTTGACAGCTGACGTGTGTTTAGTACCTTGTGTCACTGTCAAACAGCTTCAGTTTGGTTTGCAATTTAACCATGGATCGTCTTACAAATGAACAACGCTTGCAAATTATTGAATTTTACTATCAAAATGCGTGCTCGGTTCGAAATGTTGTTTATCGAAAAATTGTGTTCAGCGATGAGGCTCATTTTTGGTTGAATGGGTACGTAAATAAGCAAAATTGCCGCATTTGGAGTGAAGATCAGCCAGAAGCATTGCAACAGCTACCAATGCATCCCGAAAAAGCCACTGTTTGGTGCGGTTTATGGGCCGGCGGCATTATTGGGCCATATTTCTTCAAAGATGATGCGAATCGCAGCGTTACTGTCAATGGTGAACGCTACCGAGCGATGATAACAAACTTTTTTTTGCCCGAAATGGAAGTTCTTGACTTGCATGATATGTGGTTTCAACAAGACGGTGCCACATGCCACACAGCACGCGAAACAATGGCGCAATTGCGAGGCGAGTTTGGTGAACAGTTAATTTCACGTTTCGGGCCGGTCAATTGGCCGCCTAGATCGTGCGATTTGACACCATTAGATTATTTTTTGTGGGGGTATGTCAAGGCTAATGTCTATAGGGACAAGCCCGCTTCGATTGACGCACTGGAAGCCAACATCCATGCATTCATTCGTGAGATACCGGCCGATATGTGTGAAAGAGTATGCCAAAATTGGACTCAGCGGATGGGCTACCTGAGACGCAGCCGCGGTCAACATTTGCATGAAATTATCTTTAAACATTAAATTGCAAGGTTCAAACTATCGATTCAAATAAATATTTCATTCATTTTTTCGAATTTTTTGTGTTTTTTTTTTTAAAAAAGTTCTAAACCTCTTAAAAAATCACCCATTACAACGATAAATCACAATGTGCACACTAGTCGTGCCTTTTGAAAAGTGTTTGGCTGTGTAAGTATGTTTGTTTGTATTGCATTGTTTTCTCCCCAACTAGAACTGTCAAATATAGTATAGTTATAGATTTTATAGTTTTTGGAAAAGCCCAATAGTGCAATTTTATGTTAACTGGTATCATAATTATTACAGTTATTCCTTTAGCCTTTGAAATATTTTAAACGCAGATATTATAAGTTATTGACCCCATTTTATTTTTCCAGAAAGTGGTAGGTAGTTTTTTGTTTGTTTTTTTTTTAATTTTGACGTTTGAAAATGTCATACAAAGTTTATTCTTGTTTTGTTTTTTTTTTCCAACCCCGGAGCGAATTAAATAAAAAAACAAGGTTGGTTGTAAACAATTTGCATGTTAAATGGAAAAACAACTATAGTCCCCTGTGTGCTTGGCTTAACCTATAGAATTTGCGGGGCGCAAATTACTTCGTTGTTATCGATAGTTTGTATAGAAATGTCAAATATTTTTTGTGATGGCGTCGCTAATTCCCTTCAGGATTGGAAAAAACACACCTAATATATTGCCACTGGACAATTTTTTGATGGCAACGGTACATTATTGCATTATTTATAGGTATTGAATTAATAAGTAGACAAAGCGTTTACTTGTGGAAAATAACAAAATGGTGAGCTTATATTAGGGGTCAATTAACACAAGAGTATAGGTAGCAATTGCTGTCACAGTATCAACACATCAATTTTGAAATTAAAATTTCATGTTTTCTATATCAAAATCAAATTGTATTCTCCCCCTCAATAACAACCACTCTATTCTTGAAATAGGGAAACCATCGAATCAGTAAATGTTGTATCAGTATGTGGAATAAAAGTTATTTTGTTTCCCTAATGATTTCCTATTTCTCTGGTTTCAGAAATATCGACCTGATTTCATCCATTGTTTCCATTCGTTTAAGTTGTTTTTTTTTTTTTGTTAAACAAAATATAATTTCAATAAATTTCTCTGTTTATTTATTTAGTGAATATTTCAACAGTCAACTTTTTATTTCTCTAAAACTAAATTGTATCATTTTGTTTTTGTGGGTGGTGTCTCCCGCTCTCCCACATTATGATCGAAATTTCATTTCAACGATTTTATTGTTTTTCAGACGTTATTTTATTTTTGGCTTGGAAATTCAATTAAATTGAAAACCAAAAAACAATAATACAAACAAAAAAAAAAAAAAGAAAAGAAAGAAATTCCTTCGTTCGTTGTGGGAAAATAAAGAATGCTTCCTAGAACTTTTACCAATTTATCACCCATTGTCAGGGAAAACGGATTCAAAGGCTTTATGAAATCCATTAAGTTAAGTCTTCCTGAGTGCTTGGGCTTGGAAGTATATAGGTTTCTTTATTTTTCTCGACTCGACCGAGTTAACAAAGAACTCGGATCCGTTATCCGTGATAAATTCAATGTTTAGTATGGCAGTGTTTTGTGGGTTTTATTATGGTCAGGATGGTGAAAATTTAAAAGAAGTTGTAGCTTGTGGAAACTGCTTTTAATTGTTCACGGAAATTGGATTAAGTGTGCTTGTGTCTGTGTGGGGTTCGTCAGGAAGTTCAGAGAATTTAATTTTCTTTCTTTTGTAATAATATATATGTAGGTATAAGAAGAAGAAAGTAATTTTAAAAGTTATAAATGTAGGTAGGTACGGTTATAAGCTCATCGAAGAAAATGGTGCTTGGTCGGAATCGAAAGTTTTCTTTTATAACTCCTAGGAGTACACCTAGCCATCAAGCTCAATAGTACTTAAAAAATTTCCTTTGTGAATCCTTTTGTTATATAAACAAACCATCAATATACTTTTTACCTATCTTAATATTTGCAGAATCATACAAACTATTATACGACCCACTTTTATAATGACCATTTAATGTCTGAGTTCAACTTAATGCTGGTTTCTTTGGAAATATGTACATGTTTTTTGCAGAATCAGAATCATTGCACTGAAAATAGGAAAGTTCTGATCTACTTTTGTTAATAAATGCTTGTGAAAAGTTTAATGGTTTCTTCTGCAGTTTTAGCAACAACTAAGTACCTACTTTAAGTAAAAACCCGAAAAAACGCCACCCTGACAGTAGGTGAAACACAAATCTATTTATCTATTCGAGATTCAGTAACATTTCGCCTGTCACAAAACTGAATGACGTTTAAATCAAGTGCTAATGAAAACACTTAAAAGTAATTGTTTATGTAAGATACTGACCTCTGTTCGTTTACTTCTCAAAACTGATAATTTTAGTTTAAAGTTCTGTCAAAGTTCATATACAAAAAATAAAGCAAGATCAAGATTGGTAGAAATTGTAAGATTTTAAAAGTAAACGAACAGACCTATTATGTGATGGGTTTCGTCCAGTTTTCGTTCACTTTTACATTAGTTTCAATAAACTTTAAAGTAAATGTGCAGCTGGAAATTACTTACTAAAATAATGTTGAATTAACTCAAATTAAAAGAAATAATTGGTGAACAAAGTTTTAATCATTATCATAGCCTTTACTTTCACCATGGTATTACCATAAAAGTGTCATGTAAAACATTGAAAGGTAAATCTAATTAACTTATTTAAAACGCACATAATGTATTGAATATATTTGGCTTCAAGTTCACCTGCTCTTGTGGTTGTATTCAGAATATTCGTTTACTTTTTAAATATTCAGAGAAAAACATGACTCATATATCATTAAAACAGCAAAAGAGGAAATTTTGAAGGATGTTTCATGCAAATATGCATATATGTGTTTAAAAAACCAACCTCCTCCGTTTTTAACCGTCAACACTACTGACAGACAGACAGACAATTCATTCCTTCAGAATAATGACTGTGTTTATTTAAACCACATCCCAACAGCATTTTTTTATTTTTTTTTTTTATTTATAAATCCATTCCTACATCAAAAGCAGACGAAAGTTTCACTCCAAACGAGGAGAATTAATGAAAAAATATATACCTATATAATATATACAAGGATAGCAGACTCTTATACAAAAAATAAGGATGCACTTGAGCTGTGAATGTTGGCATTTGAAATGCGAAACATTCAAGGATAAGAGTTCAAATCGCGAGAACGTATTAAAATATAGTACTGCACTGCAATGTGACAAATAGGGTCATTGGCTTATGTCAAATTAAAGAAAATATAGAAACAAAGCAAATTGGATAGAATAGAATTGTACTAGTTTTCAGACAACCACATATTATGTATACCTAACTATCAATCTAACTGTATGGGCTCTTTAGAGAATTGTATGTCTCCAAGAGACAATGTGTCCAAGATATTAGAGAGACATTAACAGTTAAAACCCCACATTTCTTACCATCAAAGCTTTTGTACTAAATATCTATGTATAGCTATATCTGAAATCCCATACCAATTCTTTCTGACACTTTACCCATTCGAATGCGACAAATAATGTGCTCTCTACTAAGGCTTCACTGATGCTTTCTGATATCTGCGAGAGATCGTATCCTTTTTGAAAAATGTGAAATGCAATTTAACACATCCATTTTCTGCCATAGAGGGATTTTCGTTTTATGGTAACTTATATGTATAGCTCTAGAAATATACATATAATACAACCCCAGAGAAAAATACAATTTAAATGGAAGATATTTCCTTCTTGTGATTGTCGTTTTGGTTCTCTTTTCAACTCGACTTGAAAATTCTTTTCTTCTTCTTTTTTTTTGCCAAATTGCATCGTTCATCTCTCTAGGGTTGTCATCGGTTGACAAGTGAAAAGCTGTTTTGGTTTTAAAATATGACCACAGTGTGGTGTGTTGACTTTGAGGTGAATTACATTGGTTTATTTTCCACTTGAAATAGCATTATTATTTTTTTCTTCTGGGAATTTCAAAATCAATTAAATGCATAGAAGTTCTATATATATATTTATTTTATTCTGATAAGAATTCGTTTCAAAAAATTACAAAATATATGCCAAGGATTGTAATTTTTGAGATTCAAAAACTTTGGTATGCTTTCTACCACTTGTGTCCCCTACAGAAATACAATTATCATATACCATACATTCGTTGAACGGCGGCGGCATTCTTTCATCATTAAGTCTGTTTATTATTATTAAATGCAAATGTTTTGTTAAAATGATAAATCAATCCTTCGTTAAGTCATTGAAGGCAAGCTTCCATTCTACAGAAAATAATATTTCGATATAATTTCGACAAATTTTTGATTTAATTTGATCTCACCATAAAGTATTAACTATATTACTAATCAAATAATTATATTCTTCTTATTGCAGGTTTGCAAAGCTCTCGGCATAATATGTGAAATGGAATATTTCGGGCTCGAACACTGGCTGCCGAATCAGAAGGAAACACGACCTCGTCAATGGATCAATCTTCGCAATCGTCTTACCCAAGATGGCAGCTGTAGCAGTGGCATTCAGCTAATGTTAGCATTGCGTGTTAAATTCTGGGTACCAGTGCATTTTATTCTTCAAGAAAGTGTCCGTAATCTTTTCTACATGCAAGCAAAGGTGGATCTACTTGAAGGTCGACTTAATGCCAAAGATTGGAATAATGCTGCAAAATTAAGTGCACTCTTATGTCAAGCCGATAGTATTCGATTTAATGATATGTCATTGAAATCAAAATGCCCTCTACGCATGAAACGGGAACAACAAGAACAACTTCTCAAACTTATCCAACAACAACACAAGGAAAAGAAAGAGAAGGACTATGTGTTTACATTAAAAAAACGTCGCCTTTCAAAACAAAAATCCTGTGAAAATATTGACAATCCACATCATTTGGTGAATCATCATAGTCATCCGCATATTGCCGTAGGTGTTCATTCGATAGCTTCAACTTCATCATCGTCAAGTCCCGCTATTAGTACACATCCGCCTTCTACTGCAGCAGCAGCATCAGCAACTACATCCGCATCGTCATCATCAACATTAGCTTCATCATCGTCATCATCATCGGCAGCATCATCAACGACGGCATCATCAGCAGTATCAAACAATTCAACGGATGCATTGAGTGTAGAGAATTTAATGGTAACATCACCACTAAAAATTTACGAGGACTATATCATAAGGCCAGCAAATGATACCAACGGTGAGCTGCCTGATGAGTTTCTTCGTCAAATTGCTGTCGAACATGAGAAACTAGCAAGGTTGAATATGCCACCGAAATCAGCAAAGTACTGGTTACTGCAGGAAATTCAAGAGCTGCCTGGCTATGGGGAGGAGATCTTTAGTGGTGTTACCACAAATGAGAATCCAGTGCGTTGTGATATTGCGGTAGGTGCTCATGGCATCACGGTTTGCACTGGAGATGAGAAAAACAAGTAAGTTTTCATTTAAAACTCTCTAATAACAAAAAACCCCACATAGCATACACTGCACAGTGTGTTTGACAGTAAAATATACGGAAGTCTTGAATTATTTAAACAGACCTGTTTGTTTTTTTGATCATTGTCATCTACTGGTGTCCAGTAGATATCGTAAATTATAATTTATGTACTTAAACTTGTTTGCTATCAGCAAAATCTGTCAATAGCCGGGTGTGAATTAGAAAGAACTATAAAATAATTTAATCCCTAGATTTATTTTTGACACTTGTGACCATAATTTGTGTGTCAAAAATCGAAAAGTCAAAAATTAACTATGGGTGACCATAATTTGTGTGTCAAAAACCGAAATATCAAAAATTAACTTTGGAATTAAATTTTGACAGTGTGTCAGTTGTGTTTTAATGCCATTGGAACTCTAAATCATTTTTTGACATTTGCACGTATGCCTAGATATCTGCCAGGAAATGCACGAGAACTCAAAAAAATAATTTTGTGTTAAAGTTTAAAACATAAATAGAACTGTTCGCGTTAAACTCTTAACCTGACAGGTATATTTTTGAAAGCTTACTGTTGCGCTGTCATAGAAATGTCACGCTATAATCCACACGTTAAATATTTAAATTTTTTTAGCCACACTTTGCTTAATATCAAAGCTCTTTTAACCAGGAGATGGTGAGGAGAAAATAAATTTTCTTTATTACATTGGCAATGTTATTGCACCTGTCATCGTTCGTCTTCTGTTCATCCTCAATCATTATGGCCAATTTCGCTACTGGTTTGACTAGAATGGGTAGCATTTAGCAGCAACAATCCGGTCTAACCTTGTTCCTTGCAAATCCGTATTTTGCACTTTTGGTCGACTCGTTCAACAGCTTCTTTGATTTATTCAATTTCTCCAACTTCCATTTTTGGACAAGAAACGAATAAAGAAAAATGCTGGTTGATGGCAACATATACGAGAGCATGATGATATTCCTTAGGCATGGAATAATACTATAGGTGTCTTTCTCTAGGGAGATTATTAATGCGAACATGTTCCTGATTATATAATAAGGTATGAATCTATATATATATATATATATAGGCTTAACTGATTTGGAGAACGAGGAAAACAAAAAAAGTAGAACAGGACGTACATTTTATAATTTCCCAATTGACCCTATTTATTTATAATTTGCCTTGTTGACAGGCTTGATGGATTGAAACGTGTTCACGGACAGAGGTGTGTCATTTTTTATGAAAGAAAATCATTATGCATTATTTTCTGTCAGGTTATTGACTCAATGAGTCATGTTGAATTTGAATCCTGATGTATTGGACTTTATTGTTTTCTCTGGATAGCTCATGTAGGAGAAGTATGTATGTTCCTCTTTAAGTATTTTCTTTTTGTCGTGTTGACTTTGGAATTTTTTTAATAACCAGTAAATTACCCCCATTTATCATAAAGCACAACATAACTTGAGTTGGGATGCCACATATTTCTCTTTCAGGCAAAACTTTTTCAAATAAAAATAATTCCATCTAAATGTATTTTTATACATATATTTAGATAGACATACCTATATAATTTATCCACTATATATGTACATCTTTCATTCAACAACCACTGTGGGTATTATCAAGATAAAAACGAATCCTCAAGCTATGGCTATGACACAGAGAGCTTTGAATAAGATAAGTGTGACAACAAGACAAAAAATAAAGATTTATCTCGTATACAGGGGAGAAATTCTGCCCCATTTGACCTTAAGGACGAATGTTTCTGTCCATATTAAGATGATTTTCCTTCTCTTTTTTTTTGTATTTCCCAGTTTTTAGTGCTTATCCTTAAGGTGGGTTTTTTTTAAAGATTACTTTTGTGAAGACAGATGTAACTAATGATGTCCTTTGTGCGATTGAGTGATGGAAGTTTATTTTAAATTGTGATCTTTCATGGAAGAGGGTTTGTTGTTTTTTTGGTATAATGATAAAACTTTGTAAATGGGATCCAATCAGCACTTTTACGGAGCTGTAATTGGAAATTGCTTTTCGAAGTGAAGTTTGAAAAAAAAAAACAACAAATTGAAAAGACATACTGGAATGTGAAGGTTGAGACCTGTTTATGAGACATTTTTGAGAATACATATAGGTATCTTTTTTTGTTTGTATTTGTAATTCCCCGATGACACATTGACATTTTGATCGATTTTATTAGATATTTTCAACCTTAATCTTCTTACTTTTAAACTTAAATAACTAATTACATTTAAAGGAAATACATTATATTTATTTTTGTAGAGAATTTAAACAGAATAAAATATTAACAGACATTAGAGAATCACTTAAGTGTAAACTGACCCAAAAGATGTTGAACATTAGTTCTGTTTGGTTTCTTTTTTTAGTTAAATAAATTATACGTTAAACTTGTCAAAACTCTGAACTAAGTGGGGGAGAATTTCTCAAAACAGGAGAAATGAAAAGGAAAGTTAACAAATGCATTGAATTGAACCACTTTTGTGCATAAAACGCCAAAATCCAATTCTATGCATCAAAAGACAGACAGGTTTTGCCAATTGTTACAAATTTCAGTGTGTAACAGGTGCAACAAAAATTAATGGAGTGGGCATTTTTTACTTCTGCATTGTTCTCTCTTGTTACTATTTTGTAGAGTTAATAAGAAATAATTATGTATAGGTAAACTTTCAAATTACCAAACAACCTATTTATTTGACATATGTGATTTTCCGGTTGCTTTAAGGCGGATCCATAATATGTTTAAGGGCATGTGTTCATTGAGTTTAAAATACATATGTCTTAAATATAAAGAAACTAAAACAATGGAGGAACTTTTAGCAATTTGGAACTTCCAATCAATAATTTAAAACAAACCTTTGGTTAACATTTCAGAATGTCTTATGTGAGCTATAAAACCAATTAGTCTGATATAATTTATCCATTGCTGTTGGCGTAACTATATCGAATATCCACATAAAGAATTTAATTACTCCGAGAATAAAAATGTTATCCTCAAGTTCCTCATTCCGCATTCCTAATGTGGAAAATTGCTTTATGGTTGCTTTGATTATTATTATTGTTATAGTTCATTAAATTCCGCAAGATAATAGTCATAATGCCTGGCCTATAATATTCCATTTAAGATTTACTTTTGAAAATTGAAATATCATGGCAGTTCTGGGAAATCCATTATTAAAATAATTTGCTGATACGTCTATTGAAATTTTCTCAAGAGATTGCATGTGGCGCTTGTTGCATATATTTATTGTTTTTTTTCTGTTGTTATTGTGGTTTTGCGTTCCGGCTTTAGATTTTTTGTTTATGCAATGAGTAAAATGTATCTTTATTAAAGCTGTCACTATCAGTACTCAAAGTGATAAGAAATGGAATTCTGGGAATGGCCTGCATCAAGTAGTTCGATATATGTATGTATGTGTAACAAATTTGTTAGTTTTAATAGGGGAACGGTGAATACAATTTTATTGCAACATTTTGTATCTTTTGTAAACTGTCAGACATCATATTTGTTCACGTAATTATTTTGACTTTTGATAAAAGTACTGGTAGGTAGGTACCTACTTCTGCTCCTATCAGAATAAGGTCTTTTTTCAAAGTTGTTTTGCAGAAGATTATTTTATGAAATTCTAAGTCAACTGTCAAATAACCATAACTTTCTTTGTTCTATTATACAACTTTACTTATAATTATTATTTTCTTTTTTTCTTTACAGCATCCCATTCAGTGCGATTGCAGCAGCTAAATCCTTCCGGCGTACCTTTAAATTAGAATACGTTGACGATCACAACGATCGCAAGGAACTCGAAATCAAACTGCAAAAACATGCAATCGCTGCTGGTCTCTATCGTTCGATAACCGAACGTCATGCATTCTATGTCTGTGATAAAGTACGTGGTGTGGTAACAAATCAATTTACACGTGATCTCAAAGGCACCATTGCTTCGATGTTTAAAGAAGACACAGAGCTAGGAAAACGTTATGTTTTCGATATACAACGCACTTGCCGTGAGGTACACGATCAGGCTCGACGAATTCTACACGAACGAGGTATTGAAATAACAGCATCGGCATCAACAAGTACGGCAGATGACATAAGTAGATTGTTGCCAAGTACGGTGAAAGATGGTGCAATTGTTGGTGGAAAAGTTGATTTTGCCATCAAGGAGAAAGAAGAAAGAGAAGCAGCAATTGAACGATGTGTCGATACAAGGATCTCAGAAGCGATGACATGTAAAATTTGCATGGATCGTTCAATCAACAGTATGTTCAATCCATGTCGTCATGTTATGGCGTGCAGTCAGTGCGCAGCAAGGTAAGAACTCAAATTAAAATATATAATAGTTACAAAACAAAAACAAATCTTTCAATGAGCTGTCAAATTATTGCTGTAGCATTTGCATGCAACAAGATGGCTATATTTGTAACCTTTATTTTATTTTTATTATTGTGTCACCGATTACAGTGTAAATTGACAGTTCATTTGTTAGATTTAAGATTATTTAAGTAGATAAAATATCTGATTTTATCCATAGAAATTCTTGTATAACAGTTTTTTTTGTGTTAATTTCCAGATTGACCAACTGCCCAAATTGCCGAGTAAAAATCACAAACGTAGTCAAAATATTCCTACCACCAGAGTTGCGTGCAAATATGCTGGCCAACAATACCACAACTGGCCCTGATGGAACCGTTATTAATGCCATTAATGATGACACAAATAATGATGATAACGCTGCACCATCCGCTAGCAATTCACCCACCAATAGTTCAGGCACAGCACCAATTTCAACACCGAAAATTACAGCGGCTGCCTAGAATTGGCTTTGGTCTTGGCTATTTCGAATCTTAGAATGGGTTTGTGTACCAGTTGTATAAATCAATAAACGAATTTCTTTGATTTCTTCGAATTCGAATTCGCCATGAGTGCTTTCGTTTTGGTTAAATTTCATATTCACCACACACTGTGGTAGTTTCAGTCTGAATATTTATTTTGAAATTATTATAATAAAAGTAAAATAAAAGAAGAAATCGTAAGAAAAGTACGAGATAGTAAAAAAGCAAATCGAAGTAGAATCGAATGCGATTTATCGTTTAATTTTTGCGCTTGAAGATAACCGTGATAAAAGATGTGATTTATTAATCTTATTATTATTTTTAGCTTTAATTCTTGTTTATGTTTTTTTTATATATAGTTTTTTTGTTAATTTATATTATTTTTTTATTTTATTCTTGTTTTATTCTTTTTTTATTACGTACATAAATTGAAGAAAAACATAAAACCCTTAAAATTCCTTCAATAGCATTTAAGTATCACTATTTAATAATTCACAGTCAATAATCACAGTTTAAAAAAAATTAACAATCAATGCAAATTAAATTTATTTGAAAATTAGATTATGAAAAAAAAAATTTATTTAATTTTTACTTTCCATTTGAATTTGAAAGAATGCATGGTATTTAATGATGAAGTGTGAATGGAATTAAACGATGGATGGACGCATATAAAATATTTTAAAGAAAAGAGAAAAAAACTAAGAAAATAAATAAATATATATATTTTTTAATATTTAGTTTAAGCTTTGTGTCCCTGTTAAAATAAAAAACTCAAAGGGTAAACAAATTATTTTTATGTAAATCCCAGTTACCTTTTATAGAAGAGAAAAATGATAAAATTTTGTATTGTTATAAATATAAGATTCTCCCAACGTAACTTTATTTATAAAAACAAAATCATGTATTTCTTAAATAATATTAATATTAGTTTAAAAAAAAATTAAATAAAACATCAACTGAGTGCATTATTTTCCATAAGACTTATTACTGCAAAAGCTCTGTTCTGTTTTCGTTTCTTAATTAGTTTGTTCTTAGACATATTTCATTAGTGAGATATTCTTTATGCAAAAGTGTTAAATTTTAAACCAGTAATACACAAATAAAACTCTACACCATACTAATTGGGTATAGAAATTTCTATAATCGTCTAGAGTATGAGTAGGTATAGTTAAGATTAACACAGTAGAGAGTTATATAAAAGAAAACAAAAACAAAAACGAAAAAATAATAAAATAATTATATTAACTTGAAGAATTAAAATGTGTATAAACTTAATGTTAAATGTACAAAACAAAAGATATGTAAGAAAATAACAACAAAATAACAGATAGATGTTAAAGTAGAAAAAGGAATGAACGAAAAATAAAATCTACACAAATTCAAAACTATTTTGCTTTATTTTTATTTCTTTTTTATTTAGCCCTTAGTTGGGCAACGGACATCAAATTTAAGAGCCAGGCTGCACTTTTCGTTTTTGCCACAAACTGTCATGAAACCTACCCCCAATCGTGGTGTGTTGTGTGGCATTCGGTATGTTTCCTTAGCAGTCTCCAACGGAACGGACATCAAATTCAAAACTCACCCAGTTAGTGTATTTAAAGAAAAATAAGTAGTAGAATTATGGAAAAGACAACATTTTTATCGAGAATATCGAGAAAGCTTTCCAAATATTTTAAAATGAATAAAAAAAGACAGTCGTATTTATTAGATTTTTGTCTACTTAGACAATGTCTAACTATTTTCAAATTGGTGGAAATATGCTTTATTTAATAAAAATAAATATCACATTATTAACGGTTAAGACAATCTACTCTTGTGTCTAAGTTAGGCAGCTACACGACAACAATAAACAAGGTTTTTGAACAGATTTTCCAAATTTGGACAGTTGTCCAAAGTTAGACAACGTTTATAAATACGACCCAGGGTGTTAGCGCCGGAACTCACGGTTAAGATGTGTAAACATCAAATTAAATATTTAAGTGCTGGTTTTTCATCACAGAACGCGGCAAGTTCGAACTTTCAGCCAAATTTCAACCCAAACTCTACTCGATCTTTCGATTTAGTTTGAGGTACGAAGGAACGTACCCAATATTGAGCGTATCCAACATTGACTTACTAGATAATATAATATAATAGGTCAATGGTATCCAATATACATCAACGTATCGTAACTTGTAAAAGCACAATGTTATGCGCTACAGAAATTTCTACATTTTAGTTTACCCTACCGCCGGGCGCCGACATAGATGTTTACACATAAAAAAAAAAAGAAAATGCTTATTCATAGGTATCATTTCCATTTCCAAAGGCTTTCCATTGGCAATATTTAAGATATGGCAAAACATTTTGACGTTTCATCTTTTTCAATTATTTTTTCCACATTTTTTAATTATTTCTTTATTTTTTAAATTAAATGAAGGGTGCGTTCGGTAACGCTTATAACTTAAGAGTCCCTTATACCTGTTTACCAAGCCATGATAGTGAATTTTTTTTGAGCGCTTGTAAAACTAATGAGCTCGGCTGTCATTCTGGTAGCTGGCGGACGGTGGTAAGTTTATATTTTTGCACTAGTGTCCATGTTTTAACGCACACTAGTCCAAACATATGAATTCACCACCGCATAAATTGTTGTTGCAATTCACATCTATTTATCGACACAAGATGAAATTACAAAAACAACAAACAACAATGTAAACAAATGGGTTTTGGAGGGTGGAACGTACGAAAGATTCCTATCTTTATAAATCATAATCTTTGGGTGGTTTTTATGGCAACAAAATCTATTCAGTAGTTTTTGAGACAGTTAAGATGATACATATTATAGGCAAACATTGATTTTATACATTACAGAAAATACGTGCAAGATGTTATATTTACCTGGCAACATTAATTACAGCTTAAAAATATTTGTGCCTCCAGCTTTGATCTCACAATTTTCATCATAAATATTATCATGGCGTAATATAAATAGGGGCAATATTTTGTCTATTTTCTTTACTTTTCACAGCTTATTTGCACAACTTATTTAATGCTTTCAAAATGCATTTTATTAATTGAAACACAATAATGATTTATTAAAATGTTTTAATGATTATTTCAAAAATAAATTCCTATAAATATCGAACCGCACCGACACTTTTAAAACTATTTCAACTTCAACGAACCAAAATCAAATCACTGTAAAAGAGGACTGTCAATATTTGCACAAGAAAAAATAAAGGTACGTTCGTTTACTTTCTGAATTAAAAATTTTATCTGTCCCATTGTGGGGAGGGGGATAAAATTCTCTCAGAGGACATTTCAAAAGTAAAAAATTTAATTTGGAATCGAATTTGGAAATTTTCAACGAAATTACATCATTTGCCCCAGTGAAAACGTAGTATAAATAATTTACGAGACAAAATAATAATTTAATAAGGGATTATTTTATATCGTTATTTTGTTCAATAAATCGATAATGATCAGCATTGCAGATCCCTAATTAGAACTGTCACAATTGTAAAATAAACCTAATTAGAAAGCACTCTTTAAAAGGAAGTAGTGGAAGTATTATTATATTTTCAAATATTTTTAATTTAATATTTCGTCATGAAACTTCATTGATTCTTTTTTATAAAATAAAAGCATACATTAAGCACTGTCTAACTAATTTTTAATTGGTGGAAGTATGCTTTATTTAATAAAAATAAACATCACATTATTCACGGTTAAGATCATCTACTCTTGTGTCTAAGTTAGGCAGCTATAAGACAACAATAAAGAAGTGGTCTTATTTATAAACGTTGTCTAACTTTAGACAACTGCCCAACTTTGGAAAATGTGTTCAAAAACCTTGTTTATTGTTGTCTAATAGCTGCCTAACTTAGACACAAGAGTAGATTGTCTTAACCGTGAATAATGTGATATTTATTTTTATTAAATAAAGCATATTTCCACCAATTTGAAAATAGTTAGACAGTGTCTAAGTAGACAAAAATCTAATAACTACGACTCCTTGTTTATTGTTATCTTATTGCTGACTAACTTCGACACAAGAGTAGATTGTCTTAACCGTGAATAAAGTGATATTTATTTTTATTAAATAAAGCATATTTCTACCAATTTGAAAATAGTTAGACAGTGTCTAAGTAAACAAAAATCTAATAAATACGACTGACAGTGTCTAAGTAGGCAAAAATCTAATAAATACGAGTGACAAAGTAAGTAGAAAAAAATCTAATAAATACGACTGTGAGTTTCCGGCAACTTTCAGTTTATAGATGAGAGCTGCGAATTTTAATTGCTGCAATTTTTACTAAATAAGGAAACATCTCTTGACACTCTTTACTCTGCTTATGTCTCAAAAAATAAGAAAAAGCACAAAGAAGAAAGAAGAAAAGGCAATTACTCTGCAATTATTTCAACCTCAGCAACTTTGTTTACCCCGGCCACTACATACATACGTCCTACGCCAACGTCCAAAATCGCAGAGGGTAGTTGCAGCGTTTAAAAGCAGTTAAAATGAAAACATTCGAAGTGGCGTTATTTTGAATTTTTTGATTAATGTGTATCCAACTTAAACAAACTATTCTTCGTACTAATTTTAGTGCCATCTACATTTTCAACACACTAAACCAAAAATTCGCAATATTCGAAACAGTAATGGCCGCTGCAAATTTCGAATAACTTATTTCGAAATCCTTTCACGAAAAATAAACACAACTTTTTTTTCCAACTTTCTCACATGCGCGCGAAAGAGAAACCAATGCTACCCGGCGCTTAAAACAATCTAGATCAAAAAGAGCCAACCATACAATTCCTATTCAATCCATTTGGCCTACAAAAAAAATCTGACATGACAGAATATAATCCAAGATGGACGACGCTTCAAGAATCTGCAGAGTATCGTTCGTTCGTTGGTTTTTTTCTTTCGTTTTTTAAACCAACAATTTAACTAAATAAATCGGTTTAATTGAAATAAAACAAAATCCATCAAGTGTGAGTGTTGCATGAATTAAATTTTATACCATCAAATCAATTGTGAAGAAAGTTATTAGCTGAAAAAAAACTATACAATCGCGAGTGAACAAGCAAGCAAGAAAAAAAAAAGCAAAGAAGAAAAAATTCCCATTCATCCATCAATTCTTTTTTTTTTTTTTTTGTCAAAACTGATACACGGCGAGTTTCTATCCATCTCCATTGCCTGCCCTGCCGTCTTTTCGTCATTCACGTCGCTGTCGTTATATCTCTCGTCGTCCTCGTCAGAAAAAAGTGTTAAACTAGCGGCTTGTGGTTTGTTTTCCTTCGAGAATCAAAACCGAAACCAAATCCCCGCAGTTGCCGAGATCGAGTTTTCTTCTGGACGGTTGTCGGAGCATTGTTGTGATTTTCGTTTGTCCCGTGGCCCAAAATTGCTAAATCCTCAGGGAAATAATTCAATTTTATGTGAAAATCGAGAAAAGTGCTGTTGAAGAAGAAAGTTTTTTTGAGTGAAAATGCAAAATTGCTCGACAGAAATTTACCAATTCGACATGAAGGCGAATGAAAGTCTGACAAACTACGGATAGTCCGTCTGTCTGTCGTGGTCATAATAAATTTCCAACAAAATCATTTAATCCACATCGAAAAGGCTTCTCGCGGAATAAAACAAAACAAAATAAAAATTTAATTTAAATAAAATTACATTACCGTCGTCGTTTGGAGAGCAGTTCTGGGCTGGGCTCTGTATCGGTATCCTCTCCACCTCCGGCCCTACCTACCTCCTCCGCACTCGCGTCAACACAAAATCCACTCAAACAAGGACTGAGGATTATTAATCTACCTCTTGCCGCGGACGACCCTTATTGGATTATAATTAAATTCACGTTTACGCGTTTTCTCCTCCTCGTATTTCGGTTATTCCTCCCCCTCTGTAGCACCTGCAACTTGCAACTCGTTCGTTCTCCACCCCTTCTCCTTGGCTTGCTGGTTATTGAGTGTGTAGCCTCTATTTGGATATAATCGCTCGCACGTCGCACCTACCTTGAATTACCTTGATATCCTTGGTTTCAAATTCGCTTGCCGTCGTTGTCGTCATCATATCGTTGTCGTAGTTGTGTGATCTGATCCGAATCTGCACGGTTACGCACATATTTTGGGATTATACTCTCGAAAGAAGCTGAAGAAATTAACCAAAAGGGGGAATCGATGCGAGGAATCTACTTAAGTAGACGCTAAAGATCTTGCATTAAACATCTTTGTGGATAAAAAAAATACATCGAGAAAGAGGTGAGTTTCTAATCAAAATTGTTTTATAATTTCGAGGATAAAAAGTTACATAGGTAGGTAGGTAGATATATCCATTTTATTAAACCATTTTCAGCCAAATTACTGCTTTGAGTGGATTTAAAAAGGGAAGGTATAAAACCACCTTGAGCTCACAAATAAGTCAAACTTAAATAGGCATTAAAGTCACAGTATGAAAAAAGGCTTTGTTTTCCAAGAGATTCTTTACTATTCTGCATTTTTGTATAAACCTAGTTTTATAGACTTTAAATTTTAATTGGCCATGGTACATGGTTGTTGGCGATTCTACTTCACGTCGAAGTTATACATACAAGTAAAAATGCCGACAAACTTGACCATTAACGGGTTAATTAGGATAATACACGCCTCCATTGACCTCCCCGTACCCGATTAACTCTTAAATGTTTCTGATTAACCGTTAAAGTTGTTTTAGGTTTGAATTTGTTAGAAGAAATCTTCCAGATACAGTTAACTTCTTTGGTTCAAAGTAGGGTATAGAGAAGTTCAGAAGCTTCTGGCTCATTTATTAAGCTTCTGCATGTCTTGTCTTGGTGTTTTTGATTTGGGAGACTCAATTATTATAAAAAAAAAGTTAGTCTTACCTTGGGACCAGGTTAACAAACCTCTTCTTATCTACTTACCTTCTGCTTCAATTTAAAATGTTCTAAAATATTTTTTTCTATGAAAAATCCGTTGCTAAAATGTGTGTTCGACATATTTTAGCTATTTTTGATGAAAATTTTATTTCATTATAAAGTTTCGACTTTGCCATTAAGTGTGAAAAACAATATCATTCAAATGGCTGCCTTGGGAAGATTCGCAGGATGCGATTCTTTTGAGGTAATTTTTAACCACTTTTTCGCAGATTTCGGGCGGTATCTCGGTCATAACTTGAGTAATATTGGTTTTTAATGCGTCTAGAGTTCGGGGATTATTCCCGTAAACACGGTCTTTTGCGTAGCCCCACAAAAAAAAAAAAAAACTAACGGTGTCAAATCGCATGATCTTGGTGGCCAATTGACGTCGCCAAAACGTGAAACTACGCGACCAGGAAACTTCTAACGTGGCTGTGGCTTGTTGCCCCTTCTTTTTGAAACCACATATGTATCGTCCAAGTCATGATCTTCAATCGCCGCCGGCCAAAAAAAAAATCGTTCAATTGCTGCGAACGCCGGGAAATCGATAAATTCGGATCATCAACATCACTTAGACTTGCAGAAGCAATATTTTCGACTGAGCGTGTATTACGATGATGCACAGGCCTTACGACATCAGTAACGCTTCCACTTTCTTCAAATTTCTTCACAATTTTACCGATTGCTTGCGTAGTCCGTTGATTATGGCGACCATAATCATCGCGTAATGCGCGAAAAGATATCTATGTTTGAATTACCACATTTGTAGTAAGTTTTAATATTTTTAACGAGTTGTTCGATTGTTAAGCGATTCATTATCGTAAATGGCAAACATTCAACTAATATTATGACATTTCAAATGACACCTGAGTTTGACAGGTGGCAAATGCCAGCGCTACCAACTTGAAACCACCAAATGAATGACCCTTTTTTGTTAAGGTCATTCCACTGTGATTATAGGGTGCCATAAAATATAAAGTTCTAAGAACACTAAATAAGAATTTTGTAGTAAATATTTTAAATTCAAAAACTTGCCGCAAAGTGAAGTAAAGTAAAGCATTCATTTAGGTGATAAAAACTTTTGCTTTTACTGGATATTCACCTGACATTAACGCAATAAAAGACCTTTGGGAAGTCACCAAGCGAAAAGCATTTGTGAGAGTGTGGCCTTAAAATTTACAACTCCTTTCTATCAAAACCAACGCCAAAGACTTCACTAAAGCATGTTCCAGAATCTTTAAGTTAAAATCACAGTAAAGGTTAACATTATACATAATAAATTAATTCTTATCGTAATCTTCGTAATCTTTATTAGAAACAAAAAAACCAAGGTCAAAAGCTGATTTTATTTGCCCATAAATACTTTTTTTAAAACTTCCTTATAATTTGGCTGCCTACTTTATTTATTAATCTCCTAAGCTTAGGTAATATGCATATCACTAAAACAGTTTTGTTGATATGAAACTTAAATATTTAAGTTGAACTTAAACGCTTATAATAGCTAGTATTTCATCTGGATTAATTGTCACACATATGTATGTACATACAAAGTTTCGTTTCAACAACTGAGCATTAAGGTGAGTTTAAGATTTTAAAATTTTTATTTTTTCAAATAATTATATAATTAAATCCTTGCAAAAATAACCTTCATTTGTTGGGATATTAAATTAAATTAACAAAAACATAATAAAAATGCTTTTAAGTAGGTTAACGAACATACACACAATTTATTGCATATATCGTGCCACGATTAATAACTTTCCCCATTGAATAAAGCTCTGCGTTCGCATGTTTGCGTGTAGGTAGAACTACAAAAAAAATTCTGCTGCTATAGATGTTGCTGCCGCCAGCAACCTTATAAGAATTATCAAAAAAAAAAAAAATAATAATAATAACAACAGCAAAAAATACATTATTTGCCATGCCATATAGGTATAAGCGTTTGCCAACAAGGCCTCCTCATCTATAGACACCATCAATAAAATTACAGCCCATAAAAAACCAGTGTATTCATGCGATTTTCAAAATCCAACAAAAAAAAAAGTAATAATAAATTCTTTAAGTATCTACATATTATAGCAAATGCGAATTTTTATTTTTCATTTCCACATACATATTATGTACATTTAATTCCTATTATAATACTTATGTATCTGTTCCTCTTTACATTCTGTTGTATGCAATTTTTTTTTGCTATAAATAAACATTATTAAGAAGAAAATTGGGAAATAAAAAATTTAATGCCGACAATTCATTTTTGTTTACCCAACTTAAAAAAGAAATTTCAACAACCATGATGCGCCAGAATTATCATTGACCTTAGAAATGTGACCTTTACTGGGTGAATACAATGGTATAGCTTGTTGCAATGTCAGAGTTGAAACGTATACGAAAATAGTATAAAGTCGAGCCACCTTCAATAGCTTTTTTCAATTATTGTGTTCACACAGTTATTCCAAATTTTAAATTAGTTTGTTTGATAAAATTTCGTATACCTTGTCTAAATGGGAAAGAGATTTCAGGAGTCAATTTTGTCTAAAACTCTCCAAGGCAATAAATCTTTTAAGTTCTTGTTAATTTGGATATACCTATCGCTACATTTAAACATATGCTAAAGCAAGATGCTATAAAAGAACACAAACCTTAGGTGGAACAACTTCACCACTTGCTTTGCGACAAAACAAATCTGGCCAACGCTAGATCTGAGGCGCTCTAAGCAATTGATATCTTTAAACAGGGGTGGAACCGGCTAGCGCGATAGTTGATAGTTGATAATCAAAATCGACAATTTTGCTCCATGTAAGGTGATTATCAAATCGACAATCGTTTTTTTGTACTGACATTAAGTGACAGCTTTTTAGGTGTCATTTTCATACATTTATGCCATTTTCATAAAATGTTTGATGCGGTCGGCTTAAAATTGGTTGGTTTTTTAATAATATAATTAATATCTATAGTAAAAAGTTTGTCTTAAGAATAAAAAATAGCAAATTAGTTCAAGTGCAATATGTTTACATCATTTGCAATTTTTCAAACCGCACAGAGAGTAAGGAGTGAAAGTAATTATAAAAAGGTCCGACTGATCAGAACAAATCTAAGAAGCAACACAAACTCCAAACACAACGAACACAATAACAAAAATGCAAAAATGACATTTAATTCTTGACTGAATTGTAAGTTATGCCAAAGAACAAACAAATTTTGGCGATCGATTTACATAGAGCAACGAATAGTTGATAATCAAAACCGACAATTAAAAAAGCGACAATCAAGTATCGCCTTACGCGATTCCACCCCAGGTTGCACATTAGCTTCGAAATAGGTGTCATAAGCGGACACTGTGTAATAGGTATGAACGCCAGGCGTCTACTCAAATGATTTCTGCAGAAGCTGCATGAATGAGGAAGAGGAGAAAACAATTCCTCACCTTCTTTGTACCTGTCTTGCTCTGTCTCAGAGACGTACACTCCATTTGGGAGACTTTTACTACAACGATACGAGTGATCTAGCAAATACTTCTACAGGGTGTCCGCCGGGACAAATAAACAAACTTTGTTTGTTTATAATTTTTGATTAAATGAAAGAGAATGGATCTTATATTGATAAATGTTTTATTTAATGTCGGTAATTATGTATGGAATACAATATCAGGTAACGCCTCTGTTAGTCTCACAAATGCGAGCCCTTTTGAGCGCATTTTTCATTACATTCTCACACATTTCACGCGGTATTTCATTAATTTCATCACGAATATTTTGTTTGAGTTGCTCAAGCGTTTCTGGTTTGCTTGCATAAACCTTGCTTTTCAGATATCCCCACAAAAAGAAGACCGGAGCAGTTAAATCAGGCGACCGTGGAGGCCAATCAACATCACCATTTATTGAAATAACTTGTTGTGGAAAGAGGTCTCGCAATAATTCCATTGTAATCCTGGTTGTATGCGATGTGGCACCGTCTTGTTGATACCACATGTTAATCAAGCCCAAAGCATGCATTTGTGGCGTTAAAAAGTGGCCAAAGTTGTTCTTTGAAGACCAAGCTCCTGAGCACGGCGTCGAATTGAGGTTGATGGATTGTTTTGAACACTTCCTTGAGCAGCAGTAATGTTTTCAGTCGATCTTGCAGTACGTTGTGGTCCATGCTTGGGCCTATCACCTACAGACCCTCTTTCTTTGAAATCATTCACTACACGATAAATAGTCCGTTTTGTTGGCACGTTGTTTCTCCCAAAAATTTCACGTAACTTTCTCATCGTCACAGTAATCGATGATTGATTTTAATAAAATGTTTTAACGATTAAAACACGTTGGTTTATCGAATATTTTTCCATAATAAATTTGCCACGTGTCTACTTCACGACTGCCAAATATGAACTGTCAAGACTAATTTTTACCAAAATGGCGGCAAAACAAAGTAGTTTACCTTCCCGGCGGACACCCTGTATAAGTAATCTTAAACGCTTCATAAGGAGTTCAAAATGGTTTCATGAGTAAGGAAAAGCTTTCCTAGATACATGTGGTATCACAATGGGTCAACAATTGGTCCAAGTGTGTTGTGTCGCTACCCACATAACCTAGCATAACCTAACCATACCTATGTTAATTTTTCAGTGACACAAGGAAGATTTAAAGGATGGAATACTGTTTTAAATCAAATAGATCGGTTTTTTTTTCAGAAAAGAATAACTGTTTGAACTTTTAAATTCGCTTAAATTGAATTTACTACGAATGACTTTAAATATTAATTATTTCAAGGCGCATAATTATTTTAGATAAGATAAGATAATTTTAGAAAAAAAAATTAAATCGTTACAAATACTTCAACGAAAATAAACTCTCGAAACGTCAAGCAATTCCAATTTGGATATGGATATGGAACAATAGTTTTTCACTATTCACACTTTCGTAAGTGGCTTTGAAATCAATGAGCAGGTGGCATAACTTAAAAATTGGATCGATTGTAAACTTTACAGATTTGAAGCCGCATTGGTAAGAATTCATTAGACCAACTTCTTAAGGCTTTAGGCGTTTATATAAAATGCTGGATACATTTTTATGGGGATGTTTTAAAGGCTAATGATTCTTTAGTTGGTGCAGAATTGTAAAGGGTTTTCCAATAAGGACTCGACAACTTTTTTTTTTTTTTAAATAAAACGCAAACCATTTGAGATATTTCAAAAACTTTATAATCGGCTTGAAGTACAATCAAAAAATTTGTTTGCTGTGTGGCTTATGGCACTATCTTGTTGAAACCACATATCGTCCAAGTCCATATCTTCGAGCGATAACGCTGGCCATTCACAGTAACGTGACGATCGTTATCGTCGACGAAAAAAATATGGCCCAATAACGCCGCCGGCATGCAAACCGCAAACCAAACAGTTATTTCTTGTGGATGAAATGATGATTCATGAAGCAAATGTGGATTTTCACCTGACCAATAACGCAAATTTTGCTTATTGAAAAACCCATTGAGCCAAAAATGAGCTTCGTCATTTACGACCGAAAATTTGAGTTAACGCTCTTAAAGTTTCGGTCACCGACTCCGAATTTCGGTAAAATTTTTTTATAATTTGCAGACGTTGTTCCTTCGTGTACTTTACCATGATGAAAATGTTGAGTTTACTGAATAAATTGACAATGAGAGTTCGATGATTAGTGAAAGGGTGCGTTCACAAATCAAAGTTGTCAAGTCCCTATTGGAAAACCCGATAAGTAATCTCATTTTCTGTAGATCGTAAAGACTAAATTTAGGTTTTAATCGTCGAGTATACTTTTGATCATATTTAAGGGATGAGTAAGCGTATGGTGGTGATCAGATCAAGAGCATTAAAATAGGACTTCTTGTATAATATCAGGGTTAATGGCTTGGGTCATTTTAAACTTGCCGGTGGCTAATTTTATTTCACTTTGGTGGGAGGTTGAAACTCATGGTTATCCTCCGAATTGACAAGAATCGGTTGTTGATTGGCGTGTTCTTGATTGTCATCACCATTTAGCAACTGATTGAAATAGTCTTTGCAGCCTTTTAACGTGTTACCATCACAATACATAAAGACATCTCGTAATCCTGATTTATACTGTCTCAGTCTTCTATAAAAGTTTCGCAGTTTTAATCTACTGAAACATTTCTGCATTTCTAAAATTTCTGTCACTGGTCTTCCAGGGTTCAAGTACAAAATTGTGGGATTTTTTGGCAGGTTTGCGAGACTCGTATTCGGCATAGTCTGTAGGCCATTTTCATTTGTAGTTGTGTAAGGTTGAATTTTGTCGCTTAAGAGGGTAAATAGGTAGATAACGGAGATGATGTTGGCTGCTCGGAAGGTCGGTATTTAATAAAATAATAAAAGATTATTGCCTTCCCTCCATGGCACCATGATCTGGCTATATGAATTAATAAATAATAATGGGGTTAAAGTACCTCAACATGCAATGAACTACGGTCAAAATGAGCCAATAACTAATTCTTGCGTTAATTTTAATGAGTATGCAAATGTTATTGATCTTGATCAAAATAGAAATATTTTCAAATCCATTATTATGGAAAACATTAAATAAATCATTTTTTGGTATACTAGTTTTAAGAAATATGTACTTAGTCTAAGAGAGTTGTAATACTTATAGGCGTAAATAAATAAATAAATAAATAAATAAATAAACATAAGATCTATTGTTGCCTCATTGAGATCTGGATGAGATTACTTGACCTGCTCTTTCCTCAAATTTAGATCTTTTGATAAACTTCTACATAATCACATACAAATTTAGAGCCGAAAACAGGAGGAGTATAGTGCTTGGCTGTATGATATGATTTTTTTTGGAGATTTAGTTCTGCATATTTCTCTTTGGCCTGGAAAATGTTAGTGGACTGTCCCATCTGTAAAAAAAAGTTTGGCTAGGCAAGGCACAAACATATTTGCTCCATTTGCTTCAGACGTTCTAGATCATTGTTTCTCAACTCTTCTTTAGCTATGCCCACCAGATTCTTTCCAAAATTCTCATGTCCCTATAACAATTACGCATGTTCAGGAAAATGAGATCTCGGAGACCTCAGCAATCTCAGTTAAATGAACATGATTCCTCAGATCTTATGTCAGGTTCAAATTTAGAAAACTTCTGTTTCATCTCCTTTTCTTTTAATACAGACGATTTCTTTTTTTATCAACAAAGTCATTTATGTCACTTAATCCACATTTGATGAATGACAGATTCTGGATGCGTTCAGAAATATAGCTCCAAGGGTGAGAACACAAAAAGCATATATTTTTGGAGAGAAGTGCAATGCAGCATTATTTTAAATTGTTCCCCAATAAAATCAAATTGCCCCCCCCCCCCCCCCCTGTGGGGCATGGGCCCCACGTTGGGAAACACTTTTCTAGATCCATCATTATACAACTTGATGGCATTTTCTTTGAGAGTTTAGTTCACTGCTTTTTTTAGAAGTTATAATTTTTGATAATCATACCACCTGTTGGAATGTTAAAAAAGGTTCCCTATATTGTGGGCTTGGATATGGAGTCTCTTTCTTTATAAATTTCGTAATTCCCACCTTCTGGGATTCATTGCTGCTAAAGACCTAAATATACATGCGAGCCTTAGACATTTTTTATGTGATTGTTGTTAGTTCGGTGACTCCCTTCCTGTAACTGACTACCTATCCTTTAGATATACATATATGTATGTAATACAATGGGTCGTCAACAATATCAGTTTGTTCATCCGGGACAAATAATTCTTCTATCGCAATAAATTTTCTTTTTCTTTGTTTTAAGTTAAAATAGGCTTTGATTGGATCTCCAGACATCTATCGGTCATGAAAGTCTATCAACCTACTCATTACGTCATGAGGTACCTACTACTACTACAGTAAAGTTTACTTATCCAACATTTTGCCCATTCAGCAGGTCGGAAGGGAATCTTTCATTTAAATGTGAATTAACTTCGATTTGCTTTCGCCTAGACATGATTTTTAAGTGTTAACATTCACTAAATTGAACAATCAATCTCCTGACTCACCGTTCCACAGAATTAATTAATACCGAAAGAATTTTATTATTTTCTTAAATTTTTTTTAAATATTGTAATGAATAAAAAATGAAGATTATAATGTTGGCATTGGCAATTTTAAGCAAATAAGCCAAAAACCTAAAAAATATCCACCTTCTTCATACCTTGTAAATTTTTTTTTAACGAATTGTTATTTCAATTTTCAACTCAATTGGCATCTCTGCCTGCAGCTAAATTACATAGATGTGCATATCAAAAAGCAGAAAATATTAATTAAAATAAAAAAAAAAACGAAAGAAATTTACCAAAGTTAAACAAAATATTCGAAACAATAATGCAATAGCTTTTACAGATCAACCTTTTCAAAGATAATCCGCTATACGAAAGAGACGGCCGAATGAACAAAACAGTCCTCATCCAAACAAATATGCATCAACATGCTGCATATGCAACTTTGTGCAGCAGCAACTAAAAATGCACCAAAAGTAAATAAATAAATAAATAAATATATATCTATACATCCATAGAATATAAGCCCCTTTAGAATCCATCCATTCGTTCATCACTGACTGTCACCATGCAGATAGACAGAAATACAGACATACAGACAGATAGAAACAACGCAAGACATCGCCAAAGCTGCTGCTGCTGCTTCTGCAATAGTGCCACTGGCAGTAGGAGAAATTTCATAAAAAAATATTCAAAATAGCAATTCAATGACAAAAGTCTGGAAATCCCTCCAATCCGGGGGCCCTTATCCTGTCATCCAAGTATCCAAGTATACAATCATCCATCTAACCATTCATCCATCTGCATCTGTCTATATCTTTATATATATTTTATCAGGCTATCGAGTAGATGGTGATGTGGGCCGCGGGGGAGGGTGAGGCGGGTGTGTATTGGGTTTCGACTTTGTTTTCAAAGTGCACTCCCATTCCTAGAATTTGTTTGTTGTACTTTTTTTTTTTTCGTTGTTGTTGTACTTGTATTACATTGAAATGACGAACCAACGGACGGACGTTGGCTTTATAACAAAATTACTGTGTTACAAGAGTTTTGTGAATTGCAAAAATGTTCAATTTGAGTGCCGGAAAAATTGTGAATACACATTTGATGGGAGAAAGAGAAGTATGGGTGGGAAGTAGGTGGTGGGTGGGTGGCTGGCTATAGTTATATTCTGTGGTAATATCTTACCTCCTTGAATGTCTATGTTAGGGGGAATTTAAGCAACCTGACGGACGTTACACCGGATAAGGTCT
Source organism: Epistrophe eligans (assembly GCA_951394125.1). NCBI lineage: Eukaryota > Metazoa > Arthropoda > Insecta > Diptera > Syrphidae > Epistrophe > Epistrophe eligans. Next base: position 30,215,656 of record OX596031.1, on the reverse strand, counting down.
AGTTTTTCCATCCATAAAGCTTACACACACAAAACTAACTACAACTGTGTTATGTTTAATTCTTCACGGTTCTTTAAAGTTTTTGTTTTTCCTGTTTTTTTTTTTTTATTTTTTTTTAATGAAAAAAAAAGATAATGTCTACCTATGTTGTTTTTGAACTTTGACCATAAAAAAAAGTGAGGTTTTGTTGAGGATTAAGTGCTTCCTCGTAAAAGTTATGAAACAAGAAAAATTTATGTTGCTTTATATATATACAGGGTGGGCCGAATACAAGTTTCTTTTTAAAAATGCAATAAAATGAATAAAATTAAAATTATTTTATTATTTATTTATTTAAATTTATTAGTAAGAGCAAACATTCCCTTTAATTATGGAACACAACGTCACGTCGTTCAAGTGGCTGCCTCAGCTGGCTCCGCATTAGCGCTTTCTGTAACTCAAATTTTCCAAGACCTTGTTGATGGTTTCAGGCTGTAGTTCACGGATTGTTTGGATGATATTGGCACTAAATGCTTGAATCGTTTCTGGATTGTTGGCATAGCATCGGTCCTTCACGGTTTCCCACACAAAAAGTCCGAAGGAGTCAAATCGCAGCTCCGAGGCGGCCAATTGACATCGCCAAGACGGCGATTTGGGAATTTGGTGCCCAAAAGATCGATTGTGGCATGGGCTTTGTGGCATGGCGCGTCATCCTGCATGAACCAGAGACCGTCCAAATCCAAGTCCTGAATTTCAGTAAAAAAAAAAGGCGGTTAACATGGCTCTGTAACGCCCACCGTTGACCGAAACGTTGTTCCCAGCTTCATTTTCGAAGAAAAATGTTCCAATGACGCCACCACTCCACAATCTGCGTCAAACTGTCAATGTCTGTGGATGTATTGGCTTCTCGAAAATAAAAGTGGACGTTATTGTCGAGAAGCCATACCAGCTTCACGAACTTTTTGCACAAACTTGCGTACAGCAGGCGCGGTGGGTGCTTCACTTCGGCCAAAACTTCTTTCAAAAAACGTACCGTTTGGGCTACACAGCACTCGTTTTGGAAATAGGTTTTCAATATTTCCCAACGTTGTTCAAGCGTAAGGCGAATCATTTCCTTCCGCTGAGGTATGATACTGACTTTCTGTCAAGATTTCAAGAGGAAAACAGCTGTCAGTATCAAAATAACCAATGATTTAAAAAGAAAGCACTAGATGACCCACCCGTTGCACTATGAACTTTTCATGGCACTAATACACCAAGTTTATCCAGAACGAGTTGTTTCTGAAAATAATAAATTAAATATATAGTTTGTTTTCGTTGAGTTTTTATTTTTTTTTTTTTATTTTATGCAATTTGTAAACTTTATACAATTTTGATTTCTATATTCACGGAAGTTGATTTTGAATACAAAAAGACTCTCCACCTGCTGATGGGGATTATAATAGTCTTCTTCAGAATTCAATTCATGGGATTAAAGTATGAACTTAAATTTTACTGCAAAGGAATTTATTTTTTGTTTTGTACAGAGTAAATAAACATACAAAGATGCATTCAAATTAAACAACTTAAAGAGAAACAAAAGAAATAAAAGCAATTAATTAAAAATCAATACCAACCAGTTTTTATTTAGTATTTTTTACTTAAATGTGGTTAATGTACAAACAGTTTTTTTTATGAGATCTTCAACTTTATGTCCATAAAATTAGCATTAATAATTAAATTTAAAATTGATTGTCGTTCTTTCGTGAAGGAAAAATAAATGTTCGGCTTTTGTTTTTGTTTTTTTTTTTTACAAATAATCCATAGTAATTATAAATTTATAGTTAAGCTACATATAAAAACGTTAACATGAACTCTTTTAATTTTTAAAACAAAATGGTGTGAATAATTGTGCTTATTTGTCGCTGATAATGATATGATAATGTATGTAGTCAATAAAATGGAAGCTGAGGGATTTGCAATGAAAAAACCCCTTTTTAGGGAACGACTTTTTTTTAATGAAATGGCATAGACCTAACAATGACACCACCTCCTGATAGGTTTTGCTGTGGGCCGAAACATTGTGGTAGCTAGTACAAAGTTCCCACATCTCAAAATTCACAAGGTGACCAATTGAGTTCGACCAGATTACCAATATTGCGTTCAACGCAGGATATTCTTCCAGTATAATCAATGTCAGAAAGCTTCAAGGGATTACAATTGACTAGGCATTACCTCGTTGTAGCCAGATTACGGCTGCAGATGGTTGAGACCCGAGACCACGTCAAAAAAAATAAAGAAATTCTGTGATGAAGTTCGAGGTGGAGCTGCATTTGAAGAAGATCGCTACATCATTTTTTGATGGAGTCTCTAAAAAACTTCTTTAGAAGTCCTATGTTCCCGGCATGAGAAGAGGAATTTCGTAGAAGAAATAAAGGTCGGAAGTTATTTTTGTAAAATTAATAATTAAGGTTACAAGATCCATCCCGAAGCCCATAAGGACAAACGAGGGAATATCCTAACAGTATTACAATTGATGCGGAGGATATGAAAAAAATTATTTCTCTAACTGCGACGATGGACCGAATTTCGCTGTCAGGCAAGCGACTCAGGTGCGACACGCAAGTTTAAGAGAACCTCAACCAACTTGGCTTGCGAAACTAGAAATAGCTGATTTATTGTTCTGGCTGGAAGAAGCTTGTTGGTTGATCACCTGGTTCTCTCTTGGAGGATTTGACAATTCATTGCAAGAGACAGTCACTGTGGAAAAAAACAAACTTTTCTGTTTTTTTTTTTTTTTTTTTTTTGTGGCAGATAATGGGATTCTATCCCATGACCTTCCGACGTCTTACAGTTACGCCATGGGCTACGACCACCATTATCGGTTTATTTAGCTACTTGATTAAAATTTGTATTTTATCAGGAATTTCTGATCTATTTTTTGGCTGATAAGATATTTAACATATTTATTTTTAATTTTAGTTGAAAGCTCCGGTCGAAAGCTTTTTTATTCTATTTGGAAAAGAAAGTCTTCTGTGTGAGCCGATATCAACACCAATTATTTTAAAAGCTTAATAGAATCAAACAAATATCGAATCGATTCTTTTTTCACAAATAATGGGTGATTCATTTAGAGTCACATTTTTATCAAAAAAAAAAATAAATAAAACAATTCAATTTTATCGGGTCTTTAATTTATTATTATCATACAATAAAACCATTCTTTGCATTTAATATCTGCTTTACTATTAACATACTCAAAGGAATTAGGAAGATCTTTGAACCAATGTAAAAAATGGATTGAAATCAAATAAAAAAAATTATTTTTGTTAATTTCAATTTTCTCAAAAACTAGAATATATTTAAGGCATCTGGTTTTTAGTGCTCCTCCTGAAAAAAATAATCTAGTAATCTAATCAATGAGACACTTAAATGTTTCAATTAGATACTAACAAGGGGCTATCAAATGTGTTATGTCTTATGTTCCATTTTGCCTCGTGAGACAAACAAAATACAGTCTCTCCAAAAGGTCACCTCCCATAACCGGATAGATTTCAAAGAACGGAATTAAATTCCTGGTTTTTCATAGAAATAACTATCCCATCAGCGCACTTTCTAATAACCGGACGCGGACACCAAATTTAAAACCCCAATAGAGTAAGGTTCTCTCTTAAGCGAACAAAATGCACAAGAAGTACTATTTTCCACGTTTCATATAAAGTCAATTCTGGTACTTTTAAATAGTAAATTACAACTTGTTGAATTATGAAGACTAAAGGGGTGAAACCCTCTAAAGGAAAAATTTCTCAGAAAAAAATTATTCATACGTGAAATTTAATTGTATCCCTTATAAGCTTTATTTTGTTTTAAAGTACATTACAATTTTTCGAATATAGGAACGCATTCGGAATAAGAAAATTCTAGAATATGAATACGCTAATTAATACTAATGTGTTATAAAGGTTCTCAATTTTATTTTTTATTTTCTCATAACCGGATAACCGGAGACCTCTCATAACCAGACAAATTTCTGAGTACCGCCAATGTCCGGTTATGAGAGAGTACACTGTAAAAATGTTAGTCTATTTAAGATTCGATCCTGGGTTCTTCGGCTTTCCAGTCCGATACACTTTCCACTGAGTGGGCTGATTAGCAATGCAGAAGTATAATTTAAAAAAAAAAAGATTGCCTTTATACTTTAATTTTGCATAACATTGCATATGCACAACAAGTTTTTAAAGCAAGGGCTTTACGAGTATTTGCCAAGTTTGATTCGTATAATTTTTTTTTACTGAAAACCTTGCAGGGAGTTTTTCCAAGCGGGTCTTTAAAGACAAGATGGGATATCAAAACTCGCCTAAAAAGTTTTGATTGTCAATGAGTATTCGACAAGTTTTCTTTCTATAGATTTTTCTTTCCGAAAACTTTCTAGGGCCTTCGCTAAAATCTGGGAAAAAGCTTGCAAATTTTCCAGGTGTGTTAAAAATTTGAATATTAAAAACGAAAATTATGTAGTTAACAACGTAAAGTTTTAAATAACAATCAGTTTATAATTTAAAAAAAAAATATTTTTTTTTTAAATTTTGAGTTTAAAAATTAATTTTTCAACAAAATATTTAATAAAACAACTTGATCTTAAAAGATAATTAAATAAGAATGTATAAATTTATTAAAAAGTTATTCCACGATGAAAAGTGTTGCCGTTGTTTTTAAATAATTTTGTTTTCTATTTTGAGTCATTTTGTTTAGAAAAACGAGAGAAAATACACAGCCCAGCCATATAATTATTTTTCTCATTTCGATTCAGCCTACACACTCTAGCTTTTTGTCTCATCTTATATGCGAATCACCCTGCATACGTCAGCCCAACATCCCCGGCTATTGTAACCATGACATCGACAAACCTTGTTAATTAATTCAAAAAACTCATATAAATTTTTGTATTTCAAATTTCGCATGAATCAACAATAAATAATGTTAAAAATGAAATATTAAACCTAATAAAAACATTTTTTTTCAATCATAGCTTCTTTTTTTGTCGTCATGTTTATATCATAATAACTTATTTTAAGTTATTTTTTCATTTGAAAATAAATTTCACATTCGCGAATATAAAAATCGAAATTCACTTGGTGGAGGGGATATGATGGGACAGAGCAGACATAATATTAAGTTGAAATTTACTTATATATAATGCAGCCCGTTCCACCACACAAATAGGGCATAAATCCGGTTTAAAAATGAGTGCGCACATAAAAGCGAAATTTTATCCAACAAAAAAAAATATAAAAAGGTTTTTATATGAATCTATATATTCGTACATACATATAGGATTGTGCTGGAAGCTGGGCAAACATACATATACATACATATATAAGCGCCTCGTTTTATAAGGTATTCACAAAGTTATGTGTCTACATATATATTATATGTATGACGTCTCTATGGAGTTCCAGGAAATGGGATTTAATTAAATTTATCTAATTTTTTTTTTTACTTATATACGTTCTCGTTTGAAAATTTTTATTTGCTTTATAATAAAAAATTTCTTTTCTCTTCATATTCGCACGACTATAGGTACGAGATGAGAAGTTAGTTTACCTTTTGAATAAATTGTTGAATTTCCGCTTTGGTAAAGCAACTTAAAGTTGTATTATGATAACAAAAAATAAAAAAAAATGAATAAAGTGCACGACTGGGTCGCATGTATTTACCTACTTTTATATACAAAAAAAAAAAAAAGAAATGGTAATCGTTTGCAAAATCCGTCCTACCCACTTTATAGACCAGATCTTTAAGACTTTTTGAATAAATTAAATTATATCTACATATTTAGATACGTATATATATATATATCTTTCAACAAAATCAAGTTTTTTGTTTTTGCTCAGAATGAGGTGAAGAATTTTGCAATTCTTTGTTGATGTATTCCGAATATTCTAATGAATATATAATATAAAATTGCAAATGACAAAATCGATTTAAAGAAAGCACGTTTGAACTACATATATTAACACAGATATGAAAGCCGGGAAGACTTCAGCTGTTGTCAAGTTTTTGCCAAGTTTAGACAAGGCCTTGTTAAGAATAATCTAGACGAGGAAAACTTGTCAAATACTCGTAAGGTCTTTGTGAGTTTAAACTTGTCGGACAAGTTTTGCTATACCATCAAGACTTAAAAAAAAAACGCCTGAAAAAAATGGCAAGTTTTTGCCAAGATAAGACAAGGCCCTGGAAATTTTTCAGTATGAATAATCTAGACGATTAAAACTTTTGAATACTCGTAAAGCCCTTGTTATTAAAAACTTGTTAGGTAAGTTTTGCTAATCCATCATGTTTTAAAACACAAGTTTGGAAAAATGGCAAGTTTAGACAAGACTCTGAAAAGTTTTCAGTAGGAAAAATCCAGACGAGGAAAACTTGTCAACTTTTCGTAAGTCACTTGCTAATAAAAATTTTTTGGAAATGTTTTGCTATCTCATCATATCTTGGAAAAAAAGCGCCTGCAAAATGGAGAGTTTAGACAATCCTCTGTATAAAATTTTCGGTAAGAGAAATCTGTACGAGGAAATCTTGTCAACACTCGCACAAGGCTCGTGACGGGTAAGTAAAATGTCTCAATTAATCTTAATTTAAACTACTTTTTGGTTTGTCTCGAGGCAAAATGGCACATAACTAGATTGTTTTTCCAGGCGGGAAGATCTAGATCTAGAATTAGATACCAATCTTTTTTTCAAGAAAATTTGAATTAAATTTCAGTAAAATTTTTGTACAAATTCATAAGTTGTCCTTAAAGTACCTATATACCTACTACTGTAAATAAATAAACAAGAAAAAGATAAATAAGTTGGGGCTTTATCTCGAGACCAGTTTTATCGATTTATAATTACATCGTTACTTACAATGTTGTAGATTGTATTCTATAGGTAATTATATATTAAAATAGATTTTTGCTTGTTGTTTTATTTTTATTTATTTATGGATATAAATTCCTTCCCATGCCATGCCATGCCATGTTAAAGGTAGGTACAAGTAGGATGACTTTAAGGCTTGTTTTTTGTTTTTTGTTTTTGAAACAAACTAAAGGTATCTACATATAGAATCGTGTACTGTGCTTGTTGTTGAGATTTTCTTTAAATTATGGCTTTATCAGGGTAATTGGAATAAATTTTTGTAATTTTCTCATATAGAACAGATGTGTAATATAAATTATTATTCATATTATATAAATATGTATCGATAGCTATAAAAGTGTTGAGAATTTATTGCTGTCATGAAAATTAATCAGGTCAATGTTCTGTAACGAAATTTTAATACGTTGTATTGTTACAAGTTATTATTTTTTTTTTTTAATATTGCAGTTATCTGTATTTAATAAATGGAGCTTCCTTGTCGTATATGTTTATGACGAATTATGTAACAACAATCAATTCGTGAAATAATGGAGTAGGTATGATACAATTGCTGATTTACGAATTTATTTTCTTAAGGACATCTTCGTTCTTGGTTATCATTGATCGATATTGCTCTGCGTTATGATGGTGATGATAATTCTATATTCGTTCTCAAAGCTTAGCCAACAGTCTTTTAGACAAGCAAAAAAAAAAATAAGTATAAAAAATGTATGTTAAAAAATATTTGTACAAACTTCAATCTTATTTGTAAAATAATGAAAAATCACGGACTGGTGAACATTGGTCCGATCGTTTGGCGACAGAAATCATTTTCTACGCCAGTTTTTAACCTTAATTTAAGATTTTTTTTACAATTGATGGTTAAGGGACGTTGAAAAATTGAATAGTGGTTCTGCATATTTTTTTTTATATTCGAAATAGGGCTTCAAAATTTAGGACAGGATAAGGTACGATATTTTAAAATAAAAAAATGTGTTTTAAAAGTCAGGAATTTAGTCATAGTCATGTTTGTCAGAATATAAAATATTTGGTTGAATGTAGATATATGTATGTATACCTGAATATGAAAGTAATTCGAATGCAGGTATGTATGTACCAAATTTAAAAGAATCAAATCTAAAATATTTGCTAATCTTCCCAAAAGCTATAAGAACCTTTTTTTTGTGGAAATGTTTTGATATTTTTTTTTTTATTGAATATAATTTTTAGATCGAATTGAATCGAATCTGGCAGAAATCTGACAATTTCGACACTTAAAACTTTACAACTAGAGATTATTATTTTACTTGTTTTCATGCTAAAGAACTGGGTCAATATTTAAATGTTTTAATATTATATTTTTTTAGTTTCAATCGCTAAATGAATAAGCTCACATGTTTTCCACAAATTTTTAATTGTTTTATATCTAAGCCCAATCTCTTTTCACAATTAGAAAAAAAGAATAAATATTCGAAAAACCACGATTGTTAAAATCCATTTATACTCTAAATGCGGTTTCCAAGGTAAAATATCCGCATGAAGTAATAGGCTAGAATTTCAACAATTTTAAAATATGGCGCTACGGATGGCTGGTAATTTATATGAAGAAAATTATAAACATTCTTTTTTGTAAGAAATTTTCTAAGCTACAAATTAGGCTCACAAATGTTTTCTGTACAAGTGACTAATATGGAGATATTCTTGAAAAAAAAAAAACAGGTTGGTGGCCTTCAACCGCTCCCCCTCTCCTTCCTGTAAAATTTTTAGAGGTGCTCATGTCACAGTTTCTTAAGTATGAGACGGCTATACACTAAATTCCGCTTTCCGGCGATTTTTTTGTGGAATAGTACTGTACTAATATGCCTGGAATATTTAATGCTTTTAAAATTTTGTGTATAGTATATCCTATGCCAGTTGGAAAAATGTCAGTACTACTTTTTTTAAATAACAGTCAGTACTATTGGGAATAGTCGATTTCCATCACTGCGCTGTTTCCACTTCCTAATTTGCTCTCGAAAGTGCCCTGAGAGCTACTATGTTGTTACTCTCAAATGGACAGGCATATTAATATAGTCAAGAGTTTTGAAAAAATCAAAAATAACTAAATCTACTTTAATTGAAAATTGATAAGAGCCTTGAATACAAAAAAATAAAAATATTACTTAACAACGTAAAATTTGGAACAAATACATTTTTTTTTTTTGTTCGAAAGTTTGAATTTTAAAATTAAATTTTCCAAAACTACATATTCACTAAAACAATTAAATTTAAAAACAGAAATAAAACATAAGTTTATGGCTAAAAAAAAAGTATAACATGACATTGTAGGTATTGACGTTAATTTTAAATGATTCTTTTTTTTTCAATTTTAAATCGATTATTTAGATTTAAATAGACCACCTACCCAACCTACACGCCCTTGCCTTTCCTCGCATCTAACGCAAGTCATCTTATATAAATGGTATTGTTTGCAGTGGATCAATAGATTTTTTTTTTTTTCAGTTTCACTCTTTTTGGGAAAAGATTACGCATATAACGGGTGTGCCATCCAGTGGTGTCTTTTTAAATCATAGGATATTTTGACACTGACAACAGTTTTCCCGCTGGAAATCTTGACAGAAAGTCAGTATCATACCTCCGCGAAACGAGATGAGTCGCTTTACGCTTGAACAACGTTGGGAAATATTGAAAAATTATTTCCAAAGTGAGGGCTGTGTAGTGTAGCCCAAACAGTGCGGTTTTTTAAAAGAGGCGCATTTTCATTTCTGCGGCTACGTTAACAAACAAAATTGCAGCATCTCGGGCTCAGAAAACCTGCACGTTATTGTCGAGAAGCCAATGCATCCACAGATAGTGATAGTTTGATGCGGATTGTGGAGTGGTGGCATCACTGGACGATGAGGCTGGGAACAACGTTTTGGTCAACGGTGGGCGGTTCAGAACCATATTAACCGACTTTTTTTTTACTGAAATTGAGGACATGGGTTTGGACGACCTCTGGTTCATGCAGGATGGCGCGCCATGCCACACAGCCCATGCCACAATCGATCTTTTGCGCACCAAATTCGCAAATTGTGTTATCAGCCGTCTTGGTGATGTCAATTGGCCGCCTCGGAGTTGCAATTTGACCCCTTTGGATTTTGTTTTGTGAGAAACCGTGAAGAGCCGATGTTATGCCAACAATTCAAGCACTTAAGGCCAATATCATCCAAGCAATCCGTGAGCTACATGCCGAAAATTGGAGTCTTGGAAAATTGGTCTTGGAAAATTGGAGTGACAGAATGCGCTTCTGCGTAGCCAGCCTAGGTAGCAGTTTAATTTTAATTTTGTTCATTTTATTGCATTTTAATAAAAAAAAAAAACTTTTATTTGGCCCACCCTGTATAATTCATAATTATTTGTGGGAACTTAAGAAGGCTTTAAATCCCAAAAAATACGCAAGACCTCTAAAGGAAGTTTGCTTAAAATTATATATGTACATATAAACAGTTTGCATGGAGAACCGTTCTTAATTATTCAACCGCATTTGATGAATCATGATGATTACACTTTACACACAAAATCATCTTAAATAAATTTCTGGCCACCTACATCCTCAGTTCTTTTCATTTTAAGTTAATCTAAACACTGCGGTTGATAATAATCAAAAGAAAACAAATCAATTTTTTGAAAAACCACAGAAAACCACATCAAAAATAATGGCAAAAAAGTACATATATCTAAATATGTCATTAAAATAAAAAAAAAATAATTACGATTTAGGGTTTCGGCGGAAAATGGTGGTAATTGGTAATCTAATCACTGTGGCTGTAGGAATAAAAAGAGATGAAATATAACAATCTTTTTAATATTTATTTTAATATTAAAAAAAAAAAATTAAAACAAAGCTTATTCCATTTTAAAGAAAATAAAAATCTTGGAAACATGTCGTGTACTCTCTCGTTGATCAAAGAGAAACTTTTGGTGTTGCGAATGCAAATTCTTGTCAATATAATTTTTTTTAGATGATGCTGACTGGTTTAATATTAAATAACAGAACTTAAATTTAATTTTTAAAAAGGCGTGGCATTTAACTCGAAATTATTCGGTATATTTAGTTCAAAATGTCAACGGAAAATATTACAATCCTTTTTTATCGGAGCTAAAAATAAATCTGAAAAGCAATTTCAAAGAGTCAATTTGACCGGAGATAGTTCCTTTTTGTCATACCCTACCCTAAATAGCTCCTAAATCTTAGACAAAAACTTTTTTTTTCCTTGCGTTTTAAGCATTTTTCGGGAATTGGTCTGCTAACTTGAAATCAAGTTAGCAGAACATTAATTTACAACCAAAGTACTGGACCACTTAATTTTGTTGTTGGGTACTTAATTAGCACTTAATTAGCGCCTAATGATGACATCACAAAAAATTTGTTCTGCTCACTTTGGTCTGCTAACTTGAGGGACATCATTTTTAAACATCTTTTGACACCCTACTGGGTGAGATCTCAAAATGCACCAATAAATCTGGAATATGGAAACAGTTAAATTTTGAGATAACTTGTTTTTTTTTTTTTAATATTTTTACTTATCAATTCGTTTTAAGTTGCAATTTCAACGGATATTAACTTCGCTATACAAATAAGTGACATTCTATTCAACTTTATCGCACTTAATAATTAAGCTTTAATAGTGCCGTGACAACATACCAAACACGATTCATGGTCTATATGTCAAAAGTCGAATGCTTCGCGTGACTAAATAAAAAAACTATGTATATATGGATGTGTGTCTACAGAAATTATATCGTCTATATTAATCAATATGAAAAAAATTAAATTTTAAGGAGACACAAAAGAACTTTTTATACTTTGCTATAAGACTAAATCATAGGCAGTAAGTTAATTAATTAAAAAAAAAAATTGGTGATGCCACAGCTCATGGAGAACCACCAGGGACTAGTGATTTATATCTCTCAACAATTCTTGTGTGCGTTTGGTTAGTCGATCTGTGGAATCCGAAGAGAGATTCTGTATTTCCTCGCAGGAGGCCGTACATACCTACCTGTAAACTAATTTGTTATTTTTGCAGGTCCCCTGATCTTATTCGTGATTGAAATTTCTTAGAAAAAACTAAAGTTTCTGGAAATCATCGCTATCAATTTGAAATTAGTAAGAAATAATATTAAAAATAGGGTGTTAAGCAAAATTTTTAAATGTAAATAAAAACAAATAATTTTTTGTTTTGTATACAAACATTATCAAAATAGTAATAATCATTTTTAAGAAGGTTTTTTTTTAATAATACAAACTCTATATACTACTGAAATACATCAGCCAAGTAGAAGACTTAGCACTATTTAATTGGACTTGTTGAATTATTGATTCAAAATAGCTTTTTACGGCCTTTAGTCCACAAAAATTTAGGCGTTTCGTCCCTGCGATCTCACTTGTACTCATCAGTTGACTAGTGAGGACCTTGTCAAAACGCAAAACTTCCAATTTAATGACTAGGAATTCTAGTCTTGTTGTTGATATAGTTCACACTAGATATTCGTCATGAAATCTATGTTAGATGGACTGAACTTAACAAAAATTGCGTATTGACAAGGTCCTCACTAGTCAACTGATGAGTCCAAGTGAGATCGCCGGGACGAAACGCCTAAATTTTTGTGGACTAAAGGCCGTAAAAAGCTATTTTGAATCAATAATCATTTTTATTTTTTTAATTGATAACGTGTAAAAATTTTGTTGAGCTGACTATTCCCTTTTTCAAAAAAAAAAACGGCTAATAATAAAATATACGACCACGCTCCAAATATAATAGTTATGATATTGTTGAATGTGTTTATTTTAAATCTCCTTATATTTAATTATTAAATATTTTTTTAAATTTATTTTAATAAGTTATTTAATTTTTTTTTCTCATTATCTTTTTCAGGTAAGTGACTTAAATTTTCTAAAATAAGTAAGTAGACAATTTATTGTAGTCCAGTCATTATATAAATAAAATAAACAGGGTTTCTTTGCTCCTTTTTTTATCTACTCCTATTTTTTTTAAGTCAACCACAAAATGTTTAAATGTATTTGTAAATATATAAAATTCTGCTAAATGACGCATTAAATTTCTTGAATCTAGGTCATTGCAAATTAATCAACAACATTCATAGGTATTGCATCACTATAGTCAGCATCATCTCCAGATATATACATACATATGTATATAAAGATTGTGAATTAATAAAAAAATTCTCATAAATAAAGCTGCTATCTTAAAATTGAATTTCTGAACCTAAATCGTAAACTTTTATTGACCTTCATTTAAACATTTTAAAATAAATGTTTACCTACCTACCTACTGATTTAAAAGCAAATGAAAATTTGTCTACAAATTGCATCAGATATTGTTATCGATGAAACATAAAAAAAGGTAAAGATCAAATTTTAAAAAGACAATCTTCAACCTTTTTATAACTTTTCTTATTTATTAAATTTTTACGTAAAAATTTAAGAGCTATTTAAAAAATAAATATCTCATTCAAAATATCAGAATTCACTCAAAGTTATTGAAATTCTTTTTGAAAATACCGCCGCCTTAAATTAATATTTATTTCATAGTCAAATTAATTTATTTAATAAATTAACCCTCTAGCAATTCGACAACAACAAAACAAAAAACACAAAACCAACCCATCTCAACCCAATTCAACCCAACCCATCCGAATATTCCGACCAAGCAAATGCAAAAGATACAAAAAAAAAACACAAAATGTATCTCATTATATTATTTATTCATTCTTAGATCACATCGCATAGATAGGAACGAACTCAAATTTCCAATTTATATAACTTTATCCTTCAAAGGAATACATAATTTTTCTTCTTGAAACATTCAGTTATGGTGATGGCGATGGCGATGGTGACGGGATACGGATGTACACAATCATGGTGCTTTGGCTTGTCAGTTTCTGATTTGAAAGGCACGCAACAAGAATGAACTAAACCAAAAAAAAAAGAAACTTCCATCTTTAAATAACGAAAAATAAAACCCAACTCAACCAAAGTTTATTCAAGTCTTTTGCACGCTCTCGATAAAATTAAACTTTGCACGTATAGTTATTGGTATGTGCAAATCAAATAGAAAAAAAAATGGCTGCAGCTACAAAAAAATAAAAATATACAACAACACAACAACACACATAAAAATAAAACGGAAGTAGAAGTGAGGTTTTTACATGTACAGCATATTTTCAGAGTAGCAGCAGCAGCAGCAGCAGCAGCAGCACCCAGAAACATGTTAGCTCTAACTCTAACAAAATAGGTCATGGCTGTGTGTTGTGTGTGCGAGAGAGGTCTATACCTACATCTCCTCTCCAGCCGCATGCCGTCTTTCCACCTCCTAACCCTTATGCAGCATGCCCCTTCTTTGAAAAGACTGGACCCATGGAGTTTGTATACGGAACGGACCAACTAAATAATGTAGTCTATTCATTTTTGCATTTATTTCTGTTCTGCATAGTTTTGCATACATAAATTCTCAGTTCTCCTACACAGAGTTTGAATATAAATTACTGTATGTGCCTGGCGAATATTATGGTGAATCAATAAAACTGCGAGTTATTCAACAAAGTTTACAACAAACAACAAAAAATAAAAAAAAAATATATGTGAAACAGCATAATATATAATACTCGTACATATGTACATATCTCAATTTCGCGCCAAAAAAAAATCGATAAAACTTGTTTTCCTTTAAGAGCTTCTTTGGCTTTAAGATGACCATAAAGATATGCTTTGACCAAAAAAGGAGTTATAAAACAAGGCAACACGAAATCAAGGATTTTAAATAAATAAAAAAGTTACAAAAATAAACAAGCCGGGCATTATAGTCTGAGAAGTTGTGTTGCAAATTATAATCTCATTTTGCTAATGGCTCTGAGTTTGAATCGATCTATAACAAGCCTTAAACTCTGCATTATTGTTTTTACGTTCAAATCGCAAATTCGACAGATATATATGTAATCCATTCTTTCAGAAAAATATGGAAAATATTTTATATACCTATAACGAATAATTTAAATTTAAATTTAAATTAATTACTCAAAGTAAACAGGGCACCATTTCGACCTGGAGTTATTATATCAGAAAAATTAGAATTCAACTTGTAAAAACCGCCACCACTAACGAGTCTCGATTGCAGAAATATCGCCATCCAAACAAGTTTTTTGGGTTAGTTTTTTGAAATTGGGTCGAAATATAACTTTGGATGTAAATATTTTGAGAACCAGACCACGTAAAAGATTTTTGCTTACACGTACGAATACAGTTTTTGAAGACCTTCTTTTGATATATTTCGATGGGTTTTGAAAATATTGTAAATTAGACAAGGTGTAAATTCTTTTTTGAAATTTCCTACTTACACAATTAAAATCATAGAATTACTTGACCTTTAGAAGTCTCGTAATTAATAGCATAATTAGTAGCCCAGGAAAACTTTACTCAAAGAGGAAAATCTGCGGAAAAAAAACAAGTGAATATTTTTAACGCAATTATTTTTATTTTTGCATAATAAATGCTTTCTTAAAAGTCCATTCTAGAATTGTGTTTGCAAAAAAAAATTATTCAGGGTCAAATGACAAAAATATCTATTGGTTTTTTCGTATATCACTTTTAAATGGTTAAAGCTATTGAAAACTATTTTATACAAAACTTGAAGATCATAGAATTCTATATAAAAACGATGACCACACTTGTCTTCCTCCGGCTGATCGTTTAGAAAGCTTAAAATGTCAAAAATGTCAGTTTTTCGCCTAAAACTCCTAAATGCTGAGTGTCATTAAAAAACTCTGTTCAAAGTTTGTGGTTCTCGCTACAAAAAAACATTAAAGAAGAGTGATCACTTAAAAGATATTATTAACTTAAAAATTAAAAAAAAATACCGGTTTTTTACCTTTACCCTTTTATGTGATTCTCGCTACAAAAAAAACATTAAAACGTAGTGATCACTTTAAAAAAAAAAATACTGGTTTTTTACTCTTTGCCCTTTTAAATAGTGAATTTTTGGAAGAATAATTTATGTTCACTTTATAGATTATAGTATTCTCATCAAAAAAGATTACATAATTTTTTTTGTACGAGTGATAAGTTAACAAATATTGCTACTTCAAAAGGCGGTAACGTCAAAAATAATGGGATTTCCAATACAACTCTTAATATGTAAATTTCATCGGTTTTTTTTAAACAAAACTTTTAGATTATATATGACCTCTTATAGAAAACATTAACACATTTTTCTAGTAGATACCTAATTTAAAAAATATCAATTTTTTAAAAACTAAAAAATACCGGTTTTTTAATCTTTGCTTTCAAATGGAGAGTTTTTCAAAAAAAAAAAAATAAATATATTGACTTTATAGATTAAATTATTTAATATAAAAAATATGATAAACATTTTTTTTCCACACCAGTATTCAGTTTCAAGATATTGCTACTTTAAAAGGGGAAAATGTCGAAAATATAGGTTTTTTCGCATACAACTCTACAAGTAAACTTCATCGCTTTTAATTATTTGTTTAACAAAATTTGTAGATTATTTGACATCTTATTGAAATCATTTTTTTTTCTATTAGGTACCTAGTTTTATATTATGGTAAAACTCAGAAAATACGTTTTTTTTACGTTAAACAAAGCAAAGTTGTCGAAAAATAAAAGATATAGGTACGTGAAAATAATTATAATACTCACTTTATAGATTATATATTTTTTGCTATATGACGAACACGAGGTGTAAGGTGCACTTCGTGTATGGTTTTTGATTGAAATAACGGGTGATTTTTTAGCTGGTTTGGTTTTGGCAACACTGGTTTTGACAGCTGACGTGTGTTTAGTACCTTGTGTCACTGTCAAACAGCTTCAGTTTGGTTTGCAATTTAACCATGGATCGTCTTACAAATGAACAACGCTTGCAAATTATTGAATTTTACTATCAAAATTCGTGCTCGGTTCGAAATGTTCATCGCGCGCTGCTTCCATTTTATGGTCGGCATTCTCGACCTTCTGAGCAGTCTATTCGGAAGATTGTGACCAAATTTCGCACCAAATTTACTTTGTTGGACATTAAACCACCAACACGTTTACGTACTGTGCGTAGTGAAGAAAATATTGCGGCCGTATCAGCTAGTGTGACAGAAGACCGCGAAATGTCGATTCGGCGCCGTTCCCAGCAGTTAGGCCTTTGTTACAGCACTACGTGGAAAATTTTGCGGAAGGATTTGGGCGTAAAGCCTTTTAAGATACAGCTGGTGCAAGAACTAAAGCCAGCCGACCTACCACAACGCCGAATTTTTGGTGAATGGGCTCTTGGAAAGCTGGCCGAGGATCCGCTTTTTTATCGAAAAATTGTGTTCAGCGATGAGGCTCATTTTTGGTTGAATGGGTACGTAAATAAGCAAAATTGCCGCATTTGGAGTGAAGATCAGCCAGAAGCATTGCAACAGCTACCAATGCATCCCGAAAAAGCCACTGTTTGGTGCGGTTTATGGGCCGGCGGCATTATTGGGCCATATTTCTTCAAAGATGATGCGAATCGCAGCGTTACTGTCAATGGTGAACGCTACCGAGCGATGATAACAAACTTTTTTTTGCCCGAAATGGAAGTTCTTGACTTGCATGATATGTGGTTTCAACAAGACGGTGCCACATGCCACACAGCACGCGAAACAATGGCGCAATTGCGAGGCGAGTTTGGTGAACAGTTAATTTCACGTTTCGGGCCGGTCAATTGGCCGCCTAGATCGTGCGATTTGACACCATTAGATTATTTTTTGTGGGGGTATGTCAAGGCTAATGTCTATAGGGACAAGCCCGCTTCGATTGACGCACTGGAAGCCAACATCCATGCATTCATTCGTGAGATACCGGCCGATATGTGTGAAAGAGTATGCCAAAATTGGACTCAGCGGATGGGCTACCTGAGACGCAGCCGCGGTCAACATTTGCATGAAATTATCTTTAAACATTAAATTGCAAGGTTCAAACTATCGATTCAAATAAATATTTCATTCATTTTTTCGAATTTTTTGTGTTTTTTTTAAAAAAAAAGTTCTAAACCTCTTAAAAAATCACCCATTACAAGTAGCTACACACAGGCTACAAAAAAGCTACACAAAAGCGTAGTTCAATTGAAAAAAAATTAAATTTAAATTAATTTCGTGGGAAGGTGAAAAGTCTTAATACACTCATAAATCCATTGATCAAAGAAAAAAAAGTTTCCATTTTTATACGATTAAGGATATTCTACTCCATTAAGCAAATTAAAAAGAAGTCGCGACCGGCACATTAAGAAATCTGGAATTATCAAAATTTACCAAAATTAATTTTTGAGATGTTAATTTATATACATTTTAATACGTTTCCATTTGTAATATTTTCCAATTGCAAATTTCTACGCTAAAAGATTTCAATATGCGTGATTTTTAAAACAGAGTTTGAGTTTGAAATACTGTCAGTCGTACCCTTTTTTTTAGAAACCACTAAAGTAAGAAATTTAAAGTAAGGCACCAAATTTTGTATACAGTTCAATAAAATTCTCAAACCATATTTTGAAATCGATTTAAAAAAACCCAAGGATGGCTGGTCTTGGGATATGTTTTGCTCCTCAGGGAAATCTTATATCATTTTGTGTTTATAAAAAAATTATTGCGTCGTATAACTTCTTGAACGAAATATATTGAAATGGTATTTGCCAAATGTTAAAATAAAATCCTAAAAAAAAAAAAACCTGACGAACACCCATCAAAAAAGAAATTCAAACTAACCATCTAAAAGAGTTGGAGGAAGATATTCCTAAAAAATACATAAATATGAATCTAACTTCTATTTCTATTTTGGAGCAGCACATAAATAAATAAATAACCCTTTTAAGAAAAACGGGTCTTTTTCAATTCTTTTATTATATAAAAAAAAATAATAATATGAACTGGTAATTTATTAAAATCAGCAATAAGAAATAACTAAAAAGAAGAAGGAGAAGAAGAAGGGTTTAAAATAAACATTGAAATTTGATTCGGTTTCGGATGAAATATGATAAAGGGCATATTTATCTTGAGTTTTTTTTTTCTTTTTTATTATTTTCTGATTGGATGGCCTTGTTTCTTTGTCTACACCCGCAGGGTTGAAGAGGGTAATTTTTTTGTCGGTTTGTTGTAAGTTTTTTTTTTGCTCTTATGTTTGTGTTATTATTTTACGTCATACGATAAGTGTTATTTATTCTTATTTTTTGCTTTTAACCTGTGGTTATATGTATACCTTCACGTAAAGTTTTAAGGCCCGTTTGCTGAAACGTAACTTGAATTATTTAATTTTAAAATGCTTATGTATAAGCACTATGTGATAAGCGGAGTATAGAGTTTCACATAATCGTTTATTATTTATAACCTAAATAACCACCAAAAACTTAAAGATTTAAGAATCGTGTGAAAGGAATTGATTTTTCCATTAACACTCGTTTAGATAATTTTGTTTTTATATGACACCCCCAATCAATTTTAAACAAATATTTTTGCTGTTACTTCTTCTTCAAGTCTAGAATGCTAATCGTAAGCGAAATGAAAAATCCTATACAAAAATGACACAACTAAGTCATAAACGAAAAAAGAAATTGATAATTTTAGCAAATTTCCGGATAGTCTCCACTCTTTTCGCGCAGCCTAGTATGCTGCTGTTGAGAAATAAATAAACCCCTATAAAAATGACGTAACCAGTTCTATTTTTTTGGCAGAAGAACATTCTGGAATAGAATAATAATTGTGTGCGAAAAAATGACTTTTTGGAAAAAATTAGTTAGTTTAATTTTAATTTTGTTTTTAGTTTTGCAATTAATACATTTTCCATTGATATTTTGCAGCTTTGTAAAGGAAAATTTGTCACAAATTTTTTTTTGTGAATTTGTCGTAAATTTTAACGCAAATTTTTCGCAACTTTTTTCATAAATTTGCAGGAAATTTTTCTTAAATTTGTTGTAATTTTGTTCGTAAATTTGTTGTAAATTTGTTGTAATTTTTTTCGTAAATTTGTTGTAAATTTTTTCGTAAATTTTTTGTAATTTTTTTCGTAAATTTGTTGTACATTTTTTCGTTTAGTTGTAATTTTTTCGTAAATTTGTTGTAATTTGTTTCTTGAGTTTGTAATTTTTTTTTTGATTTTGTAATTTTTTTTTTGAGTTTGAAAATGCTTTCTTGAGTTTGCAAATTTTTTCTTAATTTTGTAATTTTTTTCGTAAATTTTCCCTAAAAAAAATATTTTTTTTTAAAACAAGCGTGATAATTTTGCAACAAATTTACGACATGCTCCTGTTTTATGTCATTTTATGAGGTGTCGCGAAAACGAGAAATTGTTTTTTTTTTACAACAAATTTACCGCAGTTTCACGACAATTAATCGAATTACTGAATTATTTTTCCGTCAGGAATCGAAATGGCCTCCTATTTCCTAGCAAATCCAACCCGCTAAAATTAGAGGAACTTTTTCATGGCTAGTATGTACATATGTATGTATATTCTTTGACGATTTGTCACTTTCTCGGAAGAGTCATCTGCTGTGGGAAAAAAAAATTTTCAATCCCCAAACGTGAAGATACCTATACAAAATTTAAATCGAATCAAATAATAATAATGCACCTTTTCTTCGTTATTATGTTGATTATTGTTGCGGTTTTTAAACCCATACGTCAACAACTTGAAAACACCACATCTCTATAACTTATTTTGTTCCAATGGGTTTAATCCAAACCACTGCTGACTAATGATCAAAATTAAAATAACAAATTTAAAAAAATCCCCAAAGCACGTACAAATGCACACACTCTTTCTTATTAAAAAAAAAAATAAACTAATTAAGTCCTTTATAGTTGGTTTGGCTTAATTTTTTGCTCGCTATTTCTTTTTACCTGGTTCTCTGTATAATGTTTTTAATAATAAAGCTTGTTTTAATTATAAAAAAAGTTTCCTAGGTGCTCATGTCAATTCAGTCAATTTCCCAGGCGGTTATAATTTTCTCTGACAAATCTGAATTACAAATTAGAGATACATTACCTACACACTTTCTTTTGCCTTAGCTATATAAGTTGACTTAAGGGTAAAAAGAAACACGCGATAACGACACTCACTCTAAATAACAATAACAACAACAACAACAACAACACCAACAAAAAAACTGTTTCCTTTGCACTCATAAATTATTCATTTTATGTTTTTTTTTGTATATAGAACTGACGAGTTTTATCTGAATAATAAAGATACTTTTTGTTCGTGTTTGCTTCTTGATTTTGTTTATGTTTTGCTTTCATTCACGGGGAAGAGAATGTGCAAGTCCGAAAACTATATTATCACCCACGTATATGATGGTCTCGTTTTTTTTTTTTTTTTCTCTTCATTATTGGCAGAGATCATTCCTTATACGAGCCAGTTCCGTCTGAAATTCGATTAAATTAATTGGCAATACAAAAAAAAAAGAATCAGTGGCTCCGAAATAAGTCGATATACGATTCAAATTAGATTTTTGATTTGTTCCGTTATTTTGTGATATTTAATTCAACTAATGATTATATGTATGTATTCAATTATCATTTCACAACCACCTACACTTCTTGAAAACGTTGAACAAATCAATAATAAATTAAACAATCAAATATGTAAGTATGTACATAATTAACATAATTTTTTTTACAATTCTAATTTGTTCAATAACATATTAATTAATACCTAGAGTGGAAGAATGTTTTCAGGCTAAGTAATAAGAGTCAAATATTTGAAGAGGTAAACAGAAATTTAATGATTAAGTACATACGTAACATTAAGGCATTTACTTCCATTAAATATCTTTATTTGGTTATGGATTAAAGTTGAAAATCTGTAACAATTGATTTAGAAATATAAATAGAATGCAGTTGTTTGAGAGATGTTTATGATTTATCTATAATTTAACTTAAAAAAATCAAGATAAGGTCCCATCTTTCGTACAATTGATAAAATTATACGTTCCATAATTATTTTTTTCCAATCAATTGGGCCAATTGATAGACTAAATTAAGACACAAACATTTGTGTAGAGTTTTTGATTCTTAGAAATGTTTCGCTTTTTTAACTTAAACTGCTGGTAAGCTCAGGGGGAGTTAAAATTTTGAATCTGTACCCTACCCACCTGCTATTGCAGAATGCATTACGATGCTCACACTCATATGTACATCACATCTTATAAACGACGACGACTATAGCAGGGATATGCCATGCCTCGACAGTTATTGGATCACCTAGGTTCAAGAATATTTGTACATGGGACATATAGAGCCATTACTCGGTATGTTTTCTTCCAACAATACCTACCTATAAAAAGCAAATAATAAGATAAAAAAAGGATATAACAAATTAAAACTTATCCTATGATGTTGAGAAATTTAAATTCATTGTTTGTTTCTAAAAAGTTTTTTTTTTTTTTTCGATTTCTAAAAGAAAAATACATATTTAACTATATAAATACCCAAACAGTAAAAAAAAGAACATCGTAAAACTTAATAAATAATTACGGTCTACTTCTGACTTTTAATAAAATAGAAAAAAAAATATTCAAACTGCTCTCAAATATTTATTGAGTAAAAATAAAAAATAAATTCTTAAAAATGTGGGAAACAAATTTTTTCGACCTTCAGGTACTCAAAAAAAAAAAAATAATGCATACCTACCTACATAACAACTGTAAAACTTATGAAGTTATCTTATGAATTATTTATTAAAACTCAGTTTGAATTTTGTATAGACCTCTCAAAAGATTATCCATGAAAATGAAAATTTATTAGTTACTCTTAATTTCTTTGGAATTTTAATAGGGATTTAAAAAAAAAAGAACTTACAAAAAAAAAGTTTATCCATTAGACGAAATTGTACGTAGGTACTTGCTTCTGTATATATAGAAATATAGAATGAAATAAACCCACAATTAAGGACCGTTCTTAACAAACTAATAAAACTAAATTTGCTTTAAAAAAAAATAAATAAAACTTTTCGAGTGAAATTTTACATTTTTTTTTCTTTCAAATGGACTAACTTTTTCAACATTTATTTGTGTACCTATAGATATTAAATACCAACCGACAAATACTTTAAAAAGTTTTTGCTATGCCACTCGAAATAAAATATCCAAATTTTAATTTATTCTTTTTTTTATCTTAATCGCATACAGTGGGTTATTTATTTAAATTATAAATCAGTAAAACGATGAAATATTTAAAAACTATTACATTATTAGTTTAAATTTATAAAGAAAACTGTGACATAAAATTCAATCTGAGCAATCCGAATTTTGTTAAGTTAAGATTTTAAAGTTGCTGTCTTGAATCAGCTTGAACAATCTAACTTGATGACCTTAAATATGTAGTCCTGTTAAAAATACATGAGGATAAAAAAAAATTTACAAAATAATAAATATTGAATTTCAGTTCATTTATGGAAATTACTTGATCTTTATTTGTCTGTCAAGTAAGCATTACCACTTACAAATTTACGAGATCCACTAATTGGATTAATTTTCATGAATTTTTCATAAATTTGTCGTTTAAAAAAAAATCTCTGATAATGGTAAACACGTTCACTACAATTTTACGACCTTTATTAACGCAATCCTTTTTCTGTTTTGAGTTCATTTATCGTTTTTTGAGGGGCGGTAACGCTAACTTGACTTTCAAGTAAGTATTACCAGGTGCTTCTTTTTTAAAAGACAGGGTAGTACATTTTTTCTTTTACGATAATTTTTCTATAAATTTACGATAATTATAATTACTTGACTATTTTGTTACAAATTAACGAAAGTTTACTATATAATTTTACTATAATTTTACCACTATTTTAACTCAATTTTGATACAAATTTACGAATAGTTTACTTCAAATTTACGACAACAAAAATAAAGTACAAATGTACGACAGTTTTACTACAATTTTACGACTGTTTTACTACAAATTTTCGACAATATTACTAAAAATTTAAAACAATTTTACTATAAATTTGCGACAATTTTTCTATAAATTTGCGACAATTTTACTATAAATTTACGACAATTTTTCTATAAATTTGCGACAATTTTACTATAAATTTGCGACAATTTTACTATAAATTTGCGACAATTTTACTATAAATTTGCGACAATTTTACTATAAATTTGCGACAGTTCTACTATAAATTGACGACAATATTACTACAAATTTACAACAATTTTACTACAAATTAACGACAATTTTAAAACAATTTTCTGATAATTTTACTACAAATTTCCCTCCACACTTTTATTTCAAATTAATTAAAATTCTACTAAAAATTTACAAAAAATTACGACAATTTTACTTAAAAATTACGACAGTTATACTAAAAATGTACGACAGTTGTACTAAAAATTTACGACAGTTGTACTAAAAAAATTTAAGAAAATTTTACTAAAATTTTAAGAAAATTTTACTAAAAATGTACGGCATTTTCACCACAGATTTACGACGACAATTTTAATACAAATTTACGACAGTTTTACTACAAATTAACAACAATTTTACTAAAAATTAACGACAATCTAACTACGAATTAACGACAATTTTACTAGAAATTTACGAATTTTATAAAATGCTTTTAAATACGGTGCCTTGTTGATTAAACATTGAATTATAATGTTACGAGATTGTGTAAGTTTCTTAGATTTCCACAACTTTATCTTGTAAATTTAACAAGACTCATGTTTAAGTTTTACTTAAATTTTATGTTTCAGTGTTGAATGGCATTTTAGTTTGTCCGGGATATTTGTTACAAATTTGCATGCAAATTTTCGAATTGGAAGTTGTTTGGAACAGAAAGTTCGGCTAACTAGTGATGGCAATCATTAATATTTATTCATTTTTCACCTTCTCAGCCTTCAAGGGCCGCGCTGTATTATAAGAAATCCATTTCAATGTAAACACTCAATTGATATTATAATAAATTATGTTTTCAAAAAGCAAAAATAATTTTAAAGCCACTCAAGATGTAGATATTTACTATCCAGCGCTTACTTGAATGTTTTTCCATTCTTTAAATTGAATTTTATTTATCTTTTTTTAATAAATCTAAATCTGACTTATCTAATTCCTAATAGTATATATACTTCTCTGTTTGAAAAACAAACACAAAACAAAAATAGGTATGAATATGAAACTCCCCACAAGAAATGAATATCTTTGTAGAAAAAAAAATTCTCGTCAACAAGAAATCTCGTATATATTTTTCCCCAAAAACGAACAACAAGAAAACGAATAAAAAAAAAAAAACAAACAAACAATAAGGTGAAATCATCCGTCCATTGTGCTCTTCTCATTCTTTTATTGCTTTACTTTGATTGTCCTTGAAGGATTTTATGAAAATTGTCATGTTCGATGTGAAATGAAGTTTTCTATATACATATAGTATGCGTCTATTTGGCAGACATAAAAGGGAGCGGGCTCAGCGGATGGATGGATGTATTTCTCATAAAACCGAACCCAAAAATATTTACCCGCTTCCATGGATACACTTGTCATGTTTTGTTGTATATATAGAACAGTGGTGTCGAACCCATTTATCCTCGTGTTTTTTTTTTTAGTTTAAATAAATACTAGTACTTAAAACAGCTTCAACAAAAATTCAAATAAATTCTAATTTCCTCAGGTGAAAATATGATGCAATTATTTTTTATAGCAAAAACCCCACAAACAAAAAAGTAGTCTAACGCCCGCAATTGATAACTTAGGAGGATGGGTCAAAGTTGGTTCGTTTTTCTGCTGCTTGTTTATGTTTGTCCACCATAATAATCTTTTATCCACTACTGGTTCAAAAAATATCCAACTTTTCTATTTTATAGCAACTATCAAAATACCTAAAAAATAATCTCTTGGCCGCAGTTGAAAATTTAGGTAGATAGGTGCAAGTGGGTTCGTTTGTCGACTACTTGTTCATAATTATTCAACAAAAAAAAAATCACCTCCAGCGTTAGTTCACAAAATATTTAACTTTTTTATTTTATAGCACACAACACAAAAAAAAAGTCACAAAGCAGAATGGAGACTATCGGTATTGGTTGTCTGACGTTTATCCATGTTAGTCCAGTAAATAAAATCGTTTCTCCACCATGAGTTAAAAAAAATATTCAACTCTTCTATTTTATAGCACACAAAGAAAAAATTAAAAACGTCCTTTAGCAGAATGGAGATTATCGGTATCGTTTGCCCAAAGTTGGTCGAGAAAAGAAGATCATTTTTCCACCCTTAGTTCAAAAAATATTCAAAATTTCTTTTTTATAGCAACCTTCACAAAACAAAAACAAATGTCGTCCACTGTCTCCTAATGATAATTTAGAAAAATGGGGCCAAGTAACTTCATTCGCCTACCGCTTGTGTAGGATTGTCCACCAAAAAAATCGTTTGTAACTCCCTTAGTTAAAAAAGTAACCATAATTTCTATTTTATAGCAACTATCAAATAACAAAAAAAAACTCATCTTGTACTCCTAATTGATAACTTAGAAAAATAGGGCCGAGTGGGTTTGTTCATCAAAAAAATCTCTTAAAATATTCAAATTTTCTATGCTATTTATAAGCCCCCAAATTTATTTTCTTGCCATAAACCTATTCAGGAATTACAATTGCGGCACGCGAACCATCATTGGTTCGCCACCACTGTACACAATATCCTTATTGCGTTTGTGAATTTTCTTTTTCTCTTTGATTGAGGTGAGGAAGGAGATCTCAGATATGATATTAAAATTTGATGTGTATGTTTTTTTTTTGTTCATGAAGCCTGAAGGTTAGATACTTTCGCAGCCTTCTTCATCGTCGTCATAGAATGAAAGTAGGTACGTATATTCTTCGTCCTTGGCGTTTGTTAACATTTGAATTGAACAAGCCATACCGCATCGTGTGGTGGTGGATTATTAAATTTGTATATTTGTCAAAGGAAAAAAAAAAAAAAAAAACAACAACACACACTTTCTTCCTTCTTCCAGAGGAGGTAGTTATTTCCAGAGCACATCACGGACAAACGAATGGGATGGATTGATGTTGTTATGTTTGTAGTATGTATGTATATACTATAGTCTTCGTCTTCTTCGTCGTTATTGTAAAATTCAAAAATGAAATAAAAGTGACGGTCGACTTAATTTAATTGAGTAATTTATGTGGTTGTTTTGAACTTAAAGCTTTTGAAATGTTTGCTTGAGGAAAATTTGTGATTGCGGCGTGTGGTAAATTTCTATATTTTGTTTGTTTGTTTTGTTTTAAGAAGTTTGAGAAAAGGTGGATGGATGTATAGAACAGTGGATGTACAATGTACATACTTATACACTTTTGGGGGACTTTGACAGCAGACTGCCTGGAGCCAAGGGAGTTGTTGTTGTTGTTATTTAATACATATTTAATTATTGTATTTTGCTGCATTGAAGGGTTTCTTGATTATTATTATTTTTTTTTTTTTGTGATTTGTATAAACTTGATTTGCATAAGAATCTTTTTATATTATGAGGGGGAATTATTTTTTTTTATCTGAAATGAATG
Organism: Epistrophe eligans; assembly: GCA_951394125.1. Lineage (NCBI taxonomy): Eukaryota > Metazoa > Arthropoda > Insecta > Diptera > Syrphidae > Epistrophe > Epistrophe eligans. The sequence continues at coordinate 30,188,237 of OX596031.1, read as the reverse complement.
CCATTTTAATTGAAACAAAAAAGTTAATTAAATTGTGTGTTCTTAAAATAAATTAAATGCAAATATGTACATAACTACATTTCTTGACATAGGGATGGGCCGACCGAGACGAGGCGCATATAGTTGACGTCAGATAATAGAAATGTCCGTGACTGGCTCAGAAATTCATCTGACTCATTAATATGTGAAGCTGATTTTTAATAAAATATAAAAACATTAAAAAAATACATGGAAGGATATAATTATTGTATGTTGGTTTGACATTCGAATTGCAAAAGGGTAAACGTGACCACATTGATAAAAAGTTGGAAAAATGTTTACTTTTTGTAAAGATGTTGATATAGAGAGTTGAGTTTTGTTGCAAATAGATTAATTTTTTATGTATAAACTAGTCCATTCTAAATTCTACATAAATGTTTAAAAACTCACAATAGATACTTAAAGAATTCACAAAAAAAATGAAAGTTAAATTTTATTAAAATACATTTTATGCTTTAAGATTTATCCATGTTTAAGAAATTTTCGGAACGGATTTTTGGTTTTACTCGTGATTAATTTTGTAACACTTATGAATTATGTTTAACTATTGTATTTTTTTTTGGGTAATTTTGTCAATTTCTGTAAATTTTGTTAATTTCTGTAAATGTTGTCAATTTCTGTAAATTATGTAAATTTCTGTAAATTTTGTAAATTTCTGTTAATTTTGTCAATTTCTGTAAATTTTGTAAATTTTTTCAATTTCTGTAAATTTTGTCAATTTTTGTACATTTTGTTAATTTCATTTTTTTCAATTTCTTTAAATTTTTTTCAATTTCCGTAAATTTTTGTCAATTTCTTTCAATTTTTGGAAATCTCCTTCAAATGTTTCCCATTTTTTTATTTCTTTCAAGGTTTGTCAATTTTGCCAATTTCAGTCATTTTTGTTAAATTTTGTAAATTTTGTATAACCTTTTATCATTTTTTTCAATTTCTGTCACATTTTAACCATTTCCGTCAATTTTGTCAATTTTTTAAAATTTCTTTTTTTTTCAAAGATCTGAGGCAATAATAAAATATGTATGTATGTACATATGTACCTACTTCCATTTCCCATACATTGCCGTGCGCTGCTTACTCTTTTTCGATTTTTTATTAAATGGAGTTAGATATTATTAAATATCTTCGAAAATAGTACTAAAAATAGGACATTTAATTGAACCTAGACAAGCTCTTTATTTTTAAAAATATTTTGATAAAATATAAATGATAAAATAATAATTTTTTTTTTTTTTTTTTGTGAAAAATATTTTTTTTGTGAAAAATATTTTTTTTGTGAAAAATATTTTTTTTGTGAAAAATATTTTTTTTGTGAAAAATATTTTTTTTGTGAAAAATATTTTTTTTTTAAATATGTTTTATGTGAAAATAATTTTTTTTTGTGAAAAATGATTTTTTTTGTGGAAAATAATTTTTTTTCTGAAAATTAATTTTTTTTTAGAAAAATGATTTTTTTGCGAAAAATAATTTTTTTGTTAACAATATTTTTTTTAAATTGTTCTGAAATTAAATTAAAGTTGCACAACATTAATTTATAACAAAAGTATTGAGGCGTTAAATTTTATTGTAGGGTACTTAATAAGCCATCACAAAAAATTCTTCTAATGCTGTCCTAATAGTCTGTTAACTTGAAGAACATCTGTTATTGACCTATTGGGTTGTTGTCGAATGGCTTCAAGTGTGCACGTAATACGGCAGAAAAGATCTTGTAGGCCATGTTAAGAAGACTGATGCCTCTTAAGTTGCCGCAGTTCAAAGGTTATCTATCTTGTTTTTTTGTTTTGGATCATGCTAACAAAGTAGAGTTTCGAATCAGCCATCTATTAGATGACGAAGGGTGTCAAAATCGGCTCTTCTCGACTTGGACGCAGTCTACTATTTTGACAGCGATCGATCTTTTTTTTACCGAAAACGGGATAATAAATAAGCACTCTCTGAACCCAACCTCATACAAAAACTAAAAACGAGCATTCAATACCTTATCTGATTACAGATATAATTAAAGACCTCCTATTTATGACGACGCCGACTTATGACGGTAAAAAATCATACCACTTTCAATAGAAATCCAATTTAATATAATAATAAATTTTAATAATCTGATTCGATATAATATCTTCTAAAGTTTTTAAAATAATCTTTTTTTTATTTCAAATTAGTAATCGGCAAACCAACCGTTAATCTTGAATATACCTAATTTCTAAAATAAAGGTGTGTCACCATTAACCTTTTATAATAACTTTTTGTATTAAATATCTACCTATGAATATCCATACATAAGTTAATTTCGCCATCATAGTTTAAAAGTAATCCCCTTCCAAATTTCAACAGCTAACCACATAAACATAGATAAATTATGGCAGCAACAACAAAAAGGCTCAATTCAATTCAAATGATTAGCAAAATTTGTTTAACCTCAAAGTAGTTGGTAAGGTAGGTAGGTAGGTTGGTATAGCTGAGAAGATGAAAAAAAAAAACCAAAACTTATTCCAACAACAATCTAAAAGTCAATGAACTTCATTATACCTTCCATTGTTCTTTTATATCTGAGTCATAATAAAAGTTAATTTTCTTCTTTTTTTTTTTTTTTTTTTGTGTTTATGGTTGTTTTCTCTTCTATTTTTATAGAAAATATATGTATACGTATATCTTTATCTTTTATATATATTTTTTTACTGTTTTATGGAAGTTTACGGAATATTCCTCCTTACAAAAAAAAAAAAAAAAACACAACACTTATATTTTTTATGACCGAAAAATATTTGCGATAAAACTTCAACTCACTATCTTCAGCGAGTTCCTATAGTTGAAAGTACAGATAAAGGTCATAAAGGCTATATGGTAATGGTCTTTTCTTTGAACCATAGACCAAATTCTTATAAAATTTCTAAGTTTTATTAATTTTGACTTGATCTATACAATGATGATGGAAAAGTCTAAAAAAGTGGTTTTCGCCATAACTTCCGTTAGTTTCTGCATAATGTACGTCTAATGTCCATCGATATAGGGCCCAAACGGTTGGTCCGATTTGCTTTAAATATTTGTACAAAGTATTTTTATGTAATTCTCTGCAGGAAGAAGTCAGAGTGAGTAGGTTGGGTTAAGATAAGAAAAAACTTGTATGGGAGGAAGTCTATTCCCCCCCAATTTTTTTAAAAACAACGGTTAAACTTACAATGCCATGCTATACCTTTTTGGAAAGTCAGAAATCTCTTCTTTAATTTTCATTTTAAATTAAGTTGTGTTGGTGAACAGTTTTTGAAAAATTAATTTTAAAACTCGAAATTTTGAAAAAATACAAAAAAAATTTTCAAACATATTTTTTTTTTTTTCAAAAGTTGATGTAATTAAGTATAATTTTTGTTTTTAAAATTCAATGCTCTTATCTATTAGTTTTCAATAAAAAACAGAAAACCGGTTACCACTTAAAAAAAAAGGCTATAAATGGTACCAAACATTTTTTTATTTTCGATTTTCTTAAAACCGGTTGAACTGATTTTGTTCAATTTTGTTTTTCAAAATTATTTTAAAACGTTTACACAGTTTTGCATATTGATTTTAAGTATTAGGATTTTTAAAAAAAGATTTCAAATTGTTTTTTTATAAAAACTTAATAATTCGAAAATGACTTGGTCGATTTTTGTTAAACCCAGCACCCAGGAGTTTTTTTTTTAACATCCTCTTCCAGATCTTAAACAATAATTGTTTTACTGACCAAAGATGATGGTATACCTACCGTACAAAAACCGTCAAGGAAAATGACATTCTTCTCAAAAACGACTCCTACGATTTTAATTAAAATTTTTACGTGAGCTTTTATCAGTACGATCTACCATAATATTGAGGTGTCTCATAGAACAATTTTTTTGGTTTTCAAATAGGTACCTATATCATTAACTGTTGAACCGATTTTAATGAATTTTTTTATAAAATAGATGCTAATAAGTTCAAATAATATTACATATCAAAATCTTCAGAAAACAAAAAAAACAATATTGGATTTTTTTTTGAAATTTTCAAAATATTTTTTTTTTTTTTTTGAAAATTCGATGTTTCGAAAATGGGTAGATGATTTTATTTTTCAAAATTAATTTTTTAACACCTCATTATAAAATACTAAAGTTTAAATAAATGTATGTCCAGGGTTATCCAAATAAATTGTAAGTTTTAAAAAATCAAATTAAATTTTTGCCGGATTAGAATTGAAATAAATCCCAATGGGATTTATCATTACATTTTGATTTTTCTTTTTTTACATACAGGGTGGACCAAATACAAGTTTCTTTTTAAAAATGTAATAAAATGAACAAAATTCAATTTTTTCCATGTATTATGGCTTTATTAGTATGAGCAAACATTCCCATTAATTATGGAACACATATACGTCGTTCAAGTGGTTGCCTCGGCTGGCTTCGTAGTAGCGCATTCTGTCACTCCAATTTTCCAAGACCTTGTTGATGGTTTCGGGATGTAGCTCACGGATTGCTTGGATGTTGTTGGCCTTAAGTGCTTGAATAGTTTCCGGATTGTTGGCAAAATATAGGTCCCTCAAGGTTCCCCACAAAAAAAAAAGTCAAAAGGGGTCAAACCGCAGCTTCGAGTCGGCCATTTGACATCGCCATGACGGCCATGGGAATTTGGTGCGCAAAAGATTGGTTTTGGCATGGTCTGTGTGGCATGACGCGCCATCCTGCATGAACCAGAGGTCTCCCAAATCCATGTCTTCTAACTTCACAATGAAGTTAGCAGCAGTACAGTATGCAATTTTTTTCTAGAACTGCAAAAAGAACTGCAAATTTGGATACCTATTTCAAAGTGATAGCTTGCTTGGTTGTTGAAAAATCAGCATGTACTGCTAACTTCACAGTGAAGTTAGCAGTACAGGGGGTTACACCCACTATTTGGTGAACTGCAAAATCCGGAATAAAAATGCAAAAAAAAATGCAAAAAACTGCAAATTCCTGTTAAGGTCCCGTTAGGCTAGGTTAAAAGTGTTATGCCAACTTCACAGACGTCGAAGACGAGGACCATGAGTGTTGTTCACTAGCATACCAGTGCTAATAACTTTTTACACAAACTACTGCGCGGCCAAAACTTCTTTTCAAAAAACGCACTGTTTGGGCTACACAGCAGTCACTTTGTAAATAAGTTTTCAATATTTCCCAACGTTGTTCAAGCGTAAGGCGACTCATTTCCTTCCGCGAAAGTACGATACTGACTTTTTGTCAAGATTTCGTGCGAGAAACAACTGTCAGTGTCAAAATAACCCATAATTTAAAAAGAAACCACTAGATGACCCACCCGTTATAAACTTCTGTTGGTACGGAGGCAGATTGAAAGAATTTCATTATTAATCGACATTATTAATTGTTTTTGACTTCTCCAAACATCGTTGTGTCAAGTATAAATTTAAAGTATCGAGTTCAAATTCCTTTTTCAACAAATATATACTGTGTATACATAACTACATTATAGATCGCCTCAAATAATATACAACATGTTTATAAATTACCCGCAAAAACAAAATCCGTGGAGGAAGCGAAGGCCAAAGATTAATCATTTGTTTACACCTGGAAGCTGGCGCATAAAAATAATAAATCCAAGAAACGTTTACTTTGCGCCTTGCAAACAAGAAAGGAACAAATAAAAAAAAATAAAACCATACCAACACGTTCATCAAACTCACAGGAATTGTTGAACTTTTGTTGTTAAACCTCCAGGGGGCACCTCGATCTCGTAATCTTAACCGGTTCAGAGTCATCAGCGCTTTAAAGACCAAACCACACGAAGTAAAAAAAAAATATCAAATAAAATAAAATGTAAAACTACGAGTTTTACTTTATTTTTTTTTTGAATATAAACATGAAAAAGTGGAAGGCAACTGACCCTTAATTCATTCCAAAGATGCCCCTTTGACCCAAAGAAATTTGCCAGGCTATGCAAAAGTTTGCTTGGTTAGGTACATATGTACATATATCTTTGTGAGTTTAATGATGTGTAGTGTGGGCCTGAAGTTGGTATACTGGTTCTGATGGCGGCATGATGCATCAACAATTATATATACACCAATGACGATGATAAAGTGATGTTAATGCCTGACGACGTTTGAGGTCAGTTTTTTTTTTTTTTTTTTATTGTTGTATATTTTTTCGGCAAAAAAATAAAACTCAAGTCGGGAACTGTAGAAGTTACAAAAATATACAAAACAAAATATAAAACTTGATTCTTGATTCAAAAAAAAAAAAAAAATCTACAAAAAACAGGAATAATATTGCTGATGTCTTCTGGTTTCTGGAGTTGCAGGTTTTTGGGGTCAGCTATAGCTATATTAAAATAAATGTTGATTGTGCACTTTAAAAAAGTTGTCGCAATGAAAAACTGGCTTGCGACTTACCTACGGTCCTGTTTGTTTTGTTTTTATTTTTTTTATTATTCCCTCTTTGGTAAGAGAATATACACAATTTATGGTATTGGTTGAGCTGCTTAATCTGTGTGATTAAGTTTGTCACACGTTTTGCTTGCATGATTTTAAATTAATATCATTATTACGTTAAATGTGTAATGGTTATATTCCATAAGGAAATATACAGGTTTATCTGCTTAGCGATATAATTTATTATTATTAAGCGGATAGTATGTGTTGTACAGGTACATGTGGGTAGCGATGACTGCATTATTTAAAGACGTAGGTGAGTTTTGTTTTTTTTTTATTAAAGTCATTTTGTGTTTAGTTTTTTTTTGTTGTTTAATATTGAAATGTTAAAATTATATACGGGCATTTGATAAAAGAATTTTACTTGCATACACTTTAATGCAATTCTTTTTTTTTCGTAGAATCAAAAGATTTTAAAAAATTCGCAATTTTTACTAAAATATCAGATTTTTTTTTTGTAGTGTACTTTCTGTTTTAATGTACACTTTTCCATATCAAATTTGTCGCTGAGGTAAAACTGGACGCGTAGCAAAATGCAGTAAATTCAACTGCGATGTTACCCAATAAAATAAGACTTTGACTTCGAACAAATTCCAAAAAAGCTGAATGTTGATGGAGACTTTTTTTTGTCGTCTCAACTACATCCTTAAAAGTACACTAAATTTGAATAATTGTTTTTGATATTTTTGAATGAAATTCCGTAATTTTATCCGGGCTATTATTACGAACATTTTAAGAAATGAGTCAAATCGATCAAGCTGTTCTCAAGTGAAACGTTTACCAACAAACACCATTTCATTTTTATTATGTAAATAACAATGAACAGGATTACAAGGTCTGAAAACTTAAACAATTATTTTTTCACAAATTTGACGAATGTAACACAACAACAGCCAGGTTCTATATTTTCTTTTCTTTCACTTGAAATAGAATTGAAATCAATAGAAATTAGATTTACTTCATTTTTATTTCGAGCGAAAGTAAAATGTAGAACCTGGCTGATGGTTATAAATAAAAAAATTATGCCTAGTTGTAAAATATATTGTTTTATATTTTTAATATCTTCACAATTAAACATGTGACTGTAGCATAACAGAAAACCTTTTCAGGACCCTAATTCCGCAAGTGTGAATAATTTTTGTGTACACTTTCATATCCAAGCTCAAATTTTGCTTGAATAAATTTGCCGATATGTTTATCTACTAAAAAGGAGTTGTCTGTCAAAAAAAAAAAAAATTTGCACTCTTGTAGAATCGCAAAATTTTCTGTGTACATTGTACACAATTGTACATTGTACACAGAAAAACTCATGCTCATTCTCATAAAATGGAAGAAATAATTTGCTCTATTCGTGTATTGTCAAAAAATAACAATTTCTGACAGTTTTTACTCCAATTTGAGCAATTTTCCTAGAATTTCATCAAAATTTCCTTTATTTGAAGTAAAAATAGAAATAAGAAGGGCGTGCCATATTGAATTTTCCTGTGCTACCGTGCCACGATAAAATGTTCGTGTCAACAAAGCACGATCGTGCCACTTCGGTTTGCAATCTAAGAATTATTTTCACGTCACCAGAATTACTCAATGCTATAGAATTTTGTTAAACTGAAGAAAAACCATTTATAAATAATACACACAATAGTGGCCCAAGGTGCCTCCTCTGAGGTACACCAAAATAAATTTCAAACAGAATTTTTAACAAAATGGTGCAGGAAATCAAATACATTCTAATGCAAAAAATTATACTTACTATTATCTTGTTTCATAAATAAAAAAAAAAAATCAGTTATAGAAGGGGTGCCCAAAACCTATGTATCACCAGTTTCAGTTTGGACCATTGATTATGGAACACCCTCTATATTCGTAGAAAAAAAATCAAACTCGAAATTTTCATCAAATTTGACATTACATCACAATTCTTCTGTTCATCTCTCTGTCCTTCGCCTGAAGTCTAAACGGGTGGTTCGGTTTTCTACTAGGTATCTAGAGTTCTTTTTTTTGGTTTCCCCGACACTTTTTTCAATTTCTTTTAAAGACCAAAAATAATGGTAAAAAATTTCGGATGTTGTTCAATCAATTTATTTCTATATATTGATTTCTTAACATTTTTTCAGTTTAAACTATAGTTTGCGTGCTCTCAAAGCGGTGCTAAATTATTCATTCTTTTTTACTCACATAATTCTATCTATCTTGAATTAAATAACGTTTAATTTATTTCTTTTAAAATCAAATAAATAGGTTTAAAATTTTCAGGCTTTAATACCACTGATTTTCTTAACTCATTTCTTAGTTCAGTATCAGCAATTTATGGATATAAGCGCCATTTATTTTTAATCAATATTTCGAAAAGAAATCATCGTAAAAAAATCTGTTTTAATAGAAAATTTGATTAAGTTTTGATTTAAAACCCCGAAAAGTATGCTTGTTTTATTATTTTTTTTTTTCATTTTGACACCTTTAGCCAATGATTAGACAAGAGTTATATGTATGAAAATAATATTATTTTTTTCTACTACGTATTTTTTGTGCAATTAGTCTTTCGCGAGATATTGGTTAATAGTTAAATGGTAAATACGACCAAACGCAAATCCTCCTCATATATTTTACAATACCAAAATGTAAAAAAAAAATTAAAATTGCATAAACTTTAAATATTTAAAACCCAGAAAATAAATTATCCGAAGCCTTATTTCGTTTTTTTTTTTGTTCTGGTATTTATACAATAATGTATAATTTAATGAAATTAAATTATATCATAAAACAATCAACAAAAAACCCAATCCCCATATCAAAGTCAGTATAATCCATTTAAAGTCCTGTAAATACATACATCTTAAATTGCTTTCTTAAAGTCTCCCAACCCCGCAATAACTCTTGTCCCTCCGACATATTTAAATAATTCTAAACCTTCTTCCTTTAGCCAAGTACTTATACATAAGACTATAATGTATGTATGTATACGAGTATATTTAGAATTAAACATTCCTTCATAATTTCAACTATTCCCAAAGGCGACCACTTCCTGCTATATAACAAAAGAGCTCAAAATTGCTTCTCCACATGTTGCTTTTGTAAAAAAAAAACCAAAGGACTTGTTTTCTTTCCTTTCAGGGCGTATACATGTACATAATGCATTTGTATGTCTATAGAATACAAAATACATAAAATACCCCATCTCCTCCTTATCGTCTTTATCAGAATTTCGGCACGAAATTCCAAAAACAAAGTTGCCATGGCCCAAATTATTATCCCTTCTTCTTCGTTACTATGTTGCTCTGCTTATACAGTCGAATAACAAAATTCTTGGAATAATTTATTCTCTATAAGGTAGGTAGGTATATTGCCATGGTTTGTTTCTACCCAAGGATATAGGTATATGCTTTAGCGATTAATCCCCCCATCCCGCCCCTCTTTGCTGGGTTGGGATGGGGATCGGTATATAATATGGGTGTGGGGATGTGGAGTTATCGAACATGATCTCGTGTATTATTTTATTTTCCATCAATCATCATACCTACTCTTAATCCCCCTAGCAACACAGATACATATATATAAAAAAAAAAAAAAACAAGAGTATACACTTTTCGCCATTCAAGGACATTCAGTATTCAATTTATATCTATAAGCCCTGTATGTACATCGAATATAAATATATGTGTCTGTACATAAGTATTTATGTACTGGTATCAATATCTTGTTACAATTTATTCATGGATAAAAAAATATATAAAAAAATCCTAATTAGCATTAATTTAAATACAATAAAAACAAAAACTTTAAAGAGAAAACAAAAGAAGAAAAAAACTTTCTCCCTAAAAAAGAAACTAAAAATAAAAATGTAGTGTTGAAGAAGAAAACTTTGAAATTAAATGGCATCTATCTTCTGAAGAAGTTTTCCACTTTTCGTGTTTTTATTTTTTTTTTTTTGTATGCGTTCTTCTTCTTCTGTCTTTCAAATCTTAAAGATAAAGATAAAAGTCATCTTCCAACCAAAACATACACATCCACTTTAACGCGTACCCAGCCCGACCCGTACCAGCATTTCATCGTCCTTTTTTTTTCTTTCTTTCTTTCAATTTTTTTTTCTTCTTCCGACATCGTCTTCAAACATCCTTAAAGTAGAAATTACTTTCCGCTGTTTCTCTTCTCTTTATAACCCTCTCCAAGAAGAGCAAAAAAAAAAAAGAAAAACAACAAAGAGAAAAAAAAAACACGAGGAAAAGGAAAAGTTTTCTCTTCAAATCAAAAAGCAAAAGGATGAAAACATACATTATAACACAAGAAATAAGAACAAGGATATTTACAGGACTGTGTAGATAATTCGAAAAACAATAAATTGCTTGTCAGAATTACAAACACACATTCATAAAATTTTAATCTTTTTAAGCTAACTTAAACCAAAATTAATACGATATTTTGAAAATCCCAGAAATGAATATCCTTTAATTCAGGAGTAGGTATAGAAAATTGGTATTATTAAAAAAAAAGTCTTATTATAATATCCCTTACTTTTTGTATAATAGCCCTGTAGGCCCATGGTCCTAAATTGGTACTTTTTTAAGTTGTGAGAAGTGTTTTCGTTTTTTGTGGGATTTTCAATTTTGCCATATTTTATGAAAAAAAAAAAAACTTGTAAGTGAAAGATCTTTTATGATCATTGAGGAACCTTCCAATTGGCACACATACGTCTTTTTTGAAAAACCCAAAAAATAAGGCCCTTAATTTGTCTAATAGTGACCTCTAAAAATCGCCCATGGCTAATCGACAAACTGATGTTATAAGACTAGTTATTGACCTTTGAGATGGTACACTTCTTTCCTGAATATCCCACATATAAGGTGGCAAGATCCTCTATAACCTTGAGTTTTTTTTTTTATAAAATAATAACCAACTACTGAACCTGATCGACAATCCGGACAATAATTTTTTTTTTTTGAAAATCCCATAGATATGAATCCACATTCTCTATGAATTTGACAAAAAAAAAACATTACAAATTTATTTGGAACAAAATTTATGACTGACTAATATTAATGATATTGTTTGACCGTTTATAACAATTGCTGAATTTTTTAAAGCAAATGGTTAAATTTGAAAATCCCACACATGAAGTTTTAGAATGGAGGAGCTAATTTTAATTGTTTTTAAATTTGTAGGCGCATCTAAATTTGATTTGAAATAGATTTCTTGTTTTTTTTCACTGAAAGTGTATGGTTATTTTTTTTTGGGTTATTGGGATTTTGAGAAATTTCAAAAGAAACTTGAGATTAAAAAATTAAAGAAAAACTTGAACTGTACATATTTATTATGTTTAAATTGAGGATATTAATGAAAATTTGTATGAAATATTAAATTTTTGATCATTTAAATTATTTGGATTTTGAATGAAATAATGGGATTTCAAGTAATTTACAGAGATTTAAATCTCCAAAGTTTTAAAATAGTTAAGGGATCTACAGATTAAATAGATTTTTTGTTCAAATCGTTAAATTTTAATATAAAATTCGCCACAACTAAAATTTTGGGTTATTCGATTTGTATATATGTATGTATATGGGATTTAGGGTTATTGAGATATTAAATTATTGAGACATCGAATCATTGGGATTTAAAATAGTTGATATTTCAAATAATTGGGATTTTCAATTAAGTATAATTACTTAGGAAAAATTAAGCTAAATTATTGTTGGGATTTTAAATCAACGCGAAATTTTCTTACTTAAAAAAAAAAAAATATTTTTTTTTTTCACAGTATTGTTAAAGTATAATAAGCCAGAAAAAACGACATCATACGGAAATTCGTAGAAAAGAGTAAACTAAAAAAAAAAAAAACGAAGAAAAATCGAGTAAAACATGAAATTGTAAGAAAACTATTTTCCAAAGATGATAAAACTTTGATAAAACTTTCAACTTCGTTTTTCCCCCTCCGCACAACGAACGAACGAAAACTATGAAGACGAACTGTGTTGCATAGTTTTGGTGTCTGCGTGGAAAAGTTTTTCACTTCGAGACGCGACGATGAAGGCAGAGAGGCCAAGAAAACTCTATATATCGTATGTTTTTTTTTTTGTATTCGCATTATTGCTGCTGTTTCCAATGTCCTTACCCCACAGCAAACTATATTATATTTTGCCAGCCAGCCATCCTTGGCTTGAGGATAAAGTTTTCTTCTATACCAATTTTTGCTATAGTTAGAATATATATACAACGTTCAAATGGGTGTGTACAGGTCTTGATAGTTGTCTTTGCGCTGTCGGACAAAGTTGCTTTGATTACTTTTAATAGAACAATTTATAGAAAAGAAAAATAGACAAAAAAAAATGGACAAAAATAAGCAAAAAAAAAAACTAAAATGATATAAAAGTAGGACAACACCCCTTTGGGTTCTTGAAATGACTTGATTTTTTTTCTCGTTTTTTTTTTTTGTTTTATTTTGATGTAGGTACGTGAAGTAGTGTAGAAGGAAAAAAGTGCTTTCTTTGTATTTATAGTCGAGTTTTTTTTGTATGTTGAATATTTTTAAAGTTTTTTTTTTTTTTGTTCTATAAATTTTGCTGATTCTTTTGAAGATTTTTGCTTCTTTTCTTTCGTAATGGTTTCTGTTTCATATATGTATGTATGAGTATAGGAGTGGTGATGAAGGAGATATCCTGATAAAATATTTACTCTTTTAATGGAATGGGAAACAAATGGATTGTTGTTTTAGTTATAAAGACACAATGGAATGAAGTTGGGTCAGTGTAACATAAACAACAACAAAAAAAAAAAAAAAACAGAAAGCTTATTAGGACTTAAGATTACTGGCAAATGTGTACTGATTCCCATCATTGAAGATTTTTCTCAATCAGAGAGGTCAAAATAAAGTTAAAGCTCGCTTTAATAAGTTTCAAAATAAAATATAAAAATAAGGGTCACGTCAATTGATTACAACAATGGCTTAGACTTTGGAAATATCGACTCAGTCGTGAATTTTATTTAAATTCTTCGACGGTCATTATTTTTTTTTTAATTTGAAATCTGTAAGAGTTGCAGTGATGTTTCTTAGAAGCTCTCGAATGTGTAAAAAGAGGAACTTTTAGGCTGGTTTTAGACTTACGCTTTCTATAAATTTATAGAAAATGAGGATGGACTTTGATTCTGTACAGAGAACAAATTTCGAACTTCTTTACATTTTGTATTCTTTTTAATGCATCTACTATCTATCTACTGTATTCTTTTATCTTTAACTATCTTATATTATCTTCTGTTATATTCTGTTATATTCTAATATTTTCTATTTAAAATCTTCTATCTTCTATCTTCTATCTTCTATCTTCTATCTTCTATCTTCTATCTTCTATCTTCTATCTTCTATCTTCTATCTTCTATCTTCTATCTTCTATCTTCTATCTTCTATCTTCTATCTTCTATCTTCTATCTTCTATCTTCTATCTTCTATCTTCTATCTTCTATCTTCTATCTTCTATCTTCTATCTTCTATCTTCTATCTTCTATTTTCTATCTTCTATCTTTTTGGTTTTATCTTTTATATTATATCTTTCTCGATTTTTTTTAACTTCAAATAAATACTTAACCTGATAGAGAAAATAAAAATATGTAATTATAAAAATAAATTAAAAACTCCATATTCCCTTACCATTCCTAAAACAACAACACTCGTATTTCATCAACAAGTAAAAAAAATAAATAAATATATTTTTGAAAATTCAAAAAATTCTTTTTTGTTCAGAAAAATTTCACTTGTTAAAATATTTGCTAAATATATTTATTTTTACCAAAATGCTTTTAAGTATATATAATTTTCTTTGTTCTTAAGAGTTCAAGGATAAGGTAAAAAAAAAAAATTCAAATTTCGTATCTAGTTAAATAACAGAAATTCAAACATTTACAAATGTTATTGACATAATATTATTTGATATAAGCATTCGGTGCAGCTTAAGATCATTTGTATTTTTTTTTTTTTGTATAAAAGCCCCAAGTTTTTGTTCGAAATCATCAGTTTCTTTTTTTCTCTCCTTAATATACTTTAAGCAGTAAAAAAAAAATTATTTTATAAAAATGTTTAAAACAACTTTGTCCTTAATTATTTTGGTGGCTGTCATTGGTTTTTCGAAGGCTCTTCCGCAGACTTACTACTCCACGGACGATATTAATTATGGTTATGTCAACAACGTACCCTCCAATGTCCAAACTGTCGAAACTTATCAAACTTATGACAGCAATGGTGTACCTATCGTCAACACACGACCCGGAGTAACAGTTTACCATAATACTGTAACAAAAGAGGTAGCAGCGCCTCAAAGAGGTACCAATATTTTCAGTGATATTGTTAATACAGCCGGTAAAGTAGTTGGAACTGGATTGGGTCTTGGTGCAAGTATTCTGACTGCTCCCTTGAAGATATTAGGTTAATCAACCACTCACCGATATCTGTTATAAGCAGAATTTATTGTTTTTAATTTCTTGAAGCTTAAAATGTTATTATTATTTTTTAAACCGATATTTTCAAAATAAAAGAAATTATTTTTAAAAATAAAGATTTTTCTTCTCTATTGAACTTTAAAAAAGTATGCATACAGATCGAAGGTGAAATTCAAATATAAAGCAAATTTAAATGGGGGCCCCTTTATGGGGGAGGGGGGATAAGTTCAATGATGGCAAAATAAGGCTTTATTCAAAAATTGCGCTGCTCAACGGACCAATTTATTTTTGCGACTTAAATTGTTGTCAAATATAGTGATAAAATAAAAAATTTGTTCTGATTCAATTAATTCATGTTTTATTGCAGTTTCATTCCAATTCAAAACCGATGCTTATGCTGCTCTTCAAAATTTCAACAAATTCTGAAGTGCACCGAGTTAGAACAAAGTCCATGGCTCATTGCAAATCATCAAATCATAGAAAAACTTTATTAATGCCTAATCTCATTTATCAACACTTAACTAAACTATCCAATTCAACAAATTTAATTCCAATAAAAAAAAAACACACTTATAAAAAAAATACAAATAGATACCATTGGTACACACGTACCAATACGATTTGTTTCTTAGATATTTTTGTAATTTTTGTTGTTGTTGTTGTCATTTCAAGTATCTCAATTTCAATTTTACAAGCGGCAAATTAATTAAATGAGAAAGGAAATGCTCGTATCTTGCTCCCAATCCCCACTTAATCGAAGGTCGTATAAGTTCAAGTTGTCTAGCATGTACATTATAATAGTCATCAGCATGGGTCTTGAATTTCCTTCTTTGAATTTTAATGTCTAGATCTATATATAATATATATTTTTCTATGCTTTGCAGACAAAAATAGATCACTTTAAAAAAAAAATATAAAAGCGAATTGAATTCAGTTAATAGCGCAATAAAACATTCAAGTCAAGAGAGAGGGATATGAAACGAAAAGAGATTACAAAAAAAATTATCAGAAACGTAGCTAAATAAATTTTTAGTTTAACATCATTGACTGATGTTTGCTACTTTGAACTTTGACAGCACAATGCGCCGATAACCCTATGATGATGACCTATGAAGATTTTTACAATTTGTTTTTAGTTAGTCGTAATAATTTATTCATTCGAGATTAATAAAATAATTTTCCTTATCTTACCAACCCCAGTAGCGGTGGCAGCGGCGGCGCGACGGGGCGGCACGGCAGAGTGAGTGTAGAAGAAGGGAACGAATTTTTAATGATGGAAGTATAGGATGGTGGAAATGAAAATTTTAATTCGATTATTCAACGCAATAAACAAAAAAAAAAAAAAAAAACATTGATAACCCTGACATATTTAATTTTGCAATTTCAAATGCCATAATATGATACGTATTGTGGGTGAACATTTTTTTTTTTTTTTTTTGAAACGTGGGAACACCTATAATTTTTTTTTATTATTATTCAATAGAACCTTGAATGTGAAACACTTAGCAATTTTCTCAACTTTATACACAAAGGCATTATCGATTTTATTAAAAAAAAAAATTCAGGGTGAAGTATGTAGATATTAGGGAGTGATATGTGATTATTTGAACGTGATCAACATTCTGATCTAAATGGATTGATATTAAAAGCTGTCTGTTTCTTATGAAAAATTAAACAAAAATGACAAGTTGAGGGATTATGTGACATAAAATAAAAATTTAATCCAGAATGCCACAAATTCTAACGAGAAAAAAAATAAATAACTGTCACCTGTCAGGTATTAAAGCTTCGCAAAAGTACAGTAGAAGCATTGAAATTTTATAATTTACTTTTAGCTTATGTAGTAGGCAGTATTTCGATGCTTTTTTGAAAAGAATTCTTTAGATAAAATGGCGCCCGGTATAGTTTTTATTTTTTTTTCTGAAGAGAATTTATAACCATTGTTGAATTGGTTTTTTTTTTAACTTTGAAGGTTTTTGAAGTGCGCCATGAACCTGGGGTGGAATCAGCTAAAGCGATAAGTGATTGCCACATCAACTAACGGGTGATTTTTAAGCTGGTTTGGTTTTGGCAACACTGGTTTTGACAGCTGACGTGTGTTTAGTACCTTGTGTCACTGTCAAACAGCTTCAGTTTGGTTTGCAATTTAACCATGGATCGTCTTACAAATGAACAACGCTTGCAAATTATTGAATTTTACTATCAAAATTCGTGCTCGGTTCGAAATGTTGTTTATCGAAAAATTGTGTTCAGCGATGAGGCTCATTTTTGGTTGAATGGGTACGTAAATAAGCAAAATTGCCGCATTTGGAGTGAAGATCAGCCAGAAGCATTGCAACAGCTACCAATGCATCCCGAAAAAGCCACTGTTTGGTGCGGTTTATGGGCCGGCGGCATTATTGGGCCATATTTCTTCAAAGATGATGCGAATCGCAGCGTTACTGTCAATGGTGAACGCTACCGAGCGATGATAACAAACTTTTTTTTGCCCGAAATGGAAGTTCTTGACTTGCATAATATGTGGTTTCAACAAGACGGTGCCACATGCCACACAGCACGCGAAACAATGGCGCAATTGCCAGGCGAGTTTGGTGAACAGTTAATTTCACGTTTCGGGCCGGTCAATTGGCCGCCTAGATCGTGCGATTTGACACCATTAGATTATTTTTTGTGGGGGTATGTCAAGGCTAATGTCTATAGGGACAAGCCCGCTTCGATTGACGCACTGGAAGCCAACATCCATGCATTCATTCGTGAGATACCGGCCGATATGTGTGAAAGAGTATGCCAAAATTGGACTCAGCGGATGGGCTACCTGAGACGCAGCCGCGGTCAACATTTGCATGAAATTATCTTTAAACATTAAATTGCAAGGTTCAAACTATCGATTCAAATAAATATTTCATTCATTTTTTCGAAGTTTTTGTGTTTTTTTTTTTTTAAAAGTTCTAAACCTCTTAAAAAATCACCCGTTATAATCACATGTGATTGTCATTAAGCTTTTCGTCTGAGTAAAGTGATTCAACTAAATTCAATTCAATTGAATACTTTCCAATGGCATTTTCTTCAAAAACATGGTTGCCATAGTGAATTTTTCAAAATTTTGTAATTAACTATAGAAATTTTAGAACGATAAATAATTCCTATATTTTCTTCATTTTCTGAAATGTATTTAAATTTTTTTGGTCACTGGTTTGTATGAATGGTTAAAAAAAATGAATCAGGTTTACAATTTGTATAGGCTGGTGGTAATTATCGGCGTACTGCAGCAGAAATTTAAAATTTATTGGGAAATGACAAATCACATTTTGGTTGAGATAGCTCTTTAGGTGCAGTGCAATAACATCTGCGGAAATAAAGCCCGCGGGTCTTATTTTCCATAATAATAGGAAATAACCCTCACGGATTTTTTTTCCTTTTTGAAATGGCAATAAAAGCTGTGGGTTGCATTTTCAAAATATGTTTATAAAAAAATTATAAAATATTTCAAGGAAAAAAAAAAAAATAAAAAAAATGGCCCTACGCACTAGGACTCCCAAAGGAGTTAACTCCCAATTGCCAAAAAGAATTAACTTCCACTTTCGTTGGGACTTCGTTCATAAATTTGGGAGTTAGTTCGTTTGGGACCACGGCGAATAAATAGTGAGGTATGTATGGGAGGGACATGCTGCCCCCCTGCAATCCCCTTTATTAGGCTCACTGTAGGATTTGGGGTAGGTGCGAGGTTGAGTGTATTTGAAATTTGAAAATTCGCGCAAATTGGTTAGTGAAATTTGAAAATTTGCACAAATTGGTTAGTGAAATTTGAAATTTCACAAATCAAATTAATCCTCCTCCTTGGCCAAAATTATTACAAAAATGTACTCAAAGAATAAATTTTCCTTTTGTATTTTTGGTCAAAGAGGAGAATTTATTTGATTTGTGAAATTTGAAAATTCGGCTATATATGAAGTGTCGGTCTTAATACCAATTCAAAAAGGCAATAACTCCCGCGGGTGGGACTTATATGTCAAATTTTAAAAGGAAAAATAACCCTTGAGGGAAATAGAACTTGCGGGTTTTATAGCCGCGGGTAGTTATTGCACTCCACCAGCTCTTTAGCTATCAAATGTTATATCATCTTACACAGACTGCATTGGTTGCTATATGTGACTCTCACTTATCTCAAATAAACTTACACGATTCCACCAATTGGAAATTAAAAGCAAATTTATCCCTTCGAAAGTTTTTGATTCTCTAGAAGAGAAATTTGAATTTTTATTTTAACTTGCTTAAAACGAGTAGCTCCCTTACAACGATTTGAGTTTTTTTTTGTAAATTTTCTCGAAAACGGCTTTTACGATTTTGATAAAACTATAAATGACTATAGTGATTGTAAACTGCGCCTTTATGGAAATAGTGTTTTAAGATTTTTCGATTTGATTTATTAGATTTTTAATGGTTTGATCAATTTTGTTATAATTTAGCGATCTGATGCCTCTTAATAATTAAAACAATTATTTTTTTAGATCCATTATTGTACAAGAGCAAAGTGCGATTCGGTGGAGCATATTTTTTTTTTTTGTCAGCAGGGGCAAAATTCCGAGGACATGTCGATTTGTCTTTATCCAATCCACATAGCTTAGCTATAGTTAAGGTAGTTACTATTTCTGACCACCGCCGCCGCCGCCGCCGGCCTGCAACGTAATTTTGTATTTTTATTAATTACTTTTTAAAACAATAAGTGGCAAAACCCACACATTTTATCTTAAATTACTTTTATATAAAAGTGTGAATGAAAGATAAGTCCGACAATACCAAGAATGAATATGATATCATTAAGAAATAACACCCAACAGTCGCATGTAGCTTTCATAAATTAGTTTGTTTCATGACATGCTCTTAAAATACTAAATTAGATTGCTCACAATTAACTTAAAAAAAAAAAGTTAAAATTCTAAGAAAAATTTTCAATTTGATTTGGAAAGTAATAAATCTCCGAATACCCTTAACGAATTTGTCGGCCGGAAACTTGCCAGAAAATAATTAATTACTTAAATTCGTATATATTCCTTGGTTTTTTCCATCGTTATCAAAGCCTTTAAAGGGAAACTTCTTTGAATGTGTTTGAATTCTATCAAAATCGGTCTGTCAACATTTAAGTTAAAAAGATTAAAAAAACCTCCACTGATATTTTTTTAATCGTTGTTGGCAAGTTTCTTGATAAAATAATCTTGAAAGAAAATATTTTTTTTTGTTCATGAGATTTTTCAGACGCCTTATTTCTTCTCCATACGAACAAAAATAATTCTTTCAAATAAAATTCAATTGCTTATGCAGATATACATACATATCTATACACAGTCTTAATAATGTGTACATTTTTCATTCATTAATTCAAATTGAGTTAATATTTCTCTTTTGTTTATGAACAAAAAAAAAAAAAAAAAAAAAAAAAACACATAAATCAGCGCTCGTTTGCCAAAATAGAAATATCAATTACGCACGTTTTTCTTGTTTATTTGTGTTTGACCGTCCGTCGACCCAATTAAAAATTGAAACCTTTCGTGATCTCAATATGTATTTATAATTATAAAAATTTCTCTCGCAGAGTGAAGCTAAGAAAAATATTGGGATTGGCGCCCGGGTGTTATCTTATCGTAAACAATTTATATTATGAAGTTTTTTTTGTTCTCTTTATTTTTTTCTTGAAGTGAATTAAGTTATGTAACGTTCTGCGTCATTTAGTTAAGGTCATATATTTTAATTGTTTTCTTTTTTTATCTTAAATGTACAAAGATGTGTGCAAAATGATGTCAGGGTTCTTATCAAACCCCTAAAAGATAGAAACTTTATAAAACACTTAAAATTAAAAAAAAATGCAAATTTATTAAGTGAGACTTCTTTGCAGACTAAATAGAGGTTCCTTGAAAAAAAAAAACAAACAAACTTTAAGTGATAAAGTATTTCAATTTTATTATAAACTCATTTAAAAAGAATCATTTGAATAAATATAATAAAACTGGATTCTGTTAAAAAAACCTAATTTTACCGGATTACTGTAGACTTTGGAATTGCAATAAAATATACATCCTTTATCTAGTGGCGCTGAGTGTAATTTGTGTGTAGGTATTTATTATTTTTTAATTGACTTGCTGCATTCAATCAGTCATCCGGTTATCTTGAAACTCATCTAAATACAAAGCTTACCAGAAAATCTGGTTATTATCCAGTTCTGCATACCTACTTGAAATCCATACTAATTAATTTTCATTGATTTTTAATTTAATTTTTTTTTTTTTTCAAATGTTGATTGTACTAATAAATTTAGATGCTTCTGTTTTGAAAAAAAAAAACGTGATAAATAACATGAAACGTCATATACATGCATCTTTAAAATGTGTCTGATTTCTATTAGTGTCTGTGTCATTATTAATTCATCAAACATTTTTAATGTCATGCTTTAATGTATGACACATACATTATGTCTTGTTTTATTAATTAATTGAATCAATAATAATTTTTTTGAGGTGTAGCAGTTGTGACTAGTTATAATAAAAGTATCTACATTTATATTTGAATGAAGTCATGCTAATTAATTTTTTTTTAATTTTTTTTTCAGGTAAGAAAGACGAAGCATTTTATGAGTAAGTTTAAAATTGTAACAAAAAAAATGTTAAATTAACCTCAGTAGTAAAATTTTACAGCAGATTTGTAAAAAAGTGGAGTAAATCGAAAATTTGAAACAAACAAATTTATTTTAATAAAAATAATAATTATTACTATTTTTTAACAAAGTGCTGTCATTTATATATTTTCATGTTTTTAGCTAAAGAATTTTTTGAATTTTTCAATGTGGAAAAAAAGAGTATAACAGGTGGGCCATCTAGTGGTTTTTTTTTTTAATCATAAGTTATTTTGACACTGACAGCTATTTCCAGCTCGAAATCTTGACAGAAAGTCAGTATCATACCTCCGCGGAAGGAAATGAGTCGCTTTACGCTTGAAAAACGTTGGAAAATATTGAAGAATTATTTCCAAAGTGAGTGCTGTGTAGCCCAAACAGTGCGTTTTTTGAAAAGAGGCGTATTCTCATCTCAGCGGCTACGTTAACGAACAAAATTGCTGTATATGGGGCTCGGAAAACCTGCACATTATTGTTGAGAAGCAAATGCATCCACAGAGAGTGACAGTTTGGTGCGGATTGTGGAGTCTTCGAAAACGTTTCGGTCAACGGTTGGCGTTACAGAGCCATGTTAATCGACTTTTTTTTTACCGAAATTGAGGACATGGATTTGGACGACCTCTGGTTCATTGAGGATGACGTGCCATGCCACAATCGATCTTTTGTGCACCAAATTCCCAAATCGTGTTATCAGCCGTCTTGGCGATGAAAATTGGCCGCCTCGGAGTTGCGATTTGACCCCTTTGAACTTTTATTTGTGGGGAACCGTGAAGGACCAATGTTATGCCAATATCATCCAAGTATTCCGTGAGCTACAGCCCGAAACTATCAACAAAGTCATAGGAAATTGGAGTGACGGAATGCGCTACTCCGAAGCCAGCCGAGGCAGCCACTTTAACGAAGTTGTGTTCCATAATTGATGGGAATGTTTGCTCTTTCTAATAAAGCCATACATGGAACAAATTTAATTTTGTTCATTTTATTGCATTTTTAAAAAGAAACTTGTATTTGACCCACCCTGTAGATCTCAGAAAAGCGGCGTACCAGAGTAGATTTATTTTTTTTTTGTATTAAAATTGGAGTAATTTTACTCTGATTGGAGTAAGTTTCGAACGCTGATGATATATTTTAATTCAACGCCTAAAAGCATGCAAGAAATGCTCTTGTCATCTAGTTACCAAAAGTCTACCGATATTTGTAAACCTGTGTTACATTTTAGATTTTCGGAGAATCTTTTTCCAGGAGCGTCTATATTTACAAACTACATATGTCGCGAATGGTCTTCCAAAAAGCTTATCTTTTTTTTTTAAGAAGTTTAATTTTGATAAAAATGCCCATTCCTGTTACTCATCAATAACTGTGCTGCAGGGTTGTTATAGAATAAAATTTTTTGTGAATATAGGTTTTTTTTTTTTTTAATCATTAATTGAATTTAAATAACATCTTCCATTCATTGACTTCAAGTTAAAATAATGCAATTCAAAGTCAGTGTATGACGCATAATTTGAAGTCAACGTCTCAAAGCGAAGTCAATGAATTAAACATTTTAATTGAAGTCATTAAATATTGCATTCACAAAAAATTGGATTCTTTTAAAACCCTGCTGTACTCATCAACCAGCCTCTAATTTTTGTTTTTACGTATTGAACAATATTTTGCGTAAAGTGCTAAGAAAAAATTCTAGTTCATAGCTTATTCACTTTCAACTCATTAGAGTGATTCAATTTTCTCGCAGCATTCAGGTTTCTTTTAATTCTACGCTGTTATTCAAATCCTGATCCTAAGAACTCTAACTATTTAATGTAACTCATCTTCTTCCGCATTAATGCAGTTGCAAGAGTTCTAAAATACAAACTATCCCTCCTGTAGTGTTCTTCAAAGCCGGCAAAACCATTGGGTCAGTTATACTATCAGTCTTAATCTAATTGTAATGTTCAGAAATTCAAAGTCAACATCCATTTTTTCCTTATATCTCGTACTGTTTTACGCTTCATTCCATTATGACTCAATTATTTCATTCCTTAACGAAGAGTTAACTTGGTAGTTTAAATATAAACTGAGTTTATGCGCAGTTTATTAAAAAAGTGACACCCATAACAAAAATCTGAACACAATGGCTAGTTAAGAAGAGAAGTGATTCAAGTTAAATTTTGAGGAAAAGTTTAACTAATCACTTTAGATACCATTAGATACCAATAATAATTTACATATATTATTAACAAAATACAAACTTAAAAAAAAAAAATGTTACTTATATCATTTCTGTTCTTAATAACCATATTTTGTATCATCACAACATAAAACACAATTTGTCTTGATCTCACATTTTTGGGAAGTAAAAAAGAAATATTTTGACAAAAGTAAAATTTTTAAAGATTTGTGTCACATGCGTAACAGAATTTGCATTCAATAACAGAATCATATGTTTTATCAGAACAAATTTTTTTAATATTTTCATTGATCTGATATTTTTTGGAAGTAAAAAGGAATATTATGACAAAATTAAAATTTAAACAAAATTGCGTCACTTTCGTAACATATTTGGCATTAAAAAAACAGAATCATATGTTTTATTACAAAAAAAAATGTTGCTATGTTTATTGATCTGATATTTTCGGAAAGTTAAAAGAAAATATTGTGATAAAATTTTAAGTTTAATATAAGTTGTGTCACATCCGTAACAGAAATTGCACCTGAAAACTGTTTTTCATTTTAATTAGAATTTTTGTATTTAAGAAATGGAATTTACAGTAGATACACAAGGAAATAATTCCATGCTAATTTTCTTCCATAATTATTTATGCGAATTTTTGCCAATTAAAAAACAATTAAAAGTAAGAATGTCTACACTTCTAAGGGGAGATGTTTTCAAGTTCTTGTGCGAAATGATGCCCCCTTACTTATGACACCAATTTTCAATTAGAATTTGGTCTGTTTGTACCTTAAAATAGTTTATTTTCACATCCGTAACATTTACTCGTTACATCCGTAACAATTTCAAACTAAAATGTTGTAGAGTTTTGTGCCTCACTTCTTAACTGGTACTGAGGATAAAATTTCAGGTCAAAATATTTTGGTTGAAAAAGAATGAGTCTACACCCTAAATTAAATGTCCCATCCCGCCCCGGTTCAGTAAAGTCACAGATAATCCCTATTTGAACTTTTAAAGTGCATTTCATTCACTAACTAGACACATCTTTTTTTTATAAAAAAAAAAAAACGAAAAATTAGCATTTATTCCCTAAACTATTTTAATTTTATAAAACAATGTCGGCATTTTGTGTCTTTAAAAATAAATTAAAAAAAAAACTTAGCCCGCATCAACATATTACCTATTTAAGGTATCTCTTTAATTACCTACCTACTTTTCATTTCACACTTTAACAAAAAAATAAATAAATAAACAAACAAATTAGATGATAAATCGGTCTTTGAACTTCCATGAACCCTTATTTCACCGGGTATATGTAGCTACTAGTGGTATGTGTACTAATTTATTTTAATGACTACAAGCTAAACAATGTATGTACATTTATATCTGTTAAATGCGTGTTGAAGTGAATAGTTTATAATACCACGAGATCCAACACACTAAACCGGCATGCATGGCATGGCACAATGTTAAGTGATTGTTAATTATTTAGAGACGAAAATAAGGTGTGTTCATATGGTTTTCATTTATTTTGTTTTTTTGTTTTTTTTTTTTTTTTCATTGTTGTCAATTGTCGAAATTTTTTTTTCTGTATATTTGTTTATCTACTTAGATATTTATCAATATTATTTGCTCAAATAGAAACTGGATACTTTCAAACTTTGGTAGAATTTTTTTCTCTAGAACAAAAAAAAGTAAATAAAGAAATAAATTGATGGCGCGACAGCTCTTAAAGACTGTTGTTTTTCAGTCTTAAGTAAAATCCAACTCTAAACCTTTTCCTGTGTGCGTGTTTTCAATCGCGCGGCAGCAGGACAGGACTTTAAATTTTCTGTTAAATCCGAACGGTCAAGATAAGAGGCACTTTTTCATTACAAAATAATGGGTGATTTTTTAAGAGGTTTAGAACTTTTTAAAAAAAAAAAACACAAAAAATTCGAAAAAATGAATGAAATAGTTATTTGAATCGATAGTTTGAACCTTGCAATTTAATGTTTAAAGATAATTTCATGCAAATGTTGACCGCGGCTGCGTCTCAGGTAGCCCATCCGCTGAGTCCAATTTTGGCATACTCTTTCACACATATCGGCCGGTATCTCACGAATGAATGCATGGATGTTGGCTTCCAGTGCGTCAATCGAAGCGGGCTTGTCCCTATAGACATTAGCCTTGACATACCCCCACAAAAAATAATCTAATGGTGTCAAATCGCACGATCTAGGCGGCCAATTGACCGGCCCGAAACGTGAAATTAACTGTTCACCAAACTCGCCTCGCAATTGCGCCATTGTTTCGCGTGCTGTGCGGCATGTGGCACCGTCTTGTTGAAACCACATATCATGCAAGTCAAGAACTTCCATTTCGGGCAAAAAAAAGTTTGTTATCATCGCTCGGTAGCGTTCACCATTGACAGTAACGCTGCGATTCGCATCATCTTTGAAGAAATATGGCCCAATAATGCCGCCGGCCCATAAACCGCACCAAACAGTGGCTTTTTCGGGATGCATTGGTAGCTGTTGCAATGCTTCTGGCTGATCTTCACTCCAAATGCGGCAATTTTGCTTATTTACGTACCCATTCAACCAAAAATGAGCCTCATCGCTGAACACAATTTTTCGATAAAAAAGCGGATCCTCGGCCAGCTTTCCAAGAGCCCATTCAACAAAAATTCGGCGTTGTGGTAGGTCGGCTGGCTTTAGTTCTTGCACCAGCTGTATCTTAAAAGGCTTTACGCCCAAATCCTTCCGCAAAATTTTCCACGTAGTGCTGTAACAAAGGCCTAACTGCTGGGAACGGCGCCGAATCGACATTTCGCGGTCTTCTGTCACACTAGCTGATACGGCCGCAATATTTTCTTCACTACGCACAGTACGTAAACGTGTTGGTGGTTTAATGTCCAACAAAGTAAATTTGGTGCGAAATTTGGTCACAATCTTCCGAATAGACTGCTCAGAAGGTCGAGAATGCCGACCATAAAATGGAAGCAGCGCGCGATGAACATTTCGAACCGAGCACGAATTTTGATAGTAAAATTCAATAATTTGCAAGCGTTGTTCATTTGTAAGACGATCCATGGTTAAATTGCAAACTAAACTGAAGCTGTTTGACAGTGACACAAGGTACTAAACACACGTCAGCTGTCAAAACCAGTGTTGCCAAAACCAAACCAGCTAAAAAATCACCCGTTATATTCGTGGAGAATTTTCACACTCACACGAAAGAAGTATTACCCCTGAAAAAAACTTTTTGTTTTTTTTTGTTCATAGAACTCCAACGGCGGCGGCGGCATGACAGGACTTATGGAGAAGTGATCTTAAATCAATAAAATGGGGTACTGATATCTAGAAATAATAAAGTGCAACTTCCACCCACTGACACGCCCACTCTTTTTTTTAAGAAAAAGGTCATATGACCGTCAAAAATCAGAAAATATGTAGGTCTGTGTTCTAGAGCAAAAATTTGATTAATAACAATTCTTTCATATAAGATTTTTTGCCACGCCCACTTTTTGGTCAATTTCTGAACCAAAAAAAAAAAAAAATTCCTAAGAAAAATTAGGTAACAAAAAACTGATGCAAAGTGTTGCCACGCCCACTTTCACGGGTGTTTTTGACTAAAATCGAAACTTTTAGCAATGAATTGCAAAACTATTTTCATTAAAATAAATTTAAAACTTTTATTCAATATTCTTTTTTATTATTTTTACCAATTTCTTAAACATCTTTCTTCATTTCCACATAAAATGATGTACAACACTAACAAGCTCTTATGCAAAAGATTAATTGCTTTTGTTTCTAGGTTTCAAGTTTTCACAAGTCCTATTATATGTAGGCGCTTCAAATTCCCACATACATATGTATGCATAAAAGCATAATCCCCTTAAGTCGATTTTGCCACTTGCACTAAAACCTATACACTGCTGTCTTCTAAGCTTATATAAAACCTACCTAGCCGAGTTATTGAACGATTTCGTATAACAAAACTTTGGCGGCCATTTATGTTCACTCATTCAGCACCCTTACCTACTCGTATTGTAGGTAACGCATATAACACCTTTTACTGTCATAACTAATTCTTGTTATAGCTTGTTACTTCTGAACCGATATTACCTAGTGGCCGCACTTGACCAATGCAATTGCAAACAATCGATTCGCTCCAAATATAATGCAACAACCACATTGTCCGTCATGCGGCAGACTGTTGTCATTAACGTCTTGTCGTATTATAGTTAGAGCACAGCGAGGAAAGGATTAGTCATAGCATTCTTCAGCACTGCTGCTGATGGTAACTTGCAAAACGCCTTGAGTGTTGTTCACATGAATGAAGTTAGATATCTAGGTATGTATATATTTTTTGCTGCAGTAGGTGATTGTTTGGCTTCATGAGGTAGAGTCGGTGTAGGCTTTTTGAAGTCGTATCGTTGTTTAAAATACAATGTTGAGTAGATTAAGAAGTTACTTTTTTTCCTCCAGAGGTGAGGGGGTGTATAATGGTGGTAGAAAAACAGTCATTCTTGCATTCGAAGAAGAAACAATAGCTGCAGTAATAGGACTTATATGTAAATGTGACATTTTTATATACCTACATAGTTCTGTGTGCTTGCCACCCCACTGTGGCTTGTCTTCCCCCTGGGGAGTGATTAATTGTCAGTTAAAGATACTATAGCAGACATAGGTAGTTCGTTTATTTATTTCTGGTTGCAGTAGAGGTAGAGCGAGAAAGAGGCCAGTGCTTTGGGGTATTTTTTTTTATTTTTTTTTTTTTTTAACAAAGATCAAGTGGAACAACAGTGGTGCAACTATATTATTCTTTGCTTCTTCCTTATACTATTTTCAAGCCGATTCTGAAGAAATAAAATATTATAAGTTAGAAAAAAGTGAAGTGGACATGATGTTCTCTCAAGTCGTTGCACCTTCTGATGACTGCAGCATAAAAAAAAAATGTTTAAATTAGAACTTAATTATTCCTTTTTCGTGACCTTTATTTCTTAATTCAATATATTTGAATTCTATTTCTGTGGGCTTAAGGTCTTTCTTTCTTTATCTACTTTTTGATAGACGACGTTTCGTACTTGTTTAAGTACTTCTTCAGGTCTCTAAATTTTTTTAAAAATTAGAACTTAGACATTTTGCTAAAGGCGATTCGGACAAATAATAATTGAGACACATTTTTAAAAGGAACATCGAATAAAAAATGAAATTCTCGTTATTTCAGGAAAATTTTGTTTTAAAGAATTTAGTTATAGATCTGTCAAGAGGAGAAGCACAAAAACAAAATAATCGTCATGCTTCGTGTGAATTCGCAATGCGTCAAATTACGATAAAAGCAAATAGTCAACGATTTAACTGTCAATTACTTACTAAAGTTGGCACTACATTCCGGATTGGACCATCAGGGTCTTAATAAACAAGCTTTTTTCAGCCAGCTCAGTTCTTAGCAAGTTGTCTCCACTTTTGCATGCCAAGTTAGTTAAAGCAGAGTCCAAAATGTAGCATGAAAACGAGACTTCGCTACGTGACGGGATCTCTTCAAACTTGTTTTCTCTTAAAAAGAAAAAAAACAAATTTTAAATAGTATAATTATCATTATTATTTTAAAAAGAGGAAACAATTATTTACTTTGTGACGCGTAATCTCAGAAAGTACTTAACTGTTTTACTTGAAACAAATTTTATAATATTTTTATAAGATTGTTTAAGGCTATTTTTTGTTAGTCTTATTTTTTGGTTAAATCGGAATATTATTTTTTTTTTTTTATTTTTTTGTCAATTTTTGCGCCACCTGAGTCGCAGTGATTCTCTACCGAGCTGTCCCTAGGGGTATGATTTAAGGATTTTTCAGGCTAGAGCTTTGGTATTCATTCGCTTTAAATGACTGAGTCGCCTCGTTGTTAGATTTTTAGTTTTTTTTTTTTTTGCAAGCCCGAGTGGCACGGCAATGTCTAATGCGTTGACGTAGTGAACGTTGATGGTGCGTTGACAATGTCTTTATTTATATAAATATTTACGACATCTGAAGGTGAACGTGTTGCGTTGCGTTTATTTTCTCATAATAGGTTTACACTGGTTTTGAAATGTAAATGCGCACTTTACGATGACTTAACATGTCAACGTTCTCTGGATGTCAACGCGTTAAATAAAAAATGTTTGTTCTCGTCATTAATGCTAGTGTTATTCTCAACGATTAACGCATTGACCCCAAAAATTAAAAATCGCGTTGACAATTATTAACGTGTTTTGGGACAGCATTGGCCTACCAGCGTCATTCGTAATACGTCAATGTTTAATGAGTTGACGCTGTGAACTTTGACGGTGCGTTGACAGTTTATTATTTTTTTTAGTGAAGTTGTTAGTTGGAGAGTGAACGCGTTGACGGTCTAATCATAACTTTACTCGGGTTTTAATTTTTTTTTTCGAAAATATTTACGATTGAATTATCAAAATGGCTACAAACCAGGGTGGACTACGATATATGGTATTTGTGGTGGGCCATTTTACTCGCAAGAAGCTTTTTTGAACCGGTCTTGAAAGTGCAATATGGTACCAGTGGTGGGCCATATTTTCTATTATTTTCTATTAATTTTAACTCACTTAAAAAAATATTCTTGAAATTTTGTTTTAAAATAAAGAAATATAAATCTTAGCAAATTATACTGAAAAAGTAAAAAAAAAAAATACTACCTCCTATACCTCGCACATTTTTTTGCTCCAGAGCCTTTACTTTAAAATATATCAAAACCAGGGAATGTTCGAAATGAATGTACCTACGCTTTTCCAGTTGGGAAATATAACATTAGGTCATATTACCAACATGGACCATATTTAACCGGTTTTCCGGTTCCCAGAAAGGCAGGTAATTTATGTAACATCGTCCTAAGTGTCAGATGCACAAGTATAAGATCCACGCAATTTTCCATGCCAGATCTTCGATATTTTTGCTCCCTTACCTAAAAATTCTATTTACCGTTGCGTAATTCGATAAACTAAACCTAATTCCTTTTATATTTGCATACGTAGACATGAACAAAAAAAAAATCAACCCACTTAAAACTATTTTTAGCACAATTATGCGGTAGAAATAAATCATTTTCCATTCCCCCTATATCAAGGTTACATTCTTTTATAACCTAAACAAAATAATTTATCATATAAAATCACGTGGCTCCTTTGCATGTTAATTAGGTATGACTATCCTTGTTGGCTTATTATTATTTTTTTTTTTTGTTCTTGGTTTCCTTATTGACTTTCACATATACTTATTTACGGAAGTACAATTTGCCATGAAAATTCTTTAGTTCACTCTCTCATTAGCAATTCGAAATACTTAAAGGCTTGAAGAGAACACCCTTAATTAGGGAAAAAGTAAAATCATAAAGTTATTCTTTAGACACGAACGAACATATAACATATTCCCCCTGTCCTGCCCACCACCCATTAAGTCGATAGCGTGTTGTTGAGTTTTAAATAACGAACACACAAAAGAAAAATCTGGATTCATTGAATCGACAGGTGCTTTTTATATTATGTGTGTGCCCTGTTTTTTACATGGAGAGCGCGTGTTACATACATATATCCTTGTTTTTTCTTTTTAACTTAGGATATGTACATAAGATGGTTCTTAAAGGCGATGTTAAGGATTCGTAAAAAAATAAAATAAATAAAAATTCTATTATTAAAATTTGTTCCCAAGAGTGGTCACTTAAAATACGGGTATCTTTTTTTTAAATTTGGTTAAATAAACTAAAATACCGGTTTTTTGGTTTTTACTCTTAAATAAGAAAGTTATTGAAAAATAATTTATGCTCAATTCATAGACTATATTATTCTTAAGAAAAGGATATAATAACATTTTTTTTGATTACTTACAAGATATTGCTACTTCAAAAAGGCGAAGTATAGATATTTCACGACTGCCAGGCCGATCATCAGATTCCTTTAGTTGGTGCTTGGTGATTGTTCAATTTTTATTTAGAAAAATTGTTTGCCCCAGCTGGGGATCGAACCTGGACCAAGCTCCCTCAGAGCCAATGCACTAGGCATTGCGCTACCGAGGCCACCTGATCAAGTCCGTCCCAATTAAGGTTTTGTTGTTTTTCATTCAAACCTTCAATATTAGTATGATGGTGCGAAAGCTTGGCAGCCTAACTACAAGTGTGTTGTCACACAAAAAACCCTTATTATCATTAAACTTAATTATACTTAAGAAGATATGATTAAAAAAATTAAAAAAAAAAAAGGTTTTGACTTCGAAAAATATCAGTTTTTACTTTGAAAATACCGGTTTTACTTTTACTTGTAAATAATACCGTATTTAAATTGCGAAAAACATCTGTTTTAATTGCGCAAACGCCTAGTTTATCTGTGCAAGCAGGTGTTTTATTTGCACACACATCTTTTTTATTTGCAAGAAACGCCTTTTTTATTTCCGAAAAATTTCTTTTTTTTGCAAAAAAGCAGCTTTATGATTTTATTGGCAAAAATATCCGTTTTTTCTTTCAAAAATACGGGTTTTACTTAAAAATACCTGTTCCTTCTTACAAAATACCGGTTTTGCTTACAACAATATCGGTGTACTTGCAAAAATACCGGCTTTTACTTACAAAAAATTATAGCTGATTTTGTTTGAAAATATACCGATTTTTACTTACAAATACTTATAGCTGATTTTGTTTGAAAAAATACCGGTTTTTACATGCGAAAAATACTGATTTTTTTAATTGAGAAAAAAATATAAGTGAATATTTTTAAAAGCAATTATCTTTATTTTCCCAAAAAATACTGTCTTAAAATGTCTATTCCAAGCACATAAAAAGTCTAAGTCTACGCCAAATGTCGAAAATATTTGTATAAGTTGACTATTTGACTATTTTTTAAGTCGCTATATCTTAAAACTAATGCCTCGTATGGAAAAAAGTATTTAAGTATTTATCGGAGTAAATATTCACAGCTATTTTTTCTACAAATTCGACTTTTAAAAACCCAGTATTTTTTACTTTAAATTTATATTCGAAATAAAAAAAAATATATTTTGAATTGAATATATGTATATATATATGAAGGAAGTAGATAAACGCTTTCTTTCAAATAATCTATAGATTTCGTTGATTGCGAAAAACCTATATTTTCGAAACTTCACATTTTTGAAGTAGCAATATTTTGTAACTTCCTATAAAGCAACTAAAAACCGATGCATACGACCTTTTCCTGGCTTTAATATTATTTTCTTTTCCAACACTGTCCTGATGGCAGGTTTTCAAATAATTATTTTTTTTGTCATTCAATTGTTTACGGGGATTTCAACTTCTTTATTTTAATTACCACGAGCCACGAATGAGCTTTAGTATTCGTTTTTTTTTTGTCCTGCTGTCACAATAAAGGGTTTGTTTGTTTGATTTTTTTTTTATTAGAAAACAATCCTTTTAGAATTATCTTGTTTTTTTTCCTTTTTTTACGAATCATTGTCTATAGAAAAGAAAAAAAAATCATGAAGAATGTCGCTTTCGATTATATAGAGACTTCACATTGTTTTTCCTTGTTCCGCGCCCAGCAGCAGCGCCAAGCTGAGTTAATTTTTCGTTGACATACTTCAAATGCAATTCAGGATGGTCACGCCTTTGTCATCATCGCCGTCGTTGTGGTTAATTTTATTTTTTTGCTGTCCATATTGAAATTATTTTCAAGATGAGGTAACTCCTCTGTCCAGAACTTGCTGCGTCAGAGAGTAAAATTAAACGAATATTTCGTGTCATGTTTCCTTGCAGTTAAGGTCGGCCTTAATGAACGATGGACTTGTCGTAGTATCAGGTTTTTGTTTCTGTTTCTTTCTTTTTTTTTTTATATAAGCTGATGACTTGATGAGTCTAATTGGATTTGTTGTTTCTGGGCTTTTTTTTTTGTTAGGGGAACATTTCTCACCTGGCTATTAATGCGGTTAGGTATATGTATATGATGTTTCAATTTTTTCCCCTCTCGATTTTTTGTTTTTATTTCTTTTAGTTAAACGTTCTTGCATGACACTGCCACTCATATTACAAATTGAAGTTCAAGCGCAAAAAATATCCAATACATTTTAAATGAAATGGAAAGAAAAGTAAAGTAAAAAAGATTATCATGTTGTCAAGTTGTTTGACATTCTCTGTCCATCAGACTTTTAGGGAATCAAAAAAAATTAATGTCTCGAATGCGGAAAGGATTTCGTAATGTGATATCATGAGATTTGAAAAAAAAGAAAAAAAAATATTGTTTTTATTTTAAGCTGTACATAGTGCGTTGATGCGATTTTAAGTAGCTTGCGGATGAATTGTGCCGCAATTCTGCTAAATTACAAAATATGGTTCTCTTTTTTTTTTATGTGGTTTTGATGAAAATTAGTATGTAGCTTTACAAAAGTGTAATTTAAAACCCACTAGGTTAACTTTATTTTTTATTTATTTCATAAAAAAAATGGTATAAAATATGATACCTACATGTAGGTGGCATGTGAGTCGGTCCATTTTGTATATTTTTTTTTTTAGCTTAGTATAAGGGCCAGGGTCATAAAAAATAATTCTATCGATAGGGGTCTCGCTTGATGGTGATGGCAATGCCATAATCGTTTTAAAAGATGCATGGGCCGATGACGCCACGACCGGCCCACAATCCATACGAAACAGTGACTTTCTGTGGATGCATTGCTATTTAATGGACTTCTTATAAATTGGCATTGTACCCAATCCGGCAATTTTTGATGTTCCTGCGAATACATAAATATGAACAATATAACACAGTGCTGTCTACCATTTCGCACATACATATGCATGGAATTTACAGTTTACACTGAAAGAAAATTAAAAAAAC
The DNA here is from genome assembly GCA_951394125.1 of Epistrophe eligans. NCBI lineage: Eukaryota > Metazoa > Arthropoda > Insecta > Diptera > Syrphidae > Epistrophe > Epistrophe eligans. The sequence continues at coordinate 30,153,697 of OX596031.1, read as the reverse complement.
TATAAAATTAGAAATTAGAAATAAATTGATTAAACAAATACATATCTGAAATTGAACGCAATGTACACTATCAATGTAAATATCAATTTATGAGAAAAAAATTTAAAAAATCGTTGGAGCGGTTTTTTTTATATAAAATTTTGAATATATTTTTAAGAAAAAAAAAAGTGGTGTACGCCAATTGTTAGTTCTTTTTATGCGGAGTTTAAAAATTAATTTCGAAAAAAAAAATCATCCACCCATTTTCAAAATATCGATTTTTTTTTTAATTTTTTTAAAATTTGTTTTTAATTAATTTTTTTTTTAAATTTGATTTTTTGAAAATTTTGATATTCCACATTATTCAAACTTATTAGGAGCTATTGTGTAAAAAATTTCATTAAAATTGGTTCAACAAATTTGAAAATTTTTGTACACAATATTTTTAAAATTATTGTAAACATTTCCTGTAAAAAAATTGATCAAAATCATTTGAACCGTTTTTGAGAAAATCGAAAATAAAAAAAAAAATGGTTCTATGGGAGGTACCATTTAAAACCATTTTTTGATTTTTTTTTAGTAGTAGCATTTTTGTATAAAAAATTACGGAATTTTTCTTAAAAAAAGTTGTGGGCACTTTTTGAGAAAAATAAGATTTTCATTATTTACTAAAAGAAATTTGGACGGCAGGTAACATTAATTTTGGTTTAAAAAATATTAAAAAAAATAAAAAAACGCTAGGTACCAAGTTTAAAGAAAATCGATGCACCCGTTTAGGATTCAGTCGAACAGGCAGACAGACAGACAGAATTGCGAGACCAACTTTTTTCGACTTCGCTATCATCGTTATGTCAACTAACCATTTAGTTAGTACCCATATATCGCAAGTAACAATTGGATTGATGACAAACCAACTCCCGCTCCCCACCCTCCTTAAATGGAGAATCTTAAGTTTTCAATTTTAACCTTTGTATGCAACAATCATAATTGCTTCGTAGTAATTTTAAAAAAGTGGGTGGATGCCACACCTCCTAAATAGAAAATCTCAATTTTTCCCATTGTATATGCATTACATTCTGCCAAATTTCAGGGTTCTATTGAATTTAAAACTGCTCCATATATTTAATTCCAGTTTAGTAAAAATAGGTGAATACCACGCCCCCCCCCCCCAAAATGGAAAACCTCAAATTTTCATATCTATATTTCGAGAACCCCAAATGCTAAAGAATTCCAAAAAGCTGTGCTTGGCTAGTATTGCGAATTTCAAGTTTCTGACTTCAATGTAAATACAGTTGAAAGGGTTTCAAATCACCTCATTTGGTTCCTGTAAAAAAACCTCTAGTGTCTTGCCTTAAAAAGCCTTCCGTAAAAATCTCGCATAAACTTAAAGCTTTAAGACTTCAACCTCATTTTATTTTATCAGATTAACTCTTAGTTTAAAGATAGTAAACAAATTGTGTTAAGTCCTATGATCTTATCCTTGCAACTTTCGGTGAACTTCAAGGTAGCCATTTTGGTCCCTTGATTTTTATCTTAACTAATAAGGATGGCGTGAGTCGACTGTGTCATTAAAGACCGATTATAAACAAATCTAATTGACTTAATATTTTTTTTTAATAATACTTTTCTCGAATGATACATTTCTTGCATGATTTTTTACTCGCACGACATTTCTCATGCATGACATTTTTCTCGCATGGTATATTTTTCACATGACATTTTTCTCACATGATATATTTTTGATATGATATTATTATATTATATGTTATATGCATTATATTTTTCTTGCATGACATTTTTCTTCCATTGTAAATTTCTCGCATGATATTTTTCTCGCAAGATATTTTTTTCGAATTATATTTTTCTCGCATGACATTTTTCTCGCATGAAATTTTTCTCGCATGAAATTTTTCTTGCATGATATTTTTCCCACAAAATATTTTTCTGCTTTTGAATTTAAGTCTTAAAATAAAGTAAGTTCATTTAACCCGCATATGTGCATTGTCCATTGTCCATTGTGCAATTTCATATTCCATAAAAACTCCAGTGTTTTCAACTTTAATCAATAAATTGATTAAAATTGATTGAATAAGTAACGCAACATTTCTGCTCTAATATAAAAAAAAAATTTAATGCACATTAAACTAAGCAATTCTAGTGTCAACTATGAAACATTACCACTTAAATCTGGTTTCGATCAACGTTATGTAGAGCAATGACAATTGTTATGCCTGGAACTAACTAGTTTAAATAAGATCAGTTTAAATGCCAGCTGACATGCTCGTGACCTATTCTCTTATATTCTCTAAACATATTGATTAAGTCAGACATGATTTCTTTAACATCATGCAATTGAGTTGTTTATTTATTTATTAATTTTAATTTTCAAAAAATTAATTTGTGTAAAGAGAAAAGTCAATAAAGAATTAAATATTATGATTTGAATAAAAGCCACTTGATCTACGACATTAGTAATGTTTATTGTATTTTTTTTTTATACGAGTATGTATGTACTTTGTCTGAACTTTGTATTAAAGAATGTCAGCATATACAGATGATTAAAATTGGAGTTTGTTTGACTTTAATTAAAATAATAAAATCAACCCTGAGACAAATGGCTAGACCACATTGAGTGAGCGGTCAATAATAATTAATTTATCCAAACACCAATAAATAATTAAAGACAAGCAAATCGGCTTTAAAATTAAATTAACTTCTCTTATTTTGGCGGATGCTTTTTGACGAAATAAAATAATTTTGGTATATTAATTTTTTTCCTAATTGCCTACATAAATGCTAATGAGTCGTGAGAAAAATGTCATGTGAAAAATATACCATGCGAGAGAAATGTCATGCATGAGAAATTTCGTGCGAGTAAAAAATCATGCGAGAAATGTATCATTCGAGAAAAGTATTATGCAAAAAATATACCATGCGATAAAAATGTCATGCGAGATATATAATGCGAGAAAAATGCAATAAGAGAAAAAGATAATGCGAAAATACGTGTTGCGAGCAATGTATAATGAGAGAAATATTATGTGAGAAATATATCATTCGAAAAAAATGAGAAAAATCACATATGAGAAATGAATGATGCGGGAAAAATGTCATGCAAGGAATTAATCATCATGCGAGAAAAATGTCATGCGAGAAACATACATACATAATTAAGGTACCATGCGAAGAATATAGAAAATTGTCATGCGAGAAAAATATCATTTGAGAAATATATCATCCCAGAAAAATATCATGCAGGTGTTAAAATAATGGTGGAAAAATATATTTGCAATATATAATTTATCATATAGCAACTCAGGGGGTAATTCAGCCTGAAATTGTTTGAATAACTTTTATTCCACAGCAAATATTGTCACATACGATATGTCTGCTTATTTCATTATCATCATGACCCCAGCAACAATATTATTAGTTTAATCCAAGGGGGATTGTTTTGCATTGTTTTTTGTTGTTTATTTTGTTTGTTTTATTCAAAATTATTTTGAAATCATATTTCGGTCCTTTTGATGGATTAAATAAACATTTCACACATTTAAATTTACCAGCTTCCCGTAAGCCTCTTCAGTGAATAGAGAAATATGAATGCATATAGAAAGTGACTCCCATACCTAAACATAAACCCACACAAACATACCCAATGAACTATAACACAAACGTGTTTGAACTTATGTATATATTTTCAAATGAACGTTATGGCACTTTCAAGCCATGTGAAACTAAGTGCAATAATTAAAAATAAAAACAATAAATGGCCGAAGCAATATTGACAATTTAGTTTGCGGCAAAATACTCGTACGCTACAAAGCTACATAGGTGTGATTATCTACATATGTATACATTCATACATAATCGTGGATTTTCAATTATTTATTTAATTATTATTTTATACGAGTTGGGTGTTTTTATGCAAATATGAAATTGTGAATTATTACTAGCACGAACTAAATTATTTTATTCAAAAGGTTTGAGACAATTAAATTATTTATTATTAAATTACTTATTATTTATTGCTTTTGAATAATACAAAAAATATATATACATTTGCATTTTAAAGTCACTAATAAAAGAGATTGGGAGGTTTGATCATAAATTAAATTAAATTGAATTAAAGAGACATGCTAAAGTTATGCAGATAATATTTAAAATAATTTTGTATTCGATTATGAAAAGTTTAGAAAGGAATAGTTTGAGGATACCAGTTATCTTTAGAGAGAGAAAGAGAGCGATTATCAATATAAAATCTACCGTTTTCTAAAGGAATTTGCAAATTTGCTCTTGAAATCCTTTTTAAGCATTTATTAGACGATTAAATTATCATCCTTTAAATATTTAGATACCGATTTGTTAATTATTTAAGCTTAACGATTTTTTCTTCTTTTTTTTTTATTTTCAGATTATTATGGAAAAAGCGAAAGCTTATATAAAAAATGAATTACGTGGGGGTTCCTTAATGCAATCGGAACCCCCGCCATTACAATCACAATCATCTGCACCAGCATCATCATCGTTGGGCCAAACACATTCGTCTTCTTCGGGAGCGGCATCAGTTCCGCCAACACATCGAACGTCTCCACCAGAAAGCCAGCACCTTCAACAACAGCAGCAACATCATCAACTTCTTCAACATCATCATCATATACAACAGCAACAACAGCATTATCAACAACAACTTCAACAACAACTTCAACACCACCATCATCAACAGCAACAACAGCAGCAACAACATCTACAACACCAGCATCAACAACAGCAGCACCAACAGCAACAACAGCAACAACAGCACCAACAACAGCAACAGCAACAACAACAGCAACAGCAACAACAACAACAACAGCAACAGCAGCAGCAGCAGCATCATCATCACCATGCAAAGTCTAACAGCAGTAGCAGCCACAACCACACAGCAGCTCCTGAAGTCATTCCGCTCTGCTATGTGTGTGCAGGTCAAGGAGGCTACGAGCCCATACGGGTACGTCCAAATCCAGAAAGACTATCGGAGCCATACTTTCCATTTTTAGAACGTCATGAAGCCCCCACTGGAGTTCCACAATTGCAAGCGACGCAACAATATGTCATGGCTTGCATGCTGTGTTATCACTCGCTAACCGAACAGTGGGACGCCTATGAACGGGAGAATAAACCGATTTTGCAGCGGATATATCACATGAAACGGCTTGATGGGAAGAATTACATTGGCGCTGATATAGCCACTCAAGGGGAATATGCTGCCCAGATGTTGGGACTTAGTGCTGAGCATTTGACAACATCTGGTGGAGAACGCAGCGCCACCGGTGATCGAGGTGGTGGGGAACGAGGATCCAGCTATCCACCTTCAGCGTATTCTTATCCGAATTCCGTGCAACGACCAATGTCCCGAGATTATGGACAGCATCCCATGCATGCGTCCCCGCAGCAAGTTGTTCCGCAACAGCACTCGGCTGCGGCTTCACTTCGCAATGACTCCCCTCATCGTCCTACATCCCGCAATGACTCTCCGTCACAACACCAGCAGCAAAAAATCGACTACTATGGGAAGAGTCCGTCAGTGAGTTATCCGCCCGGACAGCGACCCTCAAGTCGTAATACTGAAAAATCGCACAGTCGTCCTCATTCTCGAGAAAATCCCCACCATTCGTCGTCGCAACATCAAATGTCCGCACTGTCGCCTCAGCAGCAAATATCTCGTCCTACGTCAGCGCCATACGAAGGCATAAATATAAAACCGTCCTCGTTTACCCATCATAAGCTTAAACTGGGCCAGAGCTCCTACATGAATTCGATATCTGGGCCGAATTACCAATCCCAGCAGCAACATCATGCAGCAGCAGCAGCAGTGGCTGTCCAACAGCAACAATACCAACAACACCAGCAACAACTTCACCACCAACAGCAACATCAGCTGCATATGCAGATACAGCAGCAGCATCAACTCCAACAGCAGTACCACCATCATCAACAACAACAACATCAGCAACAACAGCAGCAGCATCAGCACCAGCAACAACAACAACAACAGCAACAACAACAACAACAGCATCAACAGCAACAGCAACAACACCTGCAACATCAACAACACTTGCAACAATCCTATCACCATCTTCCACCGCAAACATCGCCTCATGAATATGGCAGCAGTAAGTCGCAAGCTTACGGATCCAGCAGTGCTGGCATTCATCCAGCACCTCCGCCGCCAGTTCCAACGGTACCGCTACCAACAACGGCCCCCGCAATTCCCACCGAAGATGAAACAGTTCTTGACTTACGGAATTCACATCATTCTTCGCCAATCGCTCAACCACCGTCAGCATCACGGACACCAACGTCACAACACGCGTCCTCGAATACAACGCCCAATCCGGTCGAAGTCGGAATTCTTGATTTATCTATGCCTGATAAAAATTCCACGACCGAAGTGTGTTATGTTTGTGGTGATGAACAACGTCGCGGCAGTTTGATCGAATTGAATACATGCAAACCGAAAGAATCAAAAGATCGCGATCGTCCGTATTTTACGATATTCAACGAAACTCATCCGCGTCCGGCCAGATCGCGACCCAAAGATCCACGTGGAATGATCCAGGCCTGCAGATTGTGTCACGATCATCTAATGCAACAGTGGAATAATCACCAGGTATGTTTGTTTAATCATATAAAATTATTTTAAGTTTTTTTTTTTTACATTTTCACAACACTATAAATAAATATGTTTCGTAAATTCTTTTCAAAGTTACCAATTATTTCAACTGACTTCTGTCCACAATTCTTAATAGTTGACCCATGATCCTCTGAGATCGCTATTTATCTGCTTAAAAGTTTAGAAAAGTTAGCTTAGTTGGCAGGTCACAGTCAAATGAATTCCTAAAGTTGCAACAGCACGTTCACCAACGCTTTTCATCAATCATATATAATATCGTTGGCAGAATACAACTTTGCCGGATTCCACTTGCGATAATAAAATGCTCCTTCACTATCGACACATAGAGTGCGACACTGTGCGAATTGACAATTTCAATAGTACCGCCCTCTATATATCGATAGTTTTTTGACAAGCATCTGTCAGAAATATCTTATCAGTTATTTCATCAAATTGACAGGGAAACTTGTTTCTTTTAATTTAATTAGATGATTTCGAAAAATTGGCTTTAGGTCATTTGATACAGATCTTTATCTCATGACATAGATAAAAGAAACACTAATTATGAAAAGACTGTTCAATTTTCATGCTACAACGTAAAACCGTAGTAGTTAATTTTACAACGAACGTCGTAAACGAACTTTCAAAATGTTTATGGCAAATCTTTTACAACACGTCGGAAGTTTTACGACGTGAAAAAAATTGAACCATGAAAAAATTTTAAAATATTTCTGTCCAAATTACGATATTACGAACAAGTTTAACAAAATGAACGCAGTCCACTGAATCAGTGGATTAGTTTACCACAGTGACGCAAACAGTATTTTTAATACCGTTCATGAATAGTATGTGTCGTAAACTTTACAATTTCACAACGTTGACATTTCTACGATGTTGGATAAATAAACCCTTGTTTATATTTATTTATAAATTAAAAATTAAGCAAACAAAATGAATTACTGCAACTGCAACAATTTATTTAGCACAAAATAAAAATTTGTAAATTAAAAAGAAAATATTTTGACATATTGTTTGCTCTTGAAAGTTTTAATTTAATAATATTATATTCATCGTGTGTAAATAAATATTTAAACAAAAATTAAAACAACACCCACCCATCGATCCGTGTGCATCAAAACCATCACTCACAGGTCAAACATTTTAACAAACTTCAAATATGTTAATTAGTTACTGGCAGACAAGGTGGTCAGCTCTGCAAATTGCTGTGCGCTAAAATACAAAAAAAAAAAAACACCTTCCTCCTGTCCCATCAATTTTCCGTCTGCCAACTCGGGGAAACAAACAACAAAAACTCGAAATAGCCCCATATAAATATACACTCATGATGGGCATCATCGTGTCCCCTTTGTAGATGGTTGGTGTTGTAAAATGTTATTTATGTAGATATCATTTATGTATGAATGTTGTATATGTATAGCTCTTCTCTTTAAAATTTGAAATATTTATTTATATAGAAACCGTTGTGCTCTATTATTTGACACCCAAAAGTACACAAGAATTTTTGGCAGAATTTTACTGCAATTTCGCTTTTCATTTGTGATTTTTCACTATGTTGCTTTTTTGCATTATTCATATACATTTGTATGTATGTAGGAAAGCACTACAATAAAGGTACTTGTTGTGGGTTCGTAAAAAATTTAAGAATTTCATAATTTTGATAAAATTATGTATTCCATGATGTTGGAACTCTTGGGAATTCTTTGTCTAAATTTGTCTTGTGTTGTGCTTAAAAATAGTATGCAAACAACTTGAAAGGACAAAGTGTAAACTAAATCAAAAAAAATCTGCTTTTGACTCCAGCTTGAAGAGGGTGAGAGAACACAGGGTGATATGAATAAAATGGAGCAAATGCTCAGAGCAGGTGCTCATTCTCAATACAAAAAGTTGAGTGAGCAATTGCTATAAAAATGGTTGTATTAAAAAAATGTATTCATACTAAGTGGAGAACCTGCTCCGAAAAGTGGAGTTTTGAGTATGTACTGCCTTTTATTCATATCACACATTGTATTCCAAATCGTTACAAACCGATGTTGCAGAAAAAACCGCTTAAAGTTTAAACAAGCAAGAAATATTTAGAAATATTACACGTTGTTCTTAGTCTTGGTTGAAATGCAATTCCATCAATAAAATTGGAACGAATCGTGAACATCGGCAGATCCCTCCCTACATTTTACAATGTACAATGATTTTTCATGATTTTATCACGATGAACGATATTGTGACAACAATACACAAAGCTTATAATAAAATCGTTCTAAAACTATGTGTTGCGTCAAAACCAACGATACTAAAAGTACTGGCTGCCGCGACAAAGACCCAAAAACTTAGTTGACGATGATCAACATCGTCCTACTTTTCAAATTAACCTTCGATGTTCGTGGTAAATACACGAACACATCATTTTTCTAAACTGATACTAGAAATGAAAAATTTAAAAAAAATGTAAAGAACTTTCCATAATTTAAATTTAAAATTGTTACGGATGTGACAAGTAGTTAATGTCACGGTTGTGACACTTCGATTTTAACGCATAAATATTTTATAAATAAAAATAAATAAATAAAAAATTTAATTGCGTTACAGGTGTGACTTTGAAAAACTTGTAATTTGACAGTGGGGCGTGTACTGTAAAACAATGAATGAAGATTGTCTCAATCTTACGTAAATTTTGATTTTCAATATCACTTAATAAATGAGAAATAAAACTGTAAAAAACTGTCCATAATTTTAGTTTAAAATTGTTACGGATGTGACAAGTAGTTAATGTTACGGTTGTGACACTTCGATTTTAACGCATAAATATTTTATAAATAAAAATAAATAAATAAAAAATTTAATTGCGTTACAGGTGTGACTTTAAAAAACTTGTAATTTGACAGTGGGGCGTGTACTGTAAAACAATGAATGAAGATTGTCTCAATCTTACGTAAATTTTGATTTTCAATATCACTTAATAAATGAGAAATAAAACTGTAAAAAACTGTCCATAATTTTAGTTTAAAATTGTTACGGATGTGACAAGTAGTTAATGTTACGCTTGTGACATGTGAAACTACGATTTTAATACATGAATAGGATTTAGTTAATGAAATTCTAATGGGGAATAATTGTCATATAATTAATTAGGTAAAAATTTACACGGTTACGGGTATGACACAAAATTAAAACTTAAAATTTGGGCTTGTTATAATTATAAAATTCAACTACATATATTGTTTTCAATACCTCAAATTATTATTATGAAAGAAATACATAGTTGTTTTTGTAGTATTTTTTGTTACGTATGTGACACTTATATAACTTAATGATTGATTTTTCCATAAACTCAGTTTATATTTATTGTTGAATAAATTAAATTAAAACGTTCTCTGTATTAAGATAAAACAAAAATACTTAACGGCCCTCTATTTGAGAAGTAGTGAAATTAGCAATACAGGGCTTCCAACGGATGCTAACAAAAATTTACTTTTCCAGCAATGAACTACAAAAGTGTTTCAGAATGCAAAATAAGTCATAATTAATTAAATTAATGATTTCTCCGCATTAGAAATTAAACTTGAATGCTTTTTTAATAACTTATTTTGCTTAAAAATGACTCGACGGGTTTTACCTAAATTGTATATTCAAGTCGGCCAAATAATTTATACTCTTAAAATTGCATCGTAAAATTTCAAATTCAATTTCTCAAAAAAAAGATATTTCACAATTCCAAGCCAATATATGTACGTAATGTGATTCCCATTGACCTCTAAGAGTAAAAACGTGCGCCCAATGGTAATCATTTTATTCATTTCTTGTTTCGACCAATTGACAACGAACGTTGGCGTCGAGGGTGAAAACAATTTGGCTTGAGTTCTACAGAAACTGAGATGAGAAACGTTCTTTTCAATCTGAATGAGAATTTTTTGTAGTTTGTTTTTTTTCTTTTTCTTGTTTTGTTTTAAACTTAAAGTTTGTTTTATATTTTTTTTTTTTTATTTCTGTCGAAAGATGAACAAACAGTTCAAGGTCTATTATTTCAGATTTTAAATTTAATTTTATCTATAAGTGTATGGTTTTTATTTACAAACTTGAATGACATGCAAGTCTTTTTTTTTTAGTGTTCAATTTATATGTTTAAATCATTTAACGAACCAAGGGTGGTATAGTTGTCTAATGAGGGGTGGTGGGGGTGAGTAGGAGCAAAGGGGAGTTGATGTATTAGGATTAGTTGTTTTATTTGTATTTTTGTTTTGTTTTATAGCGACAATAAATTGGCAAAAACGAGGAAGAAGAGGTTTTTGAACTTTTTTTTTTTTTTTGAAGCTGCTGCGCATTTGTTGGACTCTGGCCAAATGTAATAACCGGGGAATTTTGTTTAGGGATTTTTTTTATTGCGCCAATTGATTTATTTGCTTTTTTTAGAATGTTTATGATTGGTTCTTTACTTTTTGGCGAAGTTTTAAGATAAATATTTGTGTTTTTTTTATTTTTTAGGAATATTTATATGTTTATTAAATTTTATTGAATGATAAATTTAATTAACGGTTTGTTTGGAATTATAAATGAATTATTTAGACATGTGTGATATTTATTAATTAGTTGAAAAAAAAATTAATATTATGATGAGAACAATTATTGTGAGGAAACTGAAGAAAAATGAAAAGTATAAATTTAATATATCTACTTTTTAAATAAAAAAAATGAAATGATTAGTTTTTTTTTTTGATACCTACTTTAGTATTTTTGGGAGATCTGTTGAAGATAGTGCCTTCCGGCTTTAACACTGTCCTGGTTACTATCTGCTCAAGAACGAAGTAAAAGAAGTCAAATAATATTGAAATAGTAGTTTCAGATAGTTCGATAGTTAGATAGTTATTCCAAAGTTTCGTATTTTAACACGTATGTATTATTCCATATCGAGGCGAAACTGCTGGCTCCGTTTTCCTGGAGTTCGTTGATCTCCCAAAAATTGATTTCTTAAAGCGATTGAATGTCAGTGCGTCGCCTTCCCCTAAACCTTTCTCGATTTAAAGGATTCGGTGGTGTTCTATAATTGTGACAATTGTAAAAAAAAAAATATTTTTTAAGCCATCCCGCATTTTATATGTGAGGTTAAGGAGACTTGTTCCTTTGTAATAGAGACAGCAAAAAGTAGCTGTAGACTCCATACCAAGTCATACACCGCTGCTTTTAATAGTTCAGCTAGTAGTTCATCCTTACCAGCAGTCTTGTAGGTCTTAAGTTTGGATATCACTAATTGCACTTCAGGTAGCTTGAGTGGGATAGAAATTTTGATTATCAGTATCCCAGTGTTCTGCTTAATAGTCGTGTTGGCTTTCTTCGCCGTTAAGTCTAGAAAAGTACTCTTTCCAGATCCTCAGCTAACACTTCTAATTTTGTATTTCCATTTTCATATCGGCATCTTTTTCTTTAGAATTGTAGCCTTTGGTCGTTCGTTTCATTGTTTTGTAAAGCTCTCGAATATTAGAACCATCAATTGACTCGAGCGCCCGCTTCTCGTGCTCTATTTTTTTTTTCTAAGAAGTCGGTATTCATTCCGAAAGAATTCAAGAGCTGAGCTGCTCCCTAAGCACTTCTGGATCAATTCTGCAGCATTGACTGGTAGACATCGTTCTTGGCTGCATGGGCCAGCTGGCTCTCTTCTAGAATCTAAAGTGTTTTGTTGTTTTCATCTAGTTAAACCGAGAACACATCAGTGATGGCACTTCTAATGGCATATCAGCAGTATTTTCAATAGTTCTCTGCCCTAGATTGATTAACTTGTCAACAAATTACAGAAATCCCGGTTTGACGAGATGGAACTCACCTTTTGATACGCTTAATGCAGAAACTGTTAAAAATATCTCCTCAGTTAATCAAGAATTAACTCATATATCAAATTTATTGAGTTAACTCAGGATCAAGTTCGACTGAAAAACATGCATCAGAATCAAGAGTTAAATCATATTTAATTCTGAATCTAGTATGATCAATGATCATGAATTGAAAATATCCGCCTAGGTGCATTATTGACCTCCAATGAAATTGATAAGTTGAATTATTCTCCTCCTGAAAAATTTCCACTCGCACTTCTAAAAATGAACATGAGTTTACTCACTCAAATATCTAAGTTAGTTGATCCCGAGAAAACTCAGAAGCAGTTTTTCAGTGTAGGATTAAATTTAACTTTCAGTTGTCAAAAATCTATGGAAATAAAAGTACGACACTATGGAAATGTGGTTTAACTATCGAAAAAAAAAAAAGAGTGATACTTAAATGAATATTTCCATAGTGTCTCCCTCTCTATATCGATAGTGTCAGAAGTACGCACCTGTCAGAAATATTAATAAAATCAAATTTTTTGAGTTAACTCGGGCTGTAAATTGACTGAAAAAACATGTTTTAGGAGTGCATTTGGGCTTAGCTCCGAAACTAGGATGATTTCAGACTGAAAAACTGAGCCTTTATATTCTTATCTAGTAAAGAGATTACTTTTTTTGCCACACTTCACGAATGTGAAATGCTTGATCGAGCTCAATATTGACTCTCATTTTGAAACTAACGTGTCTTGTTTTTTTTTTTTTTTTTCAAATCTTATCCTATATTCCTAAAGTTTGACATAGCAATCAGTTTTAGAATATTTCAAATCCCCTGAATCTTTGTCTCAGCAAAACTCCGAAATATGAAAATTCTAGATTTTACTGGTAAAACTTTGAATTTTTCAGCAACATTTTAAAAAGTTCGAAATGCTTTGTTTTCATAATTCATTAGAGCCGCCTCTCGCATCGCTGTAATAAATAAAAAGATTTGTATCTAAATACATAAATTAGTTCGTTAAAATCTGACCATAAAAACATTTAGAAGAAATTGCCACGTATATATGAATTCCATAAATGTTCAACTCAAAAGATTTATTTAAGCAAGAAAAAGTATAAATAAATGCTCAGGATCATTAATAATAATATTCAACTAAAAACATTTAAAATTCAAAAACAAAAATAATACAAAAATATTAAAATAAAAACCATTTACCCAAAACGCCTTCCTATTCGTAATCATAAATCAAATAAATCTTCTTAAATACTTGAAGCCATATACGCTTGCTATAAACAAAAAAAAAAAAAAACATAAAATTTAAATATGTTCAAGAAAAAGAAAAATCATTTATGTATTTTTGGCACAAACATTCCCCACATCTTTTAATTTGGAACAACATACATAAATGTCAGTCTTAAACTGGCTACGTTCCAATTTTGTATATATTTTGACAGACATAGCTTTTTTTTACTCCTAAGCCGCCGCCGCACCGTGCCGTTGCCTCCTTGGGATTTGCAATACCAAATCCATCAGTGTTTAGTTGTTGATGTTTGGTTTTGTGTTTGGGTGGTGAAACACCGGACAACAGACTCTCGTAGCGTTTCCGTTCCTCCATTTTTGCTTTAGGCCCCAACTGCCAGCTTCAACACCCTAACACCGTTATAGCACTTTCAATTATATTAATATAGAATGAATATAGACGGAAATTCAAATTACCCATGGCACAGACAAGTTTTAAACCAAAAAAAAAAAATAAAATAAAGATACATTCTATATCTACCATTCGACGACCGCAAGCTATATAATACCACACACGCAATCAATTAAATTGAATTTCATTGCAATTAATAATTCAGAACTTGATTTGCCAAATGAGATGCTAAAAACATAATATTAATGTATAGGTACATATGTATGTAGGTATGTATCCCTATCCAGTTTGTAAAATTGCAAATTGGGCGGGCTTGTCTATAATTTCGTTTTTCTTTGTTTTATTTTTGAAACTAGTTCCGGGAATTTGAATGTGAATTTTATTAATTTAAAATACTTTTATTTCGTTTAAATATCGATATTTTGATAAAATTAGAGAATTAATAAGAGAAATTTATTTTGATGTTAATTTGGTTTTAAATCTGAAAAATCCATATTAAATAGAATATTTTATTGGATTATCAAAATATTTAAATATTTTAATTAGTTTTGAAATTAGAGCCATTCAATGGAGGGAAAGTATATTTAGATTGAGTTACGAATTAATATAAAATCTATCTACACATTTTAAAGTATAGGTATGTCATTAGTGAGTTTGTGTCAAAAAAAAAATTAGCATCAAGTTTACATAATTAATTAAATAAAATTGATTTTAAATGTGCCGGGGGCCAATTTTGGTTCTGTAAAAAAAATAAATAGTTTTCACATTCGCTCGCATGCATTGCTTTCAATTTTTCGATTCACTTGTTGCAAAAAAGCGATTCTGGTTGAATGAATAAAAGTCTCCGTTAAACTATATTATCGCATGCCCATTGCCCAGTAAGCGCAATTAATTCATTTTTCTTATTTTTTTTGAAGAGAAAAGAGAAACGCGTGATATACTAATTTTTTGTCTTCATATAAATAGGACAGAGAAGGAGATGTGGTTGAATTGAGAATTGTTTGTTCTTACTTTTCAAAGATTCACTTCCAAATGACTGACGGCGGCGTGAAAGCAAAATATCCATGTGAATGTTTTTGACGTTGAGTAAAAAACTTTTTTTTTTTTTTAAATAAAAATCCGAAAAGTGTGACCTCAATTTTTATATCTTTAGCATTTCCTCAAAAAGAACCATACATTTGGACCGATTCTAATGAATTAACGAAAACTGCTATTTTTGCGAAAACTACTATTAAAAAAAAACTACTATTCTTACGGAAACTAATATTTTTACGAAAACTACTATTTTTAAGAAAACAACTATTTTTACGAAAACTACTATTTTTACGAAAACAGCTATTTTTACGAAAACAGCTATTTTTACGAAAACAGCTATTTTTACGAAAACAGCTATTTTTACGAAAACAGCTATTTTTACGAAAACAGCTATTTTTACGAAAACAGCTATTTTTACGAAAACAGCTATTTTTACGAAAACAGCTATTTTTACGAAAACAGCTATTTTTACGAAAACTACTATTTTTACGAAAACTTCTATTTTTAAGAAAACTACTATTTTTAAGAAAACTACTATTTTGACGAAAACTACTATTTTTACGAAAACTGCTATTTTTACAAAAGCTACTATTTCTACGAAAACCGCTATTTTTACGAAAACTGCTATTTTTACGAAAACTGCTATTTTTACGAAAACAGCTATTTTTACGAAAACTACTATTTTTACGAAAACTACTATTTTTACGAAAACTACTATTTTTACGAAAACTGCTATTTTTACGAAAACTACTATTTTTACGAAAAATACTTCTTGTACGTAAACTACTATTTTTACAAAAAATAACAATATTTTTTAAATTGTCTCTTATTTAATTTTAGACAATTTCTTTTTTATGAAAGTGTAAGATATTGAAAAAAAAAACCTGCGCAAACGTTACTAACTGTTGTAATCTTTTTTTGTGTACGAAAAATACCATTTTCACGAAAATTACCATTTTCACGAAAATTACCATTTTCTAGAATATTACCATTTCCACGAATATTACCATTTTCACGAAAATTACCATTTTCACGAAAATTACCATTTTCACGAAAATTACCATTTTCACGAAAATTACCATTTTCACAAAAATTACCATTTTCACGAAAAATACCATTTTCACAAAAAATACCATTTTCACGAAAAATACCATTTTCACGAAAAATACTATATTTATTAAAAATAATATTTTTACGAAAATTACTATTTTTATGAAACCTACTATTTTTACGAAACCTACTATTTTTACGAAAAATACTTCTTGTACGTAAACTACCATTTTCACAAAAAAAAAACAATATTTTTTAAATTGTCTCTTATGTAATTTTAGACAATTTTTTTTTATGAAAGTGTAAGATATTGAAAAAAAAACCTGCGCAAACGTTACTTGTTGTAATCTTTTTTTGTGTTGAAATGTTTTCAAAATCTTCACAAATTTTGAATTTGATTTGTGGTTTGTTTTTTGAAGTCAAGTTTACTACAAATCCAAGCATTCGACCAAAATTTAGTTTTGTCGACAGTTTTTCGAAGTCAAAAGTCTAATTTTGCAAAGAATGAGTTGAAGCAACTGAGTGTTGTTTTGTTTTTTCGAAATATGTACATATATTAGGGCTGCTGTGAAAATTATACAACAAAAAAAAAAAAAACAAAGGTTTATTAAATAAAACACAAAAAATTGATATTGCCCAAGTTTTATTTTCTCGAAATCTGTCGCTGCTACAAAAAAAAAGTTTCACGATGTTTTTTGTATAGAATTTCGTAAGATACAATTTTCATATAAACACTTAAAAATAAAAAAAAACTAAAAGTAATATTTTCGCAAAAACTTAATATTTTTTCGAGTAATTAAGAAAAACTAAATGTTGTCCCTTTTAGCCCACAAAATCATACAGCCTATCCCGAATTAAGGGTATTTTATAAGGACATTCATAAGACATGCCAAAAACCTCTCCACCAAAACTCTCCACTCTACGAAAAGTAAAAATTTAATTATTCCGGGATAAATCAGTTACGAAAATTTTTATCTCCTGATATAAAAGTTTGTATCTTTGCTGAAGATTAAAGAAAACAGTAGATTTGTTGAAAAAGTGCTTAAACGAGTTGTACATTTTCGTTTTAATTTAATGATAATTTAATTTCAAAGCCTATGAAAATGTGGCTTCTAGCTCTCCCATCATACTTATTTATAATATTCCTCTCATCTTGTGCAAACCACTTTGTAAATGTGTTAATATTTTAATAATAATTAATCTCCACTCGTCGTTTCAGAATTCTTTTAAACATTTTATGTAGGTACATAATTTTAAAACAAGACAATGCGCCTCTTAAATTGCACTATGTCATGGTTACTTGCAACGACGACGATGAGCTCTTCCGTCAACAAGTTTAGTTCTTTAATAGCACTTATGTCATTTCTCAACAATCTATTACATTATCCTTTAAATTGCATAATCTCTTATTCCTCTTATAAAATTAAATTCCTTCTCCTCCTTCTCTTCTCTTTAAGTTCCCACTATATTATGTAAATATGCATAAGAATATTAACCACCAAAGACACACGACACAAACCTGCATTCATTCGAAAGAGTTTTAAAAGAGAAAAAAAACTTAAGCACCATGCGGATACATGTTTATATTTATTGTTCTTATGTATTTTTTTTGTCGTGGAATGGAATGACACGATGACGACGACGATGCACAAACATATTATCAACAACACTCACTGCGGAAACCCATCAAATGCTCCATTTAAATTAAATCGTTATGTGCAGCGCATTCCTGACACTTGTGAAAATTACTCATGCACATTTGCACCATATAGAGCAAGTGTCTCTGTGTGCTGCAAGAGAGGGTGCATTAAATATAACTACAAAGTATAACAGAAATAGTATAGGCATAGTAGAAGTTACTATATTTGCAAAAAAAAGGGGATGGTTTAACCCCCTTTGGTTGGTATAAATCCCGACGATCCCTAGCGACCACGTTTTTCTGCATTCCGACCTCTTTAAACACAAAATGGGTACACACACACACACGACATTTTTCATTGTTGCGTTCGGCATTGCGTAAAATAATAAATAAAAAAATAATCAAATATTTAAAAACCCCCACCCCACTTTATCACATTGAAAGCAAGCACAACAATGTATAAAATACATAACAAATGTACAAAAATACCTCAAGGGTTGTTATACATACAATTTTACTCGTATATACTGTCACCTACCATCAGCTTTAAGAATTTATCCTGACATGGCCACAATAGCTTAGATTATTATTTGTTTTTATTTTTTGTTTATAAATAAAACAAAATAAAAAAAAAAACTGAAAAAAATAAAAACACATAAATAAAGATAAAATGTTAAATGTACAAAAAAAAAATATAAATAAAATCGTCGAGACAAGAAAAATGGTTATAAATAGACAAAACACACTGCAAGATGCATAAACAACGCAATCGTTTCCTGTGCTCATTTCTACCATTGCATCGCATCAGCCAAAGCCAACCCCACCACCATCACCACCACTATCGCCACCAAACCCCTTCCCCCTATTCTTGTTACCTACTATACTCTCGCTCACTTCCTCCTCGATGCCGCCATTTTGCTTTCCTATTTTTATTACGCTGCTGTGCTCCTCCACATTGTTTTGTTTTATGGCCCCGGCACTGATCCTAGTCAGACGGGGAATGATAAATAAATAAATTATACTCACTCTTTGAGTTTATTTTTTATTTATTTTTTTTTTTTTTGCAAACAATGTATCTGCACTGTGTGTGGATTTTTATGGGACGCGGGCCGACCACCCTCTACCACCCCTCAAACCCCTATTCATACGAAGTGAAGGCTACTTTAAAATTTGCTTTAAACAAAAGAAGAATATTTTATTTTACAAGTTAAAAAAAAAAAAAAATAAGAGAAAAAAAAAAAAATAAAAATAAAAAAAAGAAAAGAAAGTCGTGTGTGTGTGTCGATAAATTTAACAAAGAACGGATGGATGGTTGGCAAGATTCGTGTGGGCTGTGTGGGAGTAGAATCGGGCAATGTGTGTTTAGAAGGCGTGAAGGTTGATGTTTATGGCGTTTAAATTGATTTGATAAATCAATAGGAATTTTTGTAAGAGCTTCCCTACCAGGCGGGATTTTTGCTTCTTCTTTTTTCTTTTTTTTTTGCTTTAGGTAATGATGATGATAGTAAAGTGTGTCATGTCTCGGAAATAGAAAATAAGTTGTGGGAAATTGTAGAGGTGGGCGTGGGAATGATATAAAAAGGGCTTATTTAGATGACATATAAAAAAAAATGACAAACGTCTATAATAAAATAGGTTTTCTATTCCGTCATAAATTTGAGTTACTGCAACTTTATTGCATAAAATATATGACTTGTCCAAATGAAAAGACTGCTATTACCAAATGAAATAAAAAAAATAATTTTAAATAATTTTATAAATCTTTAAATGGTCAGTATCGTCGTCTTTTTATGAGAACACCCTAGGTTCATAGTTTACTTGCCATATATACTAAAATTGATTCTAGGCAAGAATTGTTTTCGTGAAAAGATTAGTCTCGAAAGTTTGATCAAATATGACAAATACAATGATTGAGAAAATGAATAAAGCTGGTCCCGCAACTATTTCTGTCTGTTTTTTTCAGGTAAAACTAAAATTGCTGCGTCAAATTTGTGCATATTTATGGTAAATAGAATTTTATAATGTGTTTTTGACCAAAAAATATTTGCCTGAAAATAAAATTCTTCGTTAAATTACAAAATTCCTTAAATTAACTGAGTTTTCATTGACTGAACGAAAAATTTGTTTGCCTAATGAAAAACTTTACAAATTTTTCGTTGATAAATCTCTTACATTTATGAAAATCGATGTTAAATATTGTCGTTTTCATTTAATTCTTATCAAAAATCTAAAAAAATTTAAAATTTAACTGATAATTAACAAAAAAATAATTTCATTGTTTATTGAACAGGTTCATTATTAAATGAAGAAATTATACACTGACCCAACGAAGTCCACCATTGACATTCATTTTAATGAAAAATTTATTACGTTAACTAAATTTTTTAATTTTTTTTTTCACGTAAAGATTTGGTTCAGTGTACGTACATACACTCAGAGAAAATAGTGGGTAAGAATATTTAGAAAGTAACTAATTATCATGGTTTTATTTTTCAACACGGTTGATTATTTATGTTAAATATTTAACAGAGTATCAGATTTTAACGTGCATCGGTCGTTTCGAACGAACATAATTTAATATCAAATAATTTAATCCTGTTACATCAATAAGAACATCTGGATAAATTAGCTTAAATTACTACAGTCTTATCTAAATAATGACATTAGTCAAGGTTCCTGAGTTTTCTGCAACTTTATTGTAAATTTAACTAGATACTTGTTAAATTTTTACCAGATGTTTTTCCCTCTTAATAGAAAAAAATACCATACGAAAATTACATGCGAAAAAAGTAACATGCTAGAAATAAATCTCTTTCTCTACAAATGTATGTATGTATATATTTTAATAACACATTTTGGTAAGCAAATTTTGCGTTTCTTAATTTTCCGTTAAATTCACTTTTTTTATCAACGTCTTCTTATATTTGCGATCCCCAAAATACTGGTTGACAATGTTTCTTTTCAAGTTTTTATTCAATAAAAACATTATTTTAATTGGCGCCCAACATAAACCAATCCAATTTAAAAAAAAAAAACAATACAACAATTAATAAAAACAACCTTGTAATTAAGGTTAAGACACCCTGTTAAATACTATTTTTAGATTCTGAATATCAAAAACAAGCAAAAAAAATACACTCCCATATCTTTGAAGACGTGTGGAATTTTTATGACTCCTTGACTTGACATCATGGCCTTTTTGTTGTTGTTGTCCTTATCAATCGATACTTTATATTATTTATTTATTTTTTTATTACAGTACTCAAACGTCAGCCCATAAAAAAAAACAACACGTATAGGTAACGCTATATATAGAAGCAAAAACATCAGAAAACGTTCAAAAGGTTAACTAAAGGTTATCGCACAATTTATTGAACTTTTTTTTGCGGAAAAATATCATCAAAGAAAAAAAAAAAAAAGAAAATAAATCTTTTCGTAAAATATGATTAAATGAAATTCAATTCCGAGTCAATATAGTGATTTTCCGTTTTGTATATGTATCTCCCTGTCCCCTATATAATGTAAGTGGTATATATGTAGGATCCCATTTCATTAATACGATGACCAGTTGTTGCTGGTGCTATATCATTGCCAATAAAAAATCTAATTAAATTTATAATGAGAAAAAAATAATATATGACGAAGTTTTGTTATTTTTTTTATCTTCTCTTATTATTCGCCAACTGTGGAGGAAAGATTGCCGCTGATTTAATGATGTGAATGGGTTTTTATGGTCATATTTTGTTCGTCTTCTTATAATTTTTTTCTCTCTTCTGTCTTCTGTCTCCTGGTCCTGTCTCATTCTATCAGACCAAGGAGTAAGTATAAAGTTTCGTAGAGATTTATTTTTTTTTTTGGCTTTATAGGTTGTAACTTTTTTACGCGATTTTTATTGTCTGTTGTGTATAGCTGAAGCAATAAATCACGGAAGATTAGAAGGGGGAAGTAAAATTGAGCATTTTGGGTCATTGGCATTTTGTTTTTTTTTTTTTTTTGAAATGTTTGATCGTAATTTTATAATTTATTTATTATTTAAATTGGAAATAAATGACGTGATGTTAGAGAGACATTTTCGTTTTTAGATTATATTGTTAACCCTGTTATGAGTCACTGGTTCAAGGTTAAGTCACAACATTTTTGAACGACTTAACTCATTAATTTCCACCCTGAATTTATTCTAGAGATTCCAAAATGTAATATAATTTTTTACAGAAAAATCTGACGTATCTAATTTCAACTCTAACTAAGCCATCATGCCAAGGCTAATCAGGAGCTTGGTATCTATGTATAGTCTTTGAAAAAATGCGCTTGAGCATATTATGTTTGTATTTTTAATCTGAGAAATCTATTATTATTATTCTATGAATTATATAAATTCTTAAGCATGCTTAATTGTGGCCAAAAAAAAATATAGTTTTATTCAATGGAATATTAGGCGCTTCGAATGGATTTTCTCAAAGACGGAAATTACCGACAAGAAAGGAATTTTTCTATAAGATTTCTTTCATAGAGTTTCTCTGTTTCAGAATTGTTATTATTTCACAAAATTTTGCACAATTTTTTTTTATTTTAAAAACAATTTATTCCAAGCACTAAAATAACTTCATTTAAAAACACAATTAAAGAATTGCTTTTAAAAAAGCTATACAAAAAATATTTAAGTGTTTTTTAATATAATTTTCTATTTTATGTAATGGGTGATTTTTTAAGAGGTTTAGAACTTTAAAAAAAAAAAAAAACAAAAAAAATTCGAAAAAATGAATGAAATATTTATTTGAATCGATATTTTGAACCTTGCAATTTAATGTTTAAAGATAATTTCATGCAAATGTTGACCGCGGCTGCGTCTCAGGTAGCCCATCCGCTGAGTCCAATTTTGGCATACTCTTTCACACATATCGGCCGGTATCTCACGAATGAATGCATGGATGTTGGCTTCCAGTGCGTCAATCGAAGCGGGCTTGTCCCTATAGACATTAGCCTTGACATACCCCCACATTAAATAATCTAATGGTGTCAAATCGCACGATCTAGGCGGCCAATTGACCGGCCCGAAACGTGAAATTAACTGTTCACCAAACTCGCCTCGCAATTGCGCCATTGTTTCGCGTGCTGTGTGGCATGTGGCACCGTCTTGTTGAAACCACATATCATGCAAGTCAAGAACTTCCATTTAGGGCAAAAAAAAGTTTGTTATCATCGCTCGGTAGCGTTCACCATTGACAGTAACGCTGCGATTCGCATCATCTTTGAAGAAATATGGCCCAATAATGCCGCCGGCCCATAAACCGCACCAAACAGTGGCTTTTTCGGGATGCATTGGTAGCTGTTGCAATACTTCTGGCTGATCTTCACTCCAAATGCGGCAATTTTGCTTATTTACGTACCCATTCAACCAAAAATGAGCCTCATCGCTGAACACAATTTTTCGATAAACAACATTTCGAACCGAGCACGAATTTTGATAGTAAAATTCAATAATTTGCAAGCGTTGTTCATTTGTAAGACGATCCATGGTTAAATTGCAAACCAAACTGAAGCTGTTTGACAGTGACACAAGGTACTAAACACACGTCAGCTGTCAAAACCAGTGTTGCCAAAACCAAACCAGCTTAAAAATCACCCGTTATTAATTTGCTCCTCTCACCTTAATTGATTGACATAATGAATATAAAGTGGCCCAATATCTTAAAATCATTTTGATTTTGATATAATGTACCAGGAAAGAGAAAATTAAAACGCTTAACTCTTTAGATCGGTTTATTTCGAAAATGGTTATTTTTAAGAAGAAAAGTATCAGCATATTTTTTTGTAGGAAATTGTCTAAGGTACAAATTAGTCCTTGACATTTTTTCTGTACAACAAACCATTCGGGAGTTATTCTTGAAAAAAAAATGTGGGGCCTTTAACCCCCATAAATTTGTTAGCGGTCCTCATAACGATGGGGACTTTTGACCGTTTCTTAAGAACACCATGAAGAGGCTATATACCAAAATACAGCTTTCCGGCGAATATTTCCTAATTTAGCTGTTCCTATTTTTTAACTAAGTCTTGATTTTTTTCCATATCTTTTTTTTTTAATGTTTAGTTTGAAAATTAAATTCTTCATATAATACAAAAAAGTTAATTATTCTGGATATAATCTACTTTTTAGTACAAAAATTCCAAAAAATGATTAGATATTCATGGTATCTTCCATAGAACTGCTTTTCTACATGTACGTAGAAAAAACTTAAACAAATAAACATAAATTTGGTGGCGTGACAGCTCGTGAAAAACCAGGGACTTACGAATTTCAATGATTGCTGTGCGCGTGTTATTTGGAGGAATGGAGGGGACCTACAATTTTTTGACGAATCTGAACGGCTTATATTATAAAAATATATAAATTTATATACAAATATTTCCTGTTTTTTTTTTAGATTTGTAAACATCTATGCCGGTGAGAGGGTAAACTAAAAACGTAAGTCTTACGTGTAATACTTTCCGTGTCAAACATTACGTTTTAATTTGGTACGTTAAATAACAAAAGTCCGACACTTGGACGAATTTTGATGCTGGGACCGTGAGTCCTAGCACTTTCGTTGTCGACAAAATTGCATTGTTGGGAAAATAAAAACGTGTGCCTTTTACGTGGAGCACGTTACGTGGAATATGTTACGTGTCATATGTACGCGGTACGATATGTAAACCGAAATCTGTCACTCGGGCGAAAGTTAATGTTTACTCATCTTAACCGTGAGTCACGGCTGGCACACATTTTTTTTTTTTGCTGTCTTAGGCTGGGAATCGAAAAGAGATAAAACTTATGGATGACGAATTTGAGCTCGGCTGTCTACAAATGAACAAACCTCACAAGCGGATAAGCTCAGCAAAGCACCCTAAACAAGTCTGATCTATTTCAGCTCCCTCTTCTATCCTTGTACTTCTATATAGAACTGTACCATACATACTTATAAATTGAAACGGTTGACAACATTATTGTTATCTTAAAGATCTACAGCAGTAATTTTAAAAATTTGAGATTCTGCAACCCTTTAAACCGAACACCAGCCCAACAAAACAAAATTAAAAAAAGAAAAAAAATTCATTCCACATATCATTTTTGTATACCTAAACATAATTGCCTGCCCTATACCAACTTATATCATCATCGTAAATTAAATCCATCATCTCCATTTATAACTTCGCTATGCAGTAAATAAAATTCCTTTAACAAATAAAATGTTTCTCTACCAAATTGATTTATAATTGCGCTTGGATTCCATTAAATAAATATCCTTTCGCTGGAAATAACACAAAACCAAAACAAAATACAAAATAAACAAAAGAATCCATGCTCACGATTCTTCAATGAAACACGAAATGTATATATGTAAGTATACGGACTGTAAGGATGGATATAAAAACTCACCAACTGAAACTAAAAATAATAAAAAAAGTATAAAGTATAAAAAATAAAAAAGAAAAAAACTATTTTAATAACCAAAAATAAATCATCTCACTCGACTGGCAGCGTGCTGAGCTCGCCCAACGATTAAGCGAATGAACGCGACCCACTAACTTTAAAATGAAGAATGAGGAAGAAGGAAGAATATGGAGTATGAGGGAGGATGTTAAAGAGTCGGGTTGCCAGCATGTTTTTTTTTTTTTTTTTGTCTTCTTTTTTTCAAGTGAGAGGGATCAAATTACAACAATCTTGAAAATTGTATATATTCGAGTCGTAATGAGGTCAGTAGATCTGTTGGCCTTTTCAGAGGCAAGCGATGACGGGTTAACTTTTGTATGTAAATACATACATATATACGTCATTTTATACAAGGTTGAAACTTTGGTCAAAGAAAGATTTATGGCCATCAAAACAAAAGACTGCTACTCCGGATCGATCGATAAAGTTCTTATGTTAAGATTTTTTTTTTAATAAATAAAGACCTAATCCTCTGAACCGGAGTGTAAAACAGGTAAAGGATTTATCGACCTTATTGGTACATGGATGAAACTTTAGTCTCAAAAAAAGATGTATGATCATTAAATACCATACACGCTACACTCCGGTTCTTATGATTATGTATATCTTTAATTCATTTAAAAAAAAAATACAAATATGGATCAAATCGACCGAACTGGTGTGGCAGACTATTGCTTTTGTATTCGATGGCAATAAATATTTCTGTGACCAGAGTTTCAACCGATGAATTCAATGAATACGTTACCAGCTCTCGGTCTAATAGTGTGGAAGGTTCTAAAATACATATATATATATAAGAATATGGTCGCAGTTAAAAATTAAAATTTATAAAATAAAAAAATCAATATCACAACATAATTCAACGTTTAATCCAATTTTCGTAAAGTTTTTGTTTTAAAAAGTTTTAATTTTTGAAATTCAATAATAATGCTATGATGGCAACCCTATTCAAAACCTAAAGGATCTTATTGCAACGCATATAACTATGTGGGGGAGGGAGGACTTTAGCTAGGTAGGTAAAAACCATTGAGGCCGTCAGTAGTATAGTTTCCTCTTTTTTAATTGGATTTTCCAGTCTTTCATTCCACAAGCATAGATACCTATATACCAACTTCGACCGAAACCCAACTCAACCAACGAGGCAGAAAGTTTAAAGTTACAAAAGAACTATATACCTATACCCTACACTATAAAAAGGGCAATCCAAACGATACAGTTTTTTTTTTTATTTTTTTTTTTGCTTAAATGTAAAAGTGTGAATACCAAATGACTTAAATAAAAATAAAAAAAAAAACGATACACACACACACATGCAAACAATATCGGGAAGAGAACGAATTCCATGGTTCATGAATAACA
Source organism: Epistrophe eligans (assembly GCA_951394125.1). Lineage (NCBI taxonomy): Eukaryota > Metazoa > Arthropoda > Insecta > Diptera > Syrphidae > Epistrophe > Epistrophe eligans. Next base: position 30,127,041 of record OX596031.1, on the reverse strand, counting down.
GACAAAACGAAGATAAATATTAATGCGACCGAAGCGGCAGAGATGCAAAAATCTCATATCTCATGGGCATCGTTGTTGTCGGTCGGCCGGTCGATCGGTGGTGGTGGGGTGCCAGCGGCGGCGGTGATGGAGGCAATGGCGGTGGTGGCGGGCTGCTCGGCGGCGGCGTGATGTCTAAAAACACGATTTATTTAGCCATGGAAACTGGGTGCTTCTCTTCTGCTTATTTCTGCAATAACAACAAACAAACACAATATACGCTTGCCTATGAAAGTTATCGTTTATTTTTTTTTATTGTTTTGTTGCTAAATAAACGGGAAGAAGATTGGATTTTAATCTTTGTCTTTTGACCAAAGGATACACTAGAAACAAAAAAAAAAAAATCAACGACATATGGAAATTAATTTTACATCTAATATGTAGCTTGAACCCATTTGGGGCAATTTGTATACGCGCATGCCAATTTTCTGACTCGCAAAATTCGATAGGCTCTCATCTACAATTTATTCCCACTTTTATAAAATTTTAATTTTCTACTTTTGAACTCTTTAGAACGTTAAAATTTTGCAATTAAGCTTTAATTGACCTAATCCATGAATTGTGTTATTTTTCGCGCCCACTACCACGCCCACCTTTGTATATATGAAATATCTAAAGTTATATCCTTAGAAATTTTAAATTGTGTAATTTTTTTCTTAAAGTCGGCCTACTGTCCCACCTATATTTCTACATGACTTGTGATTTTTTAAAAATCTGCCTACTAAGAGAATTGTCTCAGTATCTAAAAACCGCCCATTACCATCATGCCCACATTTCTTACACTTGAATTTTTTACTTATTTAACATCCTTAAAGTAAACATTTTGTAATTAAGCTCTCTTTAAAATAAAGCGAGTTATGTTTAATTTTACATCCAAATTTTTTACCCACTGCCAGACCCATGTTTTTTTTAGAAAAACCTTTGTAATTAAGTTCCCTTGAACATTAAGCATTATATTTTGGAAAACCGCCTACCTCCATGCTGTTTAAAACTAAAGTATGACATGTTTAATTATTTTAAGAGCCTGCGTACTTCCACATCAACACTGTTCCTGTATTTTTTTTTTTTTTTTAGTTCTTAAAATAAAATTTATTTTGAGAAAAACTTTCTTGAACTTTTTTTTGTAAAACGTATCAAGGCGACCAGGATGTCCGCTATTTTTGGTTCTTATATAAATTTCTAAAAACATGAATAATTTTCAACTCAAAAATCCAAAATCAAGAAAATCTAAAATCCCGAAAATCCAATATCCTTGAAATTCATAATCCAGAAAGCGCAGAACTCAGAAAACCCATAATTAAATTGAAAATCCCAAAATCCTGAACTCCTAAAATCCTGATATCCTAAAATCCCGAAAATCCCAAAACCGCGAAACCAAAAGCGCAGAACCCCGAAAACCCAGAATCCAAAAAAAAAAAACTGAAATTCCAAAATCTAGAAAACACATAAAGCGCAGAACCCCGAAATACTCATAATCCAAAAACCCCAAAAAAAAAACAAATACCATAAAAGCTTAGGTAAATTGTTAAATAAATACTTAAATCTTCAATGGACAGTTATCTTTTTATTTAAAATTTTCACATTCGTTAACATTTAAGATTGTTTTCTCGATTTGGAAATTCCTCTATAATCTTTTAGAATTTTGGTTATGGGATGTTGAATTTTTATGAATTTAGGTTTTCTGGATTTTGGGTTTTCCGGATTGTGGGTTTTTTGGATTTAAGTATTTCTGGCATTTAAATTTTCGGGATTTTGACCCCAACCCATAATTTTTATGAAGTAAAGGGCGATGCAAAGTTCACCGGGCTCCTCTAGTTAATATTAAAAACGAAAATATGGACAACTTTTTGTCACTGATGTCAAATGGTATACTGTCATTTGTCAATGTAAAATCAACTTCTTATTTATAAAATCCTGTTCAATAACTTTTTGCTACCAGTGCCTACCAACTGCTGAATTAAAAACATAGTTTATAACATATACCTTTTTTATTATACAATATTAATCTACACCTCATTAATTAATTCTGTTAAACCTTTAAACTCATTATTTAATATTTTCTTTATTCTCTTATTTCAGGTATGTTAATCTGCATAATTAATCCATTCAATCTTCAAAACGATAAGTATTTTTAAATTTGATTATTATTCAATTTTGTTCTCACCTTTTAACAAAAGCCCATTAAAAAAAATACTCATAAAACAAAAATAAGTAAAAAAAAACAACAGAGAAATGCAAAGTATTTCACGGCCAACCGCATAAGATATAAAAAAAAAAAAAAAAACTTTATATTCATATCTTTATATTTATAAATGTTTATAAAATGTATCTATTTGAAATGATCAGTTTAAATGGGGATTTAAAAGTCAAATTTATATTTTTTTTTTAAATACCTGACTGACTCTATCTATATCTGTCTGCAAAGGAAAAAATCCAATTCGAAACGGTATCATGTCATAAAAATAAAAAAAAATTACAAAGGTATTTGTATGTATGTAGCTAAGCTATCTCACTTAACAATCGCTCCATTTATCATTATCTTAATGACAGAAGCAAATAAGGCAAAATCTTAAAATAAAATGAAATACAAATAAAAAAAAGTTTAACGATCGCTGACAGCAATATAAAATAAAAATAAAAATAAAACAAAATAAATACAAATTATACATCGAACACGTTTCTAAGACGGCAAATTTATTGAAACAACGACCTGTGTCTGGTATTTTACTTCCATTCACTTCTCTCACCCTCTCTCTGTCTTAAAAGTCTTATAGCATGCCCTGAGGGGACGTGTTATAGTCAGACGGTTTGAAAAATAAAAGAACTATTAAAACGTTTGCCAACTCAATAACCAGACCGTAACTTATTTTCTAATTTACAAATTCTTTGAATAATAAAATTTTTGCAAAAAAAAAAATAAATAAATTTATATCAAATACAAGATTTTTTTTTTTTAAGATAAAATTAAATTTAAGAATAAACATTTTAAATTGGTTAACAAAAAACTAGTTCCTGATGATTAAAAAAAAAGCAAAACAAAAAAGCGTATAACGAAGCGGTCACGTTAATTTTTCTTGACCCGTCATTCCTTGCTCAAGTTAATTTTTGGCTATCTTCATCATGATGTTCCTTTATTTTTCTATATCAAACTCAGATGGTCTTTGGCTCGAAATGATTGCTTTTTATCCGCATCCATACCAAATTAAATGTAAAAATAAACTATAGATTTTACGTCATTTTGTTATTTTGACTCCCTCTGAAGACAAAATAAAATACAGCAAACATCATGTTTTTTTTTAATAAATGATGCTTACCCTACAATGGAAATAATAAGTTATTCAAGTCGTGCGTCGTGTATATATCAGTTTAAGCCTTCTTGGGTCCTATCCACAAGCACGAAGCGAATTTTTTATTCTCTGGAAAAATTTATACCGCCGAAGATTTTTCTGCTGTTGAGAATTTCCCCCGAACAAAAATGCAATGAAATGACAGCTTAATTTCAATCGATACCAATACCCTTCTGATACCAATAAACTTCGGGAGAAACTTTATAGCATCATTTTCACTTGCGTGCGCCACCTCTTTTGCGGTGTTCTTCGAGCATCATTCACGTTCCTAAATTTTCAAAGGAGAACAAAATTTCCAGGCAAATTTTATTCGCGCTAACCCCATTTTCTCGTCCATTTGCTGATTAATTTATTTTAGCTTGTTGTAGTAGCCCGTGGCGTAATGGTTAGTGTGTTGGACTGTTACGCCGAAGGTTTTGGGTTGGTTTCCCAGCCTATACCACCTAAAAACAGAAATGTTTTTCACGGGTTACTGCCTCTTGGGAGGAATTGACAAATCCTCCGAGAGTCTCTCTTGTCATGAAAAAGTGCTCCTTACCATAGCTGTTCGGATTAGACAGAAAAATTGTACTAGCTGTTCGGATTCGGCAGAAAAATTGTAGGTCCCCTCTAGGCCTTGGTTCTACACGAGCTGTTGCGACGAACAATTTATTTTTTGACAAAGACCTAACAATACGATTAGACGGTCAACGCAAATGCAGAATATTTTCAATACGTTAACTGTTTCATTGACATTCGCATTGACACGAATCTTAGGGTCAATGCGTTGATTATTTTCTGGATACACGGTCACCTTATCAACGCATTAAGGACAAATCGACAAACTGCTCGTCAGCTCGTTGACTGCATTTCAACGTTGTCTGCATTTTAACGTTGTTTGCATTTCAACGTTGTTTGCATTTCAACTTTGTCTGGCTTTCAACGTTGACATAGCAACATTTTTCAACCCCTCATCGTATAGCCTACGTTGACCATGATCAGTTCAATTCCACAAATTTCTGACTTTGTATAGATGTTTTTCAATTCATCGACATCGTAGGTTGATGTCTTAGTGAAATTTGACAGTTTATAACTTGACAGATATATTTGACGTATTTTGAATATTTCGATCTAAATGTCATCCAAATCCCTAAAATCCGCTTTTTCTGGAGTAAAAAATTTGATATAAAAAGTTTGGATTTTCTAGACGTTTCTTAACCCATATTATTATTGTAACTATCCTTCAACAAAATTTGACACTTAAAAGCTTGACAGATAGGGAACAAAATATATTTTGACGTATATTGAGTATTTCGATCCAAATTTCATCCAAACGCCCTCAAAACGAATTCGATCTAAATATCATTCAAAAACATTTACATAAGTTAACCGTCTCATCGTAGCTTAATTTTTTAGTTAATTGCTTTAAATAAAAATCTTCCCCAAATTTTTAATTGATCTGTTCAATTCTTTCGAACGATGAAAAATTGAATTTCTTGAACTATAGGGCTTATTTTCGAACACTTCAAAAATGTATTTGGCTGAACCTTGTTGTAAGAGTTGCTTGTTCGTTTGAATTTTTAATGTTTTTTTTTTGAAATGCCAAAAACTGGTCTTTATAAATCTTAAAAAACAAAAGACAATTATCCATTGACGTTTAAACCGCTTTCACATATAACATCGATCCATCTTATTGGAACACCCTGGATAAACAACAAGTCTTCAGAATTCACGAACGCGAACTTTTTGTTGTTATTAATGATTTACCTATTATAAGTTTTAAACTACTGAAAACTTGCATCATACCCTAAAACGAAAACCAATTCGATGAAAAACCCATCAAAAGCTTGCACCAAAAAAAAAAACAACAAAAAACAAATCTAATCTCTTTGTAACAGTCGGCATTTTGTTCCTATACACATAATCTGCATTTACATGCGAATCACGAGCACAAAAAACCAAAACAATAAAAAACAAAAAACTACAACATTGTATCTCTCTGTCAGACACGATCTTAAATACAAACAGAAAAAAAGGAAAAGAAAAGAAAAAAGTATTTTCTGGCAACCGGCTTAGAATTTATTCAGCGTTCCCTGACGTGTGTATCGAAAGAATTCCTCTCGGGTTTTTCTTTTTTCATTATTTTTCTTTTTTTTTTTTTTTTCTTACCTGATGTTTATTTTTAGTCAGAGGTGCAAATTGACATGGCAATGGCCAAACAATTCCGAAGAATCGCCTTCAACGTATGAATGAATGAAATTTGTATTTATATATATTTTGTTATTTTCCTTCTTCTCCTATCTTGTGCTGCTTCGTCTCGAATGTCCATCTTGTATGCTTTCATCAAAGTCTAATGAAGAATTATTATCATTGTAGGTATATGTGAAAATGTAACACGTTATAAAAATTTAAATTGTGTTAATTATTTCCGCCTTCAAATTATTTTTGTATTTTTTTATTTTTTCTCTTTTAAATTAAGAAGAGTAAATATTTGAGTTTTAATTTTAAGGTGATCTATCTTTATTCACAAACACACGTGCGTGGATTTAGTTTGTTTTTCTTTGGATTTCTATAGAAGTTTTTTTTTTTTGACAATTTATGATGTCTGTGTCAAGGGTTGCATGCAATTGATTTATTTAATATTGTGAAATCAATTTTGAGCCCCTTTGAGGAGAAATGATAATGTTGACAAAAACTTTGTATTTGGTTAAATCAAAAAAACTTTGAAATTTCAATGGATGTATGTGATTTTTTTAGCTTTTGTCAGAATTGCAACATTGAATGTCATTAAAAATTAGCACTGTTTTATTATAGAGGGTCATTCATTTCGTGGTTTCAAGTTGGTAGCGCTGGCATTTGACAACTGTCAAATTCAGCTGTCATTTGAAATGTCATAATATTAGTTAAATGTTTGCTATTTACGATAATCGAACAACGCGTTAAAAATATTAAAACTTACTACAAATGTGGTAATTCAAACATAGATATTTTTTCGCGCATTACGCGATGATTATGGTTGCCATAATCAACGGACTACGCAAGCAATCGGTAAAATTTTGAAGAAATTTGAATAGAGTGGAAGCGTTACTGATGTCGTAAGGCCTGTGCATCATCGTAATGCACGCTCAGTCGAAAATATTGCTGCTGCAAGTGCAAGTTTTGCTGATGATCTGAATTTTATCGATTTTCCGGCGTTCGCAGCAATTAACCGATATTTTTTGGCCGGCGATTGAATACGAAGACTATTGAAATAAAAAAAAATAAATTTGGTGTCGTCACACCTCGTGGAAGAACCCGGGCTTAGTGATTTACAATTATTCCTATGTTTGTGTTATGAGCAGGAATGGAGGGGACCTACAATTATCCGGTCAAACCGAATGCCTAAGGTGAGAGGCCATTTTTCATGACTTAAAAAATACTCTTGGAGGATTTGTCAGTTCATCGTAAATCCAACACGTGAAAAATGACTTTCCTTGTTTGAATTTAACTGACCTTTTGACTTTTAAGGTTAAAATGTACCTATGACCTTAAGTTAATTTTTTTAAAGTAAAATTTCTTGGTCTACCGATTGCCGGTGTCGAAAACCGGGGGTTTCCTTTAAACAAAAACAAAAGCTGACTTTGAAATAACTTTGAAAGTTATCCTTATCATCAAGGTCAAAATCTAGGTCACCATTGAATTCCTTGTTACTAAAAGAAATATGTAACTTGAACTTTTTGAAAATTATCATACCTAAGGAAATATTCAGCTGCTCCGTTACTTTTATGACAACGTCTATGTTAACACAAAGGAAACAAAAAAAAAGTTATTGAGTTATTTTTATTTGCACTGGATGCAATAGGCGTGTTTTTTTGCAAGCCCGGTGGGAATTGCAGGAAAAAAACGACCACAGGGATTAGTGACAGCAACACAAAAAAAATGGAATTTTCATACAAACTATCGATAACAAGTATATAATTTATGCCGGTAACACAGTTTTTTTTTTGTAAGCTTAAGTTAAGCCCGGAGAATTATCTGGGTTTAGCTTAGCCCGTAGGGGATTAGTTGTTGTTGTATTTAACATGGTGATTGTTTAGCACCGACGTTTTTTTTTTCGACCAATTCCCTCTGGGCTTACAAAAAAACACGCCTAATATCTCTTTTATTTGAAGTCTTAAAGGTTCGTTATAAGATTTTTCCATTGATATGATCGTCATGCTATTTTTTAATAAGTTTCTACTCGCAGTATATTCTAAATCATTTAAAAAATTACCAATTTATATGTCCCATAGAAATTATTAGGTATACCGAATTTTCCAGTTTTAATTAAGTTAAATTACAGAATCCATTTCAGCTTCGTTACTGGTGTTACCATAAAAAACCAACGATTTGATAAATGCAATTGAAATTATTGCATACATTATTGCATTCTTCTTAAAAACTAACCTGAAATTTTGTCGGAGGTTGTTGTTTAATTAGGAGAACAAAAATATACAAACATTTAGTTCGAAATTGTTACTTAAGTGACAGGAAAATGTTACGTAAGTGACTAAAGTATTATTTTTACGCATTTAAAAATTTTATAATCAATATTAGGCACAAAGCGAAATGATTTTCATAGGTGCGTAATCATTCCTCAAACGAAGTAAGAACATTCACCCATTTGTAAAGTGAATTTTTTCTCATCACTTCAAAACGAAATTATTGTCCAATCTAGTGAGAATATTTACATTTAATTCGAACAAAAATAACAAAACTCAAAATCAATTGAAAAACAAAAACAAACGTGTGTGACATCGACTATGAATTCGGCCTCAGTAGGTATGCAATTGAAATTCTATGAAATTTAGTCTGAAAATAGACGATCACAAAATACTTTTAATATTTACCCAAATTGTTATCAATTTTATAAATTATTTTTTTTTTTATTTATAAAATAAATACATATTTTTTGTCACCGATGTTACACTTACCTACCATTTTATGAACCATCTGCGCATAAACTAAGTTTTTATTTACAACTGAATAACCAAATTTAACCAAAACAAGCTTAAAGTGTAAATAATGGAAAATGTTTCTCTAAAATTTACAAACCATAAAATTGTTTACAAAAAATGGAGCAAAATTTAAAATATATAAGTAGCTTTGTAAGTTGTTCTGACTGCGAATTAAGTAACAGCAAATTAATTCAATGATATTTTCGTCTTGAAAATAAAAAAATGCAGCTGTTTCAATATTTTTTCTTAATGTCTTTTGTTTAATATACCAAAGTCATATTTTGTGTTTTTTTCGTTGAACGCCGGTTTATGTAAAACTTACCCTACACTCCAAGTATTAATATATTTAAGAAAAAATGTTAAATTGATGAGAAAAGGTTTCTTCTTTTATTTTATTTTAAAACAATTTTGTTTCAGAAAATTTAAATAGAAATAATTTTAGCATAAATACAGAACGTTTGCTATTTATTGTTTATTTCTCAAAATTGTTTGCCTTAGAGCTATGTTATACAAAATAAAATGTGTGCCATTCAGACATTCATTTCATTCAACAACAAAACTATTCTCATTAATTTTTATTTAAAAAGAAATTTAAATTTCATATAATAGTTTGAGTTTGCAACGTTTTCTCGTTTTCGTCTGCACATGTATGTATGTACATAATGTATGTTCAATGTGTGCATTTTCACTTATCTCATCGATCGATGTAGATACATACGAAGAATACTTAATCGTGACGATTTAACTTTGTGGTTTAAAAAAAAAAGGAGAACGTGAACGTGAATAAATACAAAACAGAACACAAAACGATTTTGTTGCATCAGTGAATTTAAAAATGGAAATGCTTTTGGTAGTATAGTCAGGGAAATTGGTTTGTAAATCAACGTAAAGTTTTTACATATAACTCATGGTTATGACTTGAGTGTCATGATATAAATTCTATGCCTTACTAATAATCAATTTGACCTTATTTTCTGATGACATCTGCGATGGTTGCTTCCATGTTAGATAGCAGATTTTTGGCAATGGTGAAATAGCTATAATTCCCGTCTATAAAAACTTGGTGATTAATGTCTCATTTAAAACTTCAAATTTTTGGTATATTATCTCTAGCCAAAAGCTTAAATTGAGAACAACTGTTAATTAAAGATTTGCAAAAGAAAAATGAGAATTTTAAGAAAAATCTTTATGAAATTTTGGGGAATTTTTTTTTTTGTTTCAAGAGACATTTTTTTAAATCCTTAAAAATTTTGAACGAGCCGTTTTTTTTGTTTTCCTTTTAAAATAAAAAAATTAGCGAAACGAAGTCAACATCATCACATCCGAAATGCAACACTACTACCCCAGACTATAATCTGATGATTCTAAATTCAACTAACATGAAAAACACTTTTAATTAAAACAAATAAAAACAAAAAAATCAATTGTCTATCATTCAATCAGAGTGAAGATTTATTTATGAGATTCACCATGGTGCACTAACTGCGTGCGTATAGAGAGAGATGAGGTCACAGGGTCAAAGATATACATGTATAAAATTATTTAAAGATACAAGATACATTAAACAGATTTAACTTAGTATGTAGATACGATATATAAAAAGGATTATATAGAAGATGTGTGAATTTGTTGTTTTTTCGAATTTAAAGTACAAGTTTAATTTATTTTATTTGGAGCATGAATATGAAGAAATTCTTTTTGCCAATATATGTACGTCACTCGTTTTCGTTGTTGTTGTCCTTAGGCTGGAAATGAAAATTAACTAATTAAACGACGATTAAATGGCATAAAAAGATAATGTGTATTTTATAGACACATGGAAGAGAAAAAACTTCGTGAATTCAACCGTAATTAAAGTAGTTTGTTGAATGTTCTTATTTTGTATGTAAAAGCAAAGGTTCGTGTAAGTATATTGCCAATTTACACAAAAAAGTAATCGAATAATTTTAATTTATATGAAAAATTCGACGAAAAAGTTTTAGAAATTGAAAGTTGGAAATGAATTACAAAGTTCGACTTAGGTTTAGGTTAGGTTTAGGTTAGGTTTAGGTTAGGTTTAGGTTAGGTTTAGGTTAGGTTTAGGTTAGGTTTAGGTTAGGTTTAGGTTAGGTTTAGGTTAGGTTTAGGTTAGGTTTAGGTTAGGTTTAGGTTAGGTTTAGGTTAGGTTTAGGTTAGGTTTAGGTTAGGTTAGGTTTAGGTTAGGTTTAGGTTAGGTTTAGGTTAGGTTTAGGTTAGGTTTAGGTTAGGTTTAGGTTAGGTTTAGGTTAGGTTTAGGTTAGGTTTAGGTTAGGTTTAGGTTAGGTTTAGGTTAGGTTTAGGTTAGGTTTAGGTTAGGTTTAGGTTAGGTTTAGGTTAGGTTTAGGTTAGGTTTAGGTTAGGTTAGGTTTAGGTTAGGTTTAGGTTAGGTTTAGGTTAGGTTTAGGTTAGGTTTAGGTTAGGTTTAGGTTAGGTTTAGGTTAGGTTTAGGTTAGGTTTAGGTTAGATTTAGGTTAGGTTTAGGTTAGGTTTAGGTTAGGTTTAGGTTAGGTTTAGGTTAGGTTTAGGTTAGGTTAAGGTTAGGTTTAGGTTAGGTTTAGGTTAGGTTTAGGTTAGGTTTAGGTTTAGGTTTAGGTTAGGATTAGGTTAGGTTTAGGTTAGGTTAGGTTAGGTTTAGGTTAGGTTAAGGTTTAGGTTAGGTTTTGTCATACCGTCCATTAATTTGTGCGTTTAGAGCATAAACGGACAGTCGGATTTTTTCAAATTATAAAGTAAGCATTTTCATGATATTCCCAAGAAGGGAAATTCAAATTGCTGTTCATTTAAAACGGGTAGCTGTCCATACAACGAATACAGTTCTTTAAAATTTTCTTGAAAACAGGTCAAACTATTTTGATTAAACTTCAGAGTCTTTGCCAAAAAAATCGAATAAAGAAAATTATAAAAAAAAATTAATAACAAATCAGGCAAACAAATCAAATTTTTTAATACTTTTGACTTTCCAACATTTTATTCGTTATTGTTATCAATAAATTATTGAACCATTAACATTCATCTTCAGTATTTAGCTACATAATCGTTGCTGACCAAAAGTTTTTTTTTTTTTATTAAAATGAATTGTTATCTAAAATGAATTGATTTCCGTGAATTTATTTGAGTACCATACTTTCGACAACAGTTATAAGTATCAAAGTGTAACACTTTTGATTTCCATTGTTTTAGAATTTTTTTTTTATTATTTATTTATTTGCTAAAATTTATGATTAAAGAATGTGTTGTACTCATTGATCAAAATAAATTTTTGGGTACAATATTATAATTTATTATATGATAATCCTAAAGAAATAGTTTTTTTTTTTTTATTTTTAATATTTTAATTAAATATTTATATGCTTCTCGTTTGAAGTTTATTTTGCATGCATACCTTTTTTCATACATTTAAATTACGACCTATTAATATATTTTCACATTAAAATATACAAATTAATTCCTTTCCTTTTGCTTTGATGGGATTTTCTTATTTAGGTTAATCAATGTACATTATATAGAGATGAACAACCATAACAACCAAGAGATACTACCACAAAAGCCAAATCGTTTACTGTGAAATTAAAATTCGATTAACCCTAGAATTTAACCGCAAAGAGAACAAACTTGATACATACATAAAAAGAAAGAAAGAAAACAAAAAAAAAGGAATTTATGTCGACGTTTGTAATGTAATCCTTTTTTTTTATGATTTCCTTTCTAAATGAAACCTCATCTAAGTTAAAGAGAACTTTTGTTTTTTCATCGTCAGAATTGCACCTTTATCCTTTTAATATTATGTATTTTGTGCTAAATATAGAGCTGAATAATTTACTTCCTTTTTTTTTTAATCAATTAATTCACTAAGAATGGATTCTCTCATACATTTTTCGTAATTCGTAGCACATTTTCTATTACGATGGAATTTGTAATAACGTTGAATTTCCGCGTGAATGAAATTTCATTTAACAATTTTTATTCGCTTGCGTATTATTGCAAAAATATCAAAAGAATTTTAATTGATCATAAAAACTTTGTAATTCTGTCTGTCTGTCTTGCTGTCTGTCTGTCCTTTCGGCTGTAGCCTAAACGGGTGTGTTGATTTTCTTTAAACTTAAACCATACGTGTTTTTTCTTATTTTTTTAAGACCAGAAATAACGGTACCTGCCGTTCAATTTTTTTTTACTAAATTATGAAAACCTCTTTTTTCTCAAAAACGTGCCCACAACTTAAAAAAAAAAAATCAGTAATTTTTTTTACAAAAACGCTACAATTTATAAAAATTAATAAAAAAAAAACGTTTCAACGATTTAAAAAAAAATTACCTCTTAAATTGTGATTTGTGTAAAAAATCACTTGGTGTACATTTCGTCATCAATTTATTTCTAATTTTATTAATATTTTAAGATTTTTTCAGTCTAAACTGTAAATTCCATGCATATGTGCGAAGTGCAAGACAGCACGTTGCTATATTGTTCATATTTATGTACTCACATAATACTTCCTTAAACTAGGCTATATTTTTGGCAGGTGGCATAAAATATATGCTCCAATAACTATTTCTTTCATCAAATGAAAAGTTTTTAAAATTATTAAGACTTTAAAACCACAGTAGGTATGATCGCACATAAGAGCAAGTTCGTGCGACCCAGTCGTGCATTTTATTTTGATTATGTCTGGCTGTCATTTTAAAAGTTAAAGGTCGTGCTTATAAAAGAAGAAAACAAGATAATTTGAATAATATGCTCGACCGTGAAAGAACGAAGAACCCCTCATCCAGTGCAATAAAAAATCAAAACAAAAAAAACACAAAGAACTAATAATATAATTATTATTCTTGTATCTCATCATCATCACTTTCAAAACAAATTCAAAAATACAATGACCTCACATCACAATCCAATATTATTTTAATAAGAGGACCCAGTAATTTATTTTTGCTCATTCTCTGATCACGTTTTTATTGTGGTTGTCGTCTCTTAAATCATTATGCTACCCACACAACAAATTAAATCACTTCAACCGGATAAAAGCAGTTTTTTTTTTTTTTTTTAATTTTTAATTTGACAAAATAATAATAAATGATAAACCGAGAGTGGAATGTAATAAAGATTTTTATTGTTGTTGCTGATGTTGTTGTTGTTATTATGTATATACAATAAAAAAAAATTAGCAACAATTCTGATCTATCACAATGTTTCGATCATCAATCACAGTTAATTAACAGATGTTTGTTTATTTTAAGAAATGTGATCTTGTTTTGGGAGATTCAGAAAATGAAAAAAACAAGAATTCATAGACGATGTTAATTTAACTAAATGTTAAACCATAGCTACAAATATTTGAGTTTTTGTTTACGCCGACAGAACGTTTTCTATAAACATTCAATTCCAATAACTGTTTTAGGACGTGTTCTGAAAGTCATGTGTTCAGTTTATTGCGTTGTGGTAGACCATACGTCGAACCAGTTACTGCCAAAAATATTTCAAATGTACTAATTATTTTCTATATAATTAGATTATATGTATACATTTTTATTAAATTCAATTTTTTTTGTGTTTGTCTTCTATATTTTCGTGGGTCTCTTATCCGATTGAGTTAAAAATTTCAAGGTCTGTGCAAATTGGTTGCGAAAAGGTTTTTAAACTAGTTCTTACAAAATCCGCCCACTGCCACGCCCATTTTTTTCTTCATTTGAGTTTTTTTTAAATTCTTTTTTTAATCTTTTAACTAAGTTATCTTAAACTTAATGCATCTAATGTCTAATTCTCCCCCCCCCCTTTCAGAACGCTCACTTTAGTATTTTCTTCTCATTTAAAGTTTCTAGAAAGTTGAGAATTTTCAATTAGATTAAGAAACTTAAAGAAACGACAAAAGTGAATAATAATTCGCCTAATGCCACACCTAATCTTCTTATATCTATTTGATTTTCTTTTCCTTTTTAAATGTCTTTTAAAAACTGTACTTTCAATGGCAGTTGCAGTTGACAACAAATTAATTTCAAGCACATATTACATTGCATCATTTGTGTAGTAAATTTTTAAATTGTCTTAGACAAAAAATAAACTTTATTAAATAAAGCGAAAAGATATCAATTTAAATACCTATGTATTTATTTTCAACAGTATTTTTTCCCTTTTCTAAAATTTCCATCATTTTTCTTCGGACCTAAACAAATATTCTAGCTTCAAAACTTTTAACGAAACATCTGCATGGTTTCAAGGTCAGAAACAAGGTTGTTTTTTGAACTATTTGTTTATTGTTTTATTTAACTTTTTTTTCTTCATTTTTTTTTTATTTCATGTAAATAACTTTTGCGATAAAAACTTTTTCACAAAGAAACACAAATAAAAGGCTCAACAAAAAAAAAGGACAACTTCCGTACGCCATGTGACAAAAGTTTTAATTTCCGGACAAAAAAAAAAAAAAAATAAATAAAAACTTTTACATACATACCATTTTGTTTGGCACGATATTTAGGTTGCGTGTATTTGATAAATAAATAACGAGTAACCTGAAAATAAATACTTAAACTTATACAACATTTTTAAGGTCGGTCGATGAGAAAATAGTTACGATAGGTATAATAAAGGTGTTCGCAGCTTAAAGGGGCAATTTGAAGAGAAAAATTTGAATTTTATTTTAACACGATATTATGGGGCTGGTTGTTATATATTTCAAAAAACAAAAATTTGATTTGTTACATTTTCCTCAATTTATTTTGATAAGGCTTGGATGTTGTTTTACATTATGTTGATGGAATTATTTAATGATTAAATTCAAAAACAAAACAAATCATCCAATCTTCAAATACATTTTTTATTCAGTGATTTAATGGAGTTATTTAGAACTCAAACATCCATATTGTTGCTGAAACAATGAAACTACAGAAAAGTTTGAAACTCCGAACACAATTGCACAGGAGAGTATTGAAATGACATCATTTTCTAAGGGCAAGTTTAATAAACGTGGTTTATACTCGGATCCAGATTTTAAGCCACCGATTTCGGCGGATTAAATGAAGTTTAAGCAGGGTTCAAGTATGTGATTGATATAGCCTTTCATCAGATAAATAATTTTTGAATCCTGGATAAATCTCAGTTAATCCGCCGAAATCGGTTGGATTTAAAGCTTGATTTGAGGATGAACATGTTCTACATTAGACATAGGTTTTTAATTGTAGATATTGAGTTAAACCAGAGTAAGCTGTAAATAATTTTTTGTTTTGTTAAAAAATAGTCTAAGCGCGGACCTATCCAAACTTATTCATTTGACTCCCAAATAAACTCAAGAATTAAATTAATTAAAGGCTAATTTTAAAAAAGTTGATCCAATATTAGATCCATGGTTCAGCAATTTTTTCGTCGGATTAACTGGAATTCATCGATAATGGTCCAATGTTCAATGATTCCGCCGCAATGGCTAGGGTAATGTTGGGAGCATCGGCCGATACTGCCGTCGTCCTGGTGGGTTAGTTGCATATTGTACGGCTTCAGGCCCAAGTTTTGCACAAGGCCAAATTCTTGTAGGTACAAGACGAAAACATACTGCCTCGAGTCTCCCTGATTCCTAAATTTTGATATGCTATATTATTGAAACTTATTACAATCTCTATAATATAAAAATCAATTAAATTAATTTAGATTAAACAGATAATGTGAGTTTAAAATCAAAGTCAAAATAAGACCTACTTTTAAAAATGGCTCAAATAAAAATTGTTTTCCCTAAAATAGTTGATCGTACTACCTAATGATAGTTCACATGAAAATTTTTACTTGTTTTTAACAGTTGTGTGGAAAGTGTCTATCGCTAATTTGACTATAAAAATAAGTTTTGTTAAAAATACAGTAGATGACGGATGTAAAAAAGTCAAAAAATCCAAAAAAAATTCTTATGTCAGTGTTTTCTTATATACAAAAAAATTAATATAAGAAAGGAAATTCCTATATAAAAAAATTTATATGTACATAAAAGAAAATTTCTTATTTTCCTTATTATTTATTTTATTAAATATTTTTAATAAACCACAACAAACGATAAACAAAATTTAGCTGGCAGTTACAAAGATAGCTTGTGGAATGTGGCATTGTTCAATCAGTCACTTCTTTAACAGTTCAATAAGAGTGGGTTCAGAAAGTAAAAGAAAGTTAGAAAGTTAGCATCATTTGGATGCTTACACGGGAAAATTTCTTATAAACATTAAATTTTCTATGTAGTTAAATTTTGTATCAGAATAAAAGTATCTTGTACTATAGCATTTTTCTTATAACAGGTAAATTTAACACGTATCTTGATGGTAATGTGTTTAAGAATGTCTGTCGTATACGCTTTTTTTTCTTATATGAGACTTTCTTATATCCGTCATCTACTGTATTATGTTAAAAAAAAAACAGCTTGGTGACAATTTTAATAAAAATCGATCAAATCATTTTCGAAATATCTATTGAGTTTTCAAAAAAAAATAAATAAACTTTTTTTTTTTAATTCATAAAAATGTTGGTATACCTACCTACAATAAAGGAACCTGGAGACACTTGATTCTCTTGCATATTATTTACCACTACTATTTAAATTCTTCTAAACTTTCGCCGTAAAAAAAAAAATTATCAAATTCAGTTGAACCATTTTTGAGAAAAGGAAAATAAAAAAATAAAGAATTTTAACATATATGTACAGTACACCATATTAAAATTAACTTTTATTTTTTTTTTATCTGTGGAGCCATTTTGAAGAAAATAAGATGCTAAAAACAATATATAGCGGAAACCGTTATTTTTTAGTATTAAAATAAAAAAATAAAAAAAATGTGTCGAGAGGAATGCCCAAAAAACGCTATGTACCAATTTTCAAGAAAATCGATCTATCCGTTTAGGCTTCAGTCGAACAGACAGAAAGACAGATGTTTGAAAGAACTGCCAAACCCACATTTTTTGTCCTCCGTAGTTTCCACAGTTCGATTTTTTTACGAATCCATGCTATATAGTATGCTTACATAATATGTATGCATCTCAATTTAAAATATATCTATATATACAAATTAATCGTTCAGGAAGTCAAAAAGGTCGTATGACAATTAACTAGAATTAGATATATGATGGACTTTTACTCGAAAAGGCAATTCTGATTGGCTGTTCCTATTTTTTAAAAGGAGTAAGTGTTTTTGCATATAGGAATAAAGAATGAAAACTGACACTTTGTGACATTTTTGAAACTTAAAAGGTATAAATTGACATTCAAAGAATTTGTTTCTAAATTATTGTTGCCTCAAAATGAAAAACAAGAAGCTTCTAAGTCCATCCGAATACTATGAATTTGTATATATCAAGAATTTCAGTCACAACCCTTAGCTTTATTTAAAACATGTACATAATATGTAGATAGTTTTTGACAAAAGAGAACGTTCGAGAGAGAGTAAAAAATGCCATCTTATATTTGATTTGTCCAGAAAATTTCTGTGGAAAATCAAACATCGTAACGTGCTTGTCAATCACAATTAAGATAGGTATACGGAATATGTTCTTTGATTTTCTCTGAATTTACATTCCCGTCTCAACATTTTTGAGAAAATTTTATTTCGAATCTTTAAAAATTTAACAGTTTGCCAGTTTCTATTCAAACATTAAAGCAACGAACACAATTTAAGATGGTGTGTTTTTTTGCATTTAGCTAACACCTCTTATACTCATCACATTTAAGAATTCACGATTTTCCATTTAAGTTACACGTTCTGCTCGAGACCTCGTTAAGCTTGTGAAATTTTATTCTTTTTTCTGTGTAAACCAAAGAAATCGTGATTATCGTCATTTGTATTCAATATATATTTCTTTTTTTTTTTTTAGTTTTCCTTCTTTTTTTTTTTGTTGTATAGTTCGTTTAAATTTTAATGACACAAAAGAAATTAATTCATTTCCTTGAAGTGCATTTAAATTAGATTTGTCTCCTTCCCCCATGGCCCGACCGATTAACCGACCTCTTTTTATTTTAACTAACCACCCCTCCCCCAAGAGAATTTTTACTATCATCAGGCGTATTTGCATATCAAAAGACAGACAAAACTAAATGTGGTTTAGAGCAGTCTCACAGTCCATAAAATGAATCTACTACAATAATTGTTTTTTTTTTTTTTAACTTACATATAAATAAGTAATTAATAGTCTGTCGATGATAATAATAATAATAATAGTCCTGGCTTGGGTTGGCCTAGCCTGGCGTGGCTTGGCACCTACACCGCATTATTAATTAAAATGTGATTTCAGTCTGCAAAGCATTGCATTGCATTGGGTGACGTACGATGTGATGTTGAAATTTCAAAAGAACCTCAACTTAACTTAATGTTCTGTGCTCCCGCATAGATCTCACATTCCTGTATGTCGTTTTAAAACCATGAACCACAATATTCAACCATGTTAACTTATATAGACCGTTTTAACTGCTTGACAACTATTTATACCCTATAACCACGAACTCTTCGTTGCAGTATAGATCGTATAGATATACATTATACATACATATGTAGAGGTACATAAATAATTCCACTTCACTTGACTTTCAGTTAGGGAGCTTGTGACTGTTGATAAATTCACATTCAAGCCAAAAAAAATTCGATTTTAAATTTTATTCGAAATGATTTTCGAAAATTTCATATTTACTTCGAACTATCAAAATTGAAGGTGCTTATAACTACAACTGAACCAGTTTCACTAATAAAAAATTAGTTTTGAAAAAAAATCTACCCATTTTCAAAATATCGAATTTTCAAAAAACAAGTTTGAATTTTTTTTTTAATCAAAAATTTAATTTTTTCAAATTGAATTTTTTTTTACACAAGTGCTTCTTATAAGTTTAAATAATACTGCATATTTAAACTTATAAGAAGCTCTTGTGTAAAAAAAAATAATTAAAATTGGTTCAACAGATAATGAGTCGAAAACCCAAAAAATGGTTCTATGAGAGTTACCATTTTTAAACGATAGATACATTTTTTTCCCAATAATATGGTAGATCGTTCTGATATTAGTTCACACAAAAATTTTATTCAAAACCGTAGAACCCGTTTTTAAGAAAAAAAAGATTTTCGATACCGGTTTTTAAACATTTGTATAGGAAATACCGTATATTTGGTTATAAGAAAAAAATTTGTTTAAAATCTGCTAGATAATGTCAAAAAACTGCTAGGTGCTAAGTTTAATAAAAATCGACCAAGTCGTTTTCGAATTATAAAGTTCTCAAAAATAAATTTTAAACTTTTTTTAAAAATCCAATTTTTTTTTTTAATTTTGGTACACAATATTTTTAAAATTACAGTAAATATTCTCTATAAAAAAAATTGATCAAAACCAGTTGAACTGTTTTTGTGAAAATCGAAAATCAAAAAAGTGGTTCTATGGGAGGTACCGCAGTTAAAACCATTTTTCTGATTTTTTTTCCTATTAAATGGTAGCCCTTTTGTAAAGTTGGTGGAACGTTTTAAAAAATAAGATTTTCATTGCATGCTAAAAAATGTGTAGGGCAGGGGTTTACCGTTATTTTTTGTCTTAAAAAATTTAAAAAAAAATGTGATTTTAGAAAACTTTTCCCAACTTAATGCATTAGAGCGTTTTTCCAATAGATGTTTTGAAAAAATTGCAATATTCGAATTCTACGGATTTTCAATAAATTATTAAAGGTGACGAGTTATTTTTCTTTGTTATTTGACATAAAATTATAAAAATTATATACTTTTACTCTCGCTAGCTCCCTAACCACATCAACATTGTGCTTAAGTAATATATACTTGATTTCGATTAAGGCTATCGGAGCGAAGCGATATACTGAAGTGTTTTGTATGTCGCGCTGTTTAATCAAAATGCTCGTCGATTTGATTAATATGCGATAAAAATCTGTAATGTACTTGTTTTTTTTTTTTTTTAATTTTATTCTCCACCTCTTTCCACTATACTTGTCTGTCATGTTAAGTTAAACTCTTTGCCAGCGGGTCTCCTGCTGCTGTCATTTTTTGTTTTAATTTACTTTTATTTGTTTTATTAAAATAAAGGTTTTTTTTTGTTTAAAAAAAAAAGATGATTTAGGGTGTGTTTTGTATTCGTAAAAAAAAAATAAAGAATCGAACTCGGGATTCAAAAACAAAAACTGAAATTTTGGTGATAAAAGGATCAAAAATTTATTTTCGTTCCCAGAATTTCTGGTGAATTCATCTTAATTTTTCAGTGAAGTTCCTACTGGAAAGTAAGTTCGTTATTAAAACGTGATATAAAATTAAATTTAGATAATTTTTTTTTAAACATTTCTCCTTCTTCACAATTTGTATTTAAGATAAAAATTGAATGCGAACAAATTCATACGACCGATGTGTGAACTTTGTATTTTTTTTTCTGTTATGAGTTTTCGATATCAATTTCCCCCTGTTTACCACCTTTTATGTAGCTTGTAGCTCTATGCTTGTGTTTTGTATTCAATGGCCGCACACATTAAGTAATAATAAATCGATGGATGGATGGATTGATTGCCCCTTGTTAAACCTATGACTAAAGGCAAAACCCATACTTGAAACATTTTTATGTGTGTACATATATTTATATTCCAATGTATTGCAAAATTGTGAATGTTTTTCGGCTCTTAGTCACAGAGCTTCGTTTAAAAAAGAAACCAAGAAAGATGACAGAGACAGTTGAGGAGTTTTGTGTGGGAAGGGGGGGGGGGGGTGATGATGGGGGGAATGGGTACAACATGTTTAATACCCATAAATAATTTATGTTTGCTGATTTTATGCGATAGTGCGATGACTTGGTTTTCCGATTCATCCTCTTTTCACTTTATATATATTTTTTTGTTGTTGTGGTCTTATATTTTTTTTTTGTTGTTGTTGTGTTATATTTGTTGTCCTCTCTCGCTTCTTATCGTGTTTTGGTTTTTTTTTTTTATTTGTTTGTTGATTGGTTAAAGCTTGTTTTTTTTTTGCTTCTATTTTATTTTTTTTTTTCAATTCTATACCACGCATTCCATCTATGAATATATCTTTTTTGCCTTTTTCGCTGCAGCTTATGCGCTGCAGTAGTGTGTTGGCAGTTCAGTAAAAAAAAGTATAAAAAAAATTAATATATTCTCTTAGTATTTTTTTTTTTGTTTTGTTCATTGTTATCATCTCATCTTTGTATCGTATCTTCCATAATAATGAGAACAAAAAGTAAAAAAAAAACAAAAATACATTGAAAGCAAAACAATGGCATGCAGATATTAATGTACCAACTAATTTGAAATGCAAGAGCATTGCCAGAAAGAAGAAAATATTATTTTTTTTTAAGGAATAGTTTTTTTGCTGGTTTTAAAAATAAAGTTCATTATAAAATAAAACGCTTTATGAAAGAAGTTAAAAAATTCTCCAAATTCACAATATCTTCATATAGTTCATTGTGAATTTTGTAATTTTTATAACTATGGTAATTTATTGATTAAAACATTTAAATGTATGCTCAAATGTAGTTACTTGCATGATGTACCTACCTATTAAAGGAGGAACATGTTAGAAAATATTATTAATATTAATAATAAATAAAATAATAATAAAAAAGTAAAAATTACCCTATTGTTAAAAATGGAACGATACACGATACACAATCAACAACACATTGAAATTGTTAAAATTCACTTCAAAAATGATGCTACGTGCCACACAAGCAACGAAATAATTGTAATTTTGCAATTAAAGTTTCCTGAACGTGTTACTTCTCGAAGAGATGATCACAATTGACCACCGAGATTTTGTAATTTAACACCTTTAAATTTTTTTTCTTTGCGGCCACGTGAAAGATAAGGTCTATGCCAATGCTCCACAATCAATTCGTAGCGGCCATTTGCTGTATCGTTTTCCATTGTTAATGGCATACCTTTCTCACTTTACAATGAAATACAAAATTTATATTTGATTGTTTGTCAAAGTCTAAAGCTCTAACAAAATTCGGACGTATTTCCCTTCACAGCAGCACTTCCCTCTAATTTGTCTGTTTTATTTTTTGAGTACATTTATTTTGTTTTACTCCTCTTGGTCGGAGAGAAAAATTGTATAGACAAAAAGTATTAAACTTTTTATTTGGAAAATTGTTGTGCTAAGTTCGACTTTATGTTATTATTTTTTTTTTTTAAGTTAGATAGAAACATCATTTTTTTTAATAATTAAGTCTGGGTAATTTTTAGGAGCTTTGGCGCCCTCTATCTTTTAAGGAAATAACTACAGAAAGTCGAACCTAAGGCAACAAATTCGAAGATTAAAAATTTTTAATTTTTTGATTTCTTTTTTTTTCATTTCGAGTTTTAAAAGTAGGGTAACTACAGTCGACTCCCTCTAAGTCAATTTACCTTTAACTAGAATTTCTTAGCCATATTTTGGAAGTACCTTCAATTTTCCATACAAAAATCATCCTGTAAGTTCCTTCCAATTAGAATACATTCTTTCGATTTAAGAATTACATATATTAAAAACGCATTTTAAATGTTTCAGTCTAAGCCATAAAATCATGAACCTTCTCTTTTTTTATTTAATTTTTTTAACCTTATTTTTAAATTCAATATTAATCCATATTTTTTCGAATTTTTTCCAAAAATCCCTCTAACTTCGAACTAATTTCGATATCCCGTGAAAATTCGATTTAGAGGAAGTCGAGTGTAATGGAAAACTATGAAAACAATCGACAAATATTTCTTTTTTTTTTTCATTTTGATTTTCATTGTTCCTTTAATTAGTTTGTAAAACTTTGATCATTATAGAGAAATAGTTCAATGGATCAATTTCAAAAAAGAGCATTGGTGGTATATTTGTTTGCAAAACCACATACCAATATAAGCCAATATTAGTCATCAATATTTTTAAGCAACGAAAAATTTGCTAAAAGTCTATTAAAATTAGTTTTTTTCTATTAACTGTGAGGGGTCGAACAAAATAATCGTTATAAAGTTTTGAAAGGATATTTTTAGAAAACTAATTCAAGTTTTCAAAACTACCCTTAAATTTTCTTTGGAATCATTTGCGATATTTGATAACCAAAGTCTCTTTTTTATTCAGATATCTCAAGCAAAAACAACAAATCAATCAATCATATCAAGCAATCAAAAAAATCCAAGTTATAAAGCTGAATAAAAAAGTTATCTGACCAATACATTTGGTAAGGAAAATAAAAATCTTAAAAAATATAAACATTTGTGTCTCTTAGTTACTCAATAAACATCTGCTATAAAACCTCAGCAAACAAAAAAAAAAATGAAACTAGAATGCTTTTTTGTTTTATCTCAGGGCAAGAGTATGATAATTGTGGCGCCAAGAAATGATAACGGTTTTTTGTAGAACACTTTAATACGAGCATTTTTTTACCATGGGAAGGGGGTCTATCTCCCCCCGTTTGGCCGGGAGGGGCAATTCATTAAAACAGTACTAAAAATGGAAAAAAAATACATTAAAAAATAACGGTAACACCTACAATTAAGTATTTTACCTTTTTTTTAAAAGCCAATAGTTCTATTAGACAGTTTTTAAATCAAGTGAAATCTATTCATAGTTTTTGAAAAAACGACTTTCAAACTCAAAATTTGGGGAAAACAAATTTAACAAAAATGTTTAAAGTGTAATTTTTCAAAGCTTAAAACTAAATGATTTTAATTCTTCTAGTTTTTGAGAACATTGAAAAATGCATTTTTTTTTATTTAGATAATAAAATTTTGTTTTGCTTGAGTATTTACGTTGTTTTATTTTGATAGTAATAATAGAATATGGATTAATTCTTATACAAATTGACTCTATAAGATGAAAACAAAACCTCGGGTGGCCGGCTTATTTACTGTACTATACTTACTAGAAAGAATTCAACCCCCCCTTTGTTTTAGAAAAAAAACCGTTCTCATTTCTTGGCGCCTAAGTTATCATACTCTCCCCCATCTTAGGCACACATCTCTCCAAAAAAATATTAAAACTGAACTAAACAAATATTCCCTCAATTTTTTTTTTTGCTAAGTGTATAAATTGATTTATTTATTTGTTTTTAAGATTTTTTTTATAAATTTATTTTGTCATTTAAAATAAACATAATTATATTCCTAATATATATATATTTTATATCACCTGGCAACATCTTTCACCTGCTCTAATAAAAAAAAAACATAAAACAAGCAAACTAACGTCATTCAGAAGCAGTGCAGCACTACACAAATAAATAAACGAGTGTCATGTTCCCTGTTTTAATTTTGCTCCTTCTTGTTCTATTTTTCTTTTATTTTGTACATCTTTTGCTTATCCATGCCTTTGCTCCAGTCTCTCGCTTTACATTCTTACTTTCCTGTTTCATTTTAATTTTTTGTTTTATGTCAAAAACCACATCCGTGCATGCAATTTTTTTTTTTTTTTTCAAATTTTTCATCTTTGAAATAATAAAGAAGAAAAAATATTGTGTCTCGTCTTCATTTTGCTTCTTATTCCCAACAGTGCCACTCTAATAGGAGCCACCTCCCCCCCCCCCTCCCCCCTCTTTTTGCTAACATCACTTTTCCCTCCCCCAACACACCGAAACCTGCACTTCATTTCCTTTTATTGGTTATGTTGTATATATACACATACATATATATATTTGCCTTTAGATTTGTTTTCTTCTTCGTCTAGTTGTTCGCATGGTTTTCATTTTGTTTTGTTGCATTCCTTTCATTCACATTCTGTTAACAATAACAAGATATTTTCTTCTTGTTGTTTTTTAAAAAAAAAAAAATAATTTATGATGTTTTCAAGTTAAGTTAAGACAAAGTTGCCGTAGTGTGGAGGTTTTAAGTATTTAAGCCAATTTATTGGCAAAGAGATTATCGTCTTGACTACGAGAATAAAACGATTATAATTGGAAATTGTTTGAATATGATAAACAAAAATCTTATTGCACACTTTATCAACTGATTACTCAAAGAATAAAAAAAAAAATATCAGATTAAAACGCGCCATGTTTTTCTAGACAAAAATCTATATAAATCGTTTTATAGGATCTTTATATAATTCCTTGTAAAGATTTTAAAATAAGGTATTTGAATTTTCCATTGGAAATAAAATGCCTTAATTTAATTTGAATAAATATCCAATAAATACATAAAAATCGTGGAAAATCCTTAATTTTTGTTTTCAAATTGAGATATAGCAGTGAACACACACAAAATATGTACAGCTATACAAATACAGCTATTACAATAATACCCAAAAAAATACCTACACGTAAACAAAAATATATTTTTTTTTTCTAAGAAAATTACAAAATGTTTCTTACACCACAACACGTCTTGTCTTGTTATCTAAAGTGAAGTTTACTTAGCTCGAAATTTAGGTCATTATTTGTTTTTTCTGAAATATACTTACTCGTGTCAATGGGTCCGTTACCGTTCTTTAATTTTGTGTGAATGTGGTTGAATTTCAGTCTGAAGTCGTTCATGTGCCCCAAAATATTCGTAGGTTCACAGTTCTAACAAAAAAAAAAAAGATTTCCCTTTCACAAAACGAAATAAATTTCTCATTTTTTGTGCTTTTTTCAAATTTAATTTCTGTGGACAAAAATTCACAGTTTAAATAAATGTCACTTCCTACGTAAAGAGTAAAAAAAAAAAGATGAAAAACAAATATATTGTTTTGTGTGTCATTCATATAAATAAATTTTTTTTCAAAGTTTTGATATTTTTGAAAGAATTTGACTCACAATCTTCAAAATTTGACACTTTGTGAATATCTGTACAAAAATTTAAGGATCAGGTTGTGTTCAATTTCGATTTTAAAAGCGAAATATTTAAAATAATACAATTATCATTTTAGTGGGTCACTAGGGCGTATGTGGAATAAAATAAAATTTAATTTCAATTTTCCTTTTTCTTGATATTTTGTGAGGAATACTATTTTTATAATACAAAATATTTTATTGGCAGGTTCCGCCAATTTTGGGCTTACTAAATAATAGCAATTTTGAAAAACAATAAACAAAAATTAACCTTCTCGCTCTCTTAAAAATCCAAATACGAAATTATTTTTCTTTATGACATTTATCCGTGCAAACCACTAAAAACACTCGCTTGTAAAGTTTATAAACGCATGTGAAGTTTACAATCGTTACTGATGTGACAACTTTCACTTATTTCCATCCCATGTCTGTTATCTTATACTGTCTATCCAATGCCAATCGAATTTCTAATCAAAATTTTATTGAATTTAAAAATTATACTGAGTTTTAAGGTTGTGTCGTAACCGTAACAAAAATCTATCATTTAATTTTTATCTCATTTTGTTATTGAAATTTACAGTGCAGTGCATATATAATTTCATAGAAATCTCCTCTATATGTGAATTTTCTCCACTTTAACTAAGAAATTAATTCCCATTAGAGTGAGAAATTACTCCACTTTTAAGT
Source organism: Epistrophe eligans (assembly GCA_951394125.1). Lineage (NCBI taxonomy): Eukaryota > Metazoa > Arthropoda > Insecta > Diptera > Syrphidae > Epistrophe > Epistrophe eligans. Next base: position 30,100,289 of record OX596031.1, on the reverse strand, counting down.
GACACTTAAGTTCAAAATATTTTCCATTTTGTGTGAGAAATGATCTGAACACTTCTATGGCAATAAATTTCCATTTGAATTTAATTTATTATATTTAGTTTAAGCATAAAAATCATACTTAGTCACATTCGTAACAATAAATTGTCACATCTGTGTTCAAATTTTGAACAATTTTTAAAAATATTTTTTTAATTATTAACCAGCATTAAATACTAAATTACAGTATTAATATTTAAACAAGAATGAAACATAATATTCATTCAATATTTGACTTTAAATGAATATTACCAATGGAATATCATTGACAAATCACCTATTTTCTTAAGTCACACCCGTAACAACTGCCGTAACATACAACTCAAAAGATATTCAGTATTTTACTGAATTTAGGTAGGTCCCCCTTGGTTTGACCTTCACGCCAAAGCAGAGACATGTACTATTGTGTGTCACATACGTAACAATTGAAACATCCTCCTAGAAAATAGTGTAGATTCTGATTTATTCTCTTTCTACTATGAAGTGCATATATTTAGAGTAACTTCTTCATAAAAGAACAAATTGATTGATAAATCACTTTATTTTATTGCCACATTACGTCTAACGTCAAGTAATTTGCCATCACCACCCACAGAAAAAAAAATCAATTTATTTATCATTCATTAAAATCTGCAACTTTCTTAAAATATCACAATGGCAACTCTAATTGAAACCCATCATTCAATGTTGTATATATGTTCATATCTTGCTTTCCCGCATTAAAACAAAACTTCATCTCGACACATAAACAAACACACAACGTCGTCGTTAGTTGTCGGTCGTCATCCATCGTCTGATACGAACGTGAGACTTTCAAAGACTTCTTATTTATTTTCTTCACAATAAAAGAGAAAAATAGTAGCTATACCTACTCGTACATACATATACTTAATTTTTTTTTCCTCTCAAAGTCATTACATTAAATAACTAGCGCCGCGCACTTCAACTAGTACAAAACTTTTGTGTTTTATTTGAATTTGTTTTTTTTTTTTTTTTTTTTTGTGAATACAAAGAATTAAAAGAGAAAAAAAAATAAATATAATTTTGGGGTGAATAGCTCACCCTAGTTATAAAGCTGTTATTTAGTAGAACATCTACCTACATCCCGAAACGAAGACGCCGCCGCTGCCGTTGCCGCGCGCACCGCATCGTAACGTAACGACACAAAAAGCCGATGACTACGACAACGAAGAATATTATACGAAGCACCAAATAAGCTTTATCTCTTTCAAAACACACATATAAAGATAGATAGATAGATATTTATTTTTTTATAGATACTTTTTGTATCTCATAGGTTATTATTCTATTTGTTGTCATAGCGAGCGCTCGCTACCGTCCGTTGTCGTCGTTGTCTTCATCGTTGTCGTCGTCGTCATCGTATACTCGTGTCGTCGATTGGAAAAACTCATGTTTTAGGATGGTGTGTGCGCCACAACAACCAAGTGTGGGACAAAGCAGCACCAGAAGGAGGAGGACGCAGTGAGGCAGGCGGCAGTTGTGACTTTATCGCTTCTAGTGTATTCAGTCGCTCTTGAGAGCAGTGAGTTACGAACTGCTGTAGGCTGTGAACGCGCCTCGCGATCCGACTCTCTATATATGTGCGCAAAACTTTATTTCTTGTTATAATTTTTTTCTTTTATTTCTCCTTCACATAATTATATGAAAATAACAGAAACAAAAAAAAAAAAGAAACGATTTATTAAATCGTCTTCGGAAATAGGTTCTCCCGCTTGTGTGTCAATTAGAAAAAAAAAATCAAAAAAAATCACGGTATCTTTGAGATACATCAGTGATAACACAGAGGGTTAAAAGATACAGATAGCTTGTGCTATCTTAATCAAATACAACAAAAAATAATAAATAAAAAAATTAAGTCGAATTTATGGCTTTGAGTGCAAAATTTATTTAAAAAGAAAAAAATTTATTTATGTGCAAACAATTTTTAATTTATTTTAACAAGTGTGTTTTTTTTTTATAGCACATTTAAAGTGTATTGTTGTTATACAAGTGGGTGTTTTATTGAAATTTTAAATCTGTCTTTTGATCTGCCCTAAACAAATTACAATCAACCAACCCATCAGTCGGTCTCGGTATATACGAATACCCATATAGAGATGTTGATACAAAAAAAATAATTATTTAAATTTATTCATCATCTTTGTGTCAGCTTCAACGGTATTTCGTTTATTTTAAATTATAATTTTCAAACGGATAAAAATGTAAAACAAAAAAAAAGCATAAATCATTTGAATAATTAATTTGCTTAATGAGTTCGTGTTCTCGTTCCATGTCGAGAGATTTATTAATAATTTTCTCCTACTATTCCCTTCTCCTTCTCCTAGTCTTCGACGCCGTCGTTGCCCCATCATTCGAGAGGGGAGATTTTTGTGTGTTAAATTGTTCGTGTTAGTGATTCGAAAAAAAAAAAATAATAATACAAAAAAAAAAAAAGAATGTTAATACTTCAATTAAAATTTTAATTTTTTTTCTTTCTTTGTTGTTGTATAAATAGCCATAAATTTTTTTACAAGGTGTTCATGTAGATAATTGCAAAGTGGGAAAATAAAAATAGAAATTAAAAAAAATAACGCCGATAAATATATTAAAATAATTAAATATTTTTTAATAATTGTTTTTAATTGGCTTGGTGAAAAAAAAAGAAAACAAAATTAGAGTGTGTGTGTTTATGTGAAAATTTGGCAATTAATATAATTTAAGGTATTAGTGAGTTTTTGTAACAATGGCCGGAATTGATGGATTAATAACACCGGCAACACAAACACAAACAACTCAACCTCCAGCTGCTAATAGACCAGCTACAAATAATAAAGATTTACATAATGTTTGGAAGGATTACACAAAACTCAAAACTTATTTGATTTTAAAGGATAAACAAAATGAAAAGGTATAGTTATGTGTAGTTGTTTGTATAGTTACATACATACATAGGTACTTAGTATTGATTTTCTTGCAATGTTGATGTTTGTGTTGTGTTCTTGATGGTGGGTTGATGTTGGAATGTTTTATGATGATTTGTGAATATTGATATTGCACTGTGATAACCTTGACCTCTTTTCTCTCTCTTTCTCTCTTGTATGATTAAAATCTCTACATAGCACAAGCTTGTTGATAAAGTTGGACAAGGCTTTGATGGAAAGTTTTGCATTTTAATATTTGCATAAGGTTATTATATGTGGCACTGAAGCCAAGTACATACTTGGTTTGAATGAAAATGTGATACATTTAGGTACCTATACATATTAGGGTTGGTCGAATGAAATCACCATTTTGTTGTTGTTGTGAAATCGTGAAAATTGGGGTTTGCTTGGTGCCTTAATAAAAACATTCAAAAATATTATTAACATTTTTAGTTTTTGATATAATGTGGCACAAAAGTTTAAAGCCGTTGTAAATGGCGGTAGACCTAATAGACGTTGATATTTTGTCAAGTAAACAGATAAAGGGTCATTCGTTTTTCGTTTTAGAAAGTAAAGTTAAATAAAACACACACAGCGATATACATTTTTGAGGAAAATTTTATTTCGTTATAAAGTTTAGACTTTGTCCATTAAGTGTGAAAAACAGCATTAAATGGCCGCCTCGGGAAGATTCGCAGCATGCGATACTTTTGAGGTTATTTTAAACCACTTTTTCGCACATTTCGGGCGGTATCTCGGCCATAACATGAGAAATGTTGGTTTTTAATGCGTCTAGAGTTCGGGGATAAACACTGTCTTTTTCGTAGCTCCATAGAAAAAAATCTATCGGTGTCAAACCACATGATCTTGGTGGCCAATTGACGTCGCCAAAACGTGAAATTACGCGCCCAGGAAATTTTTCACGCAATAAAGCCATAATTGGTCGTGTCGTGTGGCTTGTTGCCCCGTCTTGTTGGAACCACATATCGTTGAAGTCATAATCTTCAAATGCCGGCAAAAAAAAAAAAATCGTTCAATTGCTGCGACCGCCGAGAAATCGATAAATTCGGATCATCAGCAACACTTGCACTTGCAGCAGCAATATTTTCGACTGAGCGTGCATTACGATCATGCACAGGCCTTACGACATCAGTAACGCTTCCACTCTTTTCAAATTTCTTCAAAATTTTACCGATTGCTATGCGTAGTCGGTCGATTATGACGACCATAATCTTAGCGCGAAAAGTGGTTACATTTGAATCACCACTTTTGCGATCCATTATCATAAATGGCAAATGACACTTCCAATGACAGCTGAGTTTGACAGGTGTCTAATGTCAGCGTTACCAACTTGAAACCACGAAATGAATGACCCTCTACAAAATACACGCCAACAAAACATTAATCCACTATAATCCTAAAGAATGTGGAATAATTGTTTAGATTTTGACATTTGCCGCTATTTGCAACCGGCGGCGGCGGTGGTGACAACTTTTGAACCACCTTGTATGAGAAAATAATTTAAACTTTCAAAATTTATTAATTGTTAAACTAAAAAAAAAATTCTTTGGAAATATTTTTATAGGAAATGAGATACCCTACAAAATAAGGTGTTAATTGTTTAGTTGAGAAAGGAAAAACTTAAATTTCAATAAATTCTCCAACAAAAATGTGTCGGGATTTTCCCTTTTTTAGAATTCGACTTAATTTGTAAATATATTCCAATAAATTAGTCTAATTTATTAATTTAATAAACCTAAAAGAACCACGCCGCTTTAAATCCAAACCATTATGACGTTTCTCTTTTAATCGTCAGTTGGGATGACAAATAGATTCTGACATTATTTAGATCTGTTTATGTATTTGAACTTTCGTCACAATATTATTTATTTATGCATACAATCAATCATCTGCACGAAATTTTCAACTTCAACTTTTACAGCTTCTTTTTGAAACAAAATTTAAATGAAAAATAGAAAAAAAATTATTATAGACTTATTTAAAAAATTAGGTAATTATAATTCATCACCAATTGAAGTTCTTACTTAGCGTACAAAATAATTATTCATTTATGGAAAATTATGCATGAGTTGAATTCATTGGCACACAATTTTTGACGATTAAGTATGATGTTAAAATTTTTTTTTAATATGATGCTAGGTTAAAAACAGGTATTTTCCAAATTTAAGACGAGTTAGCATCGTGCTATTTTTTTTATTTTTGTTAAAACTTAAATCACCAAATGTCTATTTTATCTTTTCAATCGTCATCAAGTTGAACTTAACGAATGCAAAAACTTTTGCAATAAGCTGTATCAAATTTTGAAATGATTTTGATGCTGAAATAAAAAGGAATAGCTTTTTTCATTCATTGGACATGGGGCTCTCTTTTTGCTTAGTCAATCGCATGAAAAGTTTTTGCTAATAAATACAGTTTTATAATTTCATATGAGTACTTTTGATTTCTACGCATAGACTTTAGTATAAAATCTGTGAGTGTACTTGAATAAACATAGATTTAAAATTGCTTTTAACAGTCCACATAAATCAACGTTCGTACCGGCATTCTCACTTGGTGCATTCACATTTAATACTGTTCAATCTTCAATGCGATTAAAGCCGGTTTAATTAATAAATTTTGCGGCGGCGGCGGCGGCGGCGGCGGCCGGCCTTAAAAGTTCTATTCAAAATTATATTCTGTTGTTTTACTTTGTGAAAACATTTTCGACTATTGACTTTTGACAAAAGATCGTTAAACAAACCGCACACGCCATTTTTACAGACAAATGTCGACTTTAAATGATTTTTGGTGAAAAGATTTTACTGTCAATTTTTTTTTCTTATTTAACGATTGCCATAATGGCAATTTAAATACATTTTTGTTTAGTTATTTTTAAAGTCAAATAATAAAATAATTTATCAAAAATACATAATATAAACTTTTATTCATTATTTTACACTCCTATTTATTGTTAATCTTGAATTAAAAAAAATGATTCATGCAGCACACAAATATCTATAATTATTATATCACGAACTTTTTTTTTTATTAGAACTAAACATGATATCTATAAAAGATTATATAAAAGTTAAATAACCACTTGAAATTTTCGCAATTAAACAATATTTCATTAAGTATAACAATAGTTATCTACGTTTTTTTTCGATCCTGATTAAATCAATTACTTAAATATCTAATCATCGCAAAATATGTACATAATATATTGACTTATCAATTAAAATCTTTTTCGCTGTATACCCTGCTCACTTGTAACAAAAAAAAAACGAACAAAATGAAATATTAACGACTTTCATTATTACACTTTGATTTATCTACAACAATTAAAATATCAATAAAGTATGTATATAACCTTCGCGCAATAAATATACAATGGAACGCAACAAAAAAAATTAAACAAATCGTTTTGAACGAAACAAGACATTATTCATATGAATAATTTTACTACTCATAAAAAATGTTCAGGGGGAAACAAGAAAGAGTATGCGTTCATAAAAAACAAAAAGCCGGCGAAACCAATTGAGATATTTTTTTTGAATAGAAAAGCAATAAAGAAAAAAAAATGGGCAAAGAAAAGCTTTCGATCCGGATAGTAATTTTAATTTTTCGCCAATGAATTTTTATGAATCTCCTAGATGTAGACATTTTATTATACAGTGCTGTTAAAAAATATTTTTTTAATTGTAATAGTTTTTTTTTTAAGTTTTTGTCTCTGATAAACTTCAACAATATTTAATTAATTAAAAATAAACTCTTTCTATAATGTATTATATTTGCATGCGATTGCTTTAGGCTAATTATAATTCTATTTCCGTCAATTTGGCTACTAAACTACAATTTTGCTACTAAACTACAATTTTGCAGTGCGAGATGAAAGTTAAACCCGATTTAACTCAACAATTTTTTTGAAGTGACTCTCACTCTGGATTTGCTAAACAAATGATTTTGATGTTTTATCGTGGTGTTTGGGAGAATGATCTGCCTGATTTCCATACTGAAAATCTGCTTCTGGAATTAACTGTGTGGAGACTCTCATCATTTCTCAATACCTATAATACTATTTATCTATGTACTTTGCAATTTTCTACTTTTCATTTTAAAATCAAAACAATCAAATCATCTATTAATTTTCTATAAGAAAATTTCAATAATTATTTTTCATTCAATTTTCTAGTTTAAAACTGTTTAGTTCTTTTAAATTAATATTAATAAAGTATTATATAATTTATATTCTGTTGGTTATTTTTACATTGGCTATCGACATAACAGCTTTCAGTCAGCCCTTTTTAAGTTGGATTTTTAGCTGCTGAATCTAGATTTTAAAAGCACAAAATCTACATTGGTGACCCCGATCGAAGCCAATTCTTATATCAACATTTTTTTTAGCAACAATGACTGACACTGGAAATCAAGGTTCTACATCTGAAAACAACAATGATTTGAATCAGAACCAATATGGAAACAACAACCAAGCCCAAAATCGAAGTGAGGTTCATCATGTTGCAATTAAACCAGTGCAATTTGTGAAAGAAGAACCCGATCTATACTTTCTTCAAATGGAAGCCCAGTTTCGAAATTCGGGAATCAAACGTGACCAGACCATGTTTGATTATGTCATTGCAACGCTGGATCCCAAATATTTGCAGGTAATTTCTCATATCATTCGCAATCCACCTTCCGAGGACAAATACAAAACAGTGAAGGATGGGTTGATACGAGAATTCATGCTTTCGGATCACCGAAAACTCTCGAAGCTGGTAAAAGAAATTGAACTGGGAGACGATAAACCTTCTCAATTACTGCGAAAGATGCGTGATTTGGCCGGAAACTCTTTAACAGACGAGGTGATGAAGACCTTGTGGCTGGAGAGGTTACCTGAAAACATTCGTGCAGTAGTTTCAGTGTCTGAATTTGAGCTCGACAAACGTGCTCTGATTGCGGATACAATGCTGGAAGTTATGGGTCGAAATTATATTTCCGAAGTAAATAAGAAATGTTCCACACCGGCAACATCCACAATTTCAAGATGCACATCCTCAACATCAGAGATCATTAATTTAAAGGCTGAAGTTGCTGCTCTCTCACAACAATTCAATGAGCTGAAAACGAATTTTTCAGGACGAAATCATAAAGCCAGAAGCCGATCAAAATCAGGTTCTAGATCAAGCAAGCAACATCCGTTCTGTAAGTATCATCATCGATTTGGTTCCTTAGCTAAAAAATGTGTTGAACCGTGCAAGTTCAATATGAAAGTCGATTCTAATCAGGAAAACTAATTTCCACTTCGACAAAGACGGTAAACGAAGTGGACTCCTGCACATCCAACCGTCTTTTCATTTACGACAAGACTACAAACATTCCATATCTCATCGACACTGGCGCCGATTTATCTATTTTACCACTATCTGCAAATCGTAATCTCAAGAAAGCTGATTCTTATAGATTGTTCGCTGCAAACGGAACGCCTATCAAGACCTTCGGTACGAATGTTACCACAGTTAATTTGGGATTGCGAAGACGATTTGATTGGGAATTCATCATTGCAGATGTGGACAAGGCAATCATCGGTGCAGATTTTCTTTCACGGTTTGGACTTTTAGTCGATGTCAAGAACAAAAAGGTGATAGATGAAAAAACTCATCTCAACGTCAATTGTATTTCCAAGGCAACATACTACAACCCAATCAGTACCATCGCACAGGATATGATTTACGCTAACATTCTCAACCAGTTCAAAGATGTTACCAAACCTCCAGTCTTCGATGAAAACACACTGAAGACTTCAAAGGTACAACATCAGATCATCACGAATGGGCAGCCTGTTTTTGCGAAAGCACGAAGATTGAATCCTGAACGCCTCAAAATAGCGAAGAAGGAGTTTGATTATATGCTTCAAGCTGGTATTTGTTGTCCAAGTAAAAGCAGTTGGGCTTCGCCTTTGCATTTAGCTCCCAAAAAGAATGGCGAGTGGCGACCGTGTGGCGATTACCGACGCCTGAATGCAATCACAGTTCCAGATCGGTATCCACTGCCTCACATTCAAGATTTTGCTCAACGATTTGCGGGTAAGAAAATTTTTTCTATTTTAGACCTTGTGAAAGCATACAATCAAATCCCAATTGCACCTGAAGATCGCCAAAAGACCGCAATTATAACACCTTTCGGTCTATTCGAGTTTAACGTTATGACGTTTGGTCTTCGAAATGCTTCCCAAAGTTTCCAACGCTTCATGGACAGTATCTTTAACGATCTCGATTTTGTAGTTACATACATCGATGACATAGCTATTGCCTCGAAAGACGAAGACGAGCATCGTAGACATGTTAAGATGGTTTTAGAGAGACTTCGTCAACATAACATCAAAATAAATTTGGCAAAATGTGTGTTTGAAAAGTCTGAAGTCATATTTCTCGGACATCGCGTCACGGAAGCTGGCATTGCACCTCCATTAGATCGAATCAACGCGATTCTCGAATTCAAGAAACCAGTTGAAGCTCATGAATTACGCAGATTTCTAGCACTTCTTAACTTCTACAGACGATTTCTGCCGAATGCAGCTGTTAAACATGGAAAACTTCAAGTTCTGATTCACGGAAACAAGAAGCACGACAAAACAATACTCATCTGGAATCCTGAAGCCGAACAGATTTTTGAAGAATGCAAACAAGATCTATCAAATGCAGTGCAATTAGCTCATCCTCTTCCTGAAGCCAATTTAGCGATGTATGTGGATGCGAGTAACTTTTCTGTTGGAGCCGCTCTTAACCAATTCAACAAGGGACAGCTAGAGCCACTCAGCTTCTATTCAAAACGAATGACAGACACACAGAAGAAATATAGCACTTACGATAGAGAGCTTTTGGCAATTTATCAGTCAGTGAAGCATAATAAATTTATGATCGAAGGGCGAAAATGCACAATCTATACGGATCATAAACCATTAACGTATGCATTCCAACAAAATCCTGATAAAGCTACTCCACGTCAAATGCGCTACCTCGATTACATTGGCCAATTCTGCACAGACATCCGACATGTTTCAGGAAAAGACAACATTGTTGCAGACATGCTTTCCCGAATTGAAAGTATTCAAGACTTGCAGTTCAATTACGAAAAATGTGCTCAACTTCAAACAAATGATGAAGAATTGAAACGAGTACTTTCTGAAACTCTGAATGGAACATCATCTCTTCAATTGCGACAGATGACAATGCCAAACTCATCGACAGCAGTCTATTGTGATATTTCTACAGGAAGAATCAGACCTTTTATCGTAGAATCAATGAGGAAACAAATCTTTGACTTAGTTCATCGACTTTCACACCCAGGTAAACGTGCAACGAGTTCGCTGATAACAGACCGCTACGTCTGGCCTGGAATGAACAAGGACATCAATAAATGGGTAACATCCTGCATTCAATGCCAAAAGAACAAAGTTTCACTTCACAACAAAACGATTCTCCAAAACTTCAAAGTACCAGACGGAAGATTTAAACATATCAATATCGATTTGATTGGCCCACTTCCACCTTCAAACGGATACCGATATTGTTTGACTTGCATCGACCGCTTCAGCAGATGGCCCGTAGTGATTCCACTGTATGACATTACAGCAGAAGAAGTTGCAAAAGCTCTGATTCAAGGATGGATTTCCCACTATGGCGTGCCTGAAACTTTGACAACGGATCAGGGAAGACAATTTCAATCGAAGCTCTTCCAAGAATTGTCAAAGGCGTTCGGAATCAAACACACGCAAACTACAGCTTACCACCCGCAATCCAATGGTATAATCGAGCGATTCCATCGGACTCTTAAGGCAGCAATCAAATGTCAAGAAACAAGTAGTTGGTCTGACGTCTTGCCACTTGTTATGTTAGGACTTAGAACTACAATCAAGCACGACCTCAATGTTTCACCTGCCGAAATGCTTTACGGTACTACTCTCAAGCTACCCGGTGACATCTTCGACCATAAAGCAACCGAAAATGTTACCACTGATTTCGTTAAGGATCTCAAGAAATCAATGAATAATTTAAAACCTATTCCCACGTCAAATCATTCCAAAAGCAAGTTCTATCAACAACCCGAACTTGATGTTTGCACGCACGTATTTGTTCGAGACGACACTGTAAGGACACCTTTGAAATCACCGTATGATGGTCCATTTTTAGTATTGTCCAAAGCTCGTAAGACTTTCGACATCGATATTCAAGGAAAAAGGAAGAAAATTAGTATCGACCGACTAAAAGTTGTACATATTCCTGATAGCTCCAACAAAGATAGTCAACAATCAACAAATGCGACAACTACATCACGTGAAGAAAAAATAGTCAACCAAAATGAACCACCCAATGAAGCTGATAAGAAACCAGTCACAACCCGATATGGAAGAACAGTAAAATTCGCCAAGAAATTCTAATTTTGTATCGCAATCAGCTAAGCCGATTACTGGTGAGGGAGTGATGTGGAGACTCTCATCATTTCTCAATACCTATAATACTATTTATCTATGTACTTTGCAATTTTCTACTTTTCATTTTAAAATCAAAACAATCAAATCATCTATTAATTTTCTATAAGAAAATTTCAATAATTATTTTTCATTCAATTTTCTAGTTTAAAACTGTTTAGTTCTTTTAAATTAATATTAATAAAGTATTATATAATTTATATTCTGTTGGTTATTTTTACATTGGCTATCGACATAACAGCTTTCAGTCAGCCCTTTTTAAGTTGGATTTTTAGCTGCTGAATCTAGATTTTAAAAGCACAAAATCTACAACTGTTAAAAAATTTATGTGCAGAATTAACTAACTCTTATTTAACCCATCAATAAAAAACTGAAGTTGCTAAGTTGCTTTCAGACCGATATTCAGGAAAAGGTGCCTAAGAAATGTGAACCTTCACCACAGTCAAACCTTTATCGATCGATTGCACTAACATTCCATTCTTTTCATGAAAGGGAAATCCCTGATTAATCAGAATCAGCTTCTGGTGAATATTTCTAAACTTCTTAATGATAAGCGCTGTTAGTAAGGATTCTGTAGAAATAAGTAAACAGGTGATTGAGACATCGATGATATATTTCGTACTGTGAACCCAATGTTTTTTACATCCATTTAGAAATAAAAAGATCATTGCATTTGGATTATGCTTTTTAAAAGCATTTGATAAAGTTTTTGCATCAAGCTCTGCTATTGTGCTATTTGTGTCTTTAATATTGATAAATATCTTCTCCCCCTATATAGAAAATTATTATTAAATTAATTAATCAAAATTTTACTCTTTAATAGTTTTAAATCAGAAATTCTTGAAAACGATAAATTTTGGTGTACCACAGGGTTCTATTTTGTCTCCAATTTTCTTTTTCGTTTTTTTTTTTTTTTTTTACTGATATTCTTTTTTGAACTTTTATTTCCTTAAATTATTTTATACGAAACTACTTCTTTCGTATTGATACCCATTTTTAAATTAAAATTCCTGTTGTTCGGATGTGAAATAATATTTGGAGCATTAAGATGATTTCGTCTGTACTCTGATCTAAACAGCATTGTCCAGAAATTAATAAAAAAATGCGTAAAATAAAATACTTAAAAAATTCTAAGCTTTTTAGCCACATAGGACCTGTGCATAAAAACTGAACAATTTGTAGCGCAGAAAAATTGTTAAAAAAGGCCAATCTCCTGAATTAAACCAAGTGAAGATTTTTAAACGCAATTATATTCATTTTAACATAAGAAATACTGTCTAAGGAGTACTTCGCAAAAGTGTATTTGTGTGTGCATAAAAAGTTATTCAAGGTCAAATGTCGTAAATATCATTTTTTCGCATATATTTTTTTAACGTTAAACGCTATCAAAAAGTTTTCATGCTAAATGTGTAGATTATGCAATTCTGTAAAAAAAGGTTCTTGCACTTTTCTTCATCCGACTAACCGTTAAAAAAAATTTTGTTATTTCAAAACAAAAAAATAAAAGGTAAAATGTCAAAAATGTCAGTTTCTCTAGCACTTTAAATCAAAGTGTTTCGAGTCTTTCATTAATTAACTGCTACTATTGCAGTAAAATTCGCGGTTTGTAGTCCAGTCCTAAATTAATTCTGGACTAATACTCCCACATTTGGGTATGGAAATAAATCGGTTGTCAGAATGATACACCTTTTTCCGAATTTTCACCAGAGTTACATACTTAAATCCGAGATTTGGGTTCAAAAATCCAACCTGTTCCACCTAATATGGTTACTGCCTTTTGCGAGGAAGTTACAAATCCTTCAAGAGATAAGAGCCTCCCTTTTTATCCATTTGGATTTGGCAGAAAATTGTAGGTCCCCTACATTCTTGCGACAAAAAAAATAGGAATGTTTGAGAGTGTAATTCACTTGGTATTGGTTTAGCAAGAGCTTTGAAGTTACTAATTTATATTCTTTTTTGTAATGCTTCTTATGAGAACAGTTCTTTCAAAATACAACATTAATAGAGAATAAGAGCTATCGGATTGAGTTTTCATCCAAAACAATAAATATAACGTTTTTAATTTTAAAGTTTTACAATTTTAATCAATTCTTCAAAAGACACGATAAACTGAGGAATTTATTTATTTTTTAATAAACTCAAGATAGCTTAACTTAAAATACAAAATTTTGTAATTAATGACTTTCTCATTTGTTGCCATTAGACTTTTTTATTCATTTAAATCAAACGGAAAAAAATGTAGTCAAAGTTTTAATTTCTTATTTCGCAGATAAAACGTCATCGTGCTCTTTTATACTTCTGACCCTCTGCAACAAAAGATCAAAAACTCATCATGTCTCTCATTGTTTTGTTAAAATCAAACTACTTATTAAAATATTTATTTTTTATTTCTCATATATTCGAAGAAAACTAATGTGTGTTTATTTCTTAAGTCTACGAATACAATTTAAATTGAATATTTATTACCTAAGTGAGTAAGAATTAAGAAGACTAATTATTCACTTAATTAAAATACATCGATTTGTATTCAAATTAACAAAAATTAAAAAGAAATCTATTTATACATTATCCACAACAGAAATAAATAAAGCAAAATAAGCGAATTTAAGATACAAAAGTAAATTTCCGAGAAATTTACAAAACAAATAATCAGTTCAAGTTTGTTTGTGTTTTTTTTTTAAATATTTTTTTTATTTAATTTAAAACAAAATTTGGAATATTCGAAGAATATATACACATATGTATGTATTTAATTTTGTTTGATATTTTTTTTTTCTTTCTTGTTCAAAAGAGGCATACGAATTTTCTCCAAGAAAAATTTCTTCTTTTCTTTTCGGATTTTTGTATAGAAAATCTATTTTTAAATGAGTGATTTGTTTGAATAATGTGAAATGAGTCAAAGAAAATAAGATGGCTTTCATTCAGAATATTTCGGTATTTTATTTTATTTTTTTTTTTTATTTTATTTTAGGTATAGTTGAGTAAGTGGAATTTTAAAGAAAAATAAATAAGTTATTTATGTGGGCGAAGTTTAATTTTTTTTGGTTTATTTGGAGAATTTTGACAGATGATTTATTACATTAGTTTTTGTAGGTTGTGAGGTAGGTATATATTTTTAGGAATTCACATTATGAATGACTATTTGTTTTATTTTTTTTTATTTTTAAGGTGTGACACTTGGTGCTAAATGATAAATTTATTTTAAATGTTCAAAGTAAAAAATATGACTTCATTTTTTGGAATATAATATTTATAATCAAGTAAAATTAGACATCAAAGAATTTTCGACAAAGCTGAATTTTGGTGGAGAGTTTTTTTACATTAAATTTGTTTGCCAATGATGAATCTTAGTGCAGAGAGATACGAATGGGGGTGAAATTCAAATTTTATATTACTCAAATGCTATCAGTTTTTTTTTTAATAAATCTCAAGGCAGAAATTATAGCTTATTAATTTTTACACAAAAAAAATTTAAAAAATTTTGATAAAAAGAATAGTTTTTTTTTTCAGATAAATTTCAAAAAAAAAAAATAAAATAAAGTTTAAGTTATTCGACACGCTTTTTTTTCTAAATTTAGGCATTGTATGAGTTAGCATATTTTCAATCTAATTTGCTATGCCTGTATCTATTGCTTTAATTTATCTGTTAATTATACTTAATTTATATCCCAACATCATAAATTAAATAAACAAAGAACCGATATCGATAAGATACGATAATGTCATTCAAAATGTCATCAGATAAATCAAAAATGCGATATAGTCGAACGAACTATATCTTGACAACCTACACGTTTATTAAAATCTACCATTATAATCTAATCCGCTATAATTACATATATTATTTTTTGAGAGAGAGAAAAAAAAATATTTTAAACATAAAAACCCACATCTGTCAATCTTAATTTATTTATCTTCGACCTCTGATCCAAATGATTATACTTATAGACGACGACGTATCTATACATTTTTTAATTTTACATTTCAACCCACACTTATAATTAATTTAAACTGTTTTTTGCTTTTTTTTGTGTTTTGCTTTTTCTTAAAGGGCAAGTATTGGTTACACAAAATTAAGGCAGTCCTCGAAATTTTGGGTTTTTTACATTGTCTATAAAATTGTCTCCATTTAATGGGAAATTAAAAAAATTCGTATGAGATTTAATTAATTTCCAATTTTTAATGACGACTTTAAATTTAATGGAGAGTTAATAAACTGAGGCTAAATAGAACTTAGAATTTTAATAAGGAAAGACAAAATTATTATTATTATTATTATTATTAGGTAACCACTAATTTTTTTGTATAAATTGTGGGGTTTGATTGAAGAGGCCAAACGGTAATAACCATGTATTTTGAGTATGTCTCCACTGATACACCTGAGTAATTAATCACAAAAGTGTAGACATATTTCTTTCCTAAAATTATTTCAAAAAAAAAAACTTACTATATTAAGATTTTAAGTGCGGATACTCGTAAGAAACAAAATTGATTTTTTTATAATTCAACATTTTTACAAAAACCAGATAATTTCTTTGGTACTTGCAATTTTTTTTTTTTAATTTAACATAATTATGGAAGAAACTCAATAACTTTATAAATTAGCTTTACCAGAAATCACTTTTGTTTTTTCTTGTTATTTACGAAACTATTTACGATATCTTGCACTTACACATCCACATCTTCACCCCCATGTATATTTTCTTGCCCCACCACCCATGCAATAAGTCATCATAAAAGATAGGAAAGTGTGAACATTGGCTTGTATTCAAAAATTACATAAGTCCTTCAGTTTTACATTTTTCATTTTAAATGAGTTATTGAATGTACTACCTCAAATGTACCACCTCAAATGAAGTTTTAGTGAACACGATTTAATTCATTTCATATATTTCAATAATAATTGATTTAACAATTTACAGTAAATAATAATTTAAAAAAAATCCATTAACTACAAAATTTTAATTAACTTCTCCATAAACCATAAACGTCAATTTTCTGTCACAATATAGCTCCCACCGAACAAATATGTTCGACCTAGTACATAGGTACATTATTTTATTATTTATTTCAATTTTATTGCAGCCACCATGTACAAAATATGGAGATGTGTCATAATTATGTGTCATTATTAAACTTTGCCTCATTTTACCTCTGACTGAATTTTTCTATATAGATATAATGATGCCCATGTCATTCGTCTAACTGAATCATTTTTAGAAGGGAACTGCATATTTAAATTGGTCATGTCTGTCGGCTTTTTATATTTCTATCTAAATTTATAACGGGTGTATTTTCGTATCTTTAAATCTCCTTTATAAACTCGTACATATGTACTGTATCAATGTACATTTTATAAAAGCTGCGTAGGCAACAATCTAGTTAAAACAGGGGCTTATACGTATATAGAGTTGACAGTTTGTTTGACATGTCTACAGAGTGGGGGCAATTACCCACTTTGACAGTAGTTTCGTGTACTAATTTTCTACTTAATATACCTACCTAATAATTGCGGGACGGTTACGATGAATGAACATGGTGTGAGTTCAGCGTATCCAAAGAGGTGAGTGACTGGTATTTTTATTTTTTATATGAGGAGGATGACAGACGTGAGTAGAGACAGGGACTGCTGTGTATGCATCTACATATATGTACCTACTGATGAGGCGAGTCAATTGAGCTTACATCAGAGATACAATTACAATTAATAATATTATGTTGATTATGATGGTGGTAGCGGACTGGAATTAAATTTTCATTTGCATGTCGTGCGATACCTGGGGAATTTCTATTGTAGCACCTCATGTTAATTTATTTAAATTGAACAATAATTATTGTACTTATGGCTATCACACAATGCAATAGCTGGTGCAATGTTGAATGAAGCATGAAAAATGGATTTTAATGCTGCCTATATGTATTTATTAATTATATGTTTGACATTTATGCGAGTTGAGCGTTATCGATTTATTGGCTTTATACTTTTCATTCAACTTGACGTTAATAGCACTGATTTATTAAAAACATTAATTTAAAAAAGGCCTTTATGAGTTTTTTACTCAAAACTGCCTGAAAGTTGATAATATGAAAAAAACTAAAAGAGTTAGTTCGTAGGCCCTTAAATATAAAATTTTAAAAATAGCCAAAGACTTTTTTAAACGTTTTTGATAATTTAATTTATTATTTTTTTTATTTTTCTATGCATTTTTATATTAATTAACTTTTATTTTCTTTCTCTTTCAGGTAAATTCAATTTGGATAATTATTTTTACTCATAAGCAAAAAGACGATAAGTATTTTAATTAATTATTATTTTAATATTGTTAACACTTTCCTTTTTTGTTTACGTACATTTTACACACTCACAAGTCAGTAAATGCGAGAAAAAGACAGATATATTTGATCAGGGAGTGAGGGGGGAAAGTCCGAAATTTTGAAAACTGTCGGACACAATTTATTCAATACTCCGACTGATTTCTAAATAAAACAAAAATAAGATATAGATACATTTTTCGTTGACCTCTTAAATATTTTTTATCTTTTTTTTTATACTTCGAATAGAATATTACTTAACACTTCTTGGATACACTGCTTGTATCTAATTAAATTTTATTTACAAAAAAAAAAAAAAATCATTTGTATTTTTGTTTATCATTAGATAAACAAAAATACAAATGATTTTTTTTTTTTTTCATGAAATAAAATTTAAAACAAGTCTCTGTAAAAATTCTTAGAAATTTATTCAATAAACAAGCTATAATTTTTAGCAATTTATTATTTGTTGACATTTTAAATTTATAATTTTATATTTTGCTAAATTCATAAAACAATATTGTATTTCACGATCATTTTGATTGTTACTTTTTCCTATTTATATACATATACTTATACATATATATTTTTGAAATATTTACATACATATTAATAATAAAAAAAAAATATATTGCGCAACATTGACTAATCAATAAGATTCGTGAAACTTAACAGCTCATATGTGGGATATTCGCGAAAAAAGGATGTCATTTAAAAGATCAGTACAATTAGTCAAAAAATGTCCAATACTTTCAGTAGGTGGTCAGACATAGATAATTTTTAATTAAACTTTAAAGTTCATAGATATTTTAAGCACCTCATTTGTGGGATATTCACACAAAAAGTATACCGTTTGAAATGCCACTTAATAGTCATATAAGGTCAGCTAGTTTCAGTAATTAGTCAGCCATATTTTTTTTTTTTTATTTTTTTAAGTTTTTTTTAAAATCATGGAGATTAGTTCATCATTTTCGGGATATTCGCAAAAAAAATATACTTCTGAAAGGTTATGGCCATTAAAGATCAACTAGTTCTTTCCAGTAATTGGCCAGCCTTTTATATTTTTAATAATTTTTAAATTTTTTTCAGAGTCATGGAGATTTTAAGCACCTCATACATATCTGGGATATTCGCAAAAAAAAGGATACTTACTAAAAAGTCAGTATAATCAGTGCAAAAAGGTCAACGACTTTCAGAAGTTGCTTTATAATAGATAGTTTTTTAATGAATGATTAAAATTTTTCAAGGCCAATGAAAATTTTAAAGACCTTATTTGTGGGTACACCATTTGAAAGACTTAGAAGATCAGATCATTTTATTTTTTCAAAGTTAGAGATTAGAAGCATCTTATTTGTGGGATATTCACTATCTGAAGGTTCTTACAGATTTTTAGCACCACAATTGTGGAATATTCACACCATTATAAATATGTCATTTGTGGGATATTCGCCAAAAAAATATACTTTCTTAAGGGTTACATAATCTTCATTGTAATTAACCAGTCATTGATATTTTTTGGCGAATTTTTAAATTTTTTGTATGATCATAGAGATTTTTAGCACCTCATACATATTATATGGGATATTCGTAAAATAAGTATACCGACTAAAAAGTTAGTATATAATGAGTCCGAAAAAGTAAATAACTTCCAGAATTTGGTTTAGTTTTTAATGATTGGTTAAAATTTTTCAAAGACAATGAAAATTTTAAGGATCTCATTTGTGGGTTATTCGCTATAATGTATACCTATTTTAAGTCTTAGTGGAATTATAAGATCAGATCACTTTAATTTTTTTTAATTTTTTTTTCAAGGTCATTGCGATTATTAGTATATCATTTGTGGGATATTCGCAAACAAATACACTTTCTAAAAGTTGCTTTATCCTCAATAAAGATCAACTACTTCCTTCTGATATAATTCGTCAGTCATATATTTTTGTAACTGTTTTTTAAAGTTTCTTTCTAATCTAAATCTTTTGCTGATCAAAATGATGAGGATTAAATAACATTTCATATATTGTATTTTTTTCGAATATCCCCAGAAATAAGGTGCTAAACGTCTCTATAACAAAAACCATTGATTAAAAATTATCTATTGCTGACAAATTTTTGAAAGTATGTAGTTGAACTTTGTCGACCAATTACTAACCTTTTCGATGGCTTACTTTTTTATGAATATCCCACTAATGAGGTGCTAATTATTTCTGAAACCCTTCAAATAACTTCAAAAATTGCTTTAAAAAAACCTATGGTTGAACAATACCAAAACTAAGTCATCATTTATGACATGATTTACTGGCCTTTGAAGTGGTATACTCTTTTTGCGAATATCCCACAAATGAGTTGCTTAAAATTTCTGATCACTTTGAAAAAACTTAAAGCATTGATTAAAAATCTGCTGCTTTTGATGAATTGCTAAAAGAAGTTAAACACTTTTTTGGCCATTTACTGACCTTTTCGATGACATTTCTTTTTTGCGAATATCCCACTTTTAAGGTGTTAAGACCCCTGAGCCCTTAAAGCAGCAAATAAAATTTTCATAATATACATACTTATTTATTCGTTTAAGATTTATGATGTGTTCAATTGAAGAAGTCGAATATGAGTTACTTTGCATTAATACAAACCAAGTTAACCAAAAAACTATACATGGCAGCCCACTTTACTTATTGTTTCATTTAAATCGTTTTAAAATTAATGATTTTGACTTTGAATACCAAAATATTTTTCATCTTATTAATTCGAAAAAAATAAAAATTTATTTACTCATTTTTAGAACTATAAACGTTCATTAAATTTGAATACATTAAAAAAAAACATATTTAATTAATTTTAATCCAGATGAACCGGTTCAAATGGCTTTTGCGCCTTGAATTAAAAAAAAATCTATCTGAACTCCTGGGTTAAGTGTATGTTAATTGAAATTATCAATAAAAAAAGCTTTGTTTATAAATTGGTAGTGAAGTGCTTATACTTAAATAATAATAATAATAAAATAATCCAACACAATCCCAACAAGCCTCTGAATAATAATGTATTCTTTTTGTTTTTTAATTAAAAAATTAAATTAAAGTGCCGCAATAAAATCGTCGATTATCAAATTATAAAAAAAAAACAACTTGAGATATAATTTAAACTCATGTCAATGATTCATTTATCTGATAAAAAAAATGGAAACTTTATATTGTTATTAACACTTTAAAGATACCAGTTCTGTCAAAACCTACATAATAACGGCATGTTATATATAAATAAAAATGATTTAAACCCATTTTATCCGGAACACCGAAGTCAATCTCACACTCTGCTATGCTGTTAGTTTTTTCTTATTTTTTCATTTCAAGTAATTAGACTCGGGCTTGGTTGTTTTGTTTAACCATAATTTGATATATGTGTATATCTTTTCGCCGCCACCGCCCCGTTTTATCGCTTCAATTATGGTCAGATAGACGTAAACTGCATTTACATCACATCACACCAACAAGGAAGTATTTATGAGAACAAAAATTAAATATAAATTATTATTTAATTGAATGTAATTTTTTTTTGTCATAGAAATCCATACCTCGAGATAGAGTTGGCAATATACATAAATCTTGTATTTTGTTGTCTCTGGGATTTTTAACATTTATAGTTTTTTTTTTGTGACAAGTATTTTTAGCCTTAAAGTTTGAGATCATGTTACATTGTGTGTAGGTATAGTAGGTACGGTACCTATAGCCTTCGGCGTGAATGCGTTTAAGTATCAAATTTACTTTGCTTTGCGTTTAAGAGATTTAATGGATGGGGGTATATCATATTTTTTAATGGATTCTTTGACATACAAACTTTAATAGGAGGAGGACTGAAGAAAGTTGCCTTTTTGCTTTTCATGAAAATAAAAAAAAAAAAAAAATAAAAAACTGCAGGTGAAAGAGGAATGTGTCCAAAATGTCAGTAGGTAGGACTTGTGATACTTTGATCTCTAGAATATACCGTTTTTTTTTTCCTTTGTTATAATTGGTGATTAATTTCGTTGTACTTCCTTCGTTTTTTTTCAAAAATTGAAAAACAAATCAATTTTATCGGCTATTTTTATTTTGTTGTATTAAAATATTATATGCAGCTAGCTAAATTGATTTTCTAAAGTTTAAATTTTCGAGGACACATTCAAGCATTTCAAATAGTATTTGGCAAATGAAGCACATAATGTTGGCTTCCAATTCCAATATTGATATAAGTAGCTTAAAACTAACTGTTTACCAAATTATTCTCACAATAAATTCATGGTTTTACGGGACGTGTTGAAAATAACGTCGCACTGTCAGTGGTACAAAAGCGGAAAAAAAATTCCAAAAATTAAATTTATAATTTGAAGTTGCTTTTACTGATTTTTATTTATAATATATGGAAAACTATGGATTTGTAAAAAAAACCTCGAACTTGCAATTTTAATCAAATCTGTCAAAAAGTGGGTTTTGCAATTCTGTCCATTTGTCTGTCGATTATCTTAGTACATGGTACTTAGCGTCTTTTTTGTCACTTTTCTTATAGGGATGATAAAAAACTACGATACCTGTGATAAAAAAAAATTGTAGGTCCCCTATATTTCTACCAATAAATAACACGCACACAGGAATGATTGAGATTTGTAAGTCACTAAGCCCTGGTTCTACACGAGCTGTCGCGCCTACAAATTTATTTAATTTTTTTTTATTATTAATAGCACTTCCCATGTTTATAAAAGTCTTGTAGTTATAACAAAATTTCCAAAAAAAAAAAAAATTTTGGATTTAAAGTTTCAAAAATAATTTTTGGATTAGATATTTAGAAAATGGGTTTATTATTTTTGTTTTTACTTATTTTTTGTTTTAAATTAATTTTAAATTTAGATTAATATTAAATTAATTGTATAATACTAAATAATGTCGTACCAATTTCAAAAAATAACGCAATGATTCGAAAACGACTTGATTGATTTTTATTAAACTTAAGCTAAAACGATTCTTTAACATTATATACAAAGTTGATTTTAAACAAACAATTATTTCTTTAAACCCAAATTAACAGTATATCTTCCACACAACCGTTTAAAAAAAAAAAGTTAAAAAAAATTTTATTTTTCTCAGAAACGACTTTTACGAGTTCAATACAATTTTGTATGTGATCCGATATTAGTACGATGTACCATTCAGCATTAGCAAATTTTAAATTTATCTAAATTATTAACAGTTCTATGATAGATAACTTTTCTTTTTAACTGCCTTTAACTGTCTTATTAAATTAGTTTCCATTTCAAAATTTTCAAAAAAAAAAAATCAATATTTTATATTTTTATTAAAACATTGTTTTTATTTTGTATTTTTTTTAAATTTTGTATTTTTTTAAAAATTTTGAATTTTTTTAAAAATTTTGGATTTTTATAAAAATTTTTAATTTTTTATAAAAATTTAAAAATTGTTTCTTTGAAAATTCGATATTTCTAAAATGGTTAGATGATTTTTTTTTTTTATTTTATTTTTAAACTCTTATATTGTTAATATATTAAATAATGGCCTAGCGAGATTGTTGACGTAGCGCATTTGTTAAGCCATTGCTTCTTATTGTCAAACTCTTCACTTCAAAACATCTTTAACCCAAACGAAAACCTACTGGAATCAAACCAATTTGGTATAAATAAAATAAAAGAAATACTTGACAACCTTAATATTATAGCATTCCTTATTTTATAAGATCGGACAGCCGTTGCTGCTCCTGATCTTAAAAATAATATTATTAACAATTTTCAATTATGTAATGAATATTTTAATAAATAAATAAAGCAATTTCTTCATTTTATTTGCTATTTTTTTAAGAAAATGCATTTTTCTAAGAATACAAAATACAAATTCCTCTTAAGGTCCCGTTAGTCTAGGTGAAAATTGTTATGCCAACTTCACAGACGTCTTTTTTTTTTTTTTGGATAAATCCTGTTTATTTAAATTCGCTGTTCTTCAAACTTCAAAAGTTATTTTTGTACACTAAAATAATTTTTTTTTCTAATTATTAACTTAAAATTTTCTTTACAAGTTGTAAAATGTAATTCAAAGATGCCAAAAATAAAAAAAAAATAAATGTATTCAATTATATGTACAAATTGCTTTTAATTCTAAAACTGTCTAATTCTAAAAGTCACAATGACGTTTGGTTAAGTTTATCCAAAAAAAAAAATTGGTTATTTTTCGCAGCAAAATCCTTGAAGAATTTTAATCAAATGGTGTAAATAAAATTTCTCTTACAAAATTAAAATAAAACAACTAGATTTTAAAATAATTTCTTTAATTTTGAAAATATCGGTTTAAAAAAAAAAATAATAATAATAAGCTTCACAATATTGAAAACGATCAATTTCGCTTAATAACCGATATCGGTCGGTGGTTGATTAACCTAATACCCTGAGGGGAGCAGTCAGAATACTTGCACCAAGATCCAATCCAGTGCCAAGTATTCCACCGGCTGTATTTACTATATCACTGAAAATATTGGAATTCCTTGGAGGCGCTGCTACCTCTTTTGTTACAGTGTTATGATAAACTGTTACTGCGGGTTGTGTGCCGATTATAGGTACACCATTGCTGTCATAAGCTTGAAAAGTTTGGACTCCATTGTAGGGCCCGTTGTTGACGTAACCATTGTCCGTGGGATAGTAAGTCTGCGGAAGAGCCTTCGAAATACCGATGATAGCCACAAAAGCAATTAAGCTCAAACTTGTTCTGAACATTTTGATAAGATTTTGTTTTATGCTGTTGATACTTCAAGAAGAGAAAAAAGTTACTGATGATTTCGAACAAAAACTTGGGGTTTTTATACAAGAACAAGCGAAAGATCTTAAGCTGCACCAAATGCATATCAAATGTTATGTCAATAACATTTTTAATGTTTGAAATTCTGTTATTTGTACAAATACTAAATTTAAACAAATTTAAAATCCTTGAACCCTAGAACAAAGAAAATTATTGAGAGTAGGTACTTAGATGTATTATTTAGCTAGAAGTAAATATACTTAGCAAATATTTTGACAAGTGATTTTTTCAGAACAAAAAGTATTTTCTGAATTTTCAAAAAAATATTTATTTATTTTTATTAGTTGATGAAAGGTTAAAAAATATATGTATATATACAAGTTCTTATATTATAGGAATAGTACGAGAATATGCAGTATCAATTTATTCCTAAAGTACTGTATTGGTTTGGAGATATTTAAAAGAGGTGTTTAGAGAAATCAAAAAATGTCTGTCGCGTTGTCGAGGTCTGTGCGTTTGTATGTACCTACCTAAACGGATAAACCATTTTTTTTTCAAATTTGGTACAGAGAATTTTTTTTAAATATTTAAAAAGAGAAATTAAAATTTTTTGTTCATGCAAAACAGGTTTATGCCATATTGTATAGTTAATTAATTAATCAATTTTTAATTAATTAGTTTTTCCTATTATTATTTAAGAAACGATTTTTCTGAATTTTTAAATCGTTTTGAAATAAAAAAAAAACGTTTTTGAGACGATTCAGGTTTTTTTGTTTAAAATTCTTTATTTCCAAAACGGGTTTTACAGGGTTATTTTCATTTAATAAGACAAAAAATATGAAGCGTGTTGGTTGGGTCGAGACAGAAAATTGTTGTTAGGTCTATTTTAACCCGTTAAAAGGGAAAGGGGCGCAATGTTATATAAAAACTGACTCAAACAATCAGTTTCTTTTTATTTAAATGTTTTTGGAAAATTTATTTTCAATTTAAAATAAAATTATTTATTTTTTTTCAAACCGTTTTTTACAATTATTTTACGTTATTAAAAAAATATCTATTTTCATTTATATTATTTATTTTTAATATTCAATACTTTTATCAATTTAAGTAAAGTACTAAAAACAAAATGCAAAAATTTCTTTTCGATTTTAAGCAAATTGAAAATAACTTTCTCCAAACATCCCTTTTCCACTTATTAAGTAGTATGATGGGGGAAAAAAATAATTTAAAAATTAGTTAATTTTATCTTAATTTTTTTTTCAAAATTTTGAGTTTAAAAACAAATGTTTCAAATACTTTTTAGGTATTGAAGTTGAACTTGATTTTAATATAAAATAAAAAAAAATGGATTTATAGTTTTAAAAATGATATAGAATAATATTTTAAGTGGGTCTTTATAATAATAATAATAGGTAATAGCAATTTTATGATTTCTAATAATTTTTTTTTTTAAATGCCCTTTCTGCTTAAACGGAGGAAAATAGACCTCGTACCAATACGATTTTTTTTCTTGTCTCGACCGAATTTACATGCTTTAGTTTTATGAGATCAATCATGTTCATATAACCCGTTCTCGAAATATAAAATTTTCAAACATTTAAATTTAAAACAAAATCCTAAAAACATTTGAATTTCAAAACCATTTTATTTTTTGTAAATCTCAAAACCATTTTTTGTTTAAATCTCAAAACCATTTTCTTTTTTAATCTCAAAAACAAACGTTTATTTTATAAATCTCAAAACGTTTTTTAAAAAAATCTCAAAACGTCTTTTAAAAATCTGAAAAATTTTTTTCAAAAATCTCAAAAACGTTTCTTAAAAAATCTTAAAAACGTTTTTTTTCTTTTAATCTTAAAAACGTTTTTTTTTAATCTTAAAAACATTTTTTTAAAAATCTGAAAAACCGTTTTTTTTAATATGAAAAACGTTTTTTTAAAACGTAAAATTGTAGTTAAGGACAAAAATGTTTATGCTAACTTGAATGTCAAGTCCACATAAATGTACATATAAGGAAAAAACTTAAGTATAAGAAAACTGGGTGTGGCAGTAGTTGGACTTTACAAACAAAAATTACATATCCGATGTTTTTAAGTTCAAGTTATTTTAATTATAAAATTTTGACTTTTTAGGGAAGTCAATTAAAAAAAAATAGCGGTAGTATAGGTACGGATTTCTAATAAAACCACACACGTAACGTAAAATGGGTGTGATAGTGGGCGGGACAAATAACATTTTATTTAATCTTTTCGATTGAAGGGAACGTAATATGAAGATTTCAATGTATTAAACTAAAATGAGATAAAAATAGGCGTGGCAGTAGGAGGATTTGACTCAAATCAGTTCCTAAAGCATACCTATATGGCTGCTAATAGGAACAAAGTTTTTTGCATTCGCATTTGAAAGTTGTTTGGTATAAGTAAGAACTCATAATTAGGCTTAAAGTGTCTATCAGTCGGAAAAAAAATCAAAAAATCCTTTTTTCAAAGCAATAGTCTCAAAACCCCATTAAAATCACTTCAGGTTCCATAAAAGAAACTAATGTATGAAATCGTATAAGCAGAACTCTCAAAACACCGTAACGACCTTCAAAAGTTTTCTTTTTTTTATTGCATAAGTTTCTACCACCTCAATATCTTACCTCAAACCATATATTAAACATTGCAAGAGTGTTTTTTTTTTATGAATATTGTTTTTATTTTCATACATTAATTACATTTTACCGCTTTTTATCAGAAGTCTTTTTATTCCTCTTCGCATATATGTAGACAGGTATTATTTACATTTTAATGCATTTTTTTTTGGATTTTTTTGTATATGATGTGCATCTGCTAAATGTATCTATCTATAATATTTAGCTGGCTTCCCATGATGATAATGCTCAAACTGGATGTTCAACCATCATTGGCTCGCGGCAAAGAGATGAGAATGTTGATGTCAAACAAAGAGCAAACAAAATTCCTTTCTCTTGTCATAAATTAGCAGCTGCAAGCACAATTTCCCTCATAACGATTATTTAATGCAACACAGTTCATATGCATTGCAATTTATTGTTCTTCTTCGCACTAAACCTCCATCAGCACCGCCATCATCATCACCACCACCGCCACCCATCATTACCATATTCTTCTCTTCTTTGTTTTCTCCTTTATAGATAGATACCTACATTGTGGGTTATAAAAGTATCTTTTCATCATAAACATTAAATACACAAAATAAAATAAAAAAAAAAAAACAACAACCTATACCACCCCTGGTTTTGATGTTGTTGCTGCTGCTGCAGCTTTGGACATTATTATATCTCGTTCGCACAAAAGAAACAAAAACAAAAAAGAAACTCAAAATATGCATAATTCAATTTGTGTTTAGCGAAAAGATTGCCACAAGAGGGTGTTGTATTCGTGTCTGTACACAAAGCAGCAGCAGCCTCAGCAAGATAATTTTGACGTCGACATCGTGAGATGGAGATGGAAATGAAGAAGATGCACTTGTGCTCTCCTCGCCAACTTAAAATAGGCGTGAATGCCATCAATATAGCAACCAAGCAGGAATAAAAAAAAAAATCTAAATAAAACAGGCTTATTGGCATCAACATCGAAATCGAATGAATCCATCCGTCGTCGTTGTTGTCGTTTAAGTCGTCCCCGACCTCATGGAATTGCATTTTTATTATTATTGCAGCGAGAAAAGATATTTTTTTTAATGGATTATATTTGCGTGCCAAAAGTTTATCTTCAATTATTGCTGTGGTTGTCGATTTTCTTTCCTTGAAATTAAATAGGTACATATATTAATAATAGTGTTGCCACTTTATTTGTTTTTTTTTTCAAAAAAATGATAAGAGATTTTAAAATTTAAGCTTAAACAATTAATTTTAAAATTGATTAAAAATATGTAGGTTATTTCAAGTTTTTATTTGAAAAATAAACATTCGTAAATAAAAATTATATTCGTAGGAGTATACAAATGTTTTCTCTTTTTTCGAATGAATTTTCGAACTTTGTAATCTTTGTATATTGTTTTAAACAAATTGTAAAAAGAAAAGAATATTTTAAAAATAATACATTTATGAAAGGATATCATTCTTTAGTAAATTCCGGGATGATGAAGTTTCTGAACAATCTATGGAATTCACTAAAATGATTAAATACCGAATTTCTTGTTCGAAAAAAATAAATAAATTCGAAATGAATATATTTTGTTAATTAAAAAAAAAAACGCTGTTTTCCATTCTCAACAGTTTTATTATTAATTTTATTTTTACTAAAAATAATCTCACTTCTGATGGGACGGTCGGTATATCTCTATCCTTTTAAAATACAATTTAATTTTTCTCTTGAATTTTTTTCTGTTATTATTATTATTTTTTTTATGTCCTCATTTTTGAGATTTTGAGGACAATGTGGCAGTATTTTTATTATTTGTTTTCTGCAGACATTTTGTTCTGTTTTGTTTTCTCTCTATTTTTGTTGCAAAGAAAATGCGGGACGAATTGAATTATGTAGAACGCTTTGGGGATAGACACAATGCAATAAACAATTTGCACAATGCAGAACTGCAGTCGCATCTGTAGTGATGATAATGATGATGATGATGAAGTTGTTGATGTTTTGTTTTGTTGACTATGCACACTGCATACAGCCCCTCCCCCCACTACAGAAGTTTGCCCTTAAGAGGGATATTTTATTGAAGCTAAGTGAAAAAGAAATAAAAAAAATTAAATGAGAAAAATGTTAAGAGAAAAAATAGAGTTAAATTAAATTAAAAAAAAAAACAACAACAAAAACCTATCAGAACAGGGTTAAGGTTAAAGATTCTCAATCGTTTCGTGTGAAACAAAGCGATGACGACGACGATGAATGCCCAAGTATATATATAATTATATATATGTAGAAAAGAAGATATTATTAAACTGCAAACACAGATGCATATACAAACATCCACATACAACAAAACGAAGGAGGGCAAACAAAAAAAGGAAGAATCAGTTATCATCGCATGCAATTTAATTCCAGCTGACGTAGAATATGGTATTTATTCCTCCTTTTCTTTTTTTGTTGTGTTGTTATCTTTCTGTGATGGTATTTGCATATCTCTTTGAAATTCTTTTGAATCTTGTAGATGGCATGGTATTGTTCTTAGTTTTTTTGTTTTTTTTTTTTATTGATCTATTTTTATTTTTATTTTATTTTTTTTTTTGCTATTAATTTGAGATTTTATGATTGAATCTAGAACTCGTTGTAATCTTATAGGTCAAGGAAATTGTACTTGAAGCTTGATAATTTGTTATGGGTCGATGGTAAAATTTTACTTATGATTTTAATTGACAGTAAAAAATTGTGAATATTATTCGTATTGGTCACGCTGGCGTATGAGTGTTTTTTCGGCATTTATCTTCAGATTTTTAATCATTTCATAGGAAATTACAAAATAGAGTAATATTCGTTTAGAATCTGATTTAATGTACACGTGAACGTACAAACGCACAGTCCGACCACAATGGGTTCAAATGTTTTCACTTGAGACCAAAGTTACGTTAATATTTAAGCCGTTGGTGATTTAGTATCACAAGTATTATGTACATTTGTATTGCTAGAAAACTTGTTTTCGGTGCTCTGAAAATAAATTTTACACAAATTTTATTATTAAAACTGGCTTTCGATTATAAACATGTTTTGTTTTTTAAACTTCGAATAGAATTGTTAAAAAAAGCCGAAAATATTCTGTTTTCGATTTCCAATAAATATATAAATATAAATAAATAAATATATTTTTTAATTTATTTTTCTGTTAATATATTAAAATTAAAAAATTTAAGAAGGCTGGGTGCGACCCACAGTGGTAACTTTCCATTGGTGCCCTTAAAAATATAAGGTGTTCAATATGCGATCAAGTCAAAACCAAAGTTGGGGCGTATTATATTTTTCACCTATTTAAGTAGTATTTTTGGTAAATTTTTTGTTTGCTTTAAACAAAAAATGTCGATTGAATGTTTCTAAAATATTTATCAGTTATTGACCACCCCTCATTGTGTGTAGAATAAAATTAGCATGTCTTCGAAATTTAGTTTTGTTGACAAGATATTCTAGCCGAAAAACGTTTTTAAACTATTTTAAGTATTTTTGGCATTTTTTTGTATTAAAAAAAAAACTATCAATTGATTTTTATAAAATCATTTGGAAACATTTAATTTTGATAACAAAAAATCCTACAAAAGTCTTTTAGATTAAATTCTCAAATTTTTGACTTAGTTTTCGAGTTATACGAGTTACCAAATGTCAATAAACACATTTTTTGTGAATTGACCCAATAAATTATTTATTGTCTCAATAAAGTGTTTGTCAAATACTTTTTTTTTTTTTTTAAATTATGGTTGACTCTTATAAAATTCACAGTATGCTCAAGCTCTAATATTTATAAGAATCGATAAGCATCGACCACAATTTGCGTCTTAGAAGCGTATGACAACATCTAACTAATGAGCCCAGCTGTCGTATACTTGAAGTTGAGGATTTATAAACTTTTGCTTGTATCAATAAATATTTATTGAGCCAATAAAGGTATTTAATATTTATTGGTCTAAAATTGATTTAAAAAAAATTTACTGCTCAAATAATTTTTTTTATTATATATGAGTTCAAAAATGGCTTTATGTCACTCATACTTACATATGTAACGGCACTCGTTACCCCGGTTGCCTTGAAGATCCGAATATTAGAAGTCATG
This sequence comes from Epistrophe eligans, assembly GCA_951394125.1. Taxonomy (NCBI): domain Eukaryota; kingdom Metazoa; phylum Arthropoda; class Insecta; order Diptera; family Syrphidae; genus Epistrophe; species Epistrophe eligans. The sequence goes on along the minus strand of OX596031.1, from coordinate 30,069,048 downwards.
CTATAGTATTTAAAAGTCACCATATCGACTTTTTCAAGGGGTTTAAATAAATTAACTGAACATTCTCGACCTAAGAACTTCGTTGGCAAACAACCAATTAGACTTTTAGCCGTCAGTTCTGTAATGGTAGCTCCCTCACGGTATTTTCGTTTAGATTAATTTTTTTTTCTTGTATTAAATCTATCACAAAGCCTGTTTTAAGAAGTTCCACTTTAAAGAAATGTTATTTACAATTTTCTCAAAAGGTTATCAAAAATATAAATCGATGTAAGTAAGGTAATATAAAACAAACCCTTTCTACACATGTGGTGGTAAAATTTAAAACAATCAATCTAAGCCCTACATAATATGTATATCTTCGCTAAGCCGTCTAATAATTTAAATATTTATTCTGCTGTTAAATTAACATTTCTCTAAAAGACATTAATTAATCATTTATTAATATTTTTAATAAAAATTAAGTTGACAGGTCTAGAAAATAAAAAAGTGACAAATTGTATACAACTCTCCAAAAATCTTAACACGAACATCGATCAACAAAATGAAGACCTACTTCTTTAAAACAAAAAAATATAAACCTAATAGGCTTTTAAATCCAATTTATATCGCTATACAATCTAAACAACCGTTATTCAGTGACTGTTAAAAAACTCCAAACTCTTTGGATTTAGAAAAAAAAATAATTAACAACCAAAGTTACTCACCTTTTCAGCATCTTGTACCTTGTCATCTATCGTAAATATACGCCATTGCCCCTACAGATGGCATAAGACTCTAGCTCCTTTTTATGACTTGGCCTAAATGATCATAAAAACATCGTGACAATTGCTCAAAGAAATTCATCAAAACATATTTCAGTTTGGCAAAAGTGAGTGGGAAAGAAGTAGATATAAGTGTGGGCGAGCTTTGTGATGAGAGTTTATAAAACACATCAACCACACAACACAAAAAAAAGGTTGTTTTTTTTTTTTTAATTTTTGTGGCTTTAATTGTGCCGAGGTAAAGTCAAAAAACCCACCACAACATAGTGTATAATGAGCATTATACTTACAGTTACAGTAATAACAAAACATATATACTCGTACAAAGAAAACGAACATAAATGTAATTGAAAGACGTAAAGAAGGCACAAACCAAAAAAAATAAAAAAAGAGTTGCAAGAGTTTGACGTACTGGTAGAATTGTGTGACGTGATCACACCGCGAAAGCAGTGTGTTTTTTTTTTTCGGTGTGGGGAAGCGGGATTAATTGTACTCGTATACGAATATGGGCAGAGGCATGAATAAAGTGCCGAGATTGAACGACACGAAACAACGCCTAAGGAGTTCTTTGACATTTTAAGTAGCGAACAATGATGTTTTATTATTATTCTTTTTTTTTTTTTATATTTTTCTTTGCCGGCTTTTTTATTTTTAATTTTTTTTTTTTTTGTGAGAATGAGAGATGTTTTTTTTTTGTTTTGTAATTTGACATGATTTATATGGGGGAACCATATTTGGCAGCAACTTCACGGTTGATGGGTGAATTTGAATTTTAACAATAAAAAAAAAATAAGAAGGGGCGTCAAGTGATGAAAAGATATTTTTAAATTGATGAGATTATATATTATGTAGGTCATGACATGAGAAGCGCATAAATTAGTACCTGCTATCTGTTTTTAATTTAAATTATTAATATTAAGAAAAGTATTAGGTACCCTTTATTACAAGGCCAAGATTTATACGAAACTTGAAATTTGAACATCCACAGGCTGATTACTCTAAATATTTCTATTCATTTCAAATTTACCATTGTTAAAAAAATTTCATGTAAAATTAAACAGAATTTAACCAGTTATCGGTTTGATTTTTTTTTCAAATTTGTTGTATTAACTTTATTCATATTGCTTTTAAGTACAAGCTTGTCATTTCCATAGGGGTCCTGTGAATTAAAAAGGTTAACATTGTTAAAGTCATTGTCATTCATCCTCTTGTTTGTCGTGTAAGCGTAACCTTACAAAGAGTTTAATTTAACAAGGAGATCATGTAAAAGAAGTGTAAAAGATACAGTTTAAAATTTTAGCGTCTAAGCAAGACAATAGTACTGGATTAATTAAACATTGAGTCATGTTAATTACAAATCATAAAACTATTGTTAGTCAATTTAACTAGAATTTAACAAAACTACTAATTTAAAGCAAAAATTAAATTATAGTTACTATGTAGAATTTTAAAGTATCAAAGTATTTAACTAGACGTCTAATTGTTTTCAAATATTTAACATGACACACTGTAAGTTTAACAAAGTCAACTTATTTAATTTGCATGACCTCTTATCAAATGAGATCTATGACAATTAATTAAAATGGCACACTGTATATTTAACAATATCCACCCACCCAGAGAGGAGGATGAATTAACACGGTAAACTGTAACTTTAACAATTTCAACCTGTTAAACTGGCATGACTTCTTGCCAAATGAAATTGATGTCAATGTTAAATGAATTAACATGACACACTGTAATTTTAACAATTATTCTTATTCATTTAATTCACAAAAATCTTGTTAAACTAAAAAATACTACAATGTTACACTTACACGCAAACCAGTATGAATTAACATGAAATATTGTAACTTTAACAATGTAAATTTGTGTAATTTACATGATCCCTTGTCAAATTAATCCAATAGTTATTTTATATTTTCTCGAGAATAAAGATGAATTTATATAAATGACACAGTGAAATTTCAACTCACCTGTAGAACCTACATATCCTTTTCTTGACTTCAAAAATAACATCACATAATGTTGAAATTCTTCGAAAGGTTTAACTCAACATGTTGTCTCTCTGACGTTCAAATTCTATCCCAAAATTGTCAAAGCGTGTGATCGTCGACGAAGAAAACTGGTCAATGCATTGCGTTGATATTCACTTTGACACGGATTTCACTGAGATTATCCCAAATATCATAAAAGAATTATGAAAATAATGAAGGACTGAGAGCCCACCCCTGTGGGACACCTACAGATATTAAAAACAACTTGAAATACTGAACCTATCCTTATATATTTGTCCAACCAACTTTGGAATACAATTGGTATCAAAAAGTTTTGAGATTTAAATTCTCACATTGTAATACAAACTTTAATTTAATTTTGAATTTATTTTAATTAAATCGAATACAAAACCGGTGCATTTATCAATAAATTGAAGATCTCCTTAATCAGAGCCACAATTATTTTCTATTAAGTTTCAAAATTCCTTTCCATTATAAACAACCTGAATTCCCTAATACTGAACTCATATTAAATTGCAAACAAAAGTCAAATCATTCTCACATGCATTCCATGTGCAAAACACACAAAACCAACAAAACACAACATAACACACCATAACACAACAAAATAATTCATTAAAATGTACTTAGTCCTTGTCGTTCCTCCTTCAATACTTATGTATACTTATTCCTCACTTCATAAATATTTTAACGGCATGTTAGTTGTAAATTCAAAGAAGTAATTTAATGACAATTTACTTCCCCAATCATAATCACGCAACAAATTCATTTAGAGTTCAAGTGAGTGCATGTATACTTGATGTTAATAAAATAAAAAAAAATAAAAAAACAAGCACACACAGCTACGCGTTTTTTTTTAAATTTATTACATCCACTTGAAACTGGTGTTTAATTAAAAACTCAAAGGAGGGCATCGAGGCGTGAGGAAATTATATTTACACCCATTACGACATATTTCATTCATTTTCATTTATTCAGTAAAAAAAAAATGTTTTAATGCTTTAAAACATTTTCTTTGTATTTAATTAACGATTTGAAAGATGTCCTGATATAAATAAAAATAATAAAATGTCCGCCTGGGTCGCATGTACCTGCTTACCAATAATTATTATATGAACTTCAAATTTGTTAAATTTTTCGAAATTAAGAAGAATAACGAATGATTCATAAATAAATAAATAACAAATTTATTTTTAAATTAAATAATAAAAATTATTAAAAATATTACGCATAATTGCTTCGAAATATTTTTTTTTAATTAAAATTTTAAGAACGCAAAAAATTGAACACATAAAATTTATGAAAAAAATAAAAAAAAAAATGTTTTAAAGTTTTATAATAATAAAAAAAAAAAAATTAATTTTAATTATAAGACCTGAATTGCATGGCGCTTTGTTAGAAAGGAAAGAAGGATTAAGCTTTAAATAAAAACATAAGACAAGGAAAACGAATGCTCGTTTTTCTAGCACCAATTTTTTGAAAGCAAGTACAAAAATATTAATAAAAATGAGCAAAAAAAAACGAAAATATTAAAGGAAACAATAAATAATTTTTCAATGTTAATGTATATTTAAAAATTTGTATATGCCGGAGTCAGTTTATTTGATTCAATATTTTTCTTCAATTGAATTATAAAAAAAAAACATATTTGTATTATTTAAACAGTTCGCAAATAGTTTTCCATTTTTTTTTAGATTCCACCAGATTTGATTCGTTTGTGTAAAATAATTTGATTTAAAGGACAAAAATATTAAATACATCGCGTATTTTAATTTAATTTAATTTTTTTTGTCAATAATTAAATGTTTAGAAACCGTTACTATTACCTTAAATTTAACCCTACTTAAATTTATATTTAAATCATTCTATACGAGTGTGCCTAAAAAATTTCGTATACATACATTTTTGTTTTACATCTCTACAAAATTCAATATTAAACAAACAATTACCATTTTTTTATGAATAACAATTATAAGTTATAGCATTTAAAATTCTGTTTATAAATATATCCACTTTTACTCATAACTGCGGATTTTAATCGTCGTTAACTAAGAATATATAGGATTTCGTTCGTTGGTAGGGTCATTTGCTGTCGCACATATATTTTTTCTGAGACTAAACGTGATTTAATACGAAATACCACAATTTTTGCTGAAATAATATATTGTTAAAGAATTGCAGATGATTTCATTTCGAATAAGTTGTTATGATGATTCCAATTTTAGTGTTATGTTCCTGGGCATGTTCTAAACAAAAAAGGTGTGACGCCCCCACCATGCGACGTTTTATGCGGGAGAGGCAATTCTAAAATATTGATTTGAAATTGATACAAAATTTTGTATGTAAATACAAAAAACAACCGTTATACTTACAATATTGCTTTAGGAAATTTTTGAAATAAAATATCCAATATTTAATGTATTCAATAAAATTCAACTATTTAAATATGTAAAATAGGAATATATATAAGATACAAGTGGGCGTGGTAGTAGACAGATTTCAAAACTAAAATTACACACAATTTTTCATACTTTAATTTTAACAGAACTTAATATCAAATTTCAAAGCTTCTTTCAAAAGACGTTAAAAAAATTATTAAATTTAAAATAAACAAAAAGTAGGCGTGGCAATGAGAACACTAAAAAATTGAACATTTATAAAATTGAATAATTGAATTAGGAGAAAATTTAAATATAATAAAATTAGGCAGGGCAGTGGGCGGCTTTTTTGTCTTTTTCAATCTCTGAGTTAACGCAGAGACTTTCTCGTTAACGGCTTAACTGATTTCGTTCAAAATTTTTATACAGGAGGTTCTTTTAAGACAAAATAATATTACATATACAAATTTTCAATAAATACATATATTTTTTTGGTTAAAAAAAAAATAAAAACAATTATTTGAAAACAGAATTTTCTTAAAACAGGTTAATGATTTTTTTTTGTAATAAGGATTTTAAGTGTATATTTTTAAATGCTTCAAAATTGCGTACCATGTTTTTTTTTAATTTAAAAAAAAAAATATGTTAAAAAAACATGAATTTTTAATTTTTTACATGATGGGACAAGTATTAATTTCGTAAAAAATTTATAAAAAAATTTTCGAGATTGTAAAAGAAATTAATACTACGACGAAAGAGAAGTCAGAAAAAGTGATTTTCGTTATAATGTTCATTGTTGTATGTGTTCGTTCGTCCACTGTATCATGAGCTAGAGCCTAAACTGGTGGACCGCTTTGCTTTAAAATTGGTAGGGAGCATTTTTATGTGATTTCCCAGAAGGAAAAATCGAATTTTTGTTTAAGCTTATCTAAAACGGATATCTGCCATACAATAATAATTTTTATTTTTTTTTTATTTTGTACCTGAAATGACCAAAGTTATTTGCGAAAAACTGCATTTTAAATTTTTCCCAAAAAAATTTAACTGCGGAAATAAAATATTGACGTTTTTGAATAAATTGCTACCTATTTTTTAGTTATTCACATACATATGTATACCTTTTATATGGCTTAGGCAATTTTATAAATTCGCTATCGGTTGCTTCTGAAAGTTTAAACAATTTTGTATTTAGACATTTTGAAAATTATTTTTTCTTAAACAAAAATAAAATCAAAATAAAACACCCGTTTTATACTACTTTTGACTTTTTTAACATTTTTTCGTTTACATAAGCAAGTTCGTATGATCTAGTCATGTATATTTTATTTATTTTTTTAAAATATATTCATATGTTTTCGGGAATTCTTTAATTTGAGATTAAAATATTTCAAGAAGTTTTTTTTTAGGAACAAAGTTCTATGCTTGTTTTCCATTTTTTATAATTTATTATTTTTTACATTGTACATATATAATATTATAATTATTTTAAATGAATTCATTTTATGTAAAAATTTATAACATAAGTATGCTCGAATACCAAGAGCAAGTTCGTGCGATCCAATCGTACATTTTATTTTTAATTATGAACTTGCCCCTTAGCACGTAAAGTTACATACATAGAAAAATAATTGCCTCCCCTAGCCGACCATCAAAATAATCATCGTGTCTATATGTAACTTTTTTTTTTTAAAACACATGCCTCTCGAAAAACGTGCTCCGAAAACATTAATAAAATTCTTGTGAATTCATTTGAATTTTAGTTTTGTGCAAACTCATGAAAGTGGTATTACTTTTTTTTTTCTTTGTATATATTTTTATTATTTATGTAATTTTTGTAATAAATATTACGCATAATTTACATATTGCTGTTTAAATATATGCATACACGAATGCAATAAATAATAGCAATATCAGCTAGGTAGGTTAGGTAGGTTAGGTACATATTTTAACATCATGAATGATTGCAACACACATTTATATAAATCTCAATTATTCTAGCAATTAAAATCAGAATTTATTGGTTTAATATGAAATTTGTGATGTAAATTATTTAGAGAGAGAGAGAGAGATAATGTAGAAAATTTATTGAAGGTTAATGTTTTAGAATTTTGATTTGATTATATTTTAGTGAAATGCAGAAAATTGAGTTATTAGGAATTTCTATAGAAATTGTATTTTACGTACTTTAAATGATTTATTTAAAACAAACAAAATAAAATGCACGACTGGGTCGGACAAACTTGCTCTTATAAGCGATCACAGTGTAGTTTTAAAGTCTTAATAATTTAATAAAAACTTTTTATCTGATAAAAGAAATTCATTAGTTATTGGAGTCTATATTTTATGCCACCTACCAGAACTAGTATGGAGTACATAAATATCAACAATATAGCACCGTGTTGTCTTGCACTTCGCACATACATATGCATGAAATTTACAGTTTAGACTGAAAAAATGTTAAAAAATCAATAAAATTAGAAAAAAATTGATTAAAAAAAATATCGGAAATTGATTTGATACCAACGCAATCTATACCAAGTGACTTTTTACACAAATCTCAATTTATAGGAAAAGTTAAAAAAAAATCGTTGGAGGGGTTTTTAAAAAAAAATAATTTTAATTAATTAATTTTTTATATTATGTATAAAATTTTGAATATACATATTTTTTAGTACTTGTTTATGTGGAGTTTAAAAATTAATTTTGAAAAAAAATCATCCACCCATTTTCAAAATATCGAATTTAAAAAAAAAATAATTTTAAGATTTTTTTTTTTAAATCCAAAATTTGATTTTTTGAAAATTTTTATATTCAATATTATTCAAACTTATTAGTAGCTTTTGTGTACAAAATTTCATTAAAATTGATTCAACAGATAATGAGATATTCGAAAACCCAAAAAATGGTTCTATGAGAGGTACCATTTTTAAACGATATTATGTATAGTTTTTTTTGCGAATAATATGGTAGATCGTTCTGATATTAGTTGACACAAAAATTTTAATCAAAATCGTAGGAGCCGTTTTTCCGAAAAATGAGATTTTCAATACCAGTTTTTAAACATTTTTATGGGAGGTACCGTTATTTTTGGTTATACGAAAAATTTTTATTGTAAATCTGCTAGACAATGTCGAAAAACTGCTGAGTGCTAAGTTTAATAAAAATCGACCAAGTCGTTTTCGAATTATTAAGTTCTCAAAAAAAAAAAACAATTTTAAAACTGTTTTTAAAATACCAAACATTTTTTTTAATACAATATTTTTAAAATTTTTGTAAACATTCTCTATGAAAAATTAATCAAAATCAGTTGAACTGATTTTGAGAAAATCGAAAATCAAAAATATTGGTTCTATGGGAGGTACCATTTAAAACCATTTTTGTTTATAAAATGGTAGTATTTTTGTAAAAAAAAATTAATGATTTTTTTTCTTTTTTTTTAAGTTGTGGGCAAGTTTTTGAGAAAAATAAGATTTTCATAATTTGATAAAAAAAAAACTTTGTACGGCGGGTACTGTTATTTTTGGTCTTAAAAAAAAAGAATTTAAAAAAACGTGTGGGGGGCTATAGCTGAAAGGACAGACAGACAGACAGAATTGCAAGACCCACTTTTTTCGACTTCGCTATCATAGTTATATCAACTTTGATCAAAATCTTCTTCATTTCTTCAAAAAATATTTTTATTACGTGTTCATGAAAAGAACGCCTCGCCACTGACTGAGAGTTGTTTTTAGAAATTTAAAAATACATTTAAACTGCTCTAGAATTTATAAAATATATAATTATATTTTTATAAAGTATTGGTTTGTGTAAAAACGATTTCGATTGCAAAATTATCACTGCGATGATGGGGAAGTCCGAAAAAGTGGGTTTTGTAATACCGTCCTGTCCGTCCGTCAGTCAGTGTATTCGTGACTCCCTCCACAGTAATTTGAGCTAGAACCAAAACGGCTGAACCTATTAGCTTTAAACTTTATACAGAGCATTTTAATGTGATTCCCAAGAATTGAAATTCCAATGTTTGTTTTACTTCATCTATAAAATTTTCTCGAAAACCGCTTTAATAATTTTGATTAAACTTCCTCCCAAAATCACTTTAATCATTACATTAAAGTGATTTTGGGAGAATTGCTTTTCAAGTTTTTGTCAAAAAAAAATCACATTACATATATAAAATATAGCTTTTTAATGGCTTGACCAATTTTATTATAATTTCAGAATCGTGGGGGCTTCTAAATTATAGTTTAAACATATTTTAAACTTTTAAAATTTGAAAATATTTTTTTTTTAACGAAACAAAATTAAACTATAAATCAATTCTATTAGACTTTTTTTTATTTATTTTTTTTTTTTTTGGTAAAAATGAAGCTACATCAAAGTTTATAACCAAAAGAGCAAGTTGCGATCTAGGCGTGAATATTTTTTGTTTAATTCGTTCGATTTGAAAAATTCAATATCTTTTTTTTAATATTTAGATTTGATACCTAAAACTATGCAAGTCTGAACACATTAAACATATTTCTATATATTGCCATCAGGCCTATTGCTTTAATTGTCATCTTTATCTAAATTATTTTCAAAATTTAAATTATATCCAACAGGCGCAGTCATTCCTAAAAACGATTGTTGATTGATGAAATTAGAAGTAGATATATACGTATGTATCTCTTGTGAGCTTTAGGTCAGATATTGCTGTAAATAGTTACAGTGATCAAAACGATTGTTTTTTACACCTTTAGACTTATGTATTTAAAAAAAAAAAATATTTGTAATTAAAACGAAATTATTAATACAAAACACAATTGACATGTTGACAATTGACAAAATACTTAAACAGCTGTAACAAACAAGAATGTAAACTCATGTTAGTTATAATTTGTATTTGTGTACATATTTACATTGCATATGTATTTCATGTATCCGTTGACATGTTTTGAAAAATACAGCTGTTAAACAAATGAGCATATCATTATTTAAATATTTGTATGTAAAATTTATTCAAATATTTGAATTTCAAATTTTGAAAACAGTTGAATTTCGATATTCAAATAATAAAAAAAATTCATTTTGTTAGAGAAATTATTTTGAAACGCATATGTATGTAGTTACAAAAACAAAAAAAAAGTTATCAACGTGTATTTCAAGATTTTTAAACGAATACAAGAAATACACATAGACAAATAAAGTTTAATAGACCTAAGTATTTTTAAGTATTTTGAATTTGAATGGAATGTTGTTAAGCAAATCAGACAAAAACATAAATATATTTGAATAAACAAAATAAATTATATAAAAAAATATATTAAAAAATATTTTAAAAATTGCTTCTAAAAAGAAGCTTTGCTTATCAAAGAAGCTGATTACTTCCATAAGTGGCTTCTTAGAACAATTTTTTTTCTTTTCCTACGGAAGCTAGTTGCTATTCTAATCAAATTGAATTTCTGCGCATATGATTTCATCAGTCTTGCTATATACACCGATTTTTAAATATTTATCTCGATTTTCGGAAATAAATTTTATTTACTTAGTCGATTAAAAGAAGCATAGATTAACATTAAGTTACAAGTTAACTGTGATAACTGATAAAATTAGGCCTATAAAAGGTACAAATCAGAACGAAAGGCTTTTAAGAAGGAATTTTTGAAAAAGATATATATAAAAATACAGGACTTGCATAATTCAGTCTTATAGAAATTCTATATAAGCTATAGCTTACCAAATTGGTGAAATTGTAGGTGTTGGGTGATTAAAAAGTTTTGAACTAGAATTAAGAAATTGAAGAAAAGATTTTTGTTGCATTATTTAAGCAAAACAAGATTTATCGAAGCAAAACAAAATTATCAAAAATAAAATGTCCATAAAGCTTCCATTAACTCAAATTTAATGACATTGATTAATTTTAATTAAATTTGAATATAAATTATATATCAATTGATTCATTAAATATAAACCAAACAGTTATCGAAGGAAAGATTTCCATAAAGCTTCCATTAACTGAAAATGAGTGATAATACCTTCCAAAATAAATATTTACATACTTTATTAACTTCTTAAAATTTATTTAACATTACTTTTATAAATAAAAAATCCTTTAACCTTAAAACCATTCTTATTTAATTTCCAACAAGACACTGTTTTATTTAAAAAAAAACAAAAACTAGCAGTGAGCAAAGTAAGGATATCTGTAATGAATTTTAATCTTAAGAAAACTTTATAGAAAATCTTTGGAAGTCTAAATCATGGGACCTGCCAATCAGGTGGTTTAATCTGTATTAATCATTAAGATTCAATTAGTAGGTTTTCTTCAAAAGTGTCGCCATCAATAATATGGCTACAAGAAATCACTTCAAATTTCAATCCTAATTCCTCATCTGCTCCTCTTTCTTCCCAATATTGCATTCAATTTTCCTCTTCTTTAACTAAATAAATAAATGATAGTTTTGTTTAAATAAAACATTTTCTTTAACATAAATTAACCGAATAATTATAACCCATTTCAAAACCGTTTTTAATTACGTATCAACTCAATTATTTAAAAAAAACAACAAAAACTTCTCTCAATGAAAAACAAAATCAAAACCCGTATACTGACAACTATAATTGCATTCTATAATAAATGCGGTTAGAAATAGTGAATTCAAAATTTACACTTTACACCCCACACCTACAAAACCGACTCACCAGCCCCCACGCTAGTCCCTCCCCTCCACTCATCGGTGTTTTCAAAACATAGGCTATAGTTTATTGATAAAATCAAACTGCAACCATAATCATGACTATATTATTTTTTATCACCACCATCTCGAACCAGTTCACGTTCCGCCAAACGATAGATCCAACAAAACAATCAGCTAATTAGATATGTATCGAACAGATACACATACCTAACCTATACTATATACACTTGAGCCCAAAGATATACAATTATAATTTTGTATTTGAAATGAGTAGCTCGTCTTGTAAATTGAATCGAATTTAATTGCAAATAAAACGTGTCTAGTGTGTACCTACCTACTCGTACACAACACACACACCTCAGACTTCAAACGTTGGTAGGTACATTTGAAAGTAACTCAACACCACACAACAACAACAACGACGACTTAAACAACAACAACAATATCTACAGCAACCAAACCGATTGCTTCCCTTGCCGAACTTAATGTGGTTTTAAAATTGCAAATACCGCAAACTATTTACTTGTCGACATCTTTGTCAACGATAAAAAAAACTATAGTACAGGACGTAGTGTTGGAATTATGGAAATCATTTTACACCACATGAATGTAAAAATTAGTTAAATATGTTTTTTTTTTTATGAGAAATGAAAAATGCTGTCATTAATAAGCGTGCATGGTTTAAAATTAGACAGCAAATGACTGCGAAGCTTAGGAATTAATATGTAAGTGCATAAACAACTAATCCTAAGTAAATTTTTATGGACCAAGAAAACTTAACTCTTACCTTTTTATCAGTAATAAAATTTGTATGGATACTTTAAAATATTTTTAATGCTATGAGTAATGTCATACATGTCATAAGAATATTAAGAGCTCAATAAAACAGAAGACGACTTTAAAAATAGCCTGAGAGAAAAACCTGATGTGAGAATTATAAATAAGCAGAGTGCCACGGCGGAGGTCCAAAACATAAAGCAAGATTTTGTTAGAATACATCAATTAAACTTTTCGGTAGAGCATTTTATGGTAGACTCAACCGAGCAGAGCTTAGCTTAATGGCAAGTGCAATCAAAATAGAGCGAAGTATTTTTTTTCATTTTTATCATTTTCTTAACTTTCGCAGTCTCTCCATTTTCTTCTTTTTTAAATATTTTCATTTTCTTAACTTTTTTTTCATTTCCTTTTTTTTTTATTTTCATTTTGCCATATTTCTTTGTTTACATCTTTTTTTTTACATTTTCTTTGTTTTCTTTAATTTTAATATTTGACAAAAACTATGAGGCCAAAAATTGAAAACGGTTTTTTGTAGAGGGGTCAAAAACAAGCATTTGTTACCTAAGGGAGACGGGGGTATATCTGACTCCGTTTAGGAGGTAGAGGCAATTTAAAAAAAAAAATAATTTAAATGAAAAAAAAAATATTAAAACACAACGGCAACACTTATAATGAAGTACTATACCGATTTTGAAAGCCAGAAATCTGTTTTTAATCCTAAATTAAAATTAAATTATTTATGTCAAGAGTTTTTAAAAAATTTGCATTTGCAATTTGCAAAAAAAAGTTTAGACCAATTTTTCAAAATTGTTAAATGAAGACAATTTTTTCTAAAATCCCCCCTCCCATTTTCTGCATTTTTTGATGTTCTTAATTTTTGTTTTCTTCATTAAATCTAATTTCTATATATTTTAATAATATTCTTCTTTCTTATTTGTTTCCCTTTTATTTTCATTTATTTGAATTTTTTTAATTTTCTTATTTTTTTCTTTCTTTTAATTTTTTTTGTATATTTTACGTTGCATTATTTGTTTATAATTTTTCTTTATTTTTGTTTTACATTTTCTCTAAATCTATTTTTTTTTATTTATTTTTTATTTCCTCCAGTTTTATATTTTATTATTTTTTTTATTTCATTTAGTGCTCGTTTCACAATCTCTGAGTAAGCAAATCAGAACTTTACTTGATAAATTTTCCTACAATTTTATGTCAAAAAAGTTCTAATTAGCTTACTTAGAACTTTACTCAGAAATTGTGAAACAGACCCTTAAAATCAAAAAATACTTCCTTTAATAAATAGATGTCCATCCGCCATATTTGACCCCCAAAATCTTTGGCTTTAAACCAAAAATCGAATAAAAATATTAACAAAAGTAAAAACCAAATTAAAGTGTTAATAAATTAAGGCTACAAATTATATTCTAAGAATTATAGTTTCTTAAATATTTTCAAAAAATAAAATTTAATTCAAAATGGCCGCTATTTCCATTGCCTTTATTGGATCACCAAAATCATTTGCATTTTTCTGTCCCGAACTATTTACATATTATACTCACAATTCACAAACCATCGCTAAACGGGTTTTGTTGTTGTTGTTAGTGGTGAATATAAAAAGAAAAAAAAATATGAAACTTTAGAAAAAGAAAATGATTAGAATGCATTTAGTGTCGATTTCATATATCGTAGACGTGATTCGAATGATAATATAGCTGTGAAATGTTATAGCACAAGCAATGTTGTCTTCGAGGTGGTGGTCGGCTTGTATCACGTTTTTTGTTTTGTTTTACAATATTAATGTTAGCAATAGAAAAATGCCAAATAATTGTTAATTCAATCACGCGAATGTCAAACAGAAAATGCAACAAAAAAAAATAATACCCAAAACGAAAACGAGCATTATAAGCCAATTTTTTTTCGATTGACAGCTGGAGATTTATAGTTGACGTCAACGAATGATTATGTTCGCGTTGGCGGTGCGAGGCGGTGGTAGTGGTGATTATGGTGATGGTGGTGACTATGACGAAGTTGGAGGAGATAGCGGTAGCGGTATCAGTGGCGATGATTTGTTTTAACAAGCGGTAGGACTAGTTAGAATGAAACAAACAAGGTTAAATACTTGGCAGCTGAGCTTACTTCATGTTTCATATAATATCTCTAAGCTATCGCGTGTTAGGTATGTCGTTTTATAGAATAGATACAATATTTTTTTTTTATTTATTTATGGAAAACAGTTTTTATCGGGGTTTGTCTGACGATCGATCGGTCGGTCGCGGACGGGCTGTGATGTTGATTTATGATTGCTTGAAATTATCATATAGAATATGGGATTATTGAACTTGACTGAAGGATTGATGTGTTGTTATTTGTAGGAGTAATAAATTTATGTGATTGTGTCTGCGAAGGTGTGTCGGAAATCGATAAGGAATTTTATTTTGTTAGATTTAATGAATACAAATGAAAGGAGTAGGTACAACTCAAATTGAAGAATATGATGTTACAGGGATAAATTGAGATTAAAAAAGTTGCGTAAATGTCCATTGTCCAACGCACTAACCATTACGCCACGGGCTACTGCAAATGGCCAGATATACTGCAGCAAAAGAATAAGTATACATCAAACTTCAAGAAATTTCAATTCTTTTAATTAAAAATTCTGTTCTGTTTATTTCAATTAAATACCTACAAAAAACTCCACTTTTGGTCAATAGGGTACCGTTCTTGTTGCCGAAATGCAACTCAAGTTGGCGTCAATTTTACCATTTAAAATCGTACTGAAAAAAAAAAAAATAAGTGCATTTGACCAATTATTTAGTTCATATAAAAGTTTGCGTCAAAACAACTTCGTTTTTACTTGCGATATTTATGACAAATTTTGAATCCGTTCAAAAAAATCAATCTCGAAAATTTGATAAAACTTGAAATTACGATATCAGGGAAGACGAAAAAAAGTTGGCCTAGTAATTCTGTCTATTTTCCTGTTCAGCTTAAACCTAAATGGTGAAATTTTTTCAAAAATTCTTTCAAAAATTAAAGAAAAAAAATTAGTACATTTTGAAAGGTTCTACATTTTGGTGAAATTTTCTGAAAAATAGTTTTAATGCAATGAAATCTACTCCCATATAGAAACATTCTTTTTTTTTATTTTACCTATCCTCGAAAACGGTTCAACTTATATTGATTAATTTTTTGTATGGTGAATATTTTTAAAGTTTTAAAATAGTAATTTGTACTAAAATGTTCAAAAAAAAAAAAAGAAATCAAAAAAGTTTGATTTTTTTCAGAACTCAGTATTTTAAAAACTACTTATTTTTTATTAAGGTACAAAGTGGTTTTTTAATATTATCTAGAAAGTTTTAAACAAGCAAATATTCTTATAGTCGAAATTAAGGGTACATTCCATACGACTGTTGAAAAATCGTAAAAGAAAATCTTATTTGTCTCGAAGACGACTTCTACGATTTTGATTCAATTTTTGTTTGTACTAATTTTAATTTTTTTGAGAATTCGATATTGATAATACAGTGAAATCTCTCTTATCTGGACAGCCACGGGAACGGAATTTTTTGTCCATATAAGAGAGTGTCCGCTCAAGGGAACATTTTTAAATAAAAAAAATCGAATTTTAAAAAGAACAAAAAAATTATATTATTTAATTAATTTAATTAAAATAACTAAGTTTTCACACCTGGTTATCCCTTTCTTGAAACAAAAAAAAAAGCCTAATTTCTAAAGCCAGAAGCGTGAGAACTAAATGTAACGCAGCAAAAAAACAAACAATTCTCTGCGCCTGCTGCCAAAACAATTAAACTTTTCAATTGACCACCTTTTTAAAAATTCAAATCTATGTCTTCAAGATAAAGCTTCACGAGTATATGTTCTATCGTTCTATGATGTCGTTAATCAAGCAGATAGT
Organism: Epistrophe eligans; assembly: GCA_951394125.1. Lineage (NCBI taxonomy): Eukaryota > Metazoa > Arthropoda > Insecta > Diptera > Syrphidae > Epistrophe > Epistrophe eligans. The sequence goes on along the minus strand of OX596031.1, from coordinate 30,052,527 downwards.
GTTAGTGCTTGTCGGCTTGCATCCATTCATTTTAGCATACACATACATACATACATTGAATGCAAGAGCACAGAACTATGTCGCGATTTTGCCGTACAATGTTTGTGTACCTTTACCGAGTACCGACATCTGGTTGTAGAATGTGCACGCGCCATGTGCTTGCTGTGAAAGAGTTTCACAAATACATGCATGAGTATGCAATGAAACCCAAAGAATACATGCGCAAAGAAAAGAACAAAAAATCGCAAAACAAAAAATTAATGTCAATTTAAGAGAATATTTTTACAAAATCAATGTAAAAATGCTGTCCGTGGACATGGAATAGAATTGTCCACTTAAGAGAAAAAACTCAAACTCATAGAAGCCAACCATCACACTTAATATTGTCCGCTTAAAGGAATCGTCTACATAAGAAGGGAGTTCACTGTATATGATATTTTTTTCCAAATTGATTTTTCTCAATACCACCATTACATTGCATCCTTTGAAAAATTACTAAAAAATAAATAAAAAATCTAATTTTATAAGTTGGTCCTTTTTTTAAAAATATGCATGATGATTTCTATAAAAGAAATTCAATTAATTAAAATATAAGAAAAAAAATAAATTTTTAATGAGGTCAAAAATATTTTTAATTTTATTGATGCAATTTTTACTTAAAATATTAGCTATTTTCCTTTTATCGTATTCTCTCTCTCTCTCTCTTGCTTTCATGCGCAATCTTAATGGATTATTGTTTGTTTTATCGTCACTTTATTTTATAACATTATTGTTTTCTTCTTATAGAGTTTGTGCTAAATCCATTATTTATAAACATTTATGAACAAAAAATACATTGAGTTCTCTGAATACATTTTTTTACTGCATTTGGCATTTCCAAACAAAAAGACTTGCTTTAAGAACGAACAAAAAAATAAATAAACAAATAAATTCAAATTTTATTTATTTTGAATTTAAAAAATGTGTGCTCCTTGCATTGATTTAAAAAGATATAATGACTTAAGATATTTTTTTTCCATCTTTTGAATATGAGAACACCATCACACATGGAAATTTAGGTCAGCTGAAAAAGAATCGAGGTGAAAAATTAATTGATGTTTTTTTTTTTTTTGTAGTTGAAAATTTCCATTGTCCTCAATTATTTATTCTAGATTTTTCATTATTTTTTCAACAAACATAGGTAGGTACAAAAAGGTACATAGGAAGAACTACCTTCCTCCGAAAATATACAAAGAAACACTTGAAGAATATCTTCAGCTTAACAATGAAACTAACATTAAAATCTTTAATAAAAGGAATGGATTAAAAAATGTAACTAAACTCAGGTTAAAAGAAATCATATAAGTTTAGAATGCTATAAGAAGTATTGAGTCGTTTGGGATAGGATTCTAGGAAACAAAATTATTTCATTAGTAGTCCAAGAAAGTTAGGGTTTGAAATTGAAAAAAATTAGAGGCAACCTGAAATTTTGCAGGGTGGTTCTGGTGATATTAAAGAACTTTAATCTCAGTTTTCGTATTCAAGACTCTTGCAAAAAAAAAAGTTAGGCGGTCACGCCCACTTTTACCTCTATTTTCCCTATATCAATGTTTCTCGGAAACGGCTTGAATGATTTGGATAGAATTTCATTCTTAAAAACAAAGATATAAGAAAAGTGGGCGTGTTAGTGGGCGGATTTTACTAAAAGTATATTTTTATTTTGTTTTCTTGCTTATATAAACAAATTTGAAAATTTCATCCAAATCATTCAAGCCGCTTCCGAGAAATATGGATATAAGGAAAATGGAGGTAAAAGTGTTCGTGGCCGCCTAACTTTTTTTTTCTGCAAGAGTATAGAAGCAAAAACTAATTTTTATTTTGTATCCTAGTGCTATATCATTTCAGTTTTTGAACTAACTAACTATTTTATTTTTATTTACTGCTTATAAATTGCTTAAAGTTCTAAGCTGTACATTCATTAGCAAGAGTGTGCAATCCTACGGGTAAGCATATGCATTTTTTTTATTTTAACGAATAAATAAGTTAATTCAGCCCATTGACACGTCCACTTGTATCTTATTTAAATTTTCTTCTTATTTTACGTCCTTTAGAACGTTCATTTTTTATTGTTCCTAAACTCTCTTCAGACTAAGCATGGCGTGTGTTATTTGTGACGCCCACTACCACGCCTACTTTTTTTATTTAAGAATTTAATCTGTATTATAACGTCCTGAAAATAAAGAAAATATTTGTCTTAAGCAGTCGTGACTGTATAGTTGTATTTTTTTTTTTTTTTGGAAATCCGCCAAGTGTATTTTTTTTAAAGTCCACCTACTACCACACCCACTTTTCTTATATTTGATTTTTTGTAAAACAATTATGAAAGCTCTCCGCAAAGTAAACAGTTTGCTTTCGAGTAAAGAGAAAAAGTTTTTGCCCTTGCCCTTTGATTGAGACAACCTTTTATTTTTAATGAAGTTTTTCACTGAGGCAACTAATATTTCGTTGATTCAACGAAAATTTATAACATTAATTAATTTTTTCTGCATCGTTTTTTTTGAGAATCTTAAAGAAAAAATAAGTTTTTGTATGGAGCAGGAGCCTAATGCAAAATTTATATACCTAGGTACATATGCTTATGAATTTATGAATACACTAATTAAATAATAAAAAAAAAATAATTTTTATTAAAGAAAAAAAAAACTTAATTTTACTAATTTATTTGTTTGTTTCAATTTCAATCAATTTACAGGCAACTCGTGCAGCAGAAAATGAACGTTTCTATTCGCTGCGCAAGCGACCAGCACCAGTGGCAGAACGTACAACGTTTGTTTGTTATACATGTGGCGGCGATACGCCATCATCTCAATTACGCTTAGTCTATTGTTGTCAAAATGGTGAACGAGAGCCTTATTATCCTTTTATCAAAACAATGAAACCATTTAAAAATGCTAGTCCCATAAGTCCGCAGGGTAAGTTGAACTTAAGTAGTATAGTAGTTTTTTTTTTTTTTTTATTAAGATTTTAAAATTTAACATCAATTTTTTATAAAAACAAATAAAAATTGTCAACAAATATTTTAAGCTTCAATATTTTTTTTATTAAAAGAGTAATTAATGTTAATATTTATTTTTCAAAATTTTACATTAAAAATTTATATTTTCTTAAACTTTTTGTTTTTGTTTTTATTTTTAATTTCTTTATTACACTTAAAGTTTTTTTTTTTTTTGTATTTATTTGATTTAATTTTCTCCGAAAACAGAACTGGACCTTTAGATTTTGTAAAGTTCTAAAATTTTACATTAAAAAAAAAAAAAAAAACTTCATTTTTTATAATCTCCATGTTTAATATTGAATTGTGTTGGTTGCAGGCATGGTGCAAATATGTTCCTCGTGCTATGATAAGCACTCACATTTGGCCGAAGGTGGTACACCAGCCATAAGCAGCATAGACGGTCTAAACAACATCAATAGTAGCGGTAGCGGCTTGATGTTCAATTCAACTGGTGCCGTTGTAAGTGGCAGCATCAATAGTGGCAATCCAAATGTCACCAGCGTTTGTAGCGGTGGTGGTGTTGGGGGTGGTGGTGGAGGTGGTGGTAGTGGTGGTGTTGTTGGTGGTCAACAAATCATCACACCAACAGGTGGCAGTAGTGGCAATGGCGGCGGCGGAAATGGCGGTCGCTACACACCCTCGGAGAAATCACTAGCCAATTCTGATTCAACGAGTAATGTTAGATTTAAGGTAAGTCTACTCTATATTAATTGATATAATAATTTTATAACAAAGTGAAACCATTCTCGTGTCAGAGAGCAAAGAGAACTGGTGGGGGCGGCAGCTAAAAGCAATTTATATTTTTCGTTTGGCCCTGACCTAACTTGACTGCAATTCTCTTGCTTCTAATGGACACAATGGATATAACGATTCAATTTTCTATTTCTCATTCTCGTTCTGTCTCACTCTGTCTCCCTTTTACCATTGCATTGGTGCGGTGTCGACTTAATTATGTTAATTTGTTTCCTCCTTTTGAGTGCTGGTGCTGGTTGTGTCATTCTGTGTTTTATGTTTGCCTAAGTAAACACAATGATTGAAATGAAAACAAACAGAAAATGAAATCGCCAGACAATGGGGGGAGGGCAATTTGTTAGTTCAGAGTGGTGCGAGCGTGTGTGCTGTGACAAGAGTCAAGTTGACATTTGACACCGGCCAACCGGGGACAAATTGCTTTGAACTTCTTTCACTTTATCTACATATTTAGGGTATATGTTTTTGTATTACGTAACATTTTGTTGACAGAAAGAAATACTATGGTAAAATAGTAAGTTGTAACTTATTATGATTTTGGAGTGTGTTTTTATTTTTTTTTTTTTTTTTGAATAAAATTGATGTTAGGTGAACGGAAAAATTATTGAATTAGTGACAATTTTCTTCTTTAAATTTATGACAAAAATAATAATTTTTAAACAACAACAACTGAAAATAGACGATTTTCAGTGTGCCATACCGTGAAATTAGCTGCTAATTGTCAAATTGGAAACAAATGTCTTTGCCTTTGTCAGATTAAGTTTTTAACACTCACTCACTCACTCACTCACTCACTCACTCACTCACTCACTCACTCACTCACTCACTCACTCACTCACTCACTCACTCACTCACTCACTCACTCACTCACTCACTCACTCACTCACTCACTCACTCACTCACTCACTCACTCACTCACTCAATTTACCCGAAAAAGGTTTCAAAACTACTTCTTTTTGTGTTTAGTTCATAGGGTACCATACAAACTTTATCGGATGCACTATACCATTATTATTTGTTACCTCCTTGGAATTTAAAATTTATTTAAATTCATGTTTGTTTATTTTTTTTTTTATTTCAATCAATAATTTATCAATTAACAAACATTTTAACCAGGGACGTGCCTTTAAATGGAAGTCTTTGGTTCATGAGTTGTGAGTATTTTTTTTTTTTTTTGTATTACGTCATCTCCTGCAAGTTTTCGTGTGTGAGGACTGTGAAATGAAGCAATTCAAATATAAAACATCGTTAATCATACAAAAAAAATATTCTTTTGTATTTTTTTTTTGGTTCCCGTTATAGGGGTGGGCATTGACTGCCTTTAGAGAGTAAGCTGTTTGGACACAGATATACCTAATATGACAGCTAGCGCAGCGGAGGGAATTTATTAATTATTTAAAAAAAATGATTGTTTTTTTCTTTTTTTTTTGTATCTACCTACTACGAGTTTTCCTTAATGCCGTGGCGCTTTGTCTGTATTTATTATTTTGATTGAGGTCGTGCTTAATGGTTACAATATAATCTTATGGGTCAATTGAAATTAGAAACGAGGTCAGAGATGAATGATTGAACTGTTAAGATAAACAGAAATTTTATTTATACATAAGTGGGTAGTTCATAATTATGTGTGGGAAGCAAAAATATGATTTGATTTAAAATCAAATTTATTCGAACATAAGGGAATTTTCATATCTAATTGAAAATTAAAAGATTACAAATTTTAATTACCTACGATAATATCTCTATCCAATTTTTTGCTTTAAAAAGTAAATATAATGATAGAAGATTTTTTCTTAAAGAAAAGTTTTATCACAATCATTTATGAAATTCAGGAAACCGAAACCGAAACTACTGAGTCGATATAGATGATTGAAACGTTTCATGAGTTTTAATTTAAGTTATCTCTATGAAACCGTTTTAAATTCAAACAAATATTCCTAAAAATTCCCATCTAGAAGAAATTTTATTAATTTCATGAAAAAAATTCAACAAAGTTTAACACATATTTACACACCCTCTCATTCCGAAACTGCTATTTCAATATTGATAATTGAAAGGTTGTAAGTTTCGATTTTAGTCTTCTTGTTGGTTCTTGAGACCGTTTTTAATTCAAATAAATACATATTTCTAAAAATTTCAATTTTATCATTTTCATGATTAAATTCAAGTTAGTGGACCCCATGTCCACTTATAGAGTATCTTCTATCCACCCTTTGGATTCCAATAATATAGTTGTAGTTCCACCATTGCTTTAGACTTTTTATCAGCTGACGTTGACAAAAAAATATAATTTGGAGCTAAATTACGCCTACCTATTCAAGATGATTTTTTTTTATATAATGTGTTCTTAAAAATTCACAATAAAACATCCCTTAGTTATAACAATAATAAAATTAGATCCCTCTCTTTTCTAAAAACAATTTTTAGATTGCCTTATCTTTATACGTTTTTCAATTGAATCGCGAAATAATCGCTTCATATTGCATCATTATCTTAATTCAATATTGTTCAAGTTCAAAACTAATTTTTTTTTTTTTTTCATTCTGTTTTTGAAAAGCTAAATAGCAACCATAATAATCACACGAATCGAATTATTAAACATTTTCCCTAAATTACGACATGCTAATTCTATTAAGGGAATGAAGAGAGTGATGGGAACGTATAATTCACTCTTGCGAACACAATAATGCCTGGGGTAGAGAAATGTTCAAGCACATTAATTATAGAAATTCACGTCCTTCATGGACAAAGCTCAAGAGGTTATCACTAATACCTAATTAACCTCTCAGCAAATTTTGCTTGTTCGTGTTTTCTATATTATAATAATTTGAATGTCGAATTCAGATTGATGATCGGGGGCGATGTTGATAAAGAGTGCTTTTTTTGAAGGAAGATTTGTTTTTATATTATTTGTTTATTAAAAAAAAAATCAGAGCAGTTGTAGAATAAAATAAACCTTCTTTGTTGATTACGGAAATAAGTGATAGTTTTTCGGACCAATGAATTATTGAAAATTGAAAAGCTGAATATAATCATTCTCTCTTACTTTCGCTCTCTCTTACTCTCTCTCTCTCTTACCCTCTCTCTCTCTATCTTTCTTTCTGTTTCCCACTCTCTGTTTCTCTCTCTCTTTGACATTTAACAAGTAAAAACTACGACATTACTAACAATCGAACGATACACGCATTGAAATTGTTAAAATTCAATGTCCCTACGACCCGGCACCCAGCAAAAATAATTTTAAAGCAAACGAACTCGCCAAAAGAGGAACATTACTTTCAATATCGTCCAATGTAACATGTAAACTCATGCTTAAGCAAGGTGCAATAGAGAAAATAAACCTCAGGTAAAACAACATCGACACATTTAAGACCACAAAACAGATCTGGCCTATGCTGAATCAGGAACGCTCTAAGAGTTTGATATTTCTAAGCAGATTGCATATTAGCTCCGTTATAGGTGTCATTACCGGACACTGTCTAATAGGCAAGCAACGAGGCTTGCAGAAGCTGTATGGATCGAGAAGAGGAAGAACCAATTCCTCAACTTCTTTGTACATGTGCTGCTCTCTCTCAAGTAGAGTAGGCTCCACCTAGGAGAATTCTATTAAGCGCTTGTAAGAAGCCCTATGTGTTTTAACGAGTAAGAATCAGGCTTCCTAGATTCTTTTGGTACCACAATTGGCCAACCTATGGTCTAAGTGTCAAAGTGTGTCAAGCTTCTCTTCTGACAGCCACGTAAACCTAACCTAACTACAAAAATGGCGCTATCGCAATTTTGCCAGAAATATTTCCTGAGCGTGTTATTTCTCGAAGAGGTGATCACAATTCGCCACCTAGATTTAACACCTTAAGACTTTTTTCTTTGAGGCCACGTGAAAGATAAGGTCTATGCCAATGCTCCACAATCGATTCAAGACATTAAAAATGGAAATCGTGAAGTTATCGAGGACATACAGCCGCAAATATGCGAATTGGACATGGAAAATTTCATGAAAAGAATATGGTGCTACAACCGTAGCCGTGACGGCCATTTGGCTGATATCGTTTTTCATTGTTAATGGCATACCTTCCTCTTTACAATGAAATAAACATCTATTGATTTCTTGTATTTTTTAATATTAAAATGAAACCTCTTATTGGAAATCCCTTTATTTCGATTTATTCTTTCCCGAATAGCCTATTAAAACCTTCTCCTCATAAAGTGTTATATACCTATATTCTATTCAATTTCGACCACAACCACGCCCACTTTTCCTAAAATCGGTTTTTATTTTTACACATTCTCCATTAAGAATTGGCAATTTATAATAAATCTCTTGAAGGAAATCATAACATTCGAAGATTTGTTTTTTAAGTCCGCCTACTGCCACACCTTCTTTATATATGTATATACAGTGAAGCCCCCCATGGACAGACAGCCACGACGGTCGCAACACTTTTGTCCGTCTTAAGAGAGTTGTCCGTTCAACGGAAAAAAAAAATAAGAAAATAGTTATACAAGAAACAAGATACAAAAACAGACCACAGCTGCAGGAATAAAATCCGTTTAATCACAAACAGTGACATCTGGTTCCATGCACCACAAACACGCTCTGAGCTAAATTGTTGCAATTTTTTGAGTCTTTATATTTTAGTTAGTTCATTTGATTTTATCGTTCGCCGCTGTGAACAAGAGAAAACATTTTTTAATGCAAAAGAAGATATGAAAAAGTATTTCGGAAAATACGTAATGGTTGAAATTTACTTATATTTTCCAATATTCCGCCTAAGAGAGTTATTCTTTTCCGCGTCCGGGTAAAGGAATGTCCGTTGTCATAAAATGTATGGAATTAAAATCCAAGATCCACGGTCTTGAGAATTTGTCCGCCCAAGAGTATTGTCCGCTTAAGGGAGTTATCCGCAATAGGAGATTTCACTGTATATATCTGAAATTCCTCTTAACTTTACATCCCTAGAAAGTTGAAATTTTGTAATTTAAGCTAACTTTTTATTAAAAGTTCTAGTACTGCCACGCCCAATTTTCTTATATTATTGATTTTATTCATTTGAAAAATGTCCAAAAAGTGGTACTACTAATTTAGGTAGTAAAAAATTAAATTTAATGTTGTTTTTGTTTTGATATACCCATTAAATTTTTTGATATTATTTAATATTTCCAAAGTTAAAGTTAAAGATTATTTTAACACAAAAATTCGAAAATAAATTTTAAAAATAATCTTAAACTCACTTTAATCGTAGTAAGTTTTCCGAACAACATCGTTAGTGTTTTTTTTGGAAACCCAAAAGGTTAACCAAAAATATATTTTTAAAAGTAAGTAGAAAACATGATAAAAATATAACAACCCCAAGGTTCATGACTGGTTATTTATAAATAAACAAAAAATTATCTCTATATAAGCATACATATAATAATAATAATATTTATCAACCAATCAATCTAGAGACCTCTTTCTACGTCCTACATACTTACTTACATACATACATATATGAAGACCACTTATCTTATAAGTAAACAAAAAAGAAAAAAAAAAGGAAGCATTATTAAGAAGTCTATTTGATGTTGTCGTTGTTATTACAAGGGTTAATTCAAGGGGAAAATATTTTTTAGAATTTATTGGAAATTATCGTGATTTGTGATCCCAATTAGAATACAACATTAAAATAAATTGGAAATTTATCGATGTTTGTTTGAAATGATATGATAGTGTTTAACGTGCTGCCTATAGAATATCGAAATTAGACATCTAATGCTTATGCGTTATCATTATCAAAGATACCAGTCTTCAGCCAAGTTACTTTATTGAATCATTCTAAAGCCTCTTTCCTGCGTCTGCAACTTAAACGAAAATCTTCGGCCATAGCGGCGGAAAATAGAACCTACAGCGACTGGAATTTCAATATAGGTCAATTTTAACTTACTTTATTATCAACCGACGAGACGGCTGAATTTTCACTACAGCAAACAGTTCCTAAAAAATTGAATAAAATAATAAGTAATCTTCTGTCCCTTTTTGCAAATACAACAATTCAATGGTATTAAATTGACAGATCCCTACTTCTAGAGACCGCCTATAATTGATATTTTACTAGGATCACATGAGGTAGCACAATTTCTCTATGCCGAACATTCTAATCAAAGATCCTATCAGCACTCCTATTGCTCCTAGTCCTATTACTCTAGACTTGGTTATTCAAGGGAAAATTGATGTCTTAAAGATGTTTATTCTTGTCAGTTTCTTTGTTCTCAACGACCCCGCTTTAAAGAAAGTAGAATTCTTATCTGATATCAAGAATTTTAATATCAAAAATAAATTTACATTCAAACCTGGAGTGGAATCGGCTAAGGTGATAAGTGATTGTCACATGTGATTGTCATTGATTATTTTCCCTCTTGGTAAGGTGATTCAATTCAATTCAATTCAGTTGAATACTTTTCCATGACATTTATCAAAAAACATGATTGCCATAGTGAATTTCGTACAATATTTTGAATAAGCTGTCGAAATAATTATAGAAAGGATTTCCGTCTTAGCAATAAAATTCTTATATTTTCTTCATCTTCTGGAATGTAGTAAACTTTTTTGAAAATAAAAATGATTATTTTCATTTATATGAATGGTTGAAAAAAAAGAACTAATAAAAAGCTGTAGGTAAAATTTTTGTAGGCTGGTGGTAACTCTGGTCATACTGCGGCTGAGACGTCAAATTTGTTGGAAAATGACAATCACATTTTTGTTGTGATAGCTCTTTAGCTATCAAATGTGTTATCATCTTACGCAAACTGAATTGGTTGATTGTGACACTCACTTATCGAAAATCACCTTACACGATATTTCCCCTGAGTATCTTATTCCGAATTAAAAAATTAACATCTCTTCGAGCAATTCCTTCAACTAGGACATTAGGTATTAAAGCTTAGGTATTAACTCAACAAAAACTATTACATGCTCAATCCGCTGATGCTGTCTTGTTATTTACGCCCGATCCATTTCTCCTGAATGAAATTTTTTTGAAGGTTTGATTAAACAAAAAAACAAACACTTTTGGTGAGTTAGTTACCACCAAGCTTTTATAGGCTGAATGTTTACACGCTAACAAAAACAAATCCAAATACAAAATACTTATAATCACTTTCGCTTGTTGTGTGAAAAATTTGTTACGGTGGCTACTCACTTTTTCAAAAAAACAAAAAACAAGGCTATAATTTCTCTGCAAAAAAAAAAAAAAACTAGTAGGACACTGTCACCTCGAAGCTTGAAGCTGTGTGGAGCTCTCCTATTGTCGAAATTTATTTAACATGTCAAAGAATACGAAAAAGTATTCCAGCACCTGAATTAAAATCATCATTCAGGCATTTCTTTGCTGATGACAGCAAATGTCAAATTTTGATCTTTTCTTTGCACAACCATCAGAGTGTTGACAAAAAATTAAAAATTCTAATTTTTACATATAATTTTGTACAAAAATAAGTTGTACCTAGTTGGCGGTAATTTTTAAATTAATTCGTGATGAAGAAATAATTGTTGAAAGAGAGTTATATTTTTTTTTATTTTTTCTTTGCATGGCACATGTGGCATCATACTTTTTTTTTCTTCAATGCTGAAAAAACAAAACAAGTCGATTTTAAAGATAATTTTCTTTTAATTTGAAATAATTGGTTACAAAAAAAAAAAATAATCTTTAACAAATTGAAAACTATCAATTCCGCTTAATAACCGATATTGCGGTATTAGAAACCGAGAATTCTGAAGGGAGCACTTGCAATATTCAAACCAGTTCCAATAATGTTACCGGCTGCTTCAGCTAGATTACCGATAATACTGGTATGCCTTTGAGGTGCTGGTACCTCTTTTGTTATAGTCTTAGTCTCGTAAACTGCTACTTGAGGGTTTGAGGTTATGATAGGATTACCATAGCTGTCATATTGAACAGATTGGACTCCATTGCTTTGCATGTTGTTGCCGTAATCATAATTATTATTGTCTGAGTAGAAAGACTGCGGAAGAGCCCTCGAAACACCAATGACAGCCACAACAGCAATTAGAAACAAACTTGTTTTGAACATTTTTAGAGGATTTTTTTCTTAACTGTTGATTCTTTAAGGTGAATTGAAAGTAACTGATGATTTTTAACAAAGAATTGGGGGTTTTTATACAAAAAATCGAAAGATCTTAACCGAATTAAAAATGTTATGTCAATAACAATATTTTTAATGTTTGGATTTTTTATTATTTGCACAGACACTAAACCTGAACAAATGTACGAAAAAATATACATACATATACGTATGTGTATGATAGTTATAAGTATACAGATATTTGGCAAATATTTTCGCAAGTGAAAGTTTTCTGTTTGGAAAAACAAAAAAAAAAACAAAAATTATGTGTTTTCGGATTTGAAAAAAATATATTTTTTTTTTTTATTTTTTAACATTGAAAATGTTTATAGGGTCGTTTTGATAAAAGTAAAGTGTTACCAAAATGAACAAAGATAGAGAATGAATTCTAGCGTATAGGGGGAGAACGATTGAATTTTTTGGTTGGTGTTACTAAACTAAAGAAATGAATAAATGAATGATATGAATGAATAAAATGATAATGAATGAATAAAATGAAGAAAAAAACACATGATGAATTTCAGCCAGCGGCGTACCTACATGTTGATCAAGGCCAACCGACGAGATTCAGTTGAGGATTATAGAATAAAAATAATTAGCATTGGAGTTGGACTTCGCATAAAATTCTTTGTAAATTTTGTCTCGATTTAAAACAGATTTACCTGGTTGGTTTGAACAGCAACCGACTGAGTCCAGAACTATAGTTGAACGGTATAATATGATGTATGCTTTAATCGACCTGTAATTATTCATTTACCTTTCTGCAATGCTTAGCTATGCAAAAATGTCAAATACCTAGATATACATACGTTAAGATAGATGGTAGGTATATGTATTTTTAATTTCGTGTATAAGTGCTGTACCGGTGCGGATGAAAATGAGTATGATTGTGTAATTGCGAGTTAATCTACAATTAAGACTAAGATTCATTTTATAAAAAAAAAATAAACAACATTAAATTAACCGCCAACTGGGAAGTGACATTAAATATACAAATTGGTACTTCAGACTGTAGAATGGTTTCTAAGACAGTTTGTGAAGTTATAGTGTAACAATAGTATACAAAATAAAAATTCAGAAAGATTAGACATGTTTTTGTTTTATCGACGTAATACAAGCCATTTTCAATGTCCCCATAGTTACCCTATGAGTGAAATCTGTAATTTTTTGTTTTTAATTTGCGGTTTGGACTATAAAAATCAATATGTCGGGGTTTTAATCAAACTCAACATTCCGATAATGGAGAAATCCAAATAAGTGGTTTTCTTCATTACCGATGCGTATAGCACGGCTTGAGTCAATTCAATTCTGGGGCAATTTAAAATTATGCTGCATTACACTTCATTACTATAATCTATGCTTCTTGTGTTTCCACCCTTGGAGATATATTTCTGAACGCATCCACCATTTGTCATTCATCAAATTTAGATTTAATGCCATAAATGACTTAATAAAAAAAATTTTCTGAATTGAAAAAAAAGGAAGTTTTCTAAATTTTAATCTGACATAAAATCTATTTGCAGCAGGCATCTAGGGCAAGGATTTCACTAAATTTAAATATTACATACAGACTATCTACTATTTATTATTGAATTTTTTTTTACTTAAAGATCGGTTCTACAATGATTTGAAAAAAAAACTTACTATGTTTACTCATTTTCTATGGAATTCTTCCAAATAGGGACGTTCACAGTTCACATCAATCGACATGTTCATCAACATGCGTCGTTGTGTCGTTAGATTTTTGTGTGAACATCAGTCGAACTAGCTCTGTAATTAAATTTTTTTTTACTAATTTGAGCTGTCAAACAACCGCTTTAGTAAATGTGAACAAAAGTCATACGATCGAAAATATCAATTTTACGTCTTCTATCAATTTTTTTCGTAAGATTAAAAGAGAATGGGTTGAAATGTAAGCAAAATAATAAAACGAGAGAGGAAACAAATGTAATTAATGCGCTAGTATTGGTGCAAATATAATAAACTGCGCGGCATGTTTTTTCCTTGAAAATTTTCTTCATGTCAGTATACGACAGTTGTTGAATGTGAACGCTACCAAAACGACTTGGGTCAGGTCAGGCGACACGTGTCGTTGAATGTGAATCTACCTAATATCAGCCATTAAATTTTCTTATTGAACATTTTAGATTTTGTATGTTAAAAAATGTTGGCGCGTTCAGAAAAATGGGATCTCAGAGATTTTTTTTTTACTCAGAGTTTTGACAGCAAAACTGAGAAATTTTGCTGAGGTGTCATGGTAATTTAACTAATACCTAGCGAGTTTCATTCAAATTTTAAAAAATTGCTTTCAAAATCAAGAATTTCTCTTTTCAATAAAACTTTTTCCAGTAGTTTTAATTTAGCACTAACCGACACAAGTTCACAACAAACAAAACAAAATATTTTTCATTTGACGTTTGACAGAAAAAGCTATGTATTCAGATCGAATCTCTCACCCCATGAGAGAGCACTTCATTCGTGTTGAGAATTAACATTAACATTAATTAAGAATTAGAATTGCACTTTTTCTTGCAATTAAACTCTTAAAATAAGAAATGGGTTCATCTTTTGACAGAAAGAGCAAATCTTTTCGGGAATGAAACTCACTATAAAATTGCTGAGATCTCCGAGTACATGAGGGGATATGAGGATTTTGGAAAGGTTCTGGTGAGACATAGCCAAAAAAAGTTTGGGAAACACTGAGCTAGAGCCTAATCGGGTCATTTTAGAATTTTATTACTAAGTATTTTTTCTTTCTAAAACATTTCTAAACATTGTACCGTAAACCTTTAATTCAGAAATCTTTTCCCCCCTTTTTTATTTCTTATGTTAGATTCGATGTAAAACAGTACCTGATGCCTCTTTTAGAAATTAAGTTTTTGTCTATGCTCCCGGTACTTCTTTTATTTTCATGTGGTATCAGTCATTACTGTTCTCAGTGACAAAATAGCAAGCAAAGTGGGCGGGTAACAGCTATTTTTCAATAATTATGAGTATAGCAATGTACAATATAGCAGGTGGGGATTCTAAAATCTTTTGAATCTACGTAGTGGGCATAGTATCTAACATAAAAAAAAAAGATTTGGGCCATTTTCCATGCAGGTGAGGCAAAGATCCTGACATCGATTTAGAACTTATTTTCCACTAAAATGCGACGAAAGTCCCCTCGGAACTTGTTGCCTGGGTACTTACGTCCCCTCGCCCAAAATTACTGATCTCTGAAAGCCTGGAAGGAAAATCAAGGGAAATATCGCTGATTAGAATCGCAGACGATGCTGAGGAATTATTTCTACAAACTCGGTAAAACAGGTGGCGATAATTAATCGAATTCCGCTGTCTGGCAGATTTTATGATTTGACAAAGACGACGACGACGTAAACAGACAATTCCATTCACCCCAACCTCGATTAAATATTCATAAAAATAGCCATACCAACGGTTAAAGTGTAGGAGCTCTTAAGTCGAAAAATTAAAAAAAAAAAATTATTAATGCAAATTAACAAATCTGCAAAATCAGAGCCACCTGATGGCAATTTCGGGGTAACAATGTTGTTCTAGACATTTTTAACAGTAAAAGGGAGAATTCAAATCCTCTTACTATAGATCGCCATACAAAACTGTCTAGAGGGTGGATCATACTCGACAACATGGCTCAATAGAATCGGAACAAGTTCTAAAAATATTTTGAAAACAATACAAATAGCGGTTGTTTCTTGCGTTTAAATGATACACCATCGATGGTTGTTAAACCATGTTATCGAGCATGTTAGTTCATGTAAACCTCCCTAACTAGAATCATCACTTAGACATTTCTTTGCTAATAATATCAAATGTAAATTTTTCAGTGACTTACTAAAATATCTAGTGGAAGTATTTATCTTGACCTTTTCTTCGCACCACCACCGGAGTGTCGGAAAAAAATTGAAAATTGTAATTTTTGCATAATTTTGTATAAAATTTACCTGCTCGTAGTTGCCGATAGTTGGCCGTAATTTACTTTGGGAACCCATTCTAAAATTAATTCGTGATGGAGTTTTTAAAGGAGAGTTGTATAATTAATTGCCTTCATCCCCATTAAACTCGCTTTATTTTTGGATTTTACCTTTGTATTTGACATCATCATACCTTTTTTATTCAATGCAGAAAAAACAAAATTAGTCGATTTTAAAAACAATTTTTTTTATTTTGAAATAATTGGTTACAAAAATAAATAAGCTTTAAAAAATTGCAAACAATCAATTCCGCTTAATAACCGATATTGATGGTAGATTAACCTAAAACATTCAAATTAACTCCAAGTACGCCACCGCGTCTATTACCAGCTACATTAGCGGCTGTATCAACTACGGCTCCGGCTGCGTTACCAGCTACATTAGCGGCTGTATCAACTACATTAGCGGCTGTACCAACTACGGCTCCGGCTGCGTTACCAGCTACATTAGCGGCTGTATCAACTACATTAGCGGCTGTACCAACTACGGCTCCGGCTGCGTTACCAGCTACATTAGCGGCTGTATCAACTACATTAGCGGCTGTACCAACTACGGCTCCGGCTGCGTTACCAACTACATTAGCGGCTGTATTAACTACATTAGCGGCTGTACCAACTACGGCTCCGGCTGCGTTACCAACTACATTAGCGGCTGCACCAAGTAAATTACCGGCTAAACCAAATAATCCACCGCCAATATTGGATTGTTGTTGAGGTGCTTGTACTTCATTTGTTTCAGTCTTTTGGTAAACTACTACACCGGGGTTGGAACTGTCAAAAGTTACAGTTTGGACTCCGTTGCCTTCAGGGTAGAAATTTTGTGGATAAGCCATCGAAACATCGATGACAGCCACAACAGCAATTAGGAACAAACTTGTTTTGAACATTTTTAAGGACTTTTATTGCTGTTGATACTTTAAGGAGAATCAAAAGTAACTGATGATTTCGAACAAAAATGTTGGGGTTTTTATACAAAAAAATGTTATGTCAAAAATAATATTTTTAATGTTTGAATTTTTATTATTTGCACAGATACTAAACCTGAACAAATGCAGGAAATACCTGCATATACATTTAACATTTAAGTATTTTGCTACAAATACTAAGCAAATATTTTAGCAAGTGGAAGTTTTCTGTTCGGAAAAATATCATGTTTTTTTTTTTTTGATGAAAAAAAGAATATATATTTTTTCAAAATAGCTTTTTTACGGCCTTTAGTCCACAAAAATTTAGGCGTTTCGTCCCGGCGATCTCACTTGGACTTGTTGTCTTGTTGGATATAGTTCACACTAACATCGCGCTAGAACCTTTAATCGAGTGGACTGATTTGTTGAAAATTTGCTACAGAGCATTGTTACAGAGCTTAGCTTACAGAGCGTAGCGCTAATAAAAGCTGGCTAACAAATTATTTACTTTTTTATTTTGTATTAGATCTCATTCAAAAACGACAACCGATTTTAATGAAATTTTTTCCGCAAGAAATTCTAATAAGTTTCAATAATATTGCATAGGTACTTAAATTTTCAAAAAAAATTAATTTTGGATAAAAAAAAAAATCAAAATTATCTTTTTTGAAAATTCGATATTTCGAAAATGGGTCTATGATATTTTTTCAAAATTAATTTTTAAACTCCGGATTAATAAATACTAAAATATGGCATACCAATTTTTGTTTCTTACTTATAAATGTTTACAAAATTTTGTATATTGTTAAGATAGCCTTTTTTAGAAATAAAAACCAATTGGAATTTCCAATTTCAATATTTATTTAACAAATAATAATAGTTGATGATTATTTGATTTTCAGGAATTAAATGAATCTTAAAATTAACATTTTCTGACAAAAAATTAATTAAGTTTTTTACAAAGATAACAATATTGAAACAAAGTAAATTGATAACAGGTATACTCCTACAACTCGGTCATCCTGACCACATCGACTCGATCAAGTTGTTAATTTTAAATTTTTTACATCAAATATAAAAATTACATAAGTAAACAAAAATTTAAAAAAAATTGAAATTATTTAAAAAAAAAATGTGAAATAATTTAAATTCATTACCTTTCGGAATTAGAATTTAATCCATGAAAATTCCGCCAATCAGCCCACGAGAGTATACGTGAGGCTTCAATTATGCCATCATAAGGAATTTAAGTTAACTGACAATTACGTATCGATCATTTGGAAGTATTTGTATGCACTTTGTATGGTCCACAAAATTTAGGAATAAATTTCTTGTTGGAACCAGCTGTAGTACCAACATTTCGAATCATAACAAAGTCGCCTTCTGAAAATTTAACATGTAGCTTGTGTGTATTTGCATGGTATTCAACATTTTTGCGTTGGTGCGATTCAATGTTATCTGAAGCTTTCTCTCGTAATGCTTTTAAGTCATGTCTAGGGGCTAAATCTCGTTTTTCGTCCAAGTGGTCTGACAAAGTGTCAACATCACGTCCTCGTTGGTTCACACCATATAATAATTGACAAGAGGAAAACCCAGTAGTAGAATGAATAGAGTTATTAAGCGCATATTCAACTCTTATCAAAAGTTTCGACCAATCGGAATGTTGAATTGGTTCAACCTGAACATTAGCTTGAGGTGAGGCTGTAGTTATTTTTCAGAATACTTACATAAACAAGCACGAACTTCCTTAGTACTTGTTGAATTTACTGCGAAAAGTTCTACATATTTTGTAAAAGCATCTACAACAACAAAAATGTGTTTTCTTTTAGAAACAATTGACGGTAGAGGGCCAAAAAGATCTACATGAATGGTATCGAATGCAATAGGCTTTTTTGGAATTTGGTGAAGAGTGCGATTGGAACAATGTGCTGGTGTGGAATATGTTATGCACTGAATACAGTTTTGTACATACTTTTCAATTTTTTCTTTCATTTTTGGGAACCAATAATGCATTTTAATTTGGTCAAGACATTTTGTTACACCCATATGACACATTTTTTCATGGGCCAGCCTTATAATTTTTAATTTCATTTCTTTCGGGACATATATCAATAAATTTCCATTGTCCAACTTCCGATAAACTAAAACGTCATCTAGAAAAAATTTTGGAACTTCTTCTTTTTCTAACTTTTCAATTTCATCGTCTCTGTTTTGTGTTATTTGCAATTGCATATCTATATCATCTGGGTTAACTACTGAAATAACTTGTTTGACGTTTTTAGAAGTTTAAACACATGCCGACGGATAGCGGCTTAAAGCATCAACGTGAACCATTAAAAGACCACTGCGATGTTGAACAGTGTAGTTATAATCCTCGAGTTCAAGTGCCCAACGTGCTATTCGAGCATTAACACTTTTACGGTTCGTCGTAAGAGAGTTATAATCCGTTTTAACTTTAAATGGAATACCCTCTAAATATACACGAAACTTTCGTAATGAATATATTATTGCGAGGGTTTCTAATTCAAAGCTGTGAAATCAAGACTCAGAAGCAGTTGTCCGTTGTGAAAAATATGCTACTGGATGAAATTTGTTGTCATCCTGTTTTTGCAGAAGTATTTCTCCAAAACCATCAGCATTAGCATCGCAATGTAATTCTGTGTCACGTTTTGGGTTATACAATGCCAAAACGTATGACGTTACTAACTTATCCCTTAAATTAGAAAATGCAGAAAGGCATAGATCGTCGAAAACAAATTTAACATCTGGTTTAAGAAGATTTTGTAATGGCATAGCGATATGTGAAAAAGACGGGACAAATCGGCGGAAATATGAAAATTTTTGAACTTTTTTGAACATTTTTGAACTTGATCAATAGTTTTTGGAATGGGAAGATTCTTTAGGACGAATTCCTTTTTCATTGACGGAAAATCCCAAGAAATCTATTTCATTATAGCCGAATTGGCACTTTTTGAATTTAAGTTCAAGTCGAAATTCAGCAAGTCGTCGTAATAATCTTTGAAGTACGTCCAAACTGATCTGCGATGGTTTTGGTAGCAATTGTTATATCATCCATATACACAACAACAACCCCCTTCCTTAAAAAATGTGCTTAATATATTATTAATGAACCGCTAGAAACACTGCTGGTGCATTTTAAAATCAAATAGCATTTGCAAATATTCATATTGTCCATCTGGTGTTACAAATGATGTATATGGAATTGAACTTTCTGAGACTTTTACTTGTTGAAACCCACACTTTTTAGATGCAAAGTTGTAAAATATGCCTTGCCTTCCAATCTCTCTAAACAGTCATCATTAAGAGGTAATGGATAACTATCTCTTACCATGATTCCATTAAAAGGTCGATTGTCAACACACATTCGTTTCTGGCCACATTTTTAAGAAACTATAGAACAATTGGAAATGCATAGGGAGAATTACTAGGTACGATTTGTTTGTTTTTTAATAGGTCACTAATCATATCCCTAACAATACGCCGATCTTCATAAGAAAGCCTTCGAGGTGCTGAACTTATTGGAATGTCGGAAGTCAAGTGAATTTTCATTTCATATTTCTTTTCATTAGAGGTTGGAATATTTGAAAGATCTAGGTAATCAGTCTCAATTATTTTCTGAATCTCTTGACGATGCAATTGGTCTAAAATAACATTAATATCGATTGATTCAGAAAACATTGCAGAAAACTTCAATTGCAAAAATGTCGGGAACAAAATGACGCATTAGATGTTGTAACAACGTTCGGAAGTTGACAAAAATCACAAGTAGTTAAGGGGTCTAAATTCTCATTTTCGATGGAATTATACACACAATGCAATACTTTATTTGATATTTTAATTTTATTTTTATTCGAATAATCTAAAATTTAAACATTTTTTTTAAGAATTTTATCAAAAGTTAAATCAATTATCATAAATTTTATATTAAAAACATTTAAAAAGTCCCGACCCAACAAAAGGGGACAAGAATAACTGAATCAGGAACAACTAAGATATCAATTAAGTTAGTTAACTTAGGAAAGGAAATTTTAATTTGAATTTTTCCAAAAGTAGATACATAATTTTAAATTTCCCAATCCTTTGTAACCAGAATATTAAGTCCATTAGTTAATTAAATTGTTGACTACACAATTGGCTACAGCGATGTGATAGTTGTTTGAGACGTTGTATATTACAATCCGGATATAACACAGCAATGTTTACTGAATAATCTTGAAATCCCTCTATTATAAATTGAATGACTTGCAATTCATCAATATTCGCACATGCTGCCAACTCTTGCATTTTGAGAATATATCCCATAACAGAGAGCTTCGATGAACGGAAAGTGGTTTTGTGTAATTTATCCATCACGTCCGAAACAGTATATGCATGACCAAAATTTGATAAGAAATTGTTGCGAAATTGAAGATACATAATTGGTAGAATTATCCACACGAAGAAATAATTCAGCAGCATTAAACGTCGAATTGACTTAAATCGGTAAACATCGTCACAATTTACTAAATCTCAAGCTCGCTTGAAATTTTCTATAGCCATTTCAAGAATTTTCGGAACTATCCCACTTCTGAAGTTGTTAAGATGGCCTTTTTCAGAAATAAAGGCCAATTGGAATTTCCAATTTCAATATTTATTTAACAAATAATAATAGTTGTTGATTATTTGATTTTCAGGAATTTAATGAATCTTAAAATTTACATTTTCTGACTCTTAAAATATTTTTTTTTTTAAATCGCTACAACGTTTTTTAATTTTTTTTTTCAAATAAATTGAGATTTGTTTAAAAAATCAGGTTAAGTCTCTACACGTATTAATTTTCGGTTTGAAAAAAGGGGAAAAAAGTCGGATTTTTGAAATATTAGAATTTTCTATGAACTTTTAGAATTTTATTACTAAATAAATAATAAATATACCGTAAACACTTAATTCAGAAATCTTGTTTCCCCTTTTTTAATTCCTATGTTAGATTCGATGTAAAACAGTACATGATGCCTCTTTTCGAAATTAAGTGGGCGGGTTACAGCTAATTTTCAATAATTATGAGTATAGCAATGTACAATATAGCAGGTGGGGATTCTAAAATCTTTTGAATCTACGTAGTGGGCATAGTATCTGACAGCAAAAAAAAAATTGGGCTATTTTACATGCAGGTGGGGCAAAGATCCTGACATCG
The DNA here is from genome assembly GCA_951394125.1 of Epistrophe eligans. NCBI lineage: Eukaryota > Metazoa > Arthropoda > Insecta > Diptera > Syrphidae > Epistrophe > Epistrophe eligans. The sequence goes on along the minus strand of OX596031.1, from coordinate 30,030,535 downwards.
ATTTAGAACTTATTTTCCACTAAAATGCGACGAAAGTCCCCTCGGAACTTGTTGCCTGGGTACTTACGTCCCCTCGCCCAAAATTACTGATCTCTGAAAGCCTGCAAGGAAAATCAAGGGAAATATCGCTGATTAGAATCGCAGACGATGCTGAGGAATTATTTCTACAAACTCGGTAAAACAGGTGGCGATAATTAATCGAATTCCGCTGTCTGGCAGATTTTATGATCTGACAAAGACGACGACGACGATGACGTAAACAGACAATTCCATTCACCCCAACCTCGATTAAATATTTATAAAGATAGCCATATCAACGGTTAAAGTGTAGGAGCTCTTAAGTCGAAAAATTAAAAAAAAAAAATTATTAATGCAAATTAACAAATCTGCAAAATCAGAGCCACCTGATGGCAATTTCGGGGTAACAATGTTGTTCTAGACATTTTTAACAGTAAAAGGGAGAATTCAAATCCTCTTACTATAGATCGCCATACAAAACTGTCTAGAGGGTGGATCATACTCGACAACATGGCTCAATAGAATCGGAACAAGTTCTAAAAATATTTTGAAAACAATACAAATAGCGGTTGTTTCTTGCGTTTAAATGATACACCATCGATGGTTGTTAAACCATGTTATCGAGCATGTTAGTTCATGTAAACCTCCCTAACTAGAATCATCACTTAGACATTTCTTTGCTAATAATATCAAATGTAAATTTTTCAGTGACTTACTAAAATATCTAGTGGAAGTATTTATCTTGACCTTTTCTTCGCACCACCACCGGAGTGTCGGAAAAAAATTGAAAATTGTAATTTTTGCATAATTTTGTATAAAATTTACCTGCTCGTAGTTGCCGATAGTTGGCCGTAATTTACTTTGGGAACCCATTCTAAAATTAATTCGTGATGGAGTTTTTAAAGGAGAGTTGTATAATTAATTGCCTTCATCCCCATTAAACTCGCTTTATTTTTGGATTTTACCTTTGTATTTGACATCATCATACTTTTTTTATTCAATGCAGAAAAAACAAAATTAGTCGATTTTAAAAACAATTTTTTTATATTTTGAAATAATTGGTTACAAAAATAAATAAGCTTTAAAAAATTGCAAACAATCAATTCCGCTTAATAACCGATATTGATGGTAGATTAACCTAAAACATTCAAATTAACTCCAAGTACGCCACCGCGTCTATTACCAGCTACATTAGCGGCTGTATCAACTACGGCTCCGGCTGCGTTACCAGCTACATTAGCGGCTGTATTAACTACATTAGCGGCTGTACCAACTACGGCTCCGGCTGCGTTACCAGCTACATTAGCGGCTGTATCAACTACATTAGCGGCTGTACCAACTACGGCTCCGGCTGCGTTACCAGCTACATTAGCGGCTGTATCAACTACATTAGCGGCTGTACCAACTACGGCTCCGGCTGCGTTACCAGCTACATTAGCGGCTGTATCAACTACATTAGCGGCTGTACCAACTACGGCTCCGGCTGCGTTACCAACTACATTAGCGGCTGCACCAAGTAAATTACCGGCTAAACCAAATAATCCACCGCCAATATTGGATTGTTGTTGAGGTGCTTGTACTTCATTTGTTTCAGTCTTTTGGTAAACTACTACACCGGGGTTGGAACTGTCAAAAGTTACAGTTTGGACTCCGTTGCCTTCAGGGTAGAAATTTTGTGGATAAGCCATCGAAACATCGATGACAGCCACAACAGCAATTAGGAACAAACTTGTTTTGAACATTTTTAAGGACTTTTATTGCTGTTGATACTTTAAGGAGAATCAAAAGTAACTGATGATTTCGAACAAAAATGTTGGGGTTTTTATACAAAAAAATGTTATGTCAAAAATAATATTTTTAATGTTTGAATTTTTATTATTTGCACAGATACTAAACCTGAACAAATGCAGGAAATACCTGCATATACATTTAACATTTAAGTATTTTGCTACAAATACTAAGCAAATATTTTAGCAAGTGGAAGTTTTCTGTTCGGAAAAATATCATGTTTTTTTTTTTTTGATGAAAAAAAGAATATATATTTTTTCAAAATAGCTTTTTTACGGCCTTTAGTCCACAAAAATTTAGGCGTTTCGTCCCGGCGATCTCACTTGGACTTGTTGTCTTGTTGGATATAGTTCACACTAACATCGCGCTAGAACCTTTAATCGAGTGGACTGATTTGTTGAAAATTTGCTACAGAGCATTGTTACAGAGCTTAGCTTACAGAGCGTAGCGCTAATAAAAGCTGGCTAACAAATTATTTACTTTTTTATTTTGTATTAGATCTCATTCAAAAACGACAACCGATTTTAATGAAATTTTTTCCGCAAGAAATTCTAATAAGTTTCAATAATATTGCATAGGTACTTAAATTTTCAAAAAAAATTAATTTTGGATAAAAAAAAAAATCAAAATTATCTTTTTTGAAAATTCGATATTTCGAAAATGGGTCTATGATATTTTTTCAAAATTAATTTTTAAACTCCGGATTAATAAATACTAAAATATGGCATACCAATTTTTGTTTCTTACTTATAAATGTTTACAAAATTTTATATATTGTTAAGATGGCCTTTTTCAGAAATAAAAACCAATTGGAATTTCCAATTTCAATATTTATTTAACAAATAATAATAGTTGATGATTATTTGATTTTCAGGAATTAAATGAATCTTAAAATTAACATTTTCTGACAAAAAATTAATTAAGTTTTTTACAAAGATAACAATATTGAAACAAAGTAAATTGATAACAGGTATACTCCTACAACTCGGTCATCCTGACCACATCGACTCGATCAAGTTGTTAAATTTAAATTTTTTACATCAAATATAAAAATTACATAAGTAAACAAAAATTTAAAAAAAATTGAAATTATTTAAAAAAAAAATGTGAAATAATTTAAATTCATTACCTTTCGGAATTAGAATTTAATCCATGAAAATTTCGCCAATCAGCCCACGAGAGTATACGTGAGGCTTCAATTATGCCATCATAAGGAATTTAAGTTAACTGACAATTACGTATCGATCATTTGGAAGTATTTTATGCACTTTGTATGGTCCACAAAATTTAGGAATAAATTTCTTGTTGGAACCAGCTGTAGTACCAACATTTCGAATCATAACAAAGTCGCCTTCTGAAAATTTAACATGTAGCTTGTGTGTATTTGCATGGTATTCAAAATTTTTGCGTTGGTGCGATTCAATGTTATCTGAAGCTTTCTCTCGCAATGCTTTTAAGTCATGTCTAGGGGCTAAATCTCGTTTTTCGTCCAAGTGGTCTGACAAAGTGTCAACATCACGTCCTCGTTGGTTCACACCATATAATAATTGACAAGAGGAAAACCCAGTAGTAGAATGAATAGAGTTATTAAGCGCATATTCAACTCTTATCAAAAGTTTCGACCAATCGGAATGTTGAATTGGTTCAACCTGAACATTAGCTTGAGGTGAGGCTGTAGTTATTTTCACATGTTCAATATTGATTTCAAGTAAATATGACCCAAACTCAAGTGATGAAAAACACGAACAACGGTCACTTATTACCCGACGAGTTCGACTATAATATTCAGAATACTTATATAAACAAGCACGAACTTCCTTAGTACTTGTTGAATTTACTGCGAAAAGTTCTACATATTTTGTAAAAGCATCTACAACAACAAAAATGTGTTTTCTTTTAGAAACAATTGACGGTAGAGGGCCAAAAAGATCTACATGAATGGTATCGAATGCAATAGGCTTTTTTGGAATTTGGTGAAGAGTGCGATTGGAACAATGTGCTGGTGTGGAATATGTTATGCACTGAATACAGTTTTGTACATACTTTTCAATTTTTCAATTTTTTGGGAACCAATAATGCATTTTAATTTGGTCAAGACATTTTGTTACACCCATATGACACATTTTTTCATGGGCCAGCCTTATAATTTTTAATTTCATTTCTTTCGGGACATATATCAATAAATTTCCATTGTCCAACTTCCGATAAACTAAAACGTCATCTAGAAAATATTTTGGAACTTCTTCTTTTTCTAACTTTTCAATTTCATCGTCTCTGTTTTGTGTTATTTGCAATTGCATATCTATATCATCTGGGTTAACTACTGAAATAACTTGTTTGACGTTTTTAGAAGTTTAAACACATGCCGACGGATAGCGGCTTAAAGCATCAACGTGAACCATTAAAAGACCACTGCGATGTTGAACAGTGTAGTTATAATCCTCGAGTTCAAGTGCCCAACGTGCTATTCGAGCATTAACACTTTTACGGTTCGTCGTAAGAGAGTTATAATCCGTTTTAACTTTAAATGGAATACCCTCTAAATATACACGAAACTTTCGTAATGAATATATTATTGCGAGGGTTTCTAATTCAAAGCTGTGAAATCAAGACTCAGAAGCAGTTGTCCGTTGTGAAAAATATGCTACTGGATGAAATTTGTTGTCATCCTGTTTTTGCAGAAGTATTTCTCCAAAACCATCAGCATTAGCATCGCAATGTAAAAACGTATGACGTTACTAACTTATCCCTTAAATTAGAAAATGCAGAAAGGCATAAATCGTCGAAAACAAATTTAACATCTGGTTTAAGAAGATTTTGTAATGGCATAGCGATATGTGAAAAAGAAGGGACAAATCGGCGGAAATATGAAAATTTTTGAACTTTTTTGAACATTGAAGATTCTTTAGGACGAATTCCTTTTTCATTGACGGAAAATCCCAAGAAATCTATTTCATTATAGCCGAATTGGCACTTTTTGAATTTAAGTTCAAGTCGAAATTCAGCAAGTCGTCGTAATAATCTTTGAAGTACGTCCAAACTGATCTGCGATGGTTTTGGTAGCAATTGTTATATCATCCATATACACAACAACAACCCCCTTTCTTAAAAAATGTGCTTAATATATTATTAATGAACCGCTAGAAACACTGCTGGTGCATTTTAAAATCAAATAGCATTTGCAAATATTCATATTGTCCATCTGGTGTTACAAATGATGTATATGGAATTGAACTTTCTGAGACTTTTACTTGTTGAAACCCATACACTTTTTAGATGCAAAGTTGTAAAATATGCCTTGCCTTCCAATCTCTCTAAACAGTCATCATTAAGAGGTAATGGATAACTATCTCTTACCATGATTCCATTAAAAGGTCGATTGTCAACACACATTCGTTTATGGCCACATTTTTAAGAAACTATAGAACAATTGGAAATGCATAGGGAGAATTACTAGGTTAGATTTGTTTGTTTTTTAATAGGTCACTAATCATATCCCTAACAATACGCCGATCTTCATAAGAAAGTCTTCGAGGTGCTGAACTTATTGGAATGTCGGAAGTCAAGTGAATTTTCATTTCATATTTCTTTTCATTAGAGGTTGGAATATTTGAAAGATCTAGGTAATCAGTCTCAATTATTTTCTGAATCTCTTGACGATGCAATTGGTCTAAAATAACATTAATATCGATTGATTCAGAAAACATTGCAGAAAACTTCAATTGCAAAAATGTCGGGAATAAAATGACGCATTAGATGTTGTAACAACGTTCGGAAGTTGACAAAAATCACAAGTTGTTAAGGGGTCTAAATTCTCATTTTCGATGGAATTATACACACAATGCAATACTTTATTTGATATTTTAATTTTATTTTTATTCGAATAATCTAAAATTTAAACATTTTTTTTTAAGAATTTTATCAAAAGTTAAATCAATTATCATAAATTTTATATTAAAAACATTTAAAAAGTCCCGACCCAACAAAAGGGGACAAGAATAACTGAATCAGGAACAACTAAGATATCAATTAAGTTAGTTAACTTACGAAAGGAAATTTTAATTTGAATTTTTCCAAAAGTAGATACATAATTTTAAATTTCCCAATCCTTTGTAACCAGAATATTAAGTCCATTAGTTAATTAAATTGTTGACTACACAATTGGCTACAGCGATGTGATAGTTGTTTGAGACGTTGTATATTACAATCCGGATATAACACAGCAATGTTTACTGAATAATCTTGAAATCCCTCTATTATAAATTGAATGACTTGCAATTCATCAATATTCGCACATGCTGCCAACTCTTGCATTTTGAGAATATACCCCATAACAGAGAGCTTCGATGAACGGAAAGTGGTTTTGCGTAATTTATCAATCACGTCCGAAACAGTATATGCATGACCAAGAAATTGTTGCGAAATTGAAGATACATAATTGGTAGAATTATCCACACGAAGAAATAATTCAGCAGCATTAAACGTCGAATTGACTTAAATCGGTAAACATCGTCACAATTTACTAAATCTCAAGCTCGCTTGAAATTTTCTATAGCCATTTCAAGAATTTTCGGAACTATCCCACTTCTGAAGTTGTTAAGATGGCCTTTTTCAGAAATAAAGGCCAATTGGAATTTCCAATTTCAATATTTATTTAACAAATAATAATAGTTGTTGATTATTTGATTTTCAGGAATTTAATGAATCTTAAAATTTACATTTTCTGACTCTTAAAATATTTTTTTTTTTAAATCGCTACAACGTTTTTTAATTTTTTTTTTTTTCAAATAAATTGAGATTTGTTTAAAAAATCAGGGAAAAATCCCTACACGTATTAATTTTCGGTTTGAAAAAAGGGGAAAAAAGTCGGATTTTTGAAATATTAGAATTTTCTATGAACTTTTAGAATTTTATTACTAAATAAATAATAAATATACCGTAAACACTTAATTCAGAAATCTTGTTCCCCCTTTTTTAATTCTTATGTTAGATTCGATGTAAAACAGTACCTGATGCCTCTTTTCGAAATTAAGTGGGCGGGTAACAGCTAATTTTCAATAATTATGAGTATAGCAATGTACATTATATCATATGGGGATGCTAAAATCTTTTGAATCTACGTAGTGGGCATAGTATCTGACAGCAAAAAAAAAATTGGGCTATTTTACATGCAGGTGTGGCAAAGATCCTGACATCGACTTAGAACTTATTTTCTACTAAAATGCGACAAAAGTCCCCTCGGAACTTATGGCCTGGGTACTTACGTCCCCTCGCCCAAAATTACATATCTCTGAAAGCCTGCAAGGAAAATCATGGGAAATATCGCTGATTAGAATCGCAGACGATGCTGAGGAATTATTTCTACAAACTCGGTAAAACGGGTGGCGATAATTAATCGAATTCCGCTGTCTGGCAGATTTTATGATCTGACAAAGACGACGACGACGTAAACAGACAATTCCATTCACCCCAACCTCGATTAAATATTTATAAAGATAGCCATATCAACGGTTAAAGTGTAGGAGCTCTTAAGTCGAAAAATTAAAAAAAAAAAATTATTAATGCAAATTAACAAATCTGCAAAATCAGAGCCACCTTATGGCAATTTCAGGGTAACAATGTTGTTCTAGACATTTTTAACAGTAAAAGGGAGAATTCAAATCCTCTTACTATAGATCGCCATACAAAACTGTCTAGAGGGTGGATCATACTCGACAACATGGCTCAATAGAATCGGAACAAGTTCTAAAAATATTTTGAAAACAATACAAATAGCGGTTGTTTCTTGCGTTTAAATGATACACCATCGATGGTTGTTAAACCATGTTATCGAGCATGTTAGTTCATGTAAACCTCCCTAACTAGAATCATCACTTAGACATTTCTTTGCTAATAATATCAAATGTAAATTTTTCAGTGACTTACTAAAATATCTAGTGGAAGTATTTATCTTGACCTTTTCTTCGCACCACCACCGGAGTGTCGGAAAAAAATTGAAAATTGTAATTTTTGCATAATTTTGTATAAAATTTACCTGCTCGTAGTTGCCGATAGTTGGCCGTAATTTACTTTGGGAACCCATTCTAAAATTAATTCGTGATGGAGTTTTTAAAGGAGAGTTGTATAATTAATTGCCTTCATCCCCATTAAACTCGCTTTATTTTTGGATTTTACCTTTGTATTTGACATCATCATACCTTTTTTATTCAATGCAGAAAAAACAAAATTAGTCGATTTTAAAAACAATTTTTTTTATTTTGAAATAATTGGTTACAAAAATAAATAAGCTTTAAAAAATTGCAAACAATCAATTCCGCTTAATAACCGATATTGATGGTAGATTAACCTAAAACATTCAAATTAACTCCAAGTACGCCACTGCGTCTATTACCAGCTACATTAGCGGCTGTATCAACTACGGCTCCGGCTGCGTTACCAACTACATTAGCGGCTGCACCAACTGCATTAGCGGCTGTACCAACTACGGCACCGGCTGCGTTACCAACTACATTAGCAGCTGTACCAAGTACGCCACCGATTAAATTACTGGCTGTACCAACTAATCCACCGGCAATATTGGATTGTTGTTGAGGTGCTTGTACTTCATTTGTTTCAGTCTTTTGGTAAACTACTACACCGGGGTTGGGACTGTCAAAAGTTACAGTTTGGACTCCGTTGCCTTCAGGGTAGAAATTTTGTGGATAAGCCATCGAAACATCGATGACAGCCACAACAGCAATTAGGAACAAACTTGTTTTGAACATTTTTAAGGACTTTTATTGCTGTTGATACTTTAAGGAGAATCAAAAGTAACTGATGATTTCGAACAAAAATGTTGGGGTTTTTATACAAAAAAATGTTATGTCAAAAACAATATTTTTAATGTTTTTTTTATTATTTGCGCAGATACTAAACCTGAACAAATTCAGGAAATAATAAATAACATACCTGAATATACACTTAACATTTAAGTATTTTGCTACAAATACTACAAATACTAAGCAAATATTTTAGCAAGTGGAAGTTTTCTGTTCGGAAAAATATCATGTTTTTTTTTTTTTTTTTTTGATGAAAAAAAGAATATATATTTTTGTTTTTTTAAAACTTGCTAGTTTGAAGGAAAACAAAAATTTGGGGGATTTGATCAAACTTAACATTACGATGAAGGAGAAGTTCAAATAAGTTGCTTCTCCGTTACCAACGCTTATGGCGCAGCGGCATCAAATATTAAGGGCGTACGACCTAACTCCTACTGAAAAAATTGAACTTGCTTCATGAGAACTATCTGCCAATATTTTTTTTAAAGAACTTAATCCTAACGTAATGACAATATCAACAATAAATTAGACGATATGTAAATTAAGGCTCTAAAGAGGAAGCTTAAATTATTGAATCCTCTAAGCAGGCCACAAAAGATATTGTTGTCCAAGAAAATTGGATGTTTAAGTTATGAATTAAAAATTAATGAATGATAGTTTATCACTGTTCCCCTAAACTTAAGAGTTACTCTGATGACAAAATGTTGCATAATTTAAAAATATGTTTTTAATAACAATCTTCAAAATTTCCAAATTTTTCGAACATCTGATAAAATATTTATACATAAATATGTAAGTTCTTTCTTTGTTAAAATATCAAATATACCTACTTTCATCTACAAACTTGGCATGTGTAGACTATTTCAACAAAAAAAAAACATAATGTTTCAATATTGACAAACTTTCAAGCGTCATTTATGTTCCAATCCGCCGTTTTTCATTCCTATCACCTGTTTAAATTATATTTCAAAATAACACAAGCTCTTATCTATTTGCCTTAATGTTTGATAACCGTTTTTTTTTGTTAATTCTATATTTAACTGGTATTAACCAAATAAAATTATAACGCACAAAAATTAAAAATTTCGACAGATAACGTAACATAGATATACCAACTTAAGATAAGCCCCAAAAACTTTTTGTTAATTTGTAAGTGGCAAATACACAAAACTTCTATTATTTCAGCGTTGTTTGGGGAGGGGAATGGGCAATGTGTTACTGAAATATTATCAAGAAAAAATTCTGGTATTTTCTAGTTGACAGATGAAGTCATATTTGGTATATATGTATAATGACAGAGAGAGAGTAAGAGACCGTTTGTGGGTTTGAACTGGCAAACTATTATTTCTAATACGTACATATGTGCTGTTTACATTTTAGCAAATAAAAATTGTATTCTTATCATTATCCGTCTACAGAAGTCTGTATGAACAACAACATGATATAAATCTATTCGGGTATAGTACTTTACAAGATGCGATACTCGATGTTTTATTGCGATGTTTAATTTAAGTTATCAACTTGAAATGGTTTTTTTTTTTTTTGATTAAAATTCTGGTTTGGTTATCTTATCCCGACGATGATAAATTTAGGGGAAAAAAGTGCGATGTCTATTTAATTTGTTTTTTTTTTTTAATTTTTTTATTTATACCATTTGCCTATGAAAATTAGACTATAAGTTCGTAAAAATCCTATAAAAGTGAACAGTGGTGACGAGTTTTATTTTTTTTACTTCAAAATTTAGTTTTCCAAAAATCCAAAATTCAAATATTTTTAGAAAATCCAAATTCAAGAAAACCCGAAAACTTAAAATCCATTTTTCCGAAAATCCATAAAGCCCAGAATCCAGAAAATCTAAAATACCGAAAACCCAAAATCCTTTAGACAAAACTAAATAATGATGAATTTTTTTTTTTTATTTTTAAATTTACTTTCCCAAGAACCCAAAATTCAGAGATATTTTCAGAAAATCCTAATTCCAGAAATCCCCAATATCCCGGTAAAGACTTTATTTTTTTTTTTTAATTTTTAAATTCAGTTTGCCAAAAACCCAAAATCCAGATATTTTCAGAAATACCTAATTCATGAAATCTCCAAAAATCCATTATTCCGAAATCTCAAAATCCACAGAATTCCGAAAATACAAAATACAAAATATCGAAAACCCAAAATCCCAATAGCCGAAAATTCCTTTAGACAAAACTAAATAATGATAAAATAATGATAAAGACTTTGTTTTTTTTTATATATATATTTAAATTCAGTTTTACAAAATTTAAAAATTTCAGATATTTTCAGAAATCTCTAAAATCCATTTTTCTGAGAAGCCATTATTCCGAAAACCCAAAATTCAGAAAGCTTAGAATCCAGAAAATCTAAATTCCAAAATACTGAAAACCTACAATCCCGAAAGGCGAAAATCCGTTAGACAAATATAAATTATGATTGAGAGATTATTTTTTTTTTTAATTTTAAATTTAGTTTTTCAAAAACCCAAACTCATCCATTATTGTGAAAACCCAATATCCCGAAAACCCAGAATAAAGAAAATTTAGAAAATCTTGAAAATTAAAAATCCCAAAATGTGAAAATCCCATAGTTAAATCCGCCAAAAAAAAATATTTCAAATTGTTAAATAAATAAAAAGTCTTCAGAATCGTTATCTGTGAAACTTTTACTAAATAAAAACGAAATAATCATTTAACAAATAAAAGAAAAAAAAACTTCAATTGAATAAAACATAAAACACAAGTAGTGTAAATAAATTATTAAATAATATTTAAAATAAAGTGGTGCAATGTTATTAATTTTATTTAGTTTAAATTTTTTCACTCAGGCTTAATGAAATTACATCAACACCACTGAATGCAGTGAACAAGAAAAATCATCTCCTTGAGAAATTAGCGATTGCAAAAAACGGTTTAAATTCCAGATGGAAAAATTTTCTGGGAAATAGAAATCTTTCGTAACCCACAAAATACCGATTATTTAAAGCACCGACCGACGGAATCAATTATATTCTATGGAGCACAAGTTTGTGGATTTAAGAAATTTGATGAAGTTAAACAAATACAACGATATTTTCTGAGGTTACTAACAACCTCACAGCTTTACATGCTTTACGTTGAAACAGGACTATCGGAGCCATTTACAAAAACATTAAAAATGCATTTTGACTATATCATAAAGGTAATGTCTCTCCCCTCCACAAGGCTTCCTAAACGTTCAGCTCTGCTCGCCCTGCAGAGAAAATCGCTCTGGTTCAACGAATGGAAATCTCTGGCGTTGTATTGCGGTAAGAATCCTAGACCTGAAGGTTGAAAATGTGGATTCATGGAAAATACAGTTAAATGAGCTTGTGACATATCTTGATGAAAAGTGGCTACAAAATTGCCAAGCCAACTAAAAGCTAAATCTTCAAGTCATCGATCGATTTATGCTGGTCAGGAGCACAACCTCTCCTAAAAAAAACAAAATTATTTTCGCCACGAGTTCAAATATCTACAATATTTAAATTAAGGGGTGAATTTATGCATCTTAATTTCCAACCACACCGTCAAGATTTACCAGGATATCTTTCACTTTTTGGGAATATGCCCAGTGCTCAAAGAAATAAGGAAATCACACTTTGGAAAATACCTCCTGAATGAGAACGAAATGGTAGATCTATTAAACCAAACTGACGCTGTGAATTATACATTATACACAAAAAATTAGAAAGTTTTTCTCGAAATCTATTGGCCAAACAACGACGTCTGTGAAGTTGGCATAACAATTTTCACCTAGCCTAACGGGACCTTAACAGGAATTTGCAGTTTTTTTGCATTTTTTTTTTTGCATTTCTATTCCGTAATGTACTGCTAACTTCAATGTGAAGTTAGCAGTACATGCTGATTTTTCAACAACAACGAAAGCTAGGAATATGGAGTTAGGCTTCAAATTTGCAGTTCTTTTTCCAGTTCCAGAAAAAAAAATAGAAAAAAATTGTATGTCATCAGCTAGAAAAAAATGTCATACTATATTGTAAAGTTCAATGTGAAGTTAGCAGTACATGGTGTTTTTTCGACAACCAGACATGCTATCACTTTGAAATAGGTATCTTAATTTGCAGTTCAAGAAAAAAATTTACGAAAATTTTAAAGTCCTCATTTAAGAAAAAAATCAAAAATTTCATATTGGACGGCCGACCTCAATTTAAAGTAAGCATGAAACATTTCTCAGCAACCACGTAAGGTAAGAATTTGCAGTAAAGCTCCAAATTTGCAAAATTTAAGTCATCAATTAAAAAAAAAAATTAATTTAAAATTTTGTGTGGAAATAAAGAAGCTACTAAATTTTCTTTACACTTTTTTCTTAAATTTTTAATAGTTTCTGAGATTAAATATCTCAGAAACTATTAAAAAAAAAACTTTTAAACTTCAAGTTTTTGATAGACGGTCTATTAAGTTGTCAAATTGTTCACAAAATGTCTCAAATTATTAAGAAAAAAAAATATATTCCAATTAATGACCCACAGCCTTATCACAACGGACAGTGTTATCTCTAACAAAAGTTCTATACCTAACAGAAAAAAAGACTTCCTGTATGAGTTATGAGGAATTTTTCAAAACAGTGCAATATAATGATTGACAGTTAGTTAATCTTTTATTTATCTCGTTTTAGTCAGATATTTCTTGATTTTTTTTTTTTTTTTGTTATTTATGGAGGATGCAATTTCAAAAATAATTTCCTGACCTTGAGTTATCATTGATTGAACTTTTTTGCCCGCATACTCAAAAAAAAAATAATCCAACGATAAGCCCATTCGAACTTTTTTTGTAATTACTTTTTTACTTTCATTGAAATCAGCAGCCTGTAAATTCGTTAGAGTAATCTTACGGCGGCGGCTGCTTGGGTATGAACTTAATTTTTTAAATTTTTATTTGCTCTAGTATTGGTTTCGTGTAAAATAAATTGTTATCAGAGAAGCCCGAAAAAGTGGGTTTCGTTATACCGTTCGTCGGTCTGTGCGTCTGTGAGTTTGTGCGTCTATTTGTCCACTGTTATTGCAGCTAGAACCTTTACTAGTTTAGATTGATTTTGTTCAAATTTGGTACAGAGCATTTTTATGTGATTCTTTAGATCGGCAATTTTGTATTTAGATGCTTTTAAATAGTTCAAATAATATTTCATTTAAAAATTTTTTAAAAAATATTTTTTTTTTAAGCAAACAAAATACATATCTATTTTTAATACGTTTGACTTCTTTTTGTAAAATTTTGTCCTTAAAATGTAGCTATGCACATTTGTTGTTGCTCGTGCGAACCAGTCTTACGTAGTTTTTGATTTCATTTATTAATTAGCAATTATTTTTTGGGAAAATATATATTGTTTGTTTTATTGAACGATTAATTTTAATTAATTTTTTGTTTTGTCAACCCTGTTAAAGTTATCAGTAGAGGCGTAGTTTAGTAGAAAATTGATAAAAAATATTGTTAATTGTATTTGGTTTGTTTATCCGGGAATTGAGGTTGCTTTTAAAATGTGATTTATTGTTTTGCTGATAAATTTTAGGAATAGTGTTTGAAAATAGATCGAAATTTGATATAAAATTTAAAAAAAAAAAATATTTAAGTGTTTTTTTTAATAAAAAGAAATTATTTGGCATCACTTAAAAAAAACTAATATGAGTATTGAATTGAGTACAATACAAGTTTCTTTTTAAAAAATGCAATCAAATGAACAAAATTAATTTTTTTTACATGTAATATGGCTTTATTAGTAAGAGCAAACATTCCCATTAATAATATTATGGAGCACAACGTCTCGTCGTTCAAGTGGCTGCCTCGGCTGGTTTCGCAATAGCGCATTCTGTCACTCCAATTTTCCAAGACCTTGTTAATGACTTCGGGCTGTAGCTCACGGATTACTTGGATGATATTGGCCTTTAGTGCTTGAATCGTTTCCAGATTGTTGGCATAACATCGGTTCTTCGCGGTTCCCCACAAAAAAAAAAAAGTTCAAAGGGGTCAAATCGCAACTCCGAGGCGACCAATTTGCATCGCCAAGACGGCTGATAACACGATTTGGGAATTTGGTGCGCAAAAGATCGATTGTGGAATGGGCTGTGTGGCATGATGGGCGTGAGGGCGTCCAAATCCATCCATGCTCTCATTTTCGAAGAAAAATGGTTCAATGATGCCACCACTCCACAATCCGCACCAAACTGTCACTCTCTGTATCATTGGCTTCTCGACAATAACATGCGGGTGTTATGAGCCCCAGATGGGGCAAAATGCGCCTCTTTAAAAAAAAAAAACACTTTTCAGGCTACACAGCACTCGATTTGAAAATAAGTTTTCAATATTTCCGTTGTTCAAGCTAAAAGCTACTCATTTCGTTCCGATGAGGTATAATACTGACTTTCTGTTAAGATTTCGAGTGGAAAACAGCTGTCAAAATAACCTATGATTTAAAAAGAAACCACTAGACATCCCACCCGTTAGATAGGTTTCACTTATCTATACAAATCGTAACGCTCTACGTGCCTGAGCGTGCATCACACAAAAATTCAGTAATTCAAAATTTAAACTTCAGATTTGTTTCCTTCAAAAATTAAAAGAAGCAACACAAGTGCGGTTCGCCAAATTTTTACTTAATGACTGATGTGATGATTGACTCTTTCAATGCATTGAACTCTAATTTTTTTTGTAAGTTCTGCAAGATTGCGCGATTTATCACAAAACTTGTGATAATTTTTTTTATTTTATTTTTTCAATATCTTGTGGTGATTTCTATATTTTTTTATTTAAATTAAATTTAAAATCAACGTAATCTTATCCTGATGTATGCAGGTAGGTACTGCTACTGATATTTACCAATTAATATTTTTTGTTTATGCATTTAAAAAATGTGAGTACTATATTTTCTCTGTCGCAGTTCTACTTTTTTTTTAGTGTTCATTATATTCGAGAAAATTCCATATTTTCATCACTGCCTGCTCATACGTATTTTTCGAGTTTCGAAAATGAGAGCCACTCCCTTATCTCTTTCAACCATCAGAAATGCCCAAACTTTGAAATCAAATTAGTTTTTTTTTTAACAAAACTCAAATATGTAGTTATACAATTTATTCATTTATTTACTTATTTCTATTTCATTGAATAACACTGAATCTTGAAAGTAAAAAAAAAAACTAGAAATTTCATTTTAAAGTACGTTATGAAAGTGAACATAGAAACAGGTTTTCTGAAAGAGCTTTCATAACATAAAAATAATTTAAAATTCTTATGAGCACTTATTAATATTTATTATTATTATTATAACTTTATTGATATATAAATAAATTAAAATACCAATAAACAAAATTTAAGCTCTACCTACCAGGGCTTTGAGCTAAGGCATTAATATTCATTGTTATATTGTTTTGTGAAAAGGTTTATAAAAATTTATTTGGGTAATACCCAAATACGTTTTAACCTTAGATTCGTATAGTAATCGTCGTTCAGACACTTTAAACATCAGTAATAAATGATTAAAAAGAAAAAAGAAACTCTTTTAAAAAACAAACAAAATAAAAAATACTTTTTGTAGTACTTTTTATCACTTTCAAATTTTCCATTTAAATGACATAAAAATGACATTGACATGAAACTAAGATAATTTTGTTTACATTCCATTTTTTTAAATGTAAATATATTAACTTATAGTTGTTAAAATAACTATAGGTACACTTTCATAACAAGTTTTATTATATGTACCTGAAACCTAAAACTTGTGTTAAACATTTCAAAAATATTTTTAAAACAACATCTACAATTGTTAACCTGTTTCAAAATTAAACAAAAAAAAAAAGAAATATTCCTAAAAGTTTGTTTTATTATATCTCCTTGTCATTGCCCCTCAATTGATATAAATGTTTGCTTACTAAAATTTTATGTAAACCCCGAATCTTTAACAGCTTTCCGTAAGAATGCATGCTATTCTCAATATTATCTTTACAATTGTTCTTGTTAAACAATAATTACTGAAATAATAAAATAATTGTTTGCTCATTTAATAAGACTTGTATATACAAGTAGACCAAATGTGTGTCAAGTTGTGAAAAAAGTATTTTTATTGCCGCAAAAAGATATTACAAAATTTCCTGTTTCGATGTTAAAAAGTTTACAAATATTTCAATATTTACAAATACTTTTAAAAATATTTATAAAAAAAAAAAAGTGTTCTTTTAAGAACACATTTGTATCGCATAAAATGTGAGTATGTTAAGTAATTTTCTGATGTCGGAAACTTAATCTTTTTTTTTTCATCTGAAATTATTAACAATATTTACCTTCTGTTAGTAGGAGTGCAATAAACTACAAAATAAACAATGATTACACCCACAATGATTGTTGTTTTTTTTTTTTTTTACTAAAAAAAAATGAAAATGGTTTTGAACTACTGAACGTTATCAACACTATTAAAGAAATTTTAATTACAGATAATTTACTGTCTATTTTAAATATAAATGTGTAGTTGGTTAAATACGAAGTAGCAATAACAACAAGAATAAAAAAAAACTTTAAATCCATTCTCTCTTCAGATAACACCGATTTTGACAAATTTATTAGAACATACTAGAAATATTCAGTTTAATCAAGTTCTAGAATAAAATGAACTTCAAAATAAAATTAAAAAAAAAAAAAACAAAACAAAAAACAAAAAAAAAAAAACAAAAATAGATAAGAATTATTGAGAAATGTGCCATGGAGATATTTGAAAACGATTCAGTTGTGTATAACCGGCATATTATTAAAACACTGTTTACTTTTAATAAATAATTGTCCGTTTAAATTTTTTTTTTTTGGTTAAATATACTTAAACGATTTAACACTAGTTACTGTCGTTGCTGAGTATATTTAAATTTTTTATTTTGCAAAACAAGAAATGGTGATTATAATAATATGTAATTTAATCAGTATAGTTTGAAGAAAGGACCAAGTCCAGAAATTCAATTTTTAATTTTTTAGTACAAAATTAAAAAAAAAAAATATTTCGATTCGCGCATACATATGACTTGCTATATTGATTTTGTATCAAACAAAAATTTTAGATTTTAATTAAAATTAACATTTTCTATTAATAAATGATGAATAAATACATAAAAGTGGTTTTCGGAATGTTGTTCGTAGGTCAATTTGTCGTCTGCGTTACTGTGTGTCTGTGCGTTTTTACACTCGCGTTCGTGCGTTTAAATGTACATATACATATATGTATGTATGTAAATGGACGAATTTGATTAAAATTTGGAACAGATCACTTTAATGTGATTCCCTAGGAGGGAAAATTTGAACTTTTGTTCTAGCTCATCTAGTACGAGTAGCTGCCATACAAATATTTTGGGTTTTTTGTTTTTAATTTTCTCGAAAATGACTTAAAATTTTGATTAAACATCGGTCACATATGTAGTTTCTTAGTCAATAATACTGGATTTCAGCTTAATTTTTGTGTGTATTAAGTAACTTTCTAGTTTTTATTTATTATGGCCTTTTCGATTGGTATATGTGCGAAGCTATACATATGTATGTGCATATAGTTCTTCTGATTTCTATTCTGAAATTAAATCATCTTTTCAGTTCATTCTAAAATCAATTGAAAAGACCATTATCAAAAGACATTCCAATGACAGTTGAATGTTGACAGTTTAAAAAATGGCGCCAACAATAAAAATGGATACTTCTTAAAGTTTAGTACATTTATTTTGACATTTTTACTGTTGTGACATTTATTTCTTTGTCTGATTGTCGTTAATGATCAAAATGACAGTTCTTCTGATACAAAAAATAAAAATTACTTCGTGATTTGAATAGAATAATGAAAAACGCCATTAGTTTTAACTTTCACCGAAAAGTTCTAATATAAAATTTTTCCCGCGGCAAAAGTTGTAAACTCACAATATATAACAACTTCAAGGTTATTTGTCTTTAAACTAATGAAATACAATGAATTTAAAAGACATTAGTGAAAAAAAGCTAAATTAACAAACCAAATGTTATTTTGTTCAACTGAAATCTTGTTTTACCAGAAAACCTAACAAAATTTTGAAGTGATCATTCGTTCTTATTGTTTGGTCAGTTTTTGATTCCAGAAAGAAAATAAAACAAATAAAAAAATAATCAAGTAGTTAACGAGAAGATAAATATCGGAGAAACCAAAAAAGAAGAAAATTTATATTTTATAGGGTCATGAATAATAATTCTGTGCCAAAAAAGAGCGGAGACTTCTCCAAATAATCTGCTACAATAATCAATTTCGCTCATCGAACTGCGTAGGTATTGCCGAAATTTTTCGTTTATGATTTCGTTGTGTAGTTTTTGTATGGGATTTTTCGTTTCGCATCAGCAGAGTACTAGGCTTTAGGAATAATCACAAAAGTTAAAAATAAAACTTATTTTTCTTACTTTCAAATTAATAACAATATAATTCATTTATTATTTCAGCCCTACGAGTCCAATTCCAATAACTCCTCATCGGCAAATCGTGATCTTAAACCATACAGACGTGATTCCAGACCAAATACACCTCCATCGTCCCAAGGTACCATTGAAAATGGTCATGGGCAGTATCCGTAAGTTACATTATAATCTCAACCTTCTTTTCTTCTATGCACATACATCTAAATAATTTTTTTTTACACTTAAATTGCAGTTGCTACATTTGTAAAACACTTTGTGCAACAAACAAAATGGAATGGCTGTCGACCAGTGCCGAGCACATGAACTCCCATGCAATGCATTTTCCATGTTTAAAGGGCAGCAGCAGTAGTAGTGATTCAGCTGGTACTTCAAATAGGGTATTAGCATGCAAGGACTGTGTTAATCATTTAGCCCGTCAATGGGATACAATGGATGCGGAACGTGTTCCATTGGAACATAGAAGGTGAGTTTATAATCAAATAAAATAGTTTACCATTATAACAAGTTTTTTTTCTTTTTTTTTCTTTAAATAGATATAACATTCCATCACCAATGATGGCATCTAGTTCACCAAATGGCTCAAGACACGGTGGCATGAGCATAAACACACCACCATCAACACCATCGGTTTCAACAACACCAGCAAGCACCTCAATATATTGTTTCCTTTGTGGTTTGCATTCAGATTTGACTCTAGCTCGAGTCCTGTACACCAGCAAGGAGGTTTTAAAGTCAACATATTTCCAATTGAATAGACATTAATTGAGATTCTTTATTTTTATTTTCTAGGGCAATCGACCATACTTCCCGCATTTACTTAAACATAAATCACCACCAAATGCTGAGCAATTACGCTCCGATTATTCAGCTTTAGTTTGTACATTCTGTTATCATTCGCTGCTGAATCAATGGAGGAAGTAAGCTTCTTTTCGTTTTTTTTTTTTAGTTTTGTATTATTTTGTGAATCTGTAATCCTCATTGGTTTTTTTTTTTTTTCTTTAGATATGAAGCACAAAATGCAAGTGTGAATCCAGCTGAACGTAAATACAATTGGCACGATTACAGTTGCCATTTGTGCGAGATAACAACGTATCGGAAACGTGTTAGAGCGTTGCCTGTTAACGAATTTCCATTTGTGAAAACTCGAAAGACCGACGATGGTCTTTTGTTGGAAAATGGAGAATATGCGGTCGTTTGTTTGGATTGTTATGAGAGTTTAAGGTGATTATTATAGATTGTGAGAAAAGGGATGTAATCTTTGAAAATTGCATCGATAAATGAATGATAGATTATAAAAGTCAATGGAAATTAAACTTAAGTATATTTTACATAATATGTATGTATTTAAGAATAACTGTATATGTAGGTATAGATAATTTAGGTTAATTTGTAAGCTCAATTTGTTAAAATTTCTAGTTTAAGAATTATTTTTACTTTAACCGCTATTTTTGACAAGGATTATTTATAGTATTTAAATTTCTAAATTAGTTGATCGTAAACAATCAAATTTATAAGTCCAAGTCGCCACCTACAAACAATTTGTATAGTAGGCGTTCTGCATATGCATACAATACCTAAAACATTATCCACTTAATCCGGGAAAATAACCTAAAAAATTCAAAACTAACACAAATTAAAAAAAAATAATAAAGAAAACCCATGAATAAATGGGTATGGAAAATTTCCATAAAAAAAGAATAAGGAACAAATCTTAAATTCCATGAAATTATAATTCCCGGTTTTGTTTCAATGGATCAAAAATCGAAATTGGTTTCAAAAATGTTCAAGCTTGTTTTTTTTTTTTTTTTTCAAAAAAAAAAAAATGGGGTAATTTGCGAGAGCTAACTTTTTACTTCTGTCTCTATAATTGACAGCAAATAAAGAACATGTGTTAGTAAAATTAAACTGCATTTTTCACATAATAATAATGTGAACATAACAAAAGTGCACAGCGCCAATTGTTGAAAACTAATTTATCTTTTAACATCATATTTAGTATATAGTTTGCACGAAGTGAGACGTAGGTACATCTATTTACGTCCCAATGATCAGTTTTTGCGACATCTATGATGGAAATAAATAAATATAGTATCTATACAGTTAGTGTGAAATATTCTTCTTTAAAGTAAATGCTAAATTAATCTGACAAGAGTTGTTTTGTTAGGAGGTTTGAAGATGTCTTAAAGCGGTTATTATAAAGCGATCTTAAGTTTTTAAAATTTATGACTCAAGCATTTTATTTCGAAATTTTTCGTCCCGAGTGGTCGGACGATTCATATATTTTAAGAGCGCTCCTAATTATTTTACATTCAATAAAGCCAAAGTCCGATTTCCATAACAAAATTGATTTTTATCTAAACCAAAACTCTTTGAAAAAGTTAAACAAAAAAATTGCATGTAAAGGGATTTTAAAGAATATTTCTTTAAGTTTAAATGTTCTTAACTTTAATTTAATGAACATACAAATTTAATAATGATAAAATCCATTATAAACAAAAAAACATTTGTCCTCATAACTTGAACATCACTGATTGATGTCGTTTTCCATTTCTTCATGGGAATGTTCACTCCTTTTTGATTCCAATGGTCAAAGTTATTCGCTATATTGACGATACAGGAAATAGGAAATCCGGCGAAAAAGACTTTATTTTATGTACATATGAACATTATGTGTGTTGAGAGTTCAATCCTAAAAAAAAAAACATGAAAACTACTTCTAAACCACACTTTTGGCACGTTTCGAGACGTCCAATCGATGACTTTGTCGCGTAACTCTGGCTTTATTTGCTGGATTTCTTTTACAGCAGTTTTAACTGGACGTGGGATTTCATAATATTATAAACACCTTATTTCTCAGTCCATTGTACCTTCCATCCAACGAGTGCCGTGCAATTAAGGTTGTATTTAAAAGATCTAAGGTCTCACAGGTATATAGTTTAAATAATTTTATTATTTTTATTCACGTAATTTGTAAAAGTTTGAAAATAAAATTTGTTAATTTGCTCAACAAATTTTACAGAAGTTGCTTTAACAACATGCCAGACGCCATAACCTAACGAATTTCGAGCTAATTTGACTTAAATTATAAATTTATAGTGAATAAGTATTCTAATTAGCCAAATAAGTTATCTTTTGGGCGTATGTATTTCAAAGTGCACAGTGAACATAAATCCCAGAAAAAGTCTATTCAAAGAGCTATAAAATGGTTTGTAAACTAATAGGCAAGTTCAGGAAAATAAATCTCGGAGACCTTAGCAATATTATTTACATAAACCGGATTCAAATTTTTCATTTTTTTTTATCAAAATACTCACTTTTTGAAGAAATGAAATCTCCGAGATCTCATGTTTCTGAATGTGCCTATTAACTATAAACTTTAAGCCAGTATTGAATCAAACGAATGTTAACTAAGAAAGAACCTTATTAATTTCAATGCGACAATAGATATCTGCTGAAATTTTAGCCTACATCCTGTACAACATTGACTTAAAATCCAATATCTAATTAAATAAGAAGTAAGGACTTTTTTAAAGAACATTCCATTTCCTTTAAAAATACTTTTAAATCATTACCTAACAGTAACCGGTTCTAAAGTTATAAAATAAAGAAGCTAAAAACAAAAAATGTCCCATACGATTTGTATGGAAAAAAAAAATTGCGATGAGCTACCTGAAATTTTTGCCAGGCTTATCATTTCACTAAACTAAATTAAAAAGCTAGTGGCATGAGAAATCAAAGAAATTTTATTTTATTATTTTTGATCAGTCTAATTTACATATTTGTGAACGAATTTGTTCGTTCTAATCTTCTGAACAAGGCTTTCAAACAAAAAATCGAAATTTATTATACAAAATTTCAGACACAATTATTTATTTGAAAATAACTTTTGTAAGCAAGTTTTGTAAAAATTATATACATTTGGTCTTATTTATAAACGTTGTCTAACTTTAGACAACTTTCCAACTTTGGAAAATGTGTTCAAAAACCTTGTTTATTGTTGCCTTATAGCTGCCTAACTTAGACACAAGGGTAGATTGTCTTAATCGTTAATAATGTGGTATTAATTTTTATTAAATAAAGCATATTTCCAACAATTTGAAAATAGTTACAGTGTCTAAGTAGACAAAAATCTTATAAATAGACTATGTATATCCTAGGACCAAACTTTCTAGAATATAACAACTATAATAAAAAGTCCTATGAGAACGTCCACATAATTCATTAAGGAAGCTCCTATTAAGTGTGCTTAATTTCAAAATTAGTCCTGCTAATATAACTGAGCTTATGGCTAACCCATAGACTTTGTTTATAATGTAAATTACATATAGACAACCCTCATTTGTCTGAAACACTGGCTAAAATTTAATATTAACTAAGCCCGTAACGAAATGGTTACTGTGAAAGACTGACTGCCACGCTATGGTTCCCAGGAGATCGTAACCCTACGTTTTTCTTTTCAAAACGATAAATTTGCTAACAAATTAAGCTCAGTTATGTATTATCGACTTATTCCGACATTATGGTTAATATTTTCCGCTATGAAATTTCTATAAATGTAGCGGTTTAATGCTTCACAGGCGGTATTGCAAGTTACATCATTTTGTAAACCCTGTTTTTTTTTACCCAGATTTCTTTATTACAAATTAATTATTATTATTGAAATACAACTTGGCACCGAAGTTTAAGATTAAATCGACGAATCAATCAATTAATTAATTATTCAAAAATAATTTTTTTTTAATTTTAATTTTTTTTATTATTTTAATTTTTAAGACAACAAGCTACTCAACATGATCGAGTTGGTGTTCCGATATCAAGAAGAGGATACAATTGGGTGCCACAACCTCCACCGCCCGAAGATAGTCCTGATGTTTCTGTAGCTCGGCTGCCGTGTGGCGAAAGATCTGATAAAATAGTAAACTATTGTTAATTAACTCTTTTAAAATTATTTTATATACATACATATTTTGTTTTATTTTTCAGCAAATAAATGCAACTCTAAGACCAATACCAAATAAAAAGAATAGCTCACCAAAACAATATGTACACGAAAAACCAAGAGATGTTGGTAAGTACCTACCTATTTGATTATTTTACTTATTTAGTAGTTTACATACGTATATATTTTTAAAATAAGTTTATAGAAAAAAGTTCATGACATGAGTTCAACCCCCCTATTACCGCTGGCGAGTCGGAACGAATAAACATGTGAGTGTGAAAAATTAGTATTAAGGTTGAATTGAGAACCTTTGATTCGACTTAAATGTCATAAATTTTTCGAAGATTGATCTCACTCTATTGTTAGAATCAAATTGTAAAGTTCGCCAACCGTGGTTTGTCGATTGTGGTAGTTCGCTAATGAAAGCATCTCACTTCGAACGTTCGATTCGCTAACCGTAATAGGGGGGTAAATCGTACATACAACTATAAGATTAATCCCTAGTGTTGTTTTTTTCATTAAATATCTATGGTTTTACGAATTTGAGCTTAAATAAGTACAAATTAACGATAATCTAAGTAGACGGAATATGTATGTTTGTTATTGGTGCATAATTCTTTTCTCGTGAAAAGTTTTGGTTTTAATAGTTTAATCTTCATCAAACGAAAAAATATGTATCCCGCTTAAGACAAGAGCTGCATACTGTTTAATTTAACTGTAATGTCCAAAGTACATAACGTACGTTGTCCTTATAAGATTAAATATTTAGTTTTCGGTAACCCACTTTTTTTTGTATATTTTTTTATAAATAGCTCCCAATTTGCCAATTTATTTTTTCTTACTCAATATTTAAAATTGTCTCGTTATTTTATTTAATGCAGGTAGTTTATTTTAGCTTGGTATCTAATATCATTCATTAGACGCTCTCTAGATGGCTTTAATTCAACTGTTTTTTTTTTTTTGAGGCGCCTCTAAGTTTCTAAGTTAAACAAATTAATTTTCTTAATTTAAATGAGGTCTTGGATAATGTGGTTCATTAGTATAAGTAATTGACCCAGAGTTAAAGTAAATAAATTAAATATTAAGTTTAATTTTAACCTTTTAAGAATAATACGCCATGGATAAGTTTATTTTGAAATTTTATTCATTTCTCGTTAAAGCTGAATGTTTGTCCATATATTTACCTAAAATAAGATTTTCTTCTTAAATTATATAGCATTTCAGTAAATGTAGCTCATACTTTAATTTTCAATGCGGCCTTGGAGCTAAGTCGAAATATCTTAATTTATTCAAACTCGAATTGAATCTTTGAGCTTAATGAAAGAAATTCGAGGAAATGGAATTTTATATTCCATCAATTAACATTATTTTTATATTTAAGCTTTAATTTTAATTTAAATAAATAAATAAATAATTTAATAACTTTGAGGAGTATAAACCTCCCGGCCCTTCATCTTCCATATTCTTCAGTGTAAAGCTTCTCTCCAGTAGTTTGGACAACAGTGTGAATTTCGTCTCTCCACGGCTTGAATGATCTTACGTCACGTCAGCATTTCTTTTCTCGTCTAGTGGATTCAAATCTGTTGTCATCTTTGGTCATCGATAATAATAATCAATTAATATTGAACATTTTATTAAGGTTTTTTTAATAATACAAATTCTATATACAACTGAAACACATCAGCCAAGTAGAAGTCTTAGCACTATTTTAATTAGACTTGTTGAATTATTGATTCAAAATAGCTTTTAACGGCCTTAGTCCACAAAAATTTGACATTTCGTCCCGGCGACCTCATTTGGACTCATCAGTTGAATAGTGAGAGCCTTGTCAATATGCAATTTTTGTTAAGTTTAGTTCATCTTACATAGATTTCATGACGGATATCTATTGTGAACTATTAATTAATTTTATTTTAATGATTATGTGTGGAGGATGGCAAACAAAAATTGCAATATTTTGTACTAAATTCTTTCTTAAAACTATAATAAATCTGAAAACTTTGCGACAAAAGTGCAATGCAATCTAGCGTTGAGATTGGAATGCTGAAACCATTTTGAGTTGCAATCGAATTGTTCCAATTATACAGTCAAATAAAGAGTATTTTTGGAAATTTAAATAAAGAGATAGTTTGCAGTTGAATTTAAGAATTGTAGGCTTTATTGCTTAGTATTGTCGGTAACAATTATCTTAACCATTGCAAACCTGAAAGTCCCTTATTACACACACAAAATTGGTTCATTTTAATAAAAATAATTTCAGTGGTGAAAATATAATATAATGTAACTTAGTCAGTTACTTTGTTTAGGATTATAAAGGAAGAAACCGGTACCTACATAAGTTCTTGTACGAAACTAAAGAAATACCAGCAACCAAGTAACAGGTTCAGTGCACGAATGAGTGGCCGTGGTCAGGTTGTACTAGGAGAGCCTATCTTAGATACTCGAGTATCGACAGTCAGCTATTGTTTACATTTCTCATCGGATAGATGTGTATACCAGAATTTGAAGGATAGCATGAGATTTCTTTTTTAGCCACTTAATTGGCAATATTTGAGTAAATAAATTGTTTGACTCATTGCCATTGCCTTGCATATTACCAATGAAGACGCTTTGGAAATGGCAATATTGCTCGGCAGATGGAAGGCAATTATTGATTTCCATCGCTGAGGCAATGAATTTTGACGTTTCACATTTTCAAAATGGTTTCTCCGCGATTTTGAATGGTTTTTGCTTTTTTTTAATTAAAGTTAGAAATATAAGAAATTTAATGAATTAAAGTTTTCAAGTATCAATAAGATTGATTTTAAAGAGCTAAATACATTTTGACAGTTGTGGTAATTTCTTTACTGACATTTGACAACTATAATTACCTGGCAATAGAAGTCCCGCCTAGGCAATAAATTGTTATCGAATAAATTTATTAAATATCCATGATAGCGCATACGGTGGCGTATACGTAACATAAAATGGAGCATTTTAAACTAGGTTAACCTTGGGTTATACATAATATTTCCGATAGCTACAATTCTCATTTATAAACTGTATATGAAATCATCAAATGGTTAATTTTGCAGTGTCGGTCAAGAGGTGTCAAGAGGATTGTTTTCAATGTCTCTGGATAATAACATTTAAGTGTGTTGAATCGAAGTGTGAGTAGTGAGTGAAGACAGATTTGAATGTTTTAATTGTAAGTTTGATTTTACTAATTTGCACTTCAGCTGTTCAGTAAAATACTTATAGTTATTATTGCTTATTAGACCTATTCAGACATTGCGAAACGTAAATGAGGTTGTTAACTGTCGAACAAGTTCCATATACCCTAGTTGGAACTTTAATCAGACATTGTAAAACAGACCCTAAATATAATTAAATATAAAAAATAATATACAGAAGGTTATATGGTTTATAAAAACTGAGAAAACTGATTTGGTTGTTTTTATTTAGTTTGAATTAAATTAAATTAAATAAAAAAATAAAAACAAACTTCTTGCTCAAGATAATTTTGGCTGATTGTTATCGTTTTGTAGACTTATTTGATTTTGTTTATAGTTTTTTTTTCTGAAAATGCAAAATTTATATTTGAACAACTATAACCATTATGTATAGCAAATATTATGTCCCTATAGCACCCGAAGTTGCTTAATAAAACGCAAAATTTCCAATTACTCATCAATATTTATATGATCGCTTTTTAAGTAAAACACAAAGGCAAAATCTTTTTCAATCTTTTAAACGCTATTTTGACAATTTCCAGTATGCTTATCAGGTCTTTCCACGAATTTTGTTTTATTTTTCGGTTGTGGTTCGTTTTTTCCATTTTGGTAACTGTATTGTTTCCATGAATATAGGATAAGTATTAGCATGATTAATCATATCTAAAGGCAAAAGGCTTAGGATACGATTAAAAAAAAAAAAAAAAATCATTTCTTTTGGAATACGCCTTGTGATGATGCGTCTAATGCCTATAAAAATCTACCACAGTCAAACGAAAAGGCCTGAGAAAGATTTTTGACTTAACGATTTCATTTAATTGTGTCGAAGTTTTGATCAGTTCCAAGTTTGCAAAATAAACTTTTCAAAAATTGCCAAAGTCTAATAAATTAAGATCAAAGCAGATAGTGGGATTTACTTCAGATAAAAGTAGGTATACTTGAAACTGAATGTGGAGTTAATTGATAAGGCTATAATAAAATATTAAATAATAACAAGTGTTTTTTAATAAATATTATAAGAATCAATGATTCAAAATAGGAATCCCTTAACTAGTGTGTTGTATCTTATCATTACCACAATCATTAAAGTGTCGTCTGTTAGATCAGGTTGTTCGATTGAATAATTCTTACGTTAAGCACTATTCGTAGAAAACTGTTTACAATAACATTATAATGATAGGGTTGCGTATTAAACAATTTCTGATCACTTTGTTTTTATTTTGTCAGCGCCCATATTATTTATTATAGAACAAATAACACAACTACTAAAATATGTAATTAAAAGCTTTTTTGTGTGTGTCGCCTGGAAGCATTTCGAATGCTTATGAAATAGTTTTTTTGGCACTAAATTAAAGCTCTTCTTCTGAATTAACGAATAATTAAGTTAAAAATATAATATATTTTTGCGAACGACTATAAATAAAAAGAAATCAAATGCTAGTCACACATAAATGATTTACAAGCTTAAATTAATTTGAAAGTGTAAAGTATGTATGTGTGCAGGCTAAATAATATACTTTGGCGACAGCAGAATTCTTGTTGAATGTAGTAGATTTTCGTTAAGATTTGATATTTAACATGAATTAACAATTTTATTTTTATTATTAAATATTTTAATTCGTGAATTAAAATTTGTTCACCGTTTTTTAGTTGATTTTTGAAATAGAAGATAACTAAATATAATAGGTGTTTAAATTATTTAAAATAAAATATTGATTTATTTATTCTCACTCAGTCTTTGATAATAAAGTTTGTCAATTCTATGCCAATTCTTGGTAATATAATGCAAATTAATTTTTAAAATTATGTATGTGCCAACGAGTACCTATATGGAAGGTTCTCCAGCAGATGTTTAGATAGAATGAGGACCATTTCATCGATATAGAGGCATTTATATTGATTTATTTTATCTAGTACATTTCTGGATGTAGTTTTACCACTTTATTGACTTTTATAATAAACAATAGTTGCCTATGGTCAAAAACGGGATTATATGATTATATTTTTTAGCGGGGCATCATTTACACAACACAAGTTTATCCACTCGTATAGTAACATAAAAAATCTGTTCCCCAACACATTAAACGACATCAACGAAAAAAAAACTAAACATTTTATATTTTCTTTAGACATTGTTGCTATAAGAAAATATATGCATATAAATTTGTTTCTGCTGTTCGTAATACTCTTCAATTGTATTAGTTTTTAGTTACATTTTTGTTTTCGAAATTTATAAGCATATTAAATTAAACACAGGCGACATCTATAATATTAACTTCTGTGACCTTAACGTGCGTCGTTTCAAACTTTGCATTGCATGTCCCCTTTAATGTATCAAATTCCTGTTCAACAAAGAATGTCAAATTCTCAAAAGTTCAAGTAGTGTCGACCCAAATCCTTTGCTGTTCAGTTAATGTTCTGTGCATTATAAATTTACCAAGAAGTATAAGTTTTCATGTTGCCTTTTCGATCATATTTAATCCGATATACATACCTATGTGTGTATGTATGTGTATGTGCACTGTGCAGTTCATACTTATGTAGATTTTATTTAAAATTCTGTGTCTACACTAACATAGCAAAAAATAAAAAAAAAAATAAATACATTTGAAAAACAAATCGTATGGAAAAACCAGTAAAGAAAATTGTAATATGATCTCGATCTGACAAAGCCGTAGCTAGAAAGAAACCCCACACCCCCCTTCAACTCCTCAAGAAGCATTAGCACAACTGCCACTTAACACCAAGTAAAAGAAAGAAAAAACAGAATTAAACGTGTGGGGCAATTGTATTACACTAAACTCCACCAACACAATCTATCCTCCTTCAATTCTCCACAACACATAATATTATTTCTCAAAGACAACATTACAATAAAAACGATGAAAATGGATTTAAGAAGAAGAACAAACTGAACAAAATCGAATCGAAAGTATAATACAAAGCAAAGACATGTATGAGCAACTAAGTCTGAGACACAAAAAAAAGAAAAAAAAAAACAAAAACAAAAACAAAAAAACAACCAAAATCAAGGAACACACTTTAATTTTGTTTTTTCTCCTTTTTTTCGTTTTTAAGAGTCATACATAAGTAATGGGAAAGGTCTTATGCGAGCTTAAGGATATCCACTTACTAATGCCTGACTAATAAAACGGAAGAAAAAATAAATAAACAAATAGATATACATATAACCATTTCCCTAAAGAAGAAGATGAATTTTACAAGGAGTATTTCTTTGCAAAAGGTTTTCTCTTTTTATATTTTCCTGTGTAGGTCCTTAAGATTTGAAAACTCAGCAAATAGAAAATTTGAAAATAGCTACCGATTGACAATTTTCTTAGTCCATCCGATACAATCTTAAATAGTTCACAAATTACGAAAAACGCCCTCTGTAGAAAAAATAAACAAATTAAAATTTAAACGTCACAATATTATTGACGGTATGTCTAATTCACAGCATTGCCAGTCGTTTTCTGTAGGAAGTTTGGATTACTATGAACTTACTCCTTTTTCACTCCATCTACTCCAAAGCCTTCGTTTGACTATTCCGAGCAGGGTTGGTCAAACTGTCAATTTTTATAATTAACTACATTTGCTATGTTAATGTATGTTATGTTGTTTATGTAGTTAATGAAAAAAATGTATTTTCAAATGTCAAATGATCTGACAGCTGTCACTTTAAAGTTTGAAATTCTTTATTTTTTATTGAAATTATTATGTTTTGTATTTACTATGTACATTACATATGTATGGAGAAGTAACAAATTGTAGTAAATAAGGCGTGTAGTTTATTCAATTAACTACGCGTAGTTAATTATGTATGTAGTAATTAATTGGGTCAACCCTAATTCCGGGTAATGTTTCTCATAGTTTTTCTGTTCCTAATTTTATAAAGTAGGAGATTAGGAATACACACAAACATCACACATACATATAAACATATACAATTTTTCGTTGGATTATTTGTCAAAAGTGATAAATTCTGTAAGAAGCCAATTTTTTTAAATGTCGACATTCGTTAGTGTAAACATTTGGAAAGTCAATGTTTTCGTATTCAATTGGAATTAAAAAGTAGTAGAGCAGTTTGAAAATCCAATCGAAATCCAATGTCAAAAAAATTTTTGTTTCTTTTTCCTTCGAGCTGGAAATCTGTGTTTCCTTATCGTTAATTTATAAAATTTTTACTTTGATGAAATCGAAATTTATTTAACTATTTTTTAAAGCAAATATGAGAAACTGTTACTGTATGTATTAAAAGAAAATATTTTGTAATAAAAAATATTATAGAAATTAATTTTTTTAAATAAAAATTCGAGAAAGCACTTTAAAAAAAAAACACTTTTCTTTTGCAGCTTTTGGATTCATTGTTAATGTTTGTCACTTTCGACGTTGACAGATGCGTAAAATTAACTATTTAGCCAGTTCAAGTTTCTGAGGATCACTTAGATCTCAACAATTTCAGAAATGAAATGAAAATGAAGAAATGAACGTGATTCCTCAGTGAGATTCCTCACATTTGCTGTCAAAAAGCTGAGACTGATATTTTTTTGGATTCGCTTGCTCAATTATTTTTTTTTTATTTCAGTTGATCAATAATTTATAAAAAAGAGCTTTTAACTTCTAGCGGAGAAATCTTGTTCAGGTTTCTACCTCTCCTCAGTGAGACTGACAGAAGATTGCTCAGTGACATCTCAGAAACTTTAGCCGTCTAAATTAATGCAAACTTAATTTCAGTATGCAATTAAAAGTTTCAAATTGTATTGACAGTCGTTGATGAGTAGATCATTAAAATATCTTGTCATGGGATATGACATATACAGTCTCTAAATGAATACATAATTATTTGACATAATGTATTTACATTTCAGATCATATTTTGATCACTTTCACTGTTAAAATACCTGATGAAATTCTCCATTTTATCGGTCCTTTTAACATTTCTTTCTTCAAATTCCTGTCTTCTTTTTTTTTTGCCTTCATTTTATTCTTCATGTTTGCTTGTTCATCTTTATTTTACCGTCGTTTATGCCTTAGGGAAAAGATTTTCGAATTGAATTGCTTAACCGTGGTACCTCTTTCCATTCCAATTTCATTCTTCCTTCCCCCAATGGGTGACTGACTGCCAAATATTTGTGCTTGCCAATCCCTTGCTCATCCCTTTTTCAAAACTCACACATAACGCTTGACAGGAGAAGTATTCATAAAACCACTGAGTTTACGCTTATTTTACCCAAAGCAATCTTGGGTTATCCTGTCTTGCATAAGACTGAATCAACCAACCAACCTCTATGCTATGTATAGGTACTACTACCCTCTCTTGATTCTTTATCATACCCCCAACCAATGCGAATAATAACAGTTTTGTATATAATCCTTCTTATTGGCACACTCGTGTTGTGAAAAAATCGACATCTCTTGAGAGTTTGTCGAAGTGTTCGTCGTCGTCGTCGTCGTCGTCGACATCGACATCGAAGTCGTAGTCCTTTTTCATCCTGTCTTCACTTTTAAACATGGATTTTCTTTATGTTACTTTTTGGAGGCATAAATTTCCAAATCGATGGAGATGAAATAATTTTTCTTCATTCTATCCGTCCTTTCCATCTTGAATGCCATATAAAAGAGGGTTATACTTAAGTCCTGGTAAGGCTTAAGGAATTATTTGAAAGGCTGCTCGGTTCGATTGATAGTGATAAAAATTGCTGTTGCATACAGTTTATGTTTTTTTTTTCTTTTTTCTCTTATTATTCTCATGTTCATATGGTTGGTTAAGGGGGGGATTTTTGCAGAAAGGGTTAAAGTTTGAAAAGGGATGATTTTTAAGAAAAAAAAACAACCCAAATGGTAAATATGTATGTATAATGTTGTTGGCATCAATAACTTAACCATAAATTGCAAGTTTAAAGTTATTTTATAAGTAGGTAATTTATTTTATATTGTTGGTCTAAAAATAAAATACAAGCATATAAACTTCAAGATAAGGGGTAACTATGTATATTGGACAAAGTTGGTACTAGATTTTAAACTTGTAATCGCCTACGATTCTACCCCCCAAAAATGAATGCTGGATTAGGTAGCCCCGGAGTAACTATGAGCTATTTTTTTCTTTTTATTGAAATTGTGTTGTTTCTTTTTTTGTACATACTTTTATTTTGTTTTTGATAGATGTGTGTCAAAACACTATCGAAGTGCAGAGGGCGACACTATTAAAATGCAGTATAGTGTCGGCCTCTCTGTTTTCATATTTAAAAGTGCATTTCCATTGATTCCGATACATTGTTGACAACTGAAAGTTAATGTTAATCCTTCACTGAATAATTTATTAATTCGAATTCAATCTATTTCCAAGATTAACTAACTGTGGTTAAATTCAGGCAATGAATAACTGCCGATTTATTGACTGTAATTTCGTTCTCAATATAAATATAACACTGTCTACTCTAATCTGCTTTATCTACACGCTTATTTTAACAGTTTTCTCTTCTCTCTTTATCTATTCAACACTCATTATGAAGACAAATAAAATTTATAAAAACCTCTCGGAACATTTGATATTTATATTCAAACGTTATTAAATTGAAAGAATTAATGTATTTCCTTCTATCATAAAATTAAGACTTCTTATAAACCATCGAAAGTTCGATTTAAATATTCGTTGTCCTTATAAACGTTATAATGCTTCAGTAGCTACATAATCTATATCAGTAAATGAGGCAAAAGAATATCCCATCAAAAACAATCATTAAAATCCAACATCTTTTTTTATAGCTGCTCATTTTCTTTTATGAACAGTGCCGTTATTTATTACAACAATAATAATTTTCTTTATCAATATTATAATACTTGTAAGTAAATTACTATTCGTTTAGGATCATTTAAGACTCAAATAAAAATCAAATTAAATAATTCGTTCATGTCAAAATCCATTGTATTCGCAAACTAAAAAAGCCAACATCAATAACAACAACAATAGAAAAACCCAAATAAAACCTCATTTCTTACTTAGACTTCATGTCTATTTGCTATTAAATAAAAATAAACAACAAACAGTCATCAAATATTTTATCACCCTGATGATATCCCCATCCTATATACATACATACCTAAAGGACAAACATTCACACCAAAATACTGTCTCTAAACACTTCAAATAAAATTGCAATTTAACTGTTCGCCATTTATATACTAATCTTAATCTTCATCATCCGATAATCGTTAAACAAAAAAAAAAACAAAAAGGAAATTTCTCCTCCCTCCTTAACATTCGAGGACCCATTCCCTCCAACTATATAGCTTAACTGCCGAAAAATATCACTTCTCCCGCCGCCCCCCGTCTCCCTACTCACATTTTTGTCATCATCATCATCACAACCAATACCACCACTCTTATACACACAGAGTGCCAAACAACAAAAACGCAAACAAAAATTTGTAATTCAAAGTAGCAGCAAGTACTAAAACTGATTCGTATCTTTCCTTCTTATAATCCTCCTATAACTCAATATAATTTATGAGATAATCATAAAAAGTTTAGCAACTTTTTACAACCCTCCACCGCAGTCCATTCTATATCGCACACGGCACACCACCATCACTGCTACTCCAATACTCTCATCCCTTGGAATACTTAATTTCACTTCAACTATACCATATCGCCAACCAAACCATCTATCTATATACATATATAGAGACAAAACCATTCTCAGCAAAATCCTTAAAAACTCGTCCAAACCAACTTTATTATGGCAAAAAATACTTAAAATGAATTAAAAAAAAAAAAATAAGGAAAACAGAAAAATTACACTCATAATTCTTCTGCTCAGAGCACAATCCCCTAAAATCCTCTTCTACTTTTCAACTTCATCTCCACAAGTGACCGGGCTGCCGTAGTATTAAAAAAGTAAGCAAATAAAATTATCTAGGGTTAAAGATCCTGAACTATTTTTTTGCTATTATCAATGTAGTTCCACATACAGATAGTCTTATACCAGGATCTTATCACCTACCACATTTGTGGGATTTTCAAATTTTCATAAAAGGTCAAATAATTTCTGTAATTGAAATCGATATTTATTACTAGTCATTAATCCATGGGCTACTAAAAAAATAAAACATCGAATACTCAGTATTAATTGACTTTGAAAAACCCATAAACAATAAAATCCCCAAAATACAAACACCTCAAAAACATTTAATCCCAAAACAAACAAAAAAATATTACAACAAATATGAAAACTAAAGAATCGAAATCTATATGTATGTCGAAAAATTATTGAACATCCTCAAAAATGATAGACTTGTGAAATATGAATATCCCAAAAATATCTTTGTCACGAAAAACTAATATTTTAATAAATACAAATCAAAATTGAATTGAATTTATTAAAGTAGTGGTACTCAATATTCAAAATCCCAAAAACTTAAAAATCCCGAAATACAAATATTGCTTAAAGTCTTAAAAATGAAAATCCTGAATTTGAAGACAAAACATTTGGGTTTAATCCAGAATTAAAGTATAATTTTAAAACTAAACTGTTTTATTAAATTATTTTAAAAGATATGTATTTACACAAAAACCAAAAATAGTCCATACTAAAAAAAAAACTGTTTATTTTATTGTAAAATCTGAATCCCGAAACCTAGAATCCTGAACGACTTAGCACTTAATTTGGTAATTTGATTCCAGCTAATTCAACTAGAACCTCCAAAATTTAAATTGCAACAAAATCAAATTATTAGAAATCAAAACTTAAATTCAAATCAAAAATCCCTAAAAAAATGAAAATCCCTAAAAAAATAAATATTCCTAAAAAATGAAAATCCCAAAAATCTTTGTTGATCAAAGTTCAATCAATAACCCGTTCCGAATGATCTATCCCCAAAAAAATTTACCCGATTTGCCATTCCAGCATAGTTGAGGAACATTAGAAATGAAAAAAAGCATTTATGTATTTATGTATGTACATTGAATGTCAAATTTAAATGTTGAGCAACTTTTCTGAACATAGGTACCAACATCATAACTTTCCTAAAAAGGGTCAAATACATGTGATTTAAAAAATTATTATTTTGTATTAAATTTTTGTTTCTATTAAATACGCAATTTAATAGGGTTTTTCATATATAGTTTTATGTGACTGTGCAATGATATAATACAAAAAATGTAGTCCGATATTCTAGCTAAATTTTAAGACCTTAACGGATTATTAGAACCGAAGTTATAAGCAAGCCAAACGAAACACAATGTCTTTACAATTATTATACCGACTACAAATTTAGGTACATATGAACATTTAGCATTTTTTTTCCGACGCGAAGCAAATTTGCCACGATTGTGGTTTTTTATTGCACAAACTCCGCCGCCGCCGGCTTTAGAATTAAATTATTTGTCCGATATTTATTTTCATGTTTTTAGTATAAAATTTTGAATGATTTTGAAAATCAATCATTTTTCCTTTAATTATATACCTTAATATTGAAAATCGGATAATTGGATCGAAAGATATAAGCATTTAAGTAAACGCAAATCGTGTATTTTTCGGATTTCGCAAAAATCATCATCAAAAACATACCCATTTTTTTCCTACGAACATTTCTCCTTTTTTTCTGTCCGTTTTATTATCTTCTTCGTTTTCTGTTTCCTCAAACTAGTAACAACAAAGCATGAACAAAATAATTTTGTTTATTTTGTTTAGTTTGTTTATTTTTTTTATTTTGTTGATTTTGTTTATTTTGTTTATTCCCCTCACGTTTCGCCCCCTTTGTCTACTAGGCGTTTCATATTTTTTTGATTTTTTTATATTGTATGCCTCCGTTTAAACATTTCTAATGTTAAAAAACTGAATTGGGTAAAAAAAAAATTCCAAATCCCAAAAATATTTGAAATATTCAAAGAATTAACATCCCAAAAATTTGTTAATAAAAAAAATCCAAAACATTATTCTAATTCATATTTAAAATTTTCAATTCAGATTGCAATTAAAACATTCTTAAGCCTTAGTTAAAATTATTAAAAAGAAAACTTACATAGAAATCTTGGAAAAGTGAATATACAAAAAATTTTAATCCCAAAAAATTCAGTTTTGTTGACGCTAAGATATCAAAATATCTTGAATTAAAAAGCTTAAGTAATCAGTAAAAACGAATTACATATCGACATTTTAAGTATTAGCTCCTATAAATATAATTGCCACGCCCACCAAACCTCTCAACAACTCACCGGAGTTTGGGAAATATTATTTTTACTCAATGCTTTCTCTGTGCAGTCAAAAGGTGTACTGAATTTTGTCTTAGAAAAAAAAAAAAAAAAACTTTCAAATTTATCAACGGCAACCCTACTGAATCCCCCAAATGGGGTGTTAAAATAGAGTACCCAAAAAGTACGAACAACGAAATAAAATTAATTGTCTATATTAGTATGTATGTGTGTGTGTGCTTTTGGGAGTGGTAACCCACTCCGAATCTCACAACCGCTACACAAAAAAAAAAAAAAAACAAAATGCGAAAAGAGCTAAAGGCCCAGCATCTAACGCCCCCTCAGGAAACATTAACACCCCCACACCCTTGGAAAAACATCATCTAATGAGGTGATTTGCTTTATATTTGAATGAATGAATTGAATAAATGAATGAATGGGTAAGTGGTTGAATAATGGGGCGTCGCTCGTCGTCGTCATCGTCATCATCGTCCTTGCCGCTTACCGCTTGCGTTTTCGACAGTCAACGTTCCTTTCCCTATGTTCTCATTTCAAACAGAACAAGGACGAAAACGTAAACGTAAACGACGGACCTGAAAGTGGTGTTTCGCGCAACCGAATACTAAACCGAATAAAGTTAAGTGAAGTGAAGTTGAACAGGATCACAGTGTGTGATGTGGTGGTGGTGGTTATTATTTATTTGTACTTTTGTAGCCCTTTTTTGACAGCCGCCTTTACTTTACGACGAAATCAAACAAAAAGTTAACTCAACTATGCAATGAGTGGTTATTTGAGTGTGTTTAGATTTATAGGTTATACGGATGGTCGGGGTATATGTATATCGTATATTTGATTTCATGTGCGTGAGGGATCGATGATGGATATAGAGTTTATTTGCTTTAAAAAGAAGAACAAAAAATATCATGATGAAATGAAGAACGCATGATGGGGTGATGGCAGTGGCAGTTGGTTATCTCCAGGGAGAAGGGTTGGTGGTTTATTTTATGTTTGGTGAATTGAATAAGATTTTCGCATATAAATTGGCTTTTAGTATATAGACAAGCTTAGTAGGTAGGTATAAGGTATACGTGTCATATACGTTATATTGATGGAGTGCTCTTTTGTGGGCAAAGTATTGTGTTTTGGGGAATTTGTGTTGTAAGCGTTTTGCACATTAATTGGGGTGTATTTAAGTATATTTTCTCTATTGTTTTGTTATTGTGACTTTGTCCATGGATTGGAATTAAGCCTTAACGGTGAAATAGAAATATGTTATATAAGATAATATGCCAAAAGAAATTATGTAGGTATGTAGGTAATTGTGTAAGAAAAATAGAGTGTGGGTATTTTGTGGCAAGTGTCGTGCGTTAGTTACGCACGTATTGACGCGCATGTGGTGCAATAGAAAGATCTGGGGTGGAATCTGCTAACGTGATAGTTGATAATCAAAATCGACAATTTTGCTTTCGTTTTTTTGTACTGATATTAAGTGACAGCTTTTTAGGTGTCATACATTTATGTAATTTTCATAAAAAGTTTGATGCGGTCGGCTTAAAATTGGTTGGTTTTTTAATAATATAATTAATATCTATAATAAAAAGTGTGTCTTAAGAATAAAAAATAGCAAATAAGTTCAAGTGCCATATTTACATCATTTACAATTTTTCAAACCGCACAGAGAGTAAGGAGTGAAAATAATTATTATAAAAAGGTCCGACTGATCAGAACAAATCTGAGGAACAAAGCAAATATTTTGGAACTACCTGAACCTATGTATACGAATCAGAACCAACTTTTCCCACAGCTGCCGTTGGGTTGTTCGTCCAGAGCTTGAGCTAGCGTTTTAGGATTCGGCCAGCTCTGGGTGTTTTTCCATAAATTCACAGAGAATAGCAATTTTTTGCTTTATGGAATGAGACCTTAGAGAAACCAAAATTATTATTTTTAATATTTCTAAAATGTACAATTTGTATCTATACTTACATATTTTTTAAATAAATACAAAAAAAAAAACAACACAAACTCCAAACAAATAACAAAAATGCAAAAATGACATTCAATTCTTGACAGAATAGTAAGTGATGCCATTAAAAACAAAAAATTTTTGGCAATCGATCTACACAGAGCAACGAATAGTTGATAATCAAAACCGACAATCAAAAAAAGCGACAGTCAACTATCGTCTTACGCGATTCCAACCCCTGATGTATGTAAGTATGTTTCGAAATTGGCTAAAAAATTTGATTGTTTCCCAATATGAAGGTTTAGTGTCCTACCTTATTTGATTTCAAGATAAAAATATTTTATGCAATCATTTTCAGTGTGGACAGGAAAAGGCGCAATAATGTACGAGGTGGCGCAAAAATTGTTACCCTATCGGAAGATGATATAATTTTTGCAAATGGCGGCAAAAAATCATTTGAAACAATTATTCCGAATTCTTTAGGTGTTTATATATTGTATGTATGTAGTGATTCATGTCTTGTTGACGTATATCTTGTATATGACTTCAAAAATGTCAAAATAGAATTGACATTTATGCCGCCATTTGTAAAAGTTATAGCATCTGACGTTTATTAAATGCATGGAAGCTAAAGAAACAGTAGTTTAGCAAAAGAATAAGCAATAGATGTGCGTTTTTTTTATTATTTAATAACTCACTAAATAATAATGATTTGGGGGTGGCCCCGGCGCAGTGGAAGTAGTGCTTGACTGCTAACAGGGATGTGTGTGTTCGATCCTAAGTCTAGACAGCATTCTTTTCTGTATTCCCTTAACTGAACACCACCCCTGGGATTTAATGAGAAAAATCAAAACCTAATTTCTCAATCCACTGTGCCAAAATCTATCCTATCTTTCTATTCCTTCCATTGCCTAATTTATAAGACCCTAGGTCTTACTGGCATATACATATATGTTTGTGTTTTTTTTTTTTTTTTTCTGTTATTTTTTTTAGTTTATATTTTTATAATTGCTTTTATATAAGTTTCTAAAAAATTGCGTTTCGTTATTTTTTTACGAAAAGTGGTGACCAATAGCATTAACACAACTCATAATCTATCTGTTCTAACAAAATTATATGTATGTATTTAAAAAAAAAAAAAAAAACAATCTAAAATTTTGTCCACAATGCATTCTCTGCATAAAACCTGACACACACGCTCCCAACAAAACCAATCAACCAAAAATAGACCCTCTTCCAAAGAATATATATAGGTATACATAATCAAAAAAAAATGTACTTATACCTAAGTATATACAAATATACATATAAGTTGCTAACCACATTTTATACGTAAACCACGACAAAAGCCCAATAAAAAGATAAGTAGGTACTCATCCAACCGAATCACCATTTAAGCCTTAAAGTTTTTGAAACTCATTCAATTGCAAGTAATGCGAGCACATATTTATGAGTTTTAACAGACCAATAAAGAGGATGTCTAGATTGTGATATGTAAATATATAGAGTGTGCAGATTCAATATACTCTTAACTCATATTAAAATGTCGTCATCGAGAGAGCATAAGGACTTTTGCATAAGTTCTGTTTTCAAGGGGGTTAAACTGATTTTAAGGAAAGGACTTTTGAAAAATAAAAATTTCAAAAATTTCAAAGAAAAAAAAAATGAAAAAAAAACATTACTTCCTCTGCGTGTACACAATTTTGTGTAAGTTATTTTTTTACTTCAACTCTTCGGAAGTAATTTTTTTTTCTTTTATTTTAAATCATCCTTAAAACTGGCTCACGACTTAAAATGCAATATGGCATAAAGTATAAGACCCTTAATGAAATTCTTTTATATAGTAAGAAGATAGCAGTTAAAAAAAAAAAATATAAGAATGCAAGAATAATTTCCTTTTTAGTTTTTGAACTTATTTTTATTCACTTTCTTGTCTGTTCGACATGAACTGTAGGATTTTTTGACTTATTTTGCTGCCAAAAATCATAAATCATATGTATTTGCAGTTTCTCTAAAACATTTTCTTATAAGATGGGCGTTAATTGATGATTTTCGAGCCAAAAAATTAAATTAAGTCTCATATTCATCTAATTTGGTAACTAACAGCCCTATTCTGCTAAACGTTCACGTGAATTTTCGTATTCTACTATCCGCCGAAGGAAAACGAATGTTCCAAAAAGCATCGAAATGGGGATGAAAATTAAACTCAAACAATTAGATTCTCTCAAGAACTTCAACAATATTTATTGATTAACTTAAAAGATTGAAGAGTTTAAAGAATAATTTGTGACAAATTAAGTAAAGAATTCACGTGAATCGAAAAATTGGATCGGATCGGATAGCAGAATAGGGCTCTAAATTTTCAAAGAGTCAGTTGAACAAGAAAATACATAAAGTATACAACCAATAGTCATCATAAGTGGACGATTTATCTCTGGAAATTACCTTTGGATGTGACATCATTCTTTTTTTCTTCAATGCAGAAAAAACAAAACTATAGTCAAATTTTAAAAATAATTTTCTTTTATTTTGAAATAATTGGTTACAAAAAAGAATAAGCTTTAAAAAAAATTGAAAACAATTAATTCCGCTTAATAACCAGAATTGGTGGAAGATTAACCCTGCAATCCGAAAGGAGAAGATACAAGATTTGCACCAGCATTTAAACCACCTCCAACTATGGCGTTGGCTGTATTACCAATTACATTAGCGGCTGTACCAACTAGGGCACCGGCTGTATTACCAACTACATTAGCGGCTGTACCAACTAGGGCACCGGCTGTATTACCAACTACATTAGCGGCTGCACCAACTAAATTACCAGCTGTACTAACTAAATCACCAAATATATTGGATTGTCGTTGAGGTGCTTGTACCACTTTTGTTTCAGTGTTTTTGTAAACTGTTACACTGGGACTATCAAAAGTTACAGTTTGGACTCCATCGGAGGGCAAGCCGTTGCCTTCAGTGTAGAAATTCGACCGATAAGCTCTCGAAACATCGATGACAGCCATCACAACAGCAATTAGAAACAAACTTGTTTTGAACATTTTTAAGGACTTTTATTGCTATTGATACTTTAAGGAGAATCAAAAGTAACTGATGATTTCGCACAAAAATTTTGGGGCTTTTATACAAAAAAAAAAAACAAAAGATCTTAACTGCATCAGAAATGTTATGTCAATAACAATATTTATAATGTTTGAATTTTTATTATTTGCACAGATACTAAACCTGAACAAATGCAGTAAATAATAAATATAAATAATATACCTGCATATATGTACGTAATGTATGTACATTGGAATTTAATTATTTTGCTACAAATACTTAGCAAATATTTTCGCAAGTGGAAGTTTTCTGTTTGGTAAAAGAAGAAAAACATTTGTTTAAGGTATTTTAGAAAACAAAATGTATGCAGGGTATCCCGAAATCAACGCCACAGTCGAAAATCTTAAAAGGTAATTTTTTCGTTTTAGCTTCGTTTTCGAATTATAACGGTTTTTATGATTTTTATTCTTTTATCCTTTGATTATTGGCTCTAACTTTACCAAACTACAACCGGTTTTTGAATTCCTTTTTTATTTAAACAAGAACTGTTAGAAATTTGTATCTACCATACAACTTTTTTCTGCGTGGATAACGGTTTTCCCGCAATTTATTATCAAACATATTTTTTAATAATTTTTAGGTT
The DNA here is from genome assembly GCA_951394125.1 of Epistrophe eligans. Taxonomy (NCBI): domain Eukaryota; kingdom Metazoa; phylum Arthropoda; class Insecta; order Diptera; family Syrphidae; genus Epistrophe; species Epistrophe eligans. The sequence goes on along the minus strand of OX596031.1, from coordinate 29,987,472 downwards.
GTTTTTTTTTTTTTACTTCGTTATGATTTTTTTTTACTTCGTTAGGAAAGTCCAATATGTTTTCTTTGAAATACTTTACATTTTTTACATAAAAATACTTTTAAAATTATTAAAAAAATAAAAAACAATAAATAGATTTCAACATTCAACACTCAAGATAGTTTTTAATTCGTTTTAATTCATTTTTATTCAAATATTCATATTTTCTTGATTTTCCTTTATCGTTCTGGTTGCACAAAAACAGTTTGATCAACGTCAGTCAATTTTTCAAACGCATTTGACGTCTACGATCACGATTTACAATTTTGATTACTGCAGAGCTATGCCGCCGGAAATGATGTTATCGAACATATGGCTTTAGCAAATTGCATTATCGAAAGTAAAGCTTTTTCATAAAAAAAATCGTTTTGAGTTTAAGAACAGTTATCTTTTGCAGTTTGCGGTGGAAAATAAGTTTTCGAAAACGGCCAAAATTCCCCTATAGCTTTTACATTACATGTGTTTTTTTTAATGTCTCCTTTTGTCGCACATTCTTTTATTGCCGAGTTTGATTTGCCTTTCGTCTGCAAAGTCACTTTTAAACGTTACGTTTTTTAATACAATTTTATTTTTCTCGTTTTATTTAATGATTTAAATATTTACATGAAAATTATTAATCTCTGACAAACAAAGAAGAAACAGTGATCATTCTGCTGTTTCCATTTTTTAGTCATCGTTGAAAATCAACTGATATTTTTAAAGTTTTGCGAAACACGCTACAAAACCAAAAGGGGTTGAGGTCAGAATGAAGATTTTTATCTATCTGGATTTTGGGTTTTTATGATAATGCTGGTTTTGGGATTTTGTATTTTTTGTATTTTCTATACTTTGGGTTTTCTGGATTTTGCTTTTCGGGATTCCTGCCGAATCTCAATCAAAAGCCCTGTTTCAAATCTTAGGTACCTACTTTTTAGAAATTATAATTTAACAAAATATTTCACCACTAATTTTTTTGTCACTTAACTTGGCGTCTAACATACATAAATTGATTAAAAAAACAAAAACATTTTTAAGGAGTTCACACGGGTTTAACATTGTTAAAATTTACACTTTCTTTCAAAATAGTAACATATGTATATTTGTAAGCAGTTTTGTCAAAGCGATCCATAGTATGTTATTTCATAAATCGCTTGTGTTTATAGCTTAAGTCTAAGCTCAGAGGTTATTTTACTCTTGCATATAAATATACTGCCTTTGTCATCTGTCATTTTTCCAGCAGGAGTAAGTATACATATCTTATGTCTTTTTACTCTTTATACTTTATGTACATATACAATGCACAGTGGCGCGGGTGGATAAAAGTACAAAATGTCGTAAAAGTTTTCTTCAGAGATTTTTTATTAGGTTTTCTTTTTTATAGCTCATAAAAACACCTCTTAAAACCAAACAAAAAATTTTGTTTCTTTTTTTTTGGTTTCATTTTACGACCGACGACTAAGACGGCACCCCTTTAAATAGGGGTAGGTTTGGAGATGTGATTGTTTTTTTTTTAATGCCCTGCATTTATATTGCGCGAGTTTTTTTTTTTAATTTTTGCTGTCGATATCTTGAAAGTTTTCTTTTTTTGTTTTCCTCATTTTAATCGTCTTTTAAGTTTAGATTTTTCTTTCTTTTATTCTCTTTTGCTTATAAGGTTATTTAAGGAAAGAGAATGACCAAGCTCGGGTCATTTTATCTTCTTCTTTTACTCTCTATAGGGGTATAGTTTTAGTTGGGGATTGGTGTCTGTGATATAAAATGAATTTATAGTTAAAATTAAAGTATAGAAGTTACAAACCACAGAATATACGTATTTATAAAGACTGCTGCACTGTGCAGAGGTGACAATTTTCTAAGATTATAGACACCACGACGTAATTAAAAAAAAAAACAAGTAGAGCATTTTCAGAAGTTAAGGAGATTAGATTTGCTTGATGCTTTGGTTAGTTTGATTATTATAAATTGTATGAGGATTTATTTATAGGGTGATTTACGAAAGATGCGATAAAAACGACAAAACGGTCATGGTCATGTTATTGAAATTTAAAAGTTTGGATTTAAGGATAAATTTTCAACGTGAAATATATTTCAATTCACAGCGTTTTTTTTTCAATTTATTTAAAAAGAGTAAACGTCTTCACATCGATAGTTTCAAAAAAGTGGAAGAGTGAAAAGAGTCAATATTTTACTAAAACCTTTATATGTAGTACTTGTCTGCCAGAGGACCGATTTATGATTGTTGGGTCTTAATATTTTACCATGAAGAAGCAACTAATCTAAGTATATTCGGAGGTTAATTTTATTTACTAATAACTGATTTCATTTTTTGATAAAAATAAATAAATAAATTCATTACAGCTGAGTTATATATGCATGTAGATATAATTCAAATACTTGACTGAGATAGAATCTGGACGTCACTAAATTACAGTTTGAGATAACAGACGTTACTAAATTATCTACAGTCTGAGAAGATGATGTCAGTCTGACGTAACTATATTGCAGTGAGAGATAGCCGAAGTCACTATATTACAGTCTTAGACAGCAAACGTCACTAAATTACAGTCTTAAACAGAAGACACTAAATAACAACTTGAGATAGCAGATGTCATTAAATTACAGTCTTGGGTAATAGGCGTCACTAAATTAAAGTCTTTGACAGCAGACGTCACTAAATTGCAGTATTAGATAGCAGAAGTCACTAAATTGCAGTGTTAGATAGCAGAAGTCACTACATTAAAGTCTGAGACAGCCAACGTCATTCAATTGCCGTCTTAGACAGCAACAATAAATTACAATCTGAGATAGCAGATTTTACTAAATTACAGTTTTAAATAGCAGACGTCACTAAATTACAGTCTTATATACAAAAGACGTCACTAAATTATAGTTTTGGACAGAAGATGTCACTTAATTACAGTCTGAGAAAACAGACGTCAGTAAATTATAGTCTTAGTCATCAATAAATTACAGCCTGAGGCAGCAGACCTCGCTAAGTTACAATCTGAGATAGCAATTACAATCTGAGCCATTAAACTTCACTAAATTACAGTCTTAGATAGCAGAACTAAATTACAACCTGAGATAGCAGTTGTCACTAAATTAAAATATTTGATAGGAGACGTCACTAAATTACAGTTACAGAGATAGCACATATCAATAAAAAACTTCTTCACTTCTCATGCTTAAATCTTTCAAAAATAAAGTCTCACCAAGTATCTTTTGATTCGTATCTACTACTTCGTTTAGCCAAAATTAATAAATTATTCTTGTCCAAAATCTACCTACAAACCTAATAGGTAAAACTTCTTAAATGGCCTGGTCAAAATATTTTCAACTCGCTCACCCACCTCTTTTATTCACCAATCCCCCACCTCCCTTATTCACCAATCCCCTATACTCAAATTTCAGCCCTTTTCTATTTAATGAAAGTTGAGTATAATCGTTCACTTTTTAATCTCTAACTTACACACATTTTTATATGGACTTAAATTGGCCGTAGGTACTTTATGCAATATCCCTCTTTTAAGGTATCTTTCCGCAAACTGTAAAAAAAAAAACGAGTTGATGAGTTGATACACACCTCTCTCTTTCTCTTTATCGTATCGATGTTACATCATTATACAAAATATACATAGTTATGTACATTGTACATACACCACGAGAATATATTTACTGTTAGAGACAAGAAACAATAATTTCACAAATTACTGTCAATATGGCTGCAAATAGAAAAGCGGATAAAATTTTCCACATATTTTCCCAAGTGATTTTCCTAGTTTGTTCCAACATTTGTGGCATTTCTCTCCTTCGCTTGCTTCTCCTTCCAGCACAGTAACAAAAGTTAAGTGCCTCTATGTACCTTAATATTATACCCATAACTTCTGCGATGATAGTAGGATGACCCTTGGAAACGCTATATTTAACCTTAAAGTTCATTTTAGGTATTTGTTTAATTTAATTAGAAACAATCTTCTCATTTTCACTTTAGGTATATCTACTTTTTTGTGTGTGCAACAGAAAACTGTTTTCAACACCACCGGTTTTATTTTTGTTGCAAAATGGAATATTTTTTGCTTATAACAAATGTATCCACTTTTATCCTACAAACACACTCACATATTATGTGTATGTATGTACCCCTCCCAACCCCCTCTCCGCACACAAAAAAAAAAAAAGAAATAGAAAATAAGAAAACATCTTGTGTTGTATGAAAAATGATTTCCCAAGTTAATCTTGTTGTGGGGAAAATAGAAAATCTTTGAATGACTTGCTCTACATCAGGATTTTTCAGAGTCCTTTCACATCTTCAATGTATTTGTGTGAACATATTTTGGGAGAAACATATAAGCAGGAAAATCATCAAAGTGAGAGAGTGTGGACAAGGGAGAGAGAGAGAGTTCTCCCAACCAAACAACCCCCCCTCATTTCCAGAAATATTGTTATAAAAACATGTGTTAGTCTGAGCTTTTTGTATTGTTTATGGAGGAGGAGGGAATGATAGAATGGTGTGGCGGAGGCATATGGAGTGAGGGGGTGTGATAAAAAAAAAATTGGTGGTGGAGTATGCTCTCACCATACTTGAGAAGAAAAAAAAACTCATAGTCGACCACAAGGAATTTTAATGCAATGAAAAATGCACAGCAATTTTCCGCAAACTTTTCCACAACTTTTATCACTTTTGCCTTATGGGCGATCGGTGTGAGAAAGGGACTGATGATGATATCGCATGGAGATGGAGTTGGAAGTAGTATTAGACGGTTGATGAGGCGGTGGCGGGGTCGGGGTGAGGTCATCATCATAAGGCGAGACACAAAAACTAGAGAAAGAGTGAGAAAGATATGAAGATTCTCGTTTGGATCCAGGTCCGGGTAGGTACGTCGTCGTCGTCATCATCGTCTTCGTCCTGTCCTCCGATCCTGAATCCTGATGGGATATAGTTTTATTAGTATACAAGACCAAACCACATTTTATACGAGTGTATAAGTGCTGACATTTTGGCACTTTATTTGTGAGTTTTCTTCTTTTATTATTTTTGTCGGTCCTGTTGGTTTTTGGTATTTGCAATGAAATTTATTTTCAAAAAGTCGTCCACCCTCAAACACACCATGTGTGTGTTGCTGCTGATGGGTGGGTGGATGGATGATGGGTTGTTGGATGTGTGTGACGTGTGTTTGAGTGTAGTTTTGCCAACAAAGTACCTATAGTTTGTACTTTATTTTTGTTGTTTTGGGAAAGTGATAGTGGTGAAGGACTAAATCTCTTTTGCTAAAAACGAACGGACTTATTATTAAGGGTAAATAGTGTGCGGTTTGTTATGATATGTCCGAAATGGCATTTGGAAGTGAAGTTTTGATTGAGATGTTTTTATACCTATATATTTTTTTTTTTTTTGCCTAAGTTTATTTAGCTTTTGGTTTTAAAAAAGATTTACCACTAAGGTACCTACCTAGTTTTTTTTTTGGTCTTGTTTGTGGAGAGAAGTTCATATATATTTTGTACATAGTCATAGAATTTTATGTCAAAAGTAGGAATCTTCGTTGCTATATATTAGTTCCTGAATTCTTTCATTAGTACCTAAAATATAGTTGAGAAAATTATTGTGGTTCCTAACTGTGACAACTTTTGGTTTAGACATTAGCTAAATGCACTGAAATCTATTTTACAACAATGTTAAATCGCTGGGGATTTATGTGGTGTTAAAAAAAAAACGCCTAAGGTTCAATTAACCCCCTAATAGATTTGGAAATTGTTTCCTTATAAAATACCGTACATTTGGTTGCTATAACTTTGTTTTGACTTCAGTCGCTATTTAAAAAATGGTATTCAACAAATATCTCCAGAACGACTCATCGTACAAAAAAAGGTGTCATTTGTAACATTTTTAAAGTCTAATCACCTTTCTTTTTTGATATAACATGTGTTTAAAAGATTTATATATTTTAAGATATAAAAAAGTATTAATGAAACAGAAAAAAAATTTAAGGCAAAAAAAGGAAGATTATTAAATATCCTATAAAATAATCCTAATAACTTTTTTTTTTTACTATAAGCCATTTTTAAGATATTTGCTTAAACGTGTTTTTCAAAATGGCGGCTAAAATACACCGCTTACAGCAGCGTCATTTTCGGTTAAGGCTAATAATGTAAGCCTTCGCTGGCCGCACCGTATGGGCTAGGCAAACATCATCAAATTCCGTCATGAATATTAAAAAAATTCTAGAATTTCCAAATTTCGGAATTTTATACAGTTATAACAAGAGATATCAAATTTACTATTTATTTACTTTCACATTAAGGGAAAGTCAAAATTAATCCAAGCAAGCATTCAAGAGGCATTTTAGTTGATAAGCACAAACCATGCGCCATAAGTACAAGGTGACGCAAAATTTGTCACCCTATCGGAAGATGCTATTTTATTGAAGGTTTGAATGAAACAACAACAATTGGTTGAGCTACCACCAAGATTTTATAGGCTGGAGTTATAGCTATTTCACGACTGCCAGGCCGATCATCAGACTCCGTTAGTGGTGCTTGGTCATTCTTCAATTTTAATTTGAAAAACTTTTTGCCCCAGCTGGGTATCGAACCTGGACCAAGCTCCCTCAGAGCCAATGCAATACGCATTGCGCTACCGAGGCCACCTGATCAAGTCCATCCCAATTAAGCAAACGGCACCAAAACATTTATCTGAACAATTATCCCGCGTGCTTTACGAGAAAAGTGAATTATATTTTGTTGAAGTGTATTCTGTATCTCTTTACTTCACAAATATCAAAGTATGGAATTGACATTTGCCGCCATTTGCAACCGGTGCAGTGGTAGCAAATTTTGAGTCACCTTGTACAAACAAAAACATATTTGCAAACCTATATGTCACGTTACATAAGTTAGCATATGTTGGGCACATTCAAGTCCAACTTGTTTTTTTTTATCGAAGATGATGGTTCTATTTTTACAATAAGGAACATTTTTTTGTCGTCCGTAAAATTCGCAAATATGTTTTCGCAACATCCTTTTGGTTTTTAAATTTCGCGTTTACATTCTAAGTCTTCAATTTAGTACCAGAGTGTGTATGTCAAAGGTCTATCAAATACGTGTTTGTGTTTCCTAAATAAAAAAAAATACAAACAAAATCAAAGTTACAGTACAAATGACGACTGAGCACAAACACATATTCAATTCTGTTAATTCTTTCAAATTAAGGTGTAAACGGTCTTTTTTTCATAAAAGTATAATGATGTTATATTTTCCAGTTTCTGCGGCTCTCTTTCAATTATTATTATTATCGTACAAAAAAGGACAGGATCAGGAATTAACAAAAGAAAAAAAAACAAACAACTATGAAAGCCGGACAATCCTGAAAAGACACACAAAAACGCCACACGATGTGATGAGATAAAAAAAAAACATTTGAAATACAAAAAAAAAAAGTTATTAGGTTAAGGACATACAATGAGGATAATTTGTCAATATGTTACTTTTCTACCACAGAAAAGAGTTTAATAAATGTGTGCACAATATTTTAAATATGACAGATTATACAATACGAGTATGTATATATGTGGAATTAAAGACTTCGTTATGGTACACATGACAGAGTAATAAACGGGATTTACCTAAACCATTGTGTTGATGTGCTTTGCAAAATAAATCATTCATGTGAAAACAGGGGATTAACACAATGGTGTTAGTTTTTTTTTTTTCGTTTTGCCTGATTAAAAGGTAGATCTACATAGATAGATACACTACATATGTAAGTTATAGGGTGTGAAAAATCTAGAAGTTGAACTAAATGAAAAAGAAAAGTAGATAAGGGTTTTAGGTAGCTGAAAATAAAATAATAATATGGAGACATTTTATTATTTATTTTTTTTTTAACACATAATTTCTATCTGGATATATTTCAATTAGCAAAAAATTTGTGTTTAAAGAGAAATAGTTGACTATTTTGCAAATGTTAATAAAAATAAGACAAGAAATACATTGACTTAAACAAGGATAAGGAATCAGATCATGTAAATAACAAAATGCACTATACACCTCACTTTTCAAGCTTCTTTCTAAAAAAAAAATAGAAAAAAAAGCAATCTTAAAATACATAAATCAATTTTAATTCAAATTAAAAAAAAAATGGCGCCCAATGCAAATATGAAATTAAACTAAATTCAGCATACATTTATTTATGTTATGTTTAAAAAAAAACCTTTTTTGTCAATTACCGACTTACACTTCTCATTTGAATTATTTTAAACTGCGTTCTTAAATGGCGCCCAACGCTTAGATTTATTTTTCCTCCAGCTGAAGCAGCCCTTTTCCAGTCAAATTATAGAACATATTGACGTTTAATGTAATTTTTTTCCAAACTAATTTTGTAGATCTCAAAATAAATGTTAAGAAATTTTTTTATTTCATTCAATAGATACCCCTATCATCCCAATCAATTTTTTTTCTTGTCGTTACAACCACGTGCTTGCTTCCTGTGGGATCTTATGTATATCAACCTTTTTTGTATAATCTTTCCCATTCAATGTAGTATTTCTGAAAAAAAATGGCGCCCAACGTTGGGTAAAAATACTCTTATATTTTATTTTGTAAAACCAAATAAATATGAAAATTTATATTATAAACGTGAAAATATGTCTGTTTGTTTGATAAACAAAACACTTCTTTTCTCACCTTTTAGTAAAATAGACCTTAATCGGACAAAGACAATTTAGGGCATTTTTTTAATATAAAAGTATTTGCTTTGTTTAGTAACGTTTTTTTTTATTTAAAACTAACTCTAAACGCCCATGATTTTGTTCTGTTTTTAAGAATACAAAAATATTATTCGTTCCAACTTAAATCCTGAATATATTAAATGGCGCCCAACATGGAAAATTAAGTTCCATCTTTTTTTTTATCTAAATTGCATTACAATATAATTTGAATTATTTTTACAGAAAAATTCGATAGGAATATTAAATAAATGTAAAGCATAGTCCATACAACTTTTATTTTTTATTTAAAAAGTGAAAAATAATTTAATAAAAAATAATGTAGGCATGAGCATTTGTATACCTATGTATACATATTTTATAACTAAGTGGGAAATATTGAAAAAATACCACATATCACCAAACTTTACCCTATGCAATGCATATACCTATCTTCAATTTCCATAAAATTTTTTTTATGATAAATCAAATATTGAAACTCCTGATGCAAATTGAGTTTATTTTATTCATAATCAAAGGAATTTTCTAAAACTCCTTCCAACCATAAACCACACCTACACGTTGTATTAAGGTATAGGTAGTTAAGTTAGCTAGAAGTGTATAGGTACACAGAGCATATTGAATGTCTCCTTTTTCTTCAAATAATAAATCGATTGAATAAACAAAAATACATACTTTTTCAAATCATAGATGCCATAGGTGAATACGAGTCAGTACCTACATCTTGCACCTATCTAAATCAATTAAAAACTTACCAACCCTTTTGATATATATTTATGTAGGTAGGTATGTGTGTAGGCATCTGTACCTGTTCAGCATGAACATCTCTTTGACATACGGGTCAAACTTTATATTTAACCAGAGGATATCCTTATTTAAGTTTTGCACTTAAATAGAATTCCCTCGTCTTCTTCGTGTATACCTAAGTACCCTTAACCGAAACAAAGAGCAGCAGAACACACTATCAATCTGCTTAAAAAAAAAAAAAACACCCCCAAAACTAAACTTAAAAAAAAAAACTGCACCAAGATGACACAGCCGACAAACCACCGACCCTTGCACAATTATTGCAAATACCAAAGTCGTCTCTATTACATATTTTCACGCCGACCCTTCACCGCATACAACCTTATCACCACCACAAACAATGAATTACAACACACAAGCGGCGACAAGTTTTACAGAGGAGACAACATCAGACTAGGTATGAAACAGACGATACGTATAGAAGAACAAAATTCTTCCTCCTGCTGCTGCTGGGGTACCAAATACGAATTCTTAACCCTTGTTTTGGCACTCTCTATATTTTCTCGAGAGTCACTACTCTCACTCCTTATATTTGCCTCGAGAACTGAACTTTATTTCATGACGACAATTGCCGCCTGCCAGGAGATACACTATGTTCCTTCCTCTTTGGACTTGCCATCACCCCCCTTTTCTATTTATGTGTATAACTAAAGTTAAACTGTAAATATGAGACCGAAAAATTTACACAAGTGCAAAAGAGCTCAAGCGGTACACCAATATAACACTAAACAACAACAACAGCAACACGGCACCAGCACCAACCAACCCCCGAAGCTTCATAGAGGATGCTTAAGAAAACGAAAGCAAATAAATACAAAAAAAATAACCCCGAGCTAAACGAAGCCAGGCAGGGTAGAGCCACCATAGCTGTAGCTGTAGCCGCCCAACCAATGAAGGTATTTAAATGCAGGGTCACGTATCAATTTACTTGATATTAGTTAAAAACCCCAGCATCCCTCTGGCACCCCATCATCCTGATGACCTGCTCACCCGCTCGGCCTCTTGCTCGATCCTTGCCAATCACTACCCTTACCACCTCATTGCCATCTGCTTACCCTGGTATCATTACGGGTGAGAGGGGGAAGGGTCATATTATAACTTCTTCTCGGCAAGAGGAGCGGAAATGATATGCTCTTCGGCCTTTTTGCTCTGGGAGCATATTTTCTTGTTTGTGTTTGCTTAGTATATTTTTTGCCGTTTCCTTTTTCTTTTTTTTTTTCTAGCAGGACACAGAAAAACCACAAAAACACCAACCCCACCCTTTCGAGAGAGACTCTGGCAGCACTGTTGCCTTAGTCGAGTATAAAGGTTGTGTTTGTGTGACGTGTGGTAGAGGGCTGATATGTTGTTGTTGTTGTTGTTTTTCTTCTTACTTTGGTATAAATAACTTCTCTCTAGAGCGCTTATTCGTTCCCCCGCCCATTCCCGAACCAACGTCAACGACTACGACTACCCATGGCCAGGACGAGATGACAAGCAAGTCATTTTGTTTCCCACCACATTTTTCGTTATGGTTTTGAAGTTTCTTTTATTTAGTTTTTTTTTTTGTTTTGTTGTTTTTTTTTTTTATTTTGAGGTTTTACACCCCCATATCTGTAGGTACAATATTTTTCACAAAAAGACAGCTTCCATAACCATTATACCACCACTACCACCGACCACCTCTCCCCCGCTCCCCCCCGCCCCGCACCCTTGTCATAACGAAATGGATATCACAATATACAGAGTGGTTTTTACGGTTTTGAAATCACAAGGATTTCACGCGCGTGCTTCGACTTTAACTTGAGAGGCAATTTCCTTTTTAACATACACAAATACACTCATTCAGTTATGGGACATTCATTATATAGAGAAAAAGACAGAGTGAAAGAGAATGATAATATGGAAGGGAAAGAGAGATAACTTCAATAAGGTTTTTTTGAGAATTTGTGTGAAAGTATTGGTTGTTGAGTTGGTGTGAATAACGGAAAAGAATTTGTTTTACTTGACTTTTGATGACAGTGTTGCCATTTAGTTTTAGTTTTTAAGATTCCGTTATATATTGATAGATATATATATATAATGTCGGTGAAAAACATTTTTATCGATCCTGTCAAATTTGCTCACGTCAAACAAACTCAACAAAAAATATTGTATTCCAATTTTATTTGACATAAAATCATTCAGATTTGCGCTCACATAAACTTGTACTGTTTTATCGATAAATAAGTAATTTCCTCAACCTTCAAATATGCAAACACTTTTTCTTGAAATATTTGTAAAATATTTGTACGACTTGTTGAGATATTTCCTCTTAATTTTAAATCATACAACGTTTTATTCAATACATTTCTTTTTTATACAAATTGAAGAAAAAACTGTCAATGATCTTAGGTTTGACAGGTGATGTGAAACTCGTTTACTTTTGTGTTTTATTTACCTCTTCGAAATAATTATAAGTATTTACAATTTAATAATTAAAAAAGATTCTATGATAATTCAAATTACAAAATGTATCAATATTTATTGAAAAAAAAAACAAAACGTCAAACGCACGTCATTTTTAACAACATCAATACATACTTTGCTTTATTTTTTCTTTCTTCCCATCACTGCTATTTTGACAATGTTTTGTTTCCTTTTATTGAGATAAACATTTGGTGGAAATATTGCATTAAGCTTTTCAAATAGAACTTCCTTAGTTTCTATTCAAAACTTTTACCAAATTTGCTCTTTAACTTTATGCTACGTTTCCACTGATCACTTCATTTTTTTTACCATAAGTACAAATTTATATCATTTATCTAATGTATTGATTAAAAATCCTATGTGAATTTTTTAATCCCAATATATGTAGTTTTCAAAATCTAAATTATATTGCGCTGGACGAATTCGTTCGACACGCCATTAATTATTTGACGGTATAAATGGGTAAATTTCTTTAAAATGAAGTTCTGTCGGCTATTTTTGACTATGCTGGTTGTTAAATGTCAAGTTAACTACAGTTCGAATTCAAATAACAAACAAATAACAATTAACTTGTAAACGATGTTCATATTGGACTAACTGAACTGACTTATTTTAACGTGAATCCGATTTTTATTGTTCAGTCACACCACCGATTCATTCTGACATTCAACAGTCGTTAAAACAAAAACACAAATCTGGGCTCACTGAAGGATTAAACGGAAATATTTTATTTAAAATTTTATTAAAAAACTATGTTTACAAATAAAAAAAAATGATGAAAATGATTAAATGCAAAAGAAAAACAACAAACAAAGAAAACAGATGTCAAAAAAGAAAAGGTCACAAAAAATGCATAAATAAAAAAAAAACTAACAACCCTGCCTTTTTTGGTCAGTACAGAGACGTCAAAAAAAAGTCCGAGGAAATAGTTCAATGTGAACAGCGTCTTATGAATTAAAAGTGCGATGGAAATAATAAATAGGATTTTCCTTAACTACCATGAGATAAATTTATCACGTACAATGTATGCATGCAGGTATGCAGGAGTGTAGAGCAGGTTGAAATGTTATTAGTAGTCATTACAGCTTTAAAGTTTAATCAATTAATTAATAGCTAGGACGATAACTAGCGTGGTAAATTCATTCATTATGCTCCAATAGCAATTTTTGAGAAAATTTGAATTTACCACACTCCTTAGCGTACTAGCTAATGCTTGTCAATTTTTTGTTTGTGTTATAACTATGAATTGTATTTTCAATTGCCTTCTCTTTAAATGAACAAAAATGATGCCGAACGATTACGACAAGCGACAAAAATTTAACTCCTCCTTGAAAAAACATCATGCTCATAAGCAAAAATCTAAATAGAAACAGTAATTATAAAAACGCTCATATATTTTAAAAAGCACACATTTAAAAAAACCTTTATACCTACCTTTTCTGAGTTTTGACAATTATATTATAACGACACAATTTCAGTAAGAGTAACTTATTGAACTTATTTTTGACTTTGTTATTTCTTTCTCACCCTTCATTCAATTGATAATAATTGATGTTATTTTTGTAGGCATTTAATTTTTTTTTTCTTCTTAAACAAGATTTTCCTTTGGCAACACTCTTATCCAGAACGAGCCCCCATTAGTGTATTTATTCACTTCTTTAGCACTTGTATTGCACAAACAAAAAACAACAGTCAGGGAGAAAGCATATCCTCGTAAAAGAAGTACCACAGCAGGCAGACAGGAATCATAGCCATACGAATAAAGTACAAAACAATGCCCTTTTATACTCACTCAGTTAAACCGACTATACACTCATAAAATGCTATAAATAATATCCTTAAGTAGTTTATTTTTAAGAAGATAATTATTATTATTGTCTCTCTTGTTGAAATGAGATTTTCTCAACTTAAAATCTCTCTCTTTCTCTCTTGTTCACTTTACTTTACTCGCTCTTTTTCCCCTTGTGTGTGTGATATTTTCTTTTGTATGATTTATTCAAAACTTGAGTGTCCTTTTTGTAGGTTTTATCGTAATCGTATTCGTGTGACAGTTCACATAAATATTCTGGAAAATCTCACGAAAAAGTTCTCCACCACTCGGGGATATATTTCAGAAAACCACATCTACTCTCTGAGAAAAAACAAAAAACATTATTGCTGTAGCATAAGTACTTAAAACTTACACTATATCTTGCTCTCTCACATACTATGATGGCGTTGACGATGATATGATGATGATGAAGAGGTGAAGTACTTACTATATGGGGAGAGGATGATGGGAAAATTCATATTCCGCTACATAAAATCGAATAAAACCCTCATATATCCTTTATTTTTGCTTACACACAGGACACATTCATATAGGGGTGTATTTTATTTCATTTCGTTCTCGTCCTCGTCCTCGTGTCGTGCATCGTTTATTGTTTTCGCCCTCTTATCTGTTTTGTTTCACTGCGTGTTATCCTGTTTCCTTGCTTTAACTCACTCTCTATTTCGTGGTGGTTCGTTGGTGTGTTGTTTTCCTTCTTTTCCTGCTGCGTGAGAAATACACATCGTTGCCTCTTCGTCCTCGTCCTTCATCCTTTGTCTGTAGTCTGTTCTGTACTATAGTTTATTTAATATGCAGCTCAGCACCAAAGGTGCGTAGTATCAGTGTGTTGTGTGTATAGTTTATAGGAGAGGTACCGTTATATGGTAAAATGGCTGGCACATCACAGATGCACGGACATTCGGGAACAGGGACGAGACGACACCGACACCCCTTCTCGCTCTGATGGGGTATCGATAATTATAGCCTCAAACGAACGAACAGAGAACAAATAACGTCGCGCTTCTTCCAAAGCACACCACACTCTATACTGCACCAATCTCCATGCGCTCCGTGATCGACATCGACACTCAACATCAACATCGATGAACGACACACCGTTATGTGTCGTACGGTTTTTGGTGCTCTTCCAAGATACTAGTGTGGGTGCAACTTGCCTTTGTATTCTTCATACCTCTGACAACATATACCTAAAGAAAAACACAACTGGAAAAATCTCTATGTACGAATGGTGTGGTAGTAGATGGATGGATAGTGGTGGCAGTAGCAGGAAAATCTGAAGGAAAAACAACCCAAGATTGATGTCAGTCAGTTTATAGTGTGGTCGTCTTCGGTTAACACCACTAAATGTCTGCACACAGATAGCTTCAAACTTTTGTGTTCCACAGAATTAAAAGCAAAAAAAAAAAAATAATAATAATAATAAAAACGGAATAGGAAAAGGATATTCTTAGGAGAGAGATATACCTACCTTTTTGTGTATGAAGAAGGATAAAGACAAAGCCATAAAGGATTTAAATCATTAAACCCATCTTAACCCCTATTTAACAAACGGCTGAGATTAATTTAAAATAAATCGATTGGTGTATCCGGTTCCGGTGTTTTTTTTTTCTATAAGATTTTTTTTATAAACAAAAAAAAAACAGGATTTTTGTGTATTTTCTGCTGAAAGTAGTGATTTTCTTTTTGTGGATCTTGGAAGAAAATTATATTTTTTCTTGATCATTTTTTTTTACTTCTTCCTGTGGTTTCGCCAAGGTGTAGATACGAAAAGTTTTTCGCGTATTGTGCATTGCAACAACTAAACTTACCTACCTCTACCCCCTGTTCCAGCCCCCTCAAAAATTCTTACACCAAGAAGGATGATGGTGAGATGAGATGAGATGAGTGTACCTACTGTAGTTGAGTTTTTCGACATCGTCGCGGCAATTTTTCGTCCTTGTATTCGTGTCATCGTCGTTGTTGTCGCAATATAGTTTTACATATTTCATTTTCCAGATAGATGCAACCGCACTAACAGTCAGTGTACCAGGACCGTTAGTATCAGCAACCCAGCATCCTTCGTTCGTTGTTGTTTTTTTTTTGTTGTTGTTGTTGTCACCGGTGTCGTGTCGTTTTCTCCTTGGTATCGCTTTTCGCCGCCGCCGTTGTCATCTCCTCGTCGTTGACGTCGAATTCGACGACGTTCGTTGATATCGTCGTTGTGTGGTGGTTATCAGGGGGTACCTATTATGTGTGTGCTCCTTGCGCCATTGATCCGATTTTAAAACATATAGCTATATATCTTTGAGAATATAGTAGGTAGTTTTCTTGGAATATTTTTTCAATTTTTTTTCTTAAAACAAAAGTAAAAAAATCATTGAAGACGAAAAAAAAAAGATTTTGGTGTAAAAATAGAAAATTCAAATTTTGACAAAAAAAAAATAAGTTCGAGTCCTTAAAAACCCCATTAATCAATAATAACATACAAATTTAGTGTTTTGTGTTTAGAAAAAAAGAAAAAAGAAAAGAAAACTAAACGGTCTTTGTGAAGAAAAGTTTGACTAAGAATATTATATACCTACAACTTCGGCAAGTTTCTTAAACTATAATCCTGTTTCTTGTGATTTGTGAATAAGATTTATTGAATTGGATTAAATGATGGAATGGATACCAAGAGGATTACCAAGCATTCATGCTCCCATACCCATTTGTGGTGAGTCGTTGGTACTATATCGGATTTCATTATTATGGATATATTTATTTTTTTTTTGTGAATAAAAACAAAACAGAACTAATATTTTCTAGTAGGTATTTAGTAAAAAAAAAATTTTTTTTTTTTAAATCTCCATCAGTTAGCTGTTCATCTTTTAAAGAAACATTGGAAGATTTTTTGTAAAATGTATTTTTGCTTTGCTCGGCGGAAAAGTCGTTTCTAGACTTTTGATTGACATCCCGAACTTATACTTATATTAAATCAATCAATTAAGAAAATCTCGAAAAAAAAACTTAACGAACTTGTAGTGTTTTCTTTCGTTTAGCAAAATTCCAATGACATTAGATGCGACTGTAGAAAGTTAAAACTTCTTATTCCCTAAATCATAAACAATAATTTATACAAATTATTAAGCTCCTCCATTTAAATCCATTCTGCCGTTTTCCATTTAAAGAAAGTGTCCCCTATTTTGTAGACGGTTGCTCTTTTTCTTATTCTTTTATTATTCAAAATTTAACCCCGCTCACAAACTAAGTGCTAATTTCTAGTACTTAATTACTAATTCAACTCGGATACTGCTAATAGACTATCAATTTAAAAATAATGACCAAGAAATCAACTTACAAACTGCGTGCACAAATTGCTAATTGGTGCGTATATCAGTGACAGATTGTCTAAAATAACACTTATTCACGAATCTCGGCTTTCAAAATGGATAGCAGCCACTCGTGTTTTGTATTCGTCTAGTATTTTTATACAAATTAAATGTATGATTAGAAATTTTTTCAATAACTAATTTGGTCAACTACAAAAATTGGATTTCTTTGCTTGAAAATATTAATATCAATGACTGGTGTTGGGTACCGTACTGACACATTCTAATGAAATTAGCATATTGAGAGCGCTCTATTACGGTTATGAACACTTACTTAAACAGTTATACCTGTCAAATTGTCCAATTAAATCTTAGCTGTCAAAAACTATCAATTTTTATTTCCTTTCCTGTCAGTATGACGTTTACGGTGCTTAATTAATTTTGCTAGAATAGAAAGTTTTATTGCAGCTGTAGCATGAAATACTGTATAAAAGCTAAAAGCCACAACAATTACTTACAGTTCGATAAATGTGAAGCTACAAGTGATAACAATTATAAAAGTACAATTAGTTAAGTTGGCTAATTTGTATTTCTATTATATGCTGCACTGCATTTTGACATTGGTTGTATTTATAAACGTCAAAATATAACTAAAAATTGTATCATCCGCGTTCATTAAGTCAAATATTAAATCAAACTAACCTATATAAGGTGGACTGAAGTAAATTATAATCATAAACAACGTCGTCGTGCGTCGTTGATATATAGTGTAGTTATTCAAAATATTTTACCAGCATGCCTTCATCTTGAATGCACTTATTATAAATGAAAGCATTCAAAAACGCAAAGGACATAAAATTCGTACCTGCGCAATTTTTTGACGTTTAGAAATACACAAATTGAAACAATGGCAACTCGATCAAACAAAAAAACACGACTTAAACTGTTTGTTTAGCTGTTCGGCTTCGGAGTTATGTTTTGGGAGTTTTTTTTTTTTGCTTCATATTTAATTTCATTTAAGAACGCTTTTCCAATTCAAAAAATTCATTTAAATTCTTTCGTTTTGTCAAGTTCACATGACATTCAACTAAAGCACACTTAAGTAAAGATAGAAAACAGTTACATTTGAATCGAATAAGAGTGAATTCTTGAGTAAATCTGTTTATTTTAAGAGTTCGGATATTTTTTTGGTAAAAGAAACATTAAATTCTCTTCGTACCAACTTAAAGAAATGCCTCGAAATAGAAATGAACAATAATTCTTAAATGAACGTAGTTGAAATTCTTACCAATGAATTTAAAGTACCTACTTATACAGGAACTTAAACTACGCAAGCGCCAACTTTTTTTGGCTAGACAAACTTAGTCCAGTGTGTAACTATTTTCACACCAAATCAAAATGTCAGAAACTGTCAATGAAAATTGATTGATCCACAAAAATTATTAGTTTCACACGTGGAGACTTCGTTTCCAGCTACTTTTAGATTTTGTGAAGAAGTGCACGAAGAGAGAGGGAAGCGAATAAAATTACGTCGGTCAACAATTTGAAAATGTTTTTTTGACATTTCTGTTCATACTTCACTTGGAGGATGTGCGATGTCTTGTAACCAATAAACTGTAAAAGGAAAATACAAAACAATCTACATGGATTTATTTTCTCATGTGCCAGTTCAAATTGACTTGAAAAGTCAATTCAAAAGAAAAGAAAACTGCGAAAAGTTTCCTAATACTGTATAATTTGTGTGAAAGGTATCTTTGGTTGTCCGTTTTTTTTTTGGGGTTTTTTTTTCGTGTTCCTCTTTGAACAACAAGTTAGGCCTGGTTCGCGTATTTTTCCAAAACTAATTTTATTTAAATCATTCCTATTAGCTTACGGACATTTTGTGAATATTTGTGCAGAAGACAGCGCTCACGAAAGATTAAATTATTTTCCCATTCTAACAATTTATTTTTTCCCGAAAAATTTCTTCTTTAATTCATGTGTTTTGTTAAATGGCTTTTGACAATTGAAATCAAGGAACAACAAAAGAATACAAAATAGATGTTGACTTTTATAGTTTTATTTTTATTGTATGACAAGTTAAATTTGTTTCTTATTTTTTCTTTTCTTTTTTAATAAAATCACGGATGAAACTGATTAAAAAAAAATTATTATTTAAAAATAAGCTTTATTTACAATCATATTTTATAATTTTTTTATTATAAAGTTACAAAAGAAAATATCAAATTATATATTCAAGTGCTAGTTTTACATCACAGAACGCGGCGAATTCGAACTGTCAACCAAATTTCAACCCAAACTTAACTCGACCTTTCGATTTAGTTTGAGCTACGAAGGAACGCATCCAATATTAAACATTTAATCGTTTGACCCAAATCGAACTTTCTATCTCACTTCTACTTCATAAGAAGAAATAAAACATAATTTTTCATACAAAATTTATTATTTTTCTTATTAAATTCAGTTATAATATGTAAGTTCAATCAATAATGCGTCAGTCATATACCTACGGGCTACCAATTACAGGAAAATTCTAAGAAAATTTCTCTGTACAATTATACATATATCAAACCATTTAATTATGATTGTGTTTTTGTTTTTAATTGCACAGGAAGTGCATGTGGTACGATAATCGATTTTAACTTAATTCTATGTACATACGAAGGTATGACCTCCTTTTAACTTTGACATAACATGAGTGAAATTTTCTAAATTCGCACAATGTGACCGTAATTATAAGTAGTGGTTTTACTTAACTGCATTTTTTGTTTGCAATCTAATGGTTATATCGTTCAGAACAGAAAACCACTACAATAGGTGCCATTTTTCTTTAATGACAGTATCAAAAATCGACTAGGCAATTATGACACACCTACATAGGTGTGGTGGGATATGTGGACGAAATCCTTACATGTGGCTTGGAAATTTTTAAAATACCTTTATTACGTTTGCAGAATAATAAAATATTCAATTCATGATTTTGAATAATGCTATTTAATTTTTTGTTGCCTAAAAGCTATTTAAAATCGATATTTATTTATTTTCCCAAAGAAGAGTTGACGAGATACTCCAACTTAGGAGATTGGCTAGAAAAATAACAAGTTTTTGAAAATATTAGTCAAAGTTTTCAGTAGTGAAAATCTAGACAAGTAAAACTTCTCAAATACTAGTTAAATCGAGAGTTTAACATAACAGCAAAAGAATAGATAGAACCCACCTGGAAAAATTTCAAGGCTTTGGAAAGTTTTTATAAAAGAAAAAGAAAATTTTTGTAAAGCCCGTGCTTATAAACACTTCTTGGCAAGGCTATGAAAAGTTTTTATAGGAGCAAAATCTCGACGAAGAAAACTTTTCAAAGCCCTTTCTAGTAAAAACTTCAAGTTTTGCTATTCCATCAGAAATATAAAAAAATAAAAAATATAGAAAAGTTTTTGCTAAGTTAAGTCAAGGCCCTGGAAAAACAATCTAGTTTTTAATGAGGACCTAGAAAATTTTACATTCATAACGAAATTTAGCTAGGCCCTCGCCAGTTTGCCTCAACATGCAAAAAAAATATATAATTATAAAGTTTAAGTGTTATATTCGGGATATTTTTGAGGGGATATTAAAAGAAGAAGAATTTACTACAAAAGATGAGTTTTTGTCAAGTTTTCCTCGTCTAGATTTTCCCTACTGAAAACTTAGCTATTTGCAAGTTTTTACTTACAAGGGCTTTACGAGAACTTGACAAGTTTTCTTCGTCTAGATTTTTCTTTCTATAAAAACTTTGCAGAGCTTTGATTTAACTTAACAAAAACTTGCAATTTTTCCCGATTGGTTCAAGCTATTCTCTTGAGCCTTTATTTATTTCCCAATAAAGTTTTATACATTCCAATTAGGAATTTTTTTCGATACGAAAAGAAAAATTGGGAACATTCTAACGTTCCATATGCAGCCAGTTCCATGATTTTTATACCCCATTCGAGCAAGGTTTTTCCGTTTACTTATTAAATGACCTTTTTAACACTTTTCTATTTAATAAATTTGTTTTTATTGTTTTTTTCTAATGACTTACTAATTTATCATTTTTATGTATATAATTCTCAATTTTAAAATTACACTTTTCAAAACACTCTTGCTGGTAAATTAAGGTCATTCAATTGAAGATTTTCTGCTTCTTTGAAATCATTAGCACTTATAATTACACTAAATTTGAATTCTGTCGCCAAAGAAGAACAAACAAACTAAAATCCTCTTCAATAATAATTATATAATATTTCTTCCATCACCGTTGACAACTTGTATATGGCCCTCAAAACAAACCCATTATCTTTCCTATATCTCTCTCTCACTATTTTCTCATTGTTCACATTTAACAATAAAATTCCCATCTTTTTTGCCTCATGCCAAAATATTATACGAACCACTTTTCGTAATTGCACAAAGTTGAAGGACTACTAATTTGCTTTTGGTCCCAATTTCTTTTCCATTTAACACTCGTTCTTCGTTTTCTAGTTGTTTATTTGTCCCCGAAAATATACTTTTCGTATTTATTCTTAAGCCCATCAGCAGTTATTTCCATCAAGACAAAAACAAAAATATACACAAAATGAAAAAGGAAAAACAAAAACCAACTCAAAATGTCTTCTATATTGTATGTTTGTATAATACAATCTAAATGATGATAGTCTTTTCTCGTCTTGCAATGAAATACGACCACAATAATCGCCCCTTAAACTGTGTTCTCCATTCCATTTAGCCCACCATCAAAACCACCCCCTTAAAACGAACACAAAAAAAAAAATAAACCCTAAACCAACCTATCAAATTATGTCGCTTAGCAAATTTTCGTTTCAAATTTCCAGGCGAAATGAACAAAGAACAAAATCTTTTACGATTACTTTCAGCTCGATTGAACATTCTATTCCGTTCTTGTTTCTTTTCCTTCTTAACCCTCCCCCCCCTCTCTCAACAGAAATAATCTATAGCTTTTTTGGATAAAGGATATATTTTTATACTTGAAATGTGTTTTGACACAATCCTTAAATACCAAAACAAATCGGATAAATAAATAAAATAAAATAAAAAGAACTCAACCCAAAATTATATATAAAACAATTTACATCAATTTCCCTTGGCAATAATATAATGTAATCGATGTGATATGTTTCTCTCAATCGCTCATGAAATCCAACCCATTTCTCGACTGGGACTGCGGCGGCTAGGACTCTGTCTTCATTTATGCCATCATGATTTAGCCCTTTGGGGGTTGACTGATGCGACATGAGTGTGTGGATAATGTGTAAGGATTTATGAAACCCACTCTCCAAATTCTAGGTCTATAAATATATTTTACTAAAAATTCCCTAAAGAATATGATGTCACAGGCGAGAACACATTATGGAAGTGTATAGGAAGACATATCGTTCGATGATCGCACTGTAATAATATTGTAACGTTTTTCGTTGCGTATATACAAAAAAACAAAAAGAAGATTAAATTAGGGTCAATACGTTCAAAATGTTTCCCTTCCTTAGGGCCTTTAGGGAATTTATTAAAATTTAACTTGCTAATTTAAACATTCCAGTGAGTAGTTAAAAACCAAACAAACCAATTTATATTCTAAAAATACTTCATAATATACAAATTTGTTAGCTCATTTGAGATTCTAATCTCCTTTGCTATTTCAATTTAACCCCCATAAGCAATTTGAAATTGTTACTGTTTCTTAACAACGACCATTCCATCAACAAGCACAAAAACAACAACAACAACAGGCCAATAAGACAGTCGACGACATGGAAATTGTCATTTCGTTTACTATTTCCGGCTTTTGGACTTATTGAATAGCTTTTTCGAATTCCCTAAGACGATTGTTTTTTTTTTTGCTGGGGAGGAAATGTTTTGTCAAGGCAAAGGAGTAATACAAAATTATGTCATTTGGTAATTTGGCAGAGATTGAAGAGGATAATAGACTTGCCAAGAAGTGGCCAGAAAGAGTTAACATTAAAAAAAAAAAATGATTGTTTAGTCAGTTAATTAAAGTGGGGAACACTTATGGAACATATACACACTTTTAAAATTGCAGAAGCTTTTTCCATCGTACTCTTTGTTGAAATTTAATTAAGGCAAGTTGTCATGCAGTATTCTTTAGTGTTTTACAGAAATATCAGTTAACCTTTTGACATTTGAAGAAATTGAAACAAATTACTAGAAAGATTTAAACTGAGTTTTAAAGAAGAAATTTGATACTTTCATCAGAAATCGGTGCTAATTTTAATGAATGAAATTTCATTCATAACCTCAAAATCGGGGAAAAAATTTATATCTCGTAACCCTGACGAATGCCGAATTTGAGTTTAGCACTAAAAGTAACTTTTTAAACGAGTCAAAAAGCTCGTAAACTTATATTATCTTCTTTTTTTCTTGTTTCAGGACATTAAGACAAAATAAGGGAAACACTTGTAGAAATTCTGATACGAAGCTGGGTACCATTTTGTGAAATAAATTATTATATTTTAAAGAAAATATAATTTTCTAATAAAAAAAAATTGTGCAATTAAAGTATTGTTAGTCTTCTACTTGGCTAATGTATTTCAGTAGTATATAGAATTTGTATATATTATAAAAAAACCTTCAGTTTAAAAATTTTTCAACAAAATAAGTCACGACTCATTTTTTTCGTAAAATGAACAATTGTTTCAAATATAATCGCCCTGATTACCAAATCTGGGGCCGGGAGTCATAGGTACTCACTTTTGAGGAATATTGTTTTCTATAGTCAAAACTATTGTCGTATAAATTATTTTGTACAAAATAAGTCAAAACACATTTTTCCGTAGCATCGTCATTTGTTTGAAAGATAGTCAACCCGATTATCGAATCTGGGGCCGGGAGTCATAGGTACTCAGTTTTAAGAAAAATAATTGTAGTTTAAAATATTTTTGTACAAAATAACTCATAATACATTTTCCGTAACATCGTCGATTGTTTAAAAGATAATTAACCCGATTATCGAGTCTGTCGGTGGGAGTCATAGGTACTCCCTTTTAAAGAAAATTGTTTTATAACCAAAAGAATTGTACTATAAACCATTTTGCACGAAATAAGTCACAACACATTTTTTCGTAAAATCATCAATTATTTCAAAGATAATCTCTCAAATATTATTACATAAAGGCGGGAGTAATACGTACTCACTTTTACCATATTTAAGGTTATCTAACGATTCTATGAATCCGCGGGCCATATACACTGCATTTAAATAATTCCCTTTGAAATTCACCCTTAAAGTTTAATGAAATAATCTGAAAAGACTACGTGACTCCGAGAGTAAGATGTTGTGTTTTATATTAATCAACATGAATTGAATGGCTTAATTATGGTATGGAACTTTCAATATTTTAAACAACCAGATTTAAATTTATTAAATTTCAATTGTTGAATTTGTTGAACGAACTACATTATATATTCCTTAATATTACTTATATTAAACTATAGATGGCGCTTGCACTCCATCAGGGGAAGATTAAATTAAAATCGTTGATTTGGTACGTCGTTGTTTATCATACGTTCCACTTGTCCGAGCCGTCTCAACTGTTTGTCGATGTATAGTCCATAGAGCTCGTAATTAACACTTTTCTTCCACACTCCATCGATGCACTCTGCACTGAATATCGCCTTAAAAAAATCTTCAACCTATAAAATAAATGATCAAGATCTTGTTTGGCGTCTCTTTGTTTCTTTGGGAGAGTTCACTACAAATAAACTATTACTTAGCGATTGGCAAGAGTGATTCCTCGTTCCATCTTTGCAATGAATTCATCTACTTCAAGTTGTATTTACCCATCGTAACATTTTGCACAAGTCGATAATGTTAAGATTACTTTATCGATGACATAATATTTTCAAATGTTCAAATATTCAGCTTTGCGATAATGCGATGTCAAATTGTTTCACAGGCTAGGCTAGTGGTGTTGTGGTGTCATTGATAAACGTATCCATACTTGAGCTACTATAACAAGTAGTAGTACGAGTGAATGTCGCGTGCGTGCGTCGGCTTCTCGGAATATTCGAACATCCAGGATATTAGAAGCACGCCTAGCATGAATCCCAACATGATCAGATTGTTGAACTTGAGTTTAAATCATGTATTTTCATCCATCTCTATCTTTCCTTTTGACCTTTTATTATTTTTATTGAGCGTCCCCTTGCTGATTCACATAATTAACACTGAAAGTTAGTCCGATTAGAATTAATAAAATCTTTATTATAGTGTTTCAATTGCAAGTACCTTAACTTTGACAGTACCTTTCAAAATACAAATGGTGTTCCAATTTTTCTTAAGCGGCATATACACGGTTCAAGCACTCCATCAAGCATGTGAGACTGTGTTAGTAAGTTTTTTTCGATGATGCCTATCTTTTGTACATGCTTGAAGCAAAATCAAAACTTTTTGATTTTGCTTCAAGCATACACACAACCTATACGTGTGACATTTTCACTAATACACTCTCCCATGCTTGAAGAGATTTTGACGTGTGTATATCCCGCATTATGAAGTGAAAATGAGATAGAAAGTTTCATATATCTGTCAAACGATAAAAAATAAATTCGATTCTCGAATGAGTGCGTTCAGCGCGATATGGAAATTTCTTATTTATAGTTTGTTTTATAAAATTATTTTTTCTATGAAAATTTAACAAAATTAATTTTTAATATAATATGTAATAATTTTTAAGTTTTAAGAATATTTCTTGTTAATTTAGTTAAATGGGCGTTGGAAACGTAGGATAAAACTTTTATTTGTTTAATGAAAACATATCGATTATCTGTTTGTATAATCCTCATATAAATGTTTCACTTCAAAAAGTATTGAAAAACTGAGTTTTTGTGTCCATAATCTCGAAAATACCAAGGACCATAGATCATAAGAAACAAAAGAAAAAAAATGTCGTCATAATACTTTTGAACTAACTCTCTTGAACGAATAATAATTATTTCATCGTTGGTATAAATTCAAAAATAAAAACTTTTTTGTTTTTAAGGCCCAATTAAAACTTATTCGTTATATATTTATTTTTTTTTTCTTAACTATTAATTCTGGAATGCTTGGAATAACTTAAACAAAAACTTCCCATTAAAAATTCTGTACCAGCAAATTACCAATTCTATTTCTCCTCATCTCTTAACTCAATCACCACATCACCAGATTCTAATTTACTTAAAATTAATTATCACCGTTCACTGGGTCCTCTTTGCGTCCCCATCCGTTTCGGTGTTAATAAACAAGAATCACTTTCTCTCTATACTATACTACGAGTATATACAAACATCCACCCTCATCATGACGGCAGGAAAAATAAACACAGGCCAACCCCTGCCACGGTTGCCTTATTATGGAAGGTATTGAGGTCGACCAACAAAATGGTGCAAATTAATGAACCCCAACCGTTGAAAACACTATTAAGCAAAATATAAAATAAAATGAGAAAACAACAACAACAAAAAAAATAATAAACTTCAAAGGCTAAAAAGGGAAAATTAAAAGAATTAAAACTGGATTTTCCAGAGGGTAGATTTTCCATCCACCCCCTGGGGCAAAATGTGACCTGATGAATGGAGGATGGAGGCAAAAACATTTTCCCCAATAACACACAACTGAACAACGGTCAGGAGGATCAGGAAGAGAGGAAGAAAAGCATCAGTGGATGTTGGTGGGGATTGTGTGGTAGCAGCAAACAAAAAATTAAATAAAAATGGACAAGCAAATTACCAACATAATAATTTGGTGTGTCCTTTTTGCTTCAATTTCCTCAAAGCTTCCTTTTTTGGTTGTTTATCGTTTCCGTAAAATTCTCATTTGAATTGTGATGAGGGGAGTGATAGTTGTGGATTTTTTTCCTTCTTTTAAAATTGTGTACTGGTGCTATAATATATTTTTGTTACCACTAAATCGTGGATAGAAATGTCCAAAGCAGATGAGACCATTATGCTTAAGACTTTGAGACATTTTTCTAATCCCTTAAATGGCAACGAAGACGATGGAGTATTAGGGACGATTTTATCTATGTAGAAGAAGATACGTGATGGAGGAAGATGGTGGCAATTTTAACGGCAAACACAACTAAACAACCACCAACCGTGCTGCTTATAGATATATAGCTAGAACTATGCTGAGATGTACTGTGCTATATATGATGATACAAAAGGAGAACAGAGCGCAACAACCTCAATTCTCAAAAGAAGATCCCTTTGCTGATGCTGTGGGTATAAAATAAAGCAGGATAATACAAGGGATCAAGTGAAAAGACATTTTCAAAGGAAAAGTGTAATAGCATATAAATAGGGGATTATATAGAGATGGTGGTTCCTAAAGTTAGTAAATTAGGCGCAACACAATGTGATTTGGGATTTAACGTGAGAGAGGCAGTTGTGTTTGTATATATTTTATTTATATTTACGTAGGTATAAGGTACAGGGTGACCAAACAAACAAAATAAACGCCGAATAAATTTATATAGATAATCTAGTGATTAAATAAATTTTAAGTGACTAAAAAAATGCCAATTTATAACAGTTTTGTTTAAAAAGGTACTGTTTATGCGGTGAAGTGACTAAAACAATGCCAATTTATAACAGTTTTGTTTAAAAAAGTACTGTTTATGCGTTGAATTGACTAAAAATGCCAATTTATAACGGTTTTGTTTATAAAAAGTAATATTTGTCCGGCTCCGCAAGGAATAGGGTCCCACGCCGGTGGGCATACTTTGGGCATTTACAATTTATTTTTCATTCGTGCGAACCACGATAATCCAAAATCAGTTTTAAATCGATAAGCTGTTATAACTGTTATAAATTGCAATTTCTATAGCCTCGTCTATAAATTATAACATGTCAATATTGAAAAAATATGATAACAGTATATAGATTCTCTTAATGCGACCCCCAGTGTCAGGTGAAAAACTTTTATAACTGTTATAAATTTTAGATTCGCATTGTTTTTTTACATTACCTACTTTCGAAATAATATAATAAACAGACCCTACGGATTATAATTCTTAATCAACATCAAATTCAACAAATGGCAGTCATTTGAAATTTAAAAAAAAATGCATATCTTCTTTTACTTTATTTGACGTACATACATACATATATACCCTAAAACACCCTATTCACGTTCAAATAAAACTTGAATCGATCTCTTAGTTCTTTTCAAAGCACCACGGTCTTTTAAGATAAAATAAAGCGAATCCTTGTAAAAAACAAAAAAAAATAGTTTTAACGCCATCGTTTTGTTAACACTTCTTCTTGGTGTTAGTGTGTGTGGCTTTCGAATTTGTAAAAAAAAAAAAAACGACGAAGAAATGAAAAAAAATAAGAATCCCCAATAAAGGCTTTTCTTCTTTTTTTTTTTCTTTGTTTAATGAATTTTCTGTTCGCCTGGGCGTGATGTGAGGAAGGCTATACGATAATTATTATGAGGCTCTCTATAATGGTGAATATATGTACTTACACACAGCCACCGCCATCGTTGTGTGTGACTTTAAGGGATTTTTTCAAATCTTGTTTTTTTTTTTCTATTTCCAAACAGAAGGTACCTACCACCTAGTACCTACCCACAAAAAATATACATATATAATATATAAAAACAGAAAAACTCATTTTTAGAGCTAAAAAGATGAAATCTAAGGATTATCCTGTGAAATTACGGCAAATCTGCAAAAGTAGATCCTTTCTTCATACATACATATATAGATATAGACGTGTATATGTATATAAAAAATATTAGGTATAACATAGTCATTCCCAGTTAGATGAATGCGTTTTGGTGTAATCTCCAGCAAAGTCGTTGAAGCAATGTGACCTAAAGAGTAATAGTACATACACATACATATATAGATGTAGCACAGTGTGACACATTTGGGGTGAGATTATAAGGATTATAGGGTCATAAAGTTCAATCTCTATCGATTAATCGCTCGAACAATGGTTTGAGTAAAAAATATATATATAAGGAGTGACAAAATTATATTAACGATTTCTAAAGATTTATGTTTCTATATAAATGGGTATCCCTATGTACATTTGTATGGAATTGAAATGTGTGAAACTAAGCTGGGTAGTCGATTAAACAAACAAATGTGACATTATGTCATATTGACAAATGCAACCATGTTTCTTCTTTTCTAACAAAATAGGGTTTAAGATAATAAAAAAGAATTCTAAATTATTTTTTTCTCTTTTTTGTATACAGTAAAATGTCAAACTTTATTTGAGTGACATTTGTTTAGCAGCCATGAGCTATGTATGTCAAATATGACAGAAATCTTGTAGTAGAATTATTAATTCTGTCAATTGTTTCAATTTTTACGAAGTTTAATATTAATCCTTAACTTATTTTCAGCTGTGAATAAAATCAACTGTTAAACTGACAGCGTTCATTATTACATAAATTGTTAAAAGATAAGTTTCAGTACAGTTGTGTCATTTTCGATTGGAAATCCAGTTGCGTTCTGTTTTCAATTCTAAAATAAAATCGAGACCACAAAATCTTCAGTTATTTGTACTTAAAGTAAATTTAAATGTCAAACTGACAGTCCTTATAATTCCGTGGAATTATCAAAGATTGATTGCTGTACAGTTATGTCGTTTTTGATTGGTTATCCAGTTGCTTTCTGTTCTAAAATCAAATTGAGACCACGAGATATTCAAATATTATTGCTTAACTTAATTTGAACTAGAAGTAAATTCAACTGTCAAACTATCATCAGTCCTTATAATTCCATGGAATATTCTAAGTTTGATCGCAGTTCAGTTGTGTCGTTTTCGATTTGTCATCCAGTTACTTTCTGTTTTCGATTCTGAAATCAAATCGAGTCCACCAAATACTCAAGTATTTATCCCAAACTTAGTTTGAACTTAAAAAAAAACAAATTTTCCAACTGACAGATCGTTTGTCATTTTGGATTGAAAATCCAGTTACCTTCCGTCTTCGATTTTGAAATTTAATCAAGAAGCATGAATTATCATTCTATCAAATCAATCGCCATCAGTTTATTCGTATTTTGTTTCCACTATTATCAGTGTTTCACTTTTAACATTTAAAGTTGTTCTAAAAAAAATCTCTCAAAAATCCAAATTGATTTGACTTTTCACATAAAAGTGCATATTATTATAATCCTTCCCAACAATAAAAATTAAAGAACATCAGCTGTCCGTGTAGACATACGTTATATTTTCTCACAATCCCATAAGCCCATGTAATTGATCCTGTCACGCAATCATTAAACAACAAAGATCACAAATACAAAAAAAAAAAAATACATAAATACCTACCCCCCAAAATTAAATCAACAACAATCTAATGCAATAAAAATAAGACGAATTAAAGAAGAACACAAAATGAAGCAATACGATACAGTTATGTATGTTTAGTTTTAGGGCAGATGTTGTGTAAATGTCATCGCTGCACTCATGTTGTGTCATTAATCTTCTTTACCGTATTTTAATTCTGTCAATTTTTGTTTTTTTTTGAATAGGTATATAGAGGTATGTTTGTATATTTACGATTTTGTCATGTGTTGAAGATTTAAATTTAGTCTATATTTATACAATATAAACGCTTGATATTTTGATGACAATTGAATGTGTCAAAAATTTATATTTGTTTGACATGTCAAAGGAAAATATTTACCACTATATTATATTGATGTCAAAGTGGCTGAATATTTACAATTTTGTTCAATGGTATCTTTTGAGAAAATTAGTACATTTGTGCTTTGACAGTTGGAAATAATTTCACATAAAAGAGTCCTCGTGTAAAGTCACGGACTGTTTCATTTTGTTTCTCTCGTTTTTTTTTTTTTTTCTGTAAATGTGGACTAGATATTTGATTTTAAACATTAAAGTTTTTTTTGTTAAGAAAAGTAAAATGTGGCCTTTAAGTCGAAAAGTATAAATCTTATCTTCACGGTTTAGCCGCACTGTAATTTTTTTTAAAGGACACTGTCTCTTGTGAGGAATTGACATATCTTTAAATCAAAAATTTTGTTTTATACGCCCAAACCACGATTTTCTAAAAAAAAAATCTTCATTTTCATTTGAACTGTGTATTTGCAAGATTTAAAATTAATTTCTTTTTTTTCGGGAAATTTTGCATCTTTTGCGATCTAAAAAAAAGGACATCAACAAAAATTCCAGTCATTGAAAGATTCTTTTATTCTATTTATGTGCCTAGGTATGCATAAGTTTACCTTCTTTTTCAATTTAATTAGCTTGGAAAAAAGTGTACTTAAACAGAAAAAAAAATCCTACACAAGAAAAGGTATGCGAATGATGGAAAAAAAATTTAAAAACAGGATAATAATGTAGATTGTGTATAGAGAAATAGATACAGCATACAGATCATCCACTAATTGAAATGCTCTTTATGATGCAAATATGCGGAAATAAAAAAACAAAAAAAAATAGTCTGTGTTGAAGAAGTCTGTCGACATTTTTTTTGTTTACTCTCGGCTACGGCTTCAAAGGACAGACAACAAAAAACACAAAGGACACAATAGATGCAGCAAAAAATAAATATTTCCTTATTTACATTGAAAAAAAAAATAATAATAATAATTTAAATGTTGTGCAACCCAACCGAATAAAAATTCAAATTGTTAATATTCATCGTCATAATACATACATATATATATGAATGTAAGTATAGGTAGGTATAGTCAAACAATAGAATTCATTCAACGATAAATAAGAGATACACTAAAAAAAACTAAATCAGCCCGAGTGATGTATCTATAACTACCTACACAAAACAGTACATTGAATCCTTAGGATTCTTTTGCAATGTTCAAGGAGTCCTTTTATTGCGTAGACACCATCTCAAGAATTTCACCAGTCTCTGGCGCACACAGCGCACGTGGAGCATGAAAAAGTTGTATGCTTTTTTTTTATTATGTCCATTGGAAGCATCACCCACCCACACTCTTGACACACCAGCTTGTTTTTTTTTTTTTCTTTTGCATCAAGGATACAAAAAGGAAATCCCACTATTTCTGAGTATAATTGGATAGAATACACTTCAACTGCGAAACTAAACTCGCTTTATAGGAATGGCATTTAAAGGAAATATCAACTGCAAACTATAGGGTCCCTCGACTTTGATGATGATAATAGCCCAAACGAGGACGACACAACGATGAACATGAAAGATGGTGTCTTGAGTTCTCGAAAAAGTTCTTTAGTTTCTGTAGCATCTTTGCAATTTATAACTTCATCATGGTTGGGTGGTGGCACGACAACAGCGGCGGCGGCGGCGGCAGTGATGAAACTCACCCACACATAATATCACACATCCACTATACTATATAGGAGTTGCTTTGCTCCTTGCAAGGATGCATCTATGGAGGAGTCAGTTTGAGTATAGAGTGTGGGTGTGTTTCTTACTTACCTACCTTTTGTCGAAAATAAGGCCAAGTATAGAATCATATAACTTTTCAACTTACAAGAGTGTGAAACTGAAGTATAGAAGAACTCAGGGATATTTTTCGTGTGTGTGTATAGTATATATTGTGGTGCCTTTGACGTCGACATTTTGAAGTTGAGTTGAGCGCCAATATACTAGGTAGTTGTGTAGTATATAATGCACAACTCTCGACCGCACATTCACACATGTTTCCGGCTCCGTTAGAGTTTCTAAAAGTGGATATAGATGCCACAAACATTTTATAAAAATTCTTCAAACACTTGGATGGGTTTTTATTTGTATTTTTGATTTTTTTATTTATATAAATATGCGGGGTTGGCTTTTGTGAACGCTATAATATTGTTGAAGACAGGTTAAAATGTTGATAAATAAAAGAAAAGAAATGGGGGCACTTTTATAAAAGAAGTCTGAGATGTTTTCATATATTTTTTTGCAGTTTTTATTTTGTTGATTCCTGTCGATTTTTTTTTTTTTTACTAAAAATTAAACTTTTTGCAATAACAAGAATGGGATTTTGCACTGTACCTACTTAAACAACAAAAACTATTTGTTAGCTTAATCAACAAAAATAAATCATGTTTAATGAATAAAAAAAAAAAACTTAAATTAAATTATCACTCATGTAATAGATTTCACTTATTGTGAATACACAATGATATTTATTGAATATTTGGGTGTTCCACAATTCATTCGAAATTCTAATTGTGAATTGGCATTTCGGTTCATTCTGAACCTATTTAATTCTTGTTTGTTTGTGCAGTTGTAGTCATTTTTTTTATTTCTTGGTGTAAAATATAAGAAAACAATTTATTTTTGTACTCATTAGTATTTTTTTTATTATTATTTTAAGAGAAACATAACAACATACGAATATACATACATACGAATAAACAGTTCATCTGAATAGTATTCATATTTAGGTAGCGTGATTAACGTTTTGTCAGGCAAATCTAATTTTTTTTTTCGCAAAATTGTTTGTCTAATTTTCTCTAGAGTTTATTCGCTTTCTTTTTCCCTTAAAAATGTCAATAATAATGTATTCATTTTAATTCCCAGTGTAATTTCATTTCACAAAAAAAACAATTCTAATGAATGCAATTTCAATTTGACAGTTCGAAGTAATAATTGCGAAATTTTCGAAAACAAATAAAGTGCAGAAAATGGAATTTCATTTCGGTTAAAATTGAAATTCGATTCTATTCGAATTCAGAACATGGGCGAATATACAAAATAATATAGAAAATTATTTTTGAAAAAATCGCTCTAAAAGTTTTAATTTCATTCTCGTCGAAGTAACTTTGCATATAAAAAAGAAAAAAAATGTTTTTAATCTGTTGGGTTCAGTTTGTTTTCTTATTTCTTGCACAATCAAAAAGATTGTTTGCTGATACCTCGCATCAGCGCTATAATACAATTGACTTTCTTTTCTTACGTGGAAACAATAAACATCTTTCATAAACGTCATCTTTCTGATTAGTAGTTTTGTTTGACTACTTTTCCTCACTTGATGGACGATTTACTAATTCGTTTTCTCTTTAAAGTAAAATAACTAAAATATTTCGCACAGAAACGTTAATACAAATTTTGTACTTCCTTTCAAAATTGATTTGTACTTTTTCTTCAGCAAAATATAAATATGGCTGCGCAATATACAATATACATAATACATACCTACAAAACTATCTAAAACTCACTCTGCCCATCCATAATACTGCCCCTTAGTTCCCCTATGTACGTTTTTAGTTATACAAGGTATTTATCACAGAACCAATTTTTTCATTTTTTTTCTATTAAAATTATCAACAACAATTCTTCAACCATTCTTCGAAAAGTTGTAAAAATCCCACCCATCAGTTGCTTAATCCATTCAAATAAATTATTATACAAACGATTTGCATTTCCTTTACCGTTTTCAAACACAATAATACAAAAACTTTCTCTCTCTCTCCCTCACTTTCCGTGCCATCTGTGGAAAAAAACACTCAAAATCTTGCAAAAAAAAAAACTTTATTTTCTTTTTGTTGTTACTTTGACTATGGTTGTATTTTTAAATTGCAAGAAAAATAAAAAGCGCACATATAGGAAGGTATACAAGTAAATAAGTTTTTACACTTTTTCCTTTTTATTCTGCAAAAGAATAATCACAAGTAAAAAAGAAACATAAAAACAAACTTAAAGCAAAGAAGAAATAAAGAGAAAAAAAATCTACAAACAACACCACGACCACCCACATATACCTAAGAAGAAAATGTAATAAAGATCTCTTTTTGGTTGTAAAATATCACAAAAGTTCTCGCCATTTTTGTTTTTTACTTGTATTTCTTTTTTTTTTTTTTTTGCTATCTTCTTTGGCATCCTTAATGCGGTAGTTGTTACTTTATACATTATTTTTATTTTCTTTCTTTTGATTTCTCGGGAGAGACTTTTCACCATCACCTTTCAAAAAAAAAATATTTAAATTTGCATCTCTTTTTTATGCTTCTACAATATTCAACAAGGATAATATCCTTTTGGCTTAAAAGCTGCAAGTTTAAAATATGTGTATCTAAATATGTATATGTAAGTATATATGGTACCTTACTGAATCACACTTAAGGGTGTCTATATTGGCAACAAGAAAAAAAAAATCAGTTAAGTAAAATGAAATGTCGGGTAAAATGCGGTATCCTTGTGTTTGAAGTCTTCTAAAATATCCTCTACTTTTTCTTCTTCTTTTTTCTTCTCTTCCTCTTATACCAGACAAAAAGGAAATGAAGTTACTAAAAATGACAGAAGGATAAATCTTTTCCGTTTTTGTATTTTTCTTGTTGTTGTTGTCTTTATGCCCCACTTTACTACATTCATCAGAGTGTACCTCTATATCTACATATAGACATACCTATCTTATAAAATCAAAACTCTCTCCGGTCTTCTTTTATTGAATTATACCTGTATAAAAAAAATAAGAAAAAACTTAGTGCAACGGATGTAAAAGAAAATCCCTTAGGGTGAAGTTTTCTGCTATAACATTCTCCTCGAGAAGGAAATAACGATCCGCGGTAAATGATACGACTTTTGGGCGGAAACGCCTTTTCCTCATCGCCATCTTAATGGAACGAAGAACCATCATCCACTCATGTCCTTCGTCTCCCTTCCTTTCCCCTCCACCACCTAAATCGGTGTTTCTTACCGTTCTATCTCTTTTTTCCAACTTTTATCACATTCAATATTCATAGAAAAGAAAGAAGAAATAGAAAAAAAACTGCGAAACAAATAACGAAAAATAAAAAAAACTCTGTAATCATGGTGGAGCTCTGGAATATCAAAAACAGTACCAACAAAAGGACTAACGTGAACAAAACATCCAACACCATCAAGAAGATGCAATGTGGTTATGATGGGGACAAGGAAAATAGAAAAATATGGGGAAAAACATGACAGGGCATTGAGAAAACTCTGGTTTAGGTTTTGGTGTGGAAACGCCAACAGATGACATTTTTATTTATCCTATCTTGAATAATATGGGTGTATATTTTAGTCCTGGGTTTTTTTTTTTTTTTTTTTTTTTTTTTTTAATTTACATGACCGTCTTCTTATTCTTGTTACCTTTTGTGAATGAGGGAGAAATAGGTCGCTCATCAGGATATTAGTGATGATATTTCATCAAATAAATAAAAATAAAAACAAGACCTTTAGGTGTTATAAGAGTTGAGTTGAAGTTACATATTTATATGTTGAGTTAGTTTATATGTATGTACATAAAAAAATGTAAATAGGCATACTAAGGAGTATGGTGATTCTATATTTGTACGTGTAAAGATATTGACACAATATCAGGAAACTTTTACTAATCTTTCAAATGGTTTAGTCATTTACACAAGACAACGCAAGGTGTAGATTTAAGAGATAGCTTGCGTAGACAATAATTATTTAAAAAATGAAAAATGATTGTAAACGTGACAGGTTACCAGAGACAGGAAGAAATGTACACTAGGTCACATCTGGGTCATGATTTGTGAATAGAGACAATTAATTACCTGCCGCAGGCGCAAGTATCAACACGACCAACTTTCAATTAATATTTTAACTTATTATGGGTTCTGAGCGTTGCCACAATGTTACAAGTGTAATTTTTTTGTATTTGTTACTATGTTACTTTTTTTTTCTTTTTGTTACACTTTTTTCTCCAATTTTTTTTTTTCTTTAAAATTTTACTTTATCATTTTTTTAATCAGTGTGAAGTGCGCTTAAACAACACTTCCACCTATTTGTACACCTACGTCCTAAATTGAGTTGAAATCACCTTCATTCGACTCGATCGAACTCGTTCAGTTACAGTTTAGTCGAAATCTTGCTATCTTTCACTTCAAATTCAAACTCGATCTCTCGATCCAGCATATACACATGGTTAGATATCCATTCCTCAAAGTATTCCAGTTTCCACATTCCAAAAAAATAATTTATTAACTTATTATTTAATGTATAGTTTTGTACTGAATTTAAAAACTATGATGAAGAAAACGTATGTTACTATTAAAAATAAAAAATTGAGTTCAAGAGCATTCTTTGCATTTAAATGATTTTTTCAATTTGTTACATTTTTTTCGCTTTTGTTACGTTTTTTAAAAAAATGTGTTACACTTTCGTGAAGCCCAGCGGCAACGCTGGTTCTGAAGGAGGCCTACAAAATTTACGTTTTTTGTACAGTTCGCAACAAAATTATTTTCGTACAGTTCAAAATGAAACTGTGATTGGAATTGTATGTAAGAATGTAACGCGTTTACACGTTGATTATGAATCTACGTGAAGACACGCTACAATGTGCTGTTTACACGTTGGTTATAAACTTACGTGTAGACACGCTACAATGTCCTGTAATTATGATTGAAGAAATATACAAAAAAAATCAGTAATGTAGCGTTTTGTGACACATTGAGTAGCATGAATCGAATAACATATTATACTTATCTACCGACTAAATTCACAACGAGCTCAATTTCTGAAAACTTCGTTCGCCTTGTTACACTTACTAGTTTTTCATTGAAAATTTTTGTATACATACATACATTGGTGTCTTGGGGTAAAGACTTGAAAAGAAAACCTTTTATCTTTTTTATCTCTAAAGTTTTAACTTTACAAAAAAAAAAAAAAATATGATAAAACGGAAGATAATAAAAAACCCCTAAACCGGTACTATCTACACCCACTTACTTAATCGTAAAATTCCCATTTTATAATTTCGGATTAAAAAAGATTAATTTTTAATCTGTCGGCTATTAGCTATTAAAAGAAAATGTGTAATAAAAAATCCAGACATTGTTGACACGTGAAAAAGCCAAACCGCATGTTGAGCTTAATTTCACCACACATATTGACATTATTCACATCAATCTATCCGCCATACACAATATTCTTTCCCATAACATATCAATGCACTTATATCCATTATCAATATCCTTACGCACACACAGGACGTAAGGATCCACACACTCGACAGAAAAAAAAAAACAAAAAAGCCATCTATCCCCACACTCAAAAGTAAGTGTGTGTAAATATAAGTTTAATTCTCAACCACAAAACATTAATTTATTTATTTCTCTTTTATCGTTTTTGTTTACCACCACTTGACACACACCGCGCTCTAACAACACAGTAGTATTATGTGTGTTTTGTATATATTTAAAACACACATCAACGCCATAAGTAATAAGTTAACGATCAGGAAATTTAACCACCTGGCCCAAACGAATAAATTAAATAAATATTTCACAATTCAATCAAAATGAATATAAATGGATACCAATTATAGTTGAACACACAACTCTCCATCTTTATCATCAACACAACATATCCTCCCCCCGCCGTCATACCGCACCACACCAAATAAACAAACTTTGCATTGAAGCGTATAAATACAAATACATAGGTACATACATATATATTATTGTACGTCTGAATGCCAATGTCGGAAAGGTTATTTGTTATGGGGTTGCGGGCAGTTTTTTGAGCTTGAGGGTGGGATTTGGTTTTTGAAAGGACGCCAGCCAGCATGTCGTTGTCATCATTATCCATGCCTTAGAGTGCCTAAAAACATATAACATAACATTTCACAGGCATTTATGGTAAATTGTGGGGAACAAAAAAATATTAGCTATATATGTATGTATATACAGTCAGTTCGCCCCCGCATACTGCGCCTCACCGCATCCAAAAACACGATATAACGACTAACCACCGGCACCGATATTTGTTAGCATAAGCTCTAATCAAGCAAAGGCGTGTATACCTACATACAAACATAATATATAGAATATTTGATATAGAGAAATATGGGTTCAGGACAAATGGGATATTTGAAAAATGATTACATGAATTATTATAGTCGAATATTGACAGGCTCTGTAATTATTTATACACTTTTTTTTATTGTTGTTGTTGATGTTGCGTATCTAAGTTATTACCGTTGAGCTAGAGCAAGGGTTACAGTAGGATTACAGGGTGTTATTGAAGTTTTAATTAAAATGCTATTAAAAACTTTTATACCTACCTATCAAGCAATTAAAATTGTCAGAGCTTAATAATATGTTGTTAATAATGAATTATTTAAGAGTTTGATTTCCAGCATTCATTGAGGTTTTTTATATTTTGAGGTACAAAAAAATAATATGTAATCAGCATTCATATAAAAAAAAGTTCAGACTTATAGAAATTATCTAAATTTTTGCAGGTTGGTATTTTATATGAGTTTTCAAAAATAGCTGGAATATCATTCACGAAGATTAGAAAAAGTAATGGTCCTAAATGGCTTCCTTGTAGAACAGCCATTGGGGCTAGATAAATATCAGCCGAATGCTGGTTTTTCGTTTTAACAATTTGCTCTCTTTCAGTCTAAAACTAATAAAATTGCTAAAAAAATATGTACCTGCAGATAAAATAAATTTTTAAACAACTAAACAATCAGAACTAAACAAATTTGCACACAACAAATTTGCTGTCAGTCGCTTATAGATTTGTTTTGGTTTTGTTTTGCTATTTCAATAAATAATAATATGTATTAAATAAATTTGCTAGTGTTTCCAACTCACAAAAATATGAAAAGAAGTAGAATAGCAAATTTTATGAGCAAAACCGACGGCAAAAAAATCGATTCTGGAATGAATGCAATCAGCTAAATAGATATTGGTCCTTTGAAGACTTTTTAAATCTACTAGACTAACGAAAAAATAAGTATGGTTAACCATCGAGATTTGAAGCAGATTAACCGCCATGTTATTCACTCGATTAATTCAGTTTAAAACTTAAATCCGGATGTAAATTTATATAAATTCAATCTAACTACATCCGAATTAAAGTTTTAAACTGGATTAATCGAGTGATTAAAAAGACTAAACAGTAGACAGTACTTACCTTTCAAAATAAAAATTGTGTTTCATTAGGTGTGTTCCTATATTTTGAAACTCTGTTCATTTCAGTAAATTTCTACACATTTTTTTTGGACACACTCAATGATTATTTCAAGGTAATATTCAGTTAAAGACACAAAAAACTTGTTCATTACACGTACCCACTTTAGGAAAGGTTCCGACGGATAATTTCAATGTCTAAATTAGACAAATCATTAAATATGTTTATAAATAAGGTTTTGGATATGAAAACTGTCTAAAGTTAAACATACATACTTAAGATTGCATTTATAAAGAAAAACTCAGTTTTTATCGAAAAGAAAATACAAAATAAAGGTTCCGACAACTTATTTCAATGTCTAAATTAGACAACCGATTAAATATGTTTTTAAATAAGGTTTTGGATATGGAAACTGTCTAAAGTTAAACATACCTACTTAAGATTACATTTATAAAAAGGATTGTCAGTTTTTATCGAAAACAAAAAACAATCATAAATTAGGAAAGGTTACGACAACTTTTTTAAATGTCTAAATTAGACAACCGATTAAATATGTTTATAAATAAGATTTTGGATATGGAAAGCTGACATACGTAAGACTGCATTTATAAAAAGGACTGTGAGTTTTTATAAAAAAAAAATTATAAATTATTATTCTTTACTTTAGAATCTATTTCCAAATTTTCCAAAGTCATGCAATTCCAAAACACCCTGTTTTGATAAAAGTTGTATACACAGGACATAGTCAAATTTGGTAACCTGTAACTAAGCGCTCGATATTTGTGTGGTTTCACCACAGGGAACACAGTCTCCTCCGTTGAATATACGAATAGCAATAAATATGGATATAGTTAGTGCGCTTAGACTTCCTCTATACCTTATATTATATGTTCTATAATACATTCATATATGCACATCAGGGGTTTAAAATGTTTGCACTGTGCATGGTGATGGAATCTGAATTAAAATGTAGGACTTAAATGACAAGGGATATATCCGAAGAGAGTCTATCTCTCTTTCTATATTCATATCCCTATATCCCGTTTCGGGTCGATTTTGGCTTGTCTCTACTCCAGGACAGAAAACATCACTAATGACAAATTATAAATAATTATAATGTGGTCGTTATGCTTGTGAATTAAGTTTCGTTCGGTGTTCCCTATACATTCATATATATACATAGATATATTTTGCCTCAATGTGTTCTAAAATAAATGGGAAATATTTGCCTAGACATGTTTATAAGTGTCAAATGTGTTTATGTGTGGGTTGCCTATAAGAGCCTAAGGGATAGTTTATTTTGAATTAAGGACGAACAGAGGAGAGATTAAATAGAGAAGAAAACTCGTATAGTTGCGGTTCAGGAGGTTAAGTATAAAATTAATCGGGGTTGAAATATTATACATTTGACCATTGACATTTTTTCAATTGCTGATGAAATATGCATTAGGAACCGAGAAATATTATATATATAGAGTTACGAATGAACAACATATGTGTTTTGTGTCCTTTTATGTTTGGTGGAGTAGGATTTAGCAAGAGGAGGAGTATGACCAGGACGAAAAGTGGGCAGTGTTCTCTTTAGGGAATGTCTGTGTTTATAATAGAAAATGGAATGAAATTGGCTTTTTGGATAAATTATATTATTTAGGTAGGTATTTTATGTACCTAACCTACACTCAAAACATATACCTTCGAATACATGTGGCTTCTGATTGTATTGATTAAGGGACTCTAATCGTGTAATGAATTGTTATTATTTTGTTTATTTTATGTGGTGTTCTTGGTTATAGGGGTTTGATTTCATTGAAATTTGAAAGTTGTTGTTAATAGAGATAAAATGGATTGGATACCTAACTAATGGGTTAAGTGGTTGTTATTTGCTACATTAAACATAATATAGAGGTATCCTTGTACCTATATACAGTCTGATATTTATTATTCAATCAATTATTTAAATTATTTTAAATGATATTTGTTTAACACGGTATCCATTTTAATAAAGATGTAAATATTAGGTGTTTATAAATATCTAATTAAGTTTTTAGTTCAAAATTAATGAATAACTACGTCCGCGTCCCAAGGTATAACGATGATGGTTTTTTTTGTATTAACTAGCCAAAAAAAGTCGAAGACGTTTTCCCGATTTTAATGAATTTAATTATACGGTTCTTGGTACTTATACCTGTACAAGTTACGAAAATTGATTTCTTCCAAATTAATTGAAGTTGTTGCACAAGAGTTTGCAACATGCACTGTTCATATTTTGAAGTAGTGAATTTATGTTCAAATTAACAATAAACGTCTGCTGCTAAAAGTAAAACAATTTTAAGTCGGTGTTAAGAAAATCTTTGTTTGAAAACATCAGCCCCGACTTCATAGAATTATGAGCTCAAAGTATCTTTTGACAGTTTATAGTAGCCCAAAAATAGTGAATACTTTTACTCCGTAAATAACTCCTTATACTCTTAAACCAGACGCTTTATTTGCTCAAAATATCTTTTGACAGATGATAGTAGCTCAAAAATAGTGAATACTTTTACTCCGTGAACAACTGCATACTCTTTCCCTAGGTGCTTCTTTTGCTCAATGTATCTTTTGACAGATGATAATAGCCCAAAAAAAAGGAATATTTTGTTCTCCATGGAAAACTTGCTCAATATATTTTTTGACAGATGACAGTAGCCCAAAAATAATGAATACTTTTACCCCGTGAAAAACTGCATACTCTTTCCCCAGGTGTTTTTTTTTTTTTTGCTCATCGTATCTTTAGACAGATAAAAATAGCCCAAAAATAGTGAATAGTCCGTGAACAACTGCTTACTCTTCCCCAGGTGCTTCTTTTGCTCAATGTATCTTTTGACAGATGATAATAGGCCAAAAATAGTGAATACTTTTTCTCCATAGAAAACTTGCTCAAAATATCTTTTGATAGTTGATAGTAGCCCAATAATAATGAATACTTTTACCCCGTGAACAACTGCATACTCTTTCCCTAGGTGTTTATTTTGCTCAATGTATCTTTTGACAGATGATAAGAGCCCAAAAATAGTTAATATTTTTTCTCCATGGACAACTTGCTCAATATATTTTTTGACAGATGATAGTAGCCCAAAAATAGTGAATACTTTTACCCCTTGAACAACTGCATACTCTTACACCAGACGCTTCTTTTGCTCAAAATATCTTTTGACAGATCATAGTAGCCCAAAAATTGTGAATAAGTTTACCCGTTGAAGAACTGCATACTCTTTTCCCGGGTAAGTAGTTCTTTTGCTCAAAGTATTTTTTGATAGAGAAAATAGCCAAAAAATAAACTTTTACCCCGTGATCAACTACATACTTTTTCACAGAAGTTTCTTTTGGTCAAATTATTTTTTCACAGATGATAATAAAATACAACCGTAAAAGGGGTGTCACATTTAAATTATTTCTCATAAATAAAATATTCCATTTTTAACTAATTATAACAGTGACTGACAATCCAAGAAAATATTTCAAATTTTTTGCAAAATCGCAACATGACCTCTCCCAATAATATACACCAATGCGCTTGTCAGAGTCCTATGAAAATTCCATCGAAATAACTTTCACAAATAATTTCACATCGATGAGTCCTTAATTGGTATACGGAAAGGTTGATATTAAAAAATAAAAAATAAACACGCAACACAAACTGCTGAAATGGAAATGAAAGGAAAAAAAATTCCTCGCATTGTATCTGGAAATTTTTCACATTGCAAACATCAATGTGTGCCTGGAATGCACGTATTTTTTTCCTGTGTTTTTTTTTTTTTTTTTTTTGTTCAGTTCACTTGAAATACCATATATATTTTCTACTGGTGCTGTTTTTCTTTTGGATTTATGTAGGTATACATGTAGGATACTGGTACCTGTAGGATAGAAAACAATCTTAACACTCTTGTTGGGGTTGTGCTTCTGGGGTAATAAAAGCTAACAGCATTGCAAACTAGGAGAAGGCAGGAGCAGCAGAGAAAAAATAATATTAAAAAAAAAACATTGAAAATTGCATTCCTTAACTAAAGGTAGGTGTACATTGTACAAGGATATGATAACCCACAGGACTATAGCAGCAGCAACAGCAGGTTGTCTGTTGATGGGTTTTTTTCTTTGTTTTGTACTCCTTATTTTCTGCCTGTATATACATTTCTGTTTGCTCCACACATTCGGAATGCGCACAATGCGCTGTGCTGTATGGGGAGACTGGGTATACATATGAAACGATGCTATGAATTTGACTCGCAACCAAATATCCCGATAGCGAATGGTGCACATATCTACATTTGTACGTCGCGTCGTACAACAGCAACGAATAAGACTTTGAACTATTTTGTCCTGAATTTTAATTAATTTTTTTCTTTCTTTACATCCTCTCGTTGCTCTTTACTTATCTGAATCATCACCGTGCCTCTAAAGGTATGTGCTTGTGCGTAGCGTATACACAATACGATTCTTTTTGGTTCACTGGGTTGCAGTTAACCATTTCAAAATATAGACAAGGGGTACGTACTTATACGTGATAATCTTTTTGGTTTTTCGATTTTCCTAATTTTCTTATTTCTCGTTCTATCTTTTCTGTTCTCGTCGGTATGTCCCTTTCGCTTCCTTTTCTTCTTTCTCTTTCTCTTTTCTTCTCTCTCTTACTCTCTGTTTTTATTTCTTCTTGAAAACAATAGGCTTTGGAAATAACCACACCCTTTTATTGAGAAACTGTTTTCAAGCCATAATTTCCAAATTTACTTACGGGTATTTTTCATTCGAGTGCACCTACAGCCTTTGTAATTCCTGGATTTTAATTTAATAACAGGTATATCCACCACCAATACTTGAACATCAAACATCAATATTATGTATTTATATAAATGTGTGTGAGAATCCATCTGAGAAGTAGCAGGCTCCACCAAAAACCTGCACTCGAATTCTAGGTGCAACACTTTCCGGCTCGAAGGACCAAAATTCAAACA
This sequence comes from Epistrophe eligans, assembly GCA_951394125.1. Classification (NCBI taxonomy): domain Eukaryota; kingdom Metazoa; phylum Arthropoda; class Insecta; order Diptera; family Syrphidae; genus Epistrophe; species Epistrophe eligans. The sequence goes on along the minus strand of OX596031.1, from coordinate 29,942,527 downwards.
AACAAACAAACAAGAAGAAAAAAATGAATCTATATTTACCTCTTTGCTGATCTTTAGTGTATGCGTGTGCATCAGTGTGCATTGGCAAATGTAATAACGAGGTTCAAGTGGCAACCAACTACCATCACCATCGCTACCACCACCAACATAGTTGGGATGAAATCTGACATCCTTTGGCTTAGGGCTTCTGCTGCGAAATATTCCCTATATCCATACCGGAGAAAGAGGCCATAGAGCAATAGAGATGGATGGTTATTATATCATCTAGCATGCGTTTAACCCATATACATGGAACAAGGAACGCATCTATGCTTAGAACTCGAAAAACCAATATAACATACCCGCCCCAGCGTATCCTTTTTGAGGCGAAAAATAATCCAATAGTCAGTTCAGAGAGTGAGTATTGTATAATACTGCACCAAGCATGCTTGAGTGGGTACTCTAAAAATTGTTGTCCTTGTACACGCATCCTAACTATCTATACCCTACATAACTACCTTCGATGGTAATAATGGAACATATCGACCAAAAATCGAATGTGAACAGTGAACAAGACTAGATAGGTATGTATACCAATCACCAGCCAGCATATCTACATATACATACTTCTACATCATTCATTGGATCCTGGATCATCACAAAAATCTTTCAACCGACTTTCTCTTCTTTAACAGTCCCTCTCCGCCTTGGTCACTGTAAAATTAAAAACCCAACTTCCCTCCATCTTCTGTGATACTGCATACGGCTGCCCCAATTCAGATTGAGCCAGGAGTGCACTCACACATCCATCGAGTATCCATCATATACAAGAAGAACAAGAAACAGAATTAAAAAAGAAAAAATACAAAAAACAAAAAACAAAAATCCTTCGGTACATTTATCGATGATGATGATGATGACTATGATGGTGGACTACCTACAGTTATTTCTGTAAACGTATAGCAAGCGCCCCCCTATACCTATACTGCAAGTGTACACACAGAATTGTACAAAAACACAGTTGTATCCTTTTTCGTTCCCCTCTATAGATTCCACTCAAATATGCAAAGTTAAGGATAAAGGATAAGCCCTCGTACCTCCAACTATCTCTCTTCCTCCTACTCTCCGTTCTTCTCAACCCTATATGTAGAGACCATCATTGTATGTGGCGCCCTCTACTATAGTTATAGGTGCCCGACTGGGTTGTTTACTGAAAAACTTGCACTGACTATGAACGCTGGGTAGAGAGTTTTAGAAACTCGAATGCTTTCTACACTACTGCTACTGCTGCTGCTACTGCATCCATACTATTGCTGCTGCATAGCTGTTGTTCTAGTGTCCCGTTTTGCCAAAGTCTTTTGTGTTTACGCCACTTGTCTGTTTTTAAACTGTATATACATATCTACATTTTGTAACGCTATCTCACTTACACTTAAACCCTTACAATATATTTCTTTGTATAAAGGCAGATTTATACAGTTATAGAGTTGTAGTTCGACTAACACCGGTACTACAAGTGGTATTTTCAAATAAATGATATTTGCTGAGGAGGAATATATACCTACTCTCCAATTTAACACTGGGTTTGTTTTGTATACCTATAGACCTACCCAGTGGGTCAGAAAATTTGGTTGATGGCCGGGTGTTCGGATGGTGGAGAATGAGAACTACAAGTGATGCCCCTATATACATATATAAATATATATGTATGTTTGAATTTCTCTAGTTGTTTCTATTTCTATACTTCTGGGAATTTGCGCTATGTAATAGCAAATGCAGATTTTATTTACTCTTTCGAGAAGGATCGATAGAAACGAGGTTTTGCAATTTTTTTTTGTGTAGTTGTGATGAAAATGAAAAAAAAAAACTTAAATTTTTGTTGTGCTTCGTTTTGAAAAAAACATATAGTTAAAGCATTAATTTCGATTGAAACCCGTTAGCAGCAATTTGATTTTCAAATAGGTAGGTACATACATAAACACACTGACGCAAAATTTTAAACGATTTAGTACGATGTTAAAGCCATTTTATCATACTAAAATTACTTTAACACCGTACTAAATCGTTTAAAATTTTGCGCTACTGCTATCGTTTTTTTTTTTTTTAATTGGGGTTAAAATATTTTGTTTGAAATAAATTCTGCATAAAAATTATTTAACAATCATTCTAAGCGAAAACGAAAAAAAACAAAGCCCTTCAAACACGAGTAATGATGCCACCCTCTTACAATTCTTAATAAAATTACCTACACTAAATTGTGTTATTAGCTGAATTTCGCTAACAAGATAAGCTTCAAATCTTAATTACAGGAATATTCGAGCAATTTGTGGTAACACAAATCATTGGAATTTTCTTTTACTATAAATTGAAATGAATAAAACGTTTAAGTACAGCACAAGACTAAATCAACATTAAAAGTCTGATTTACTTCGTTGAAAAGAAAAAAAGTAAATAGAATCCTTCTGCACAACACGAAAACCTAAAAATAAAAACTCTAATAAGCACACAACGGATTCACTTTTCAAATAATAACCTCGAGTGAATATAATGTTTCAGCTATTCCAGTTCTATGTTTACATCCCAATTAATCGTTTATTAATTCACCACCCTTACAGATTCCATTGCACTAAACATTATAATCGACATTTTCCGCTAAATTTTTTCATGAGGTTTAATTCCTTAAATGGAATACGAGACGTCAACATTTTTAACAAAATGGTTTCTACAAGCATTTATCAGTTGACACTTCTTCAGGTTATCCGACGAAAAACACTTCATCTTGTTGGAGACAAGACAGCGAAAAGCTTGCTAAAATACAAAGGAAAACTATCCATGAGAGTTTTACCAATAACAAAAAAACAACAACAAAAGCAAAATCACCGAAAGTCATGCTGTAATAGCAATAAAATAAACAATGTAAAAGCAAAGAAATATCATTTTTACACACATAGAATAGTCTGCTATAATTTATCTGTTGACTCGATTTCAGAAAATGGTGAATTCTCCAGTAAACCTGGAATTACAACATTAATATCTTTTTGTTTTGTTCATTTGCTTAAAATTAGTTGTTTTTAAATTGACAACACTATTTTTATTCTAGTGACAGTAAATTTGACAACGATGACAGATGATTTTGGCTTAGTATAGATTCGTTCGCGTACTACCCAAAACTACAATTTTCTATCAGATTTAGTCCAAACGTGTTCGATTACGCACATTTCGTGTAATTTCTGGCATGAGAGAGCGCTCATGAGAGAGAAAATTCTTGCCAGTTTTTTACCCGAGAAATTTCTTCGGACACAAATTGGTAAATTCTAGGTTTTTTTATGAAAAAAAATTATGTCATGTTTTTGTTAAGTTAATTCCCATTAGTAAATAAATATAACTATAGCAAATTTTAATTTATTTATTATCAAATTTAATAACGAATATGAAGTTATGGAAATTTGAATATTGTCGCTTTGTTTACTTTTTTGCTTTTGTTTACTTTTTGTTGACGTTTAAAAATATTTTGGTTTAAGGCGTTCGTGTGTTTTCGGACAGTGTCACTTCTCGTTGAAACTCAAAATTTGACAGATTTCCATTTTTAGTCCGGACCCGAAAAAACTTATACCTCTGTTTGTTTACTTTTCAAAATTGCCAATTTCTACCAATTTTAGTTCAAAGTTCTGTCAAAGTTCATATTAAAAAAAAAATAAATCTGTAAAAAATTAACAGTTTTTAAAAGTAAACGAACTGACCTTATATTTTACCATTTTACGAATTATGATGAAAATCTAACTCCATTTAAAAATTGTAAAATAAAAAACTATTTCGGATAAATATTAAAACAAATTTTAAATTAATCGCTTTTCACAATAAAATAGATTTTTCTTTGACAATTAAAAATAAATAAAATCTCATTTAAAAGCAACTCAATTTTTCTGTCTATTGATGATGTTTCAAAGTTTAATTATTTTTAGAAGAACTTAAATATTTCATAGATTTGTGATGTACCTATGTTTATTTTACGCTCTTCTGATCACAAAGAAACTTTGATTGAAATTCAAATTTTATATGAAATACATGCTTCATTGTTCCTGCATTCACAATCACATCTGTAAAAATTTCCTTTATTGAAATCCTTTGCAGATATGTATACTAATGGAGATGGGAATATTGAATTTTCTGATAGCAGCAAGTCCCAACTCCCAAACGGTCTTGTTATGTGAAGTTTGAAATATCGTTGCATACAAATTTATTCAATGATGGTCAGTCAGCTAAATCCAAATCAACGATAGATATACCGACACATACTAGATAACTTGAGCTTGACACTTTCGAACCTCAATTCATTTATATATTGGCATCAGTTTGGTATAGATGTGGTGATGGTCACCTTTAGTAACCTTTGATCACTGCTGTGTCATGTGTCCACAGACACAAATTTGTTAGCAAAGCTATAAAGGATGTATTGAAATGAAATATGTACATAGGTACATATATGTCACTTTCAACCCCCTAAGTTTTCTTTTGTCGTCCTTATAGAACCAAAACAACAGAAAATGTAAATTTAAAAGGCAAAAGTTTCTGTCCAATACTTCCCTATTCTCTGCCCGTTATCTTCATCGGAACATTCCTTAACTCTAAATGTCCTCTGAACTTTAGATATTTATGTAGTTTTATTTGCTTTATCAATGCACCTACGTTTTTTGAGTATAATTTTTTACTTTTATATAAAAAATGCTAATTTTGAACTTATTTTTGTTTACTTACAGTACCACCAAAAGCCGGTCAGAAGCGTCCTGCAACCAGTCCAGCTCCGCTTATACCATCGCCGCATCATTTGCAGTCACCTTCGGGAGCACCACCCCAAGTGCAACAGAATTCCGCCCATGGTCTCAGTAATCATGGAGCAAGTAATCACATTGGAGCGCAGTCACCTTCAATGCAAGGCCAACAACAGCAACAGTCACAACAAGTGTGTGGAGTTCCGGGAGGTCTTAATCAGCCTTTTGCTTCGGCTCTTCGAAATCTAGCCAAGCAAGCTGACATAAAGGAAGAAGAAGATGTTGTTGTACGGGATCGTGGCGGCACACAAGGCGGTGGGGGTGGCGGTGGTGGTGGTGGTCAACGTGATGGGACGTCATCATCTTCCGCCGTTCAGAACTCATCCACATCGCGTGTGCCTTCAACAAATGATTCCAGACTTGTGGTGGACAGTCGTCTGGGAAGCAATCAGGATGAAAGATCCGTGGCGAAAAAACGATCAGCGCCATCGCCTCAACCAGCAGAAAAAATAGCTCGCCTGAATTCAGGTCAATCGGTTGGTCTTCAACCCGAATTATTGGCCCGTAGTGGCTTTCAACCATATCGATCGGATGAACGTCTCATGCATCCAGCTGGGCCGTTCCCCTTAGATGCATATTCTCCATTCGCAGGGCTACCCGGAATGCCACCGGGTGCCATCTTTAATCCGGCCAGTCTACAATACTCCGAGCAGTTCTTGTTGGAGCAACGTCATCAACTTCTGCGAAGCGGTGTATATTCTCATCCTCATCATTCATTGTACGCCCCATTGCCATCACCGTACTCGTCGCATCTGTATCCGTTCATCAGCGTTCCCGTCCTGCATGAGCGTATGAAAATGGAAGAGGAACATAGAGCCCGCATGGCCCGTGAAGAGGAACGTGAGCGTGAACTTCAAAGAGAAAAAGAACGTGAGCTCCGCGAACAGAGAGAACGGGAACAACGTGAGAAGGAACAGCGAGAACGTGAACAACGCGAAAAGGAACAGCGAGAACGTGAAAAGGAGCAAAAAGAGAAAGAGGCACGCGAACGTGAGATGCGTGAAAAGGAACGTGAAGCCAGAGAACGAGAGCGCTTAATATCTGCCTCGCATCACTACAACAATCCTCTATATTCCACTCTGAATAGAAATATTCTTGGCCCGATGTTGCCGCATATTGGCTTGAGTCTGCGTCCGCAACAGGGCGGCATGCATGGCCTGCCCTCTATGTCACCTTATCATTCCAGCAACCAACGTCAGAGTCCACATGCTGCAATGGGTCTGAATTTGGGTCTATCCTTGCCCGGTGTTCCAAATTTACCACATGGACCGAATATGCAACATCACTTGCAAAGTTCAGGCCTTGGACTAGGACATCCTGGTGCTGGACTTACTCATCCTAGTTTCTCCGCAGCAGCCTTGGGTCTGTCTCATCATGGGCTGAACTTGTCCCATCCCCATATGTCACCCCATCATCCACCGATCACAGCTGCTCATCAGCTACCACCGCATTCGACACCACACTCGCACGTGTCTACCAACAGTTCACCACACGGCAGCCTGAATCTGACTCAGAGCTCCGCTGGAAAGCACTCCGAAGCCACAATTATCACATCCTCGGCGTCTGCAATGCAGTCTCACTCTTCGCACAGCATAAATGCCCAGCCGCCAACAAGCATTCCGAACAGTATGTACTATGCCCATCATCCAGGACATCATGCCGCTATGCATTCGGTCAACTCACTAGCGCCATCTGCTGCCCATCAGCAGTCATCATCAATTTCGATGTCCATGGCCGCAATGAATCACCACACTTCCTCACCGGGTGGCATGAAAATTCCCACACCAACTTCATCTGCTGGCCAGCAACAGTCCATGCCACCGAGTATGCACAATCAAAATGGCGGGCGAGCATCAAACAGTCCCCGACATCCGCTAGAGAAGCCACAGTCTGGACTTGGTCCCTTATCGGCAGCAGTGTCGGCCAATGAGCCAACTACGCTAGATCTCACTGGTTCAAATTCCAACCATGCCTCCAGCATCGGAGGCGGCAGCAGTGTTGGAACTCCCGCGAACAACCGCACTCCACCTTCACATGAACTGAACGGAAACGCCACAACCACAACCGCTACAATGGTCAGCGATGCATCGGAGTCTAGTAAGGAAGCAACTGCTGTAAATGTGGCTCCAACTAGTGGCAGAGGAGGAACACCCAATAAAGATAATGAAAACATGAAGAGCTCGCCAATAGATGACGCCATAAAGCAAAAACCACCAACACCAGTTTCAGCCACTCCTACCACAACCACCATTGTGAATTCCTCACCGGAAGACGCTCGACGCAGTCCCGATGATCAAGCATCGACTGGCGTTAATCCCTCTTCAGGTAATACTAACAAGCCATCTCCAAACAGTACTGTTTTGGAGGGCATCACGCAATTGTCACCTCCATCTGCCAGCAATGAGCAAACTTCTCCCAAGCCTTCCGATGTGACGGCCACATCAAAGATCTCCCCTTCAGGTGATGCTACCGGGGTTACTTCGACCACCGGAGGCTCTATAAGCCCCCCGGCGGTGGTAAGTAGCAGCACAAATATTTCGGTTGCTCCCTCCTCAGAGGAGGTTGTGTCCAGCGCAAGCGCAAACGAAGCTTCCCGGTGAGAAAGAGCAAAATCGTAAAATCATTAAAATTTTGTTGTAAATATTCGGAAGATTAACCCAGATTAGGACATGACGCCCTTTCTTTATTTTAAATACATTATTTTTACTGTAAAATTCATTTAATATTTTATTTAAAAGAAATAATGAAATATTTTCAATTTAGATTAAACACAAAAAATAAAGAAGTTAGTAACCACTTAGAAAAATGTGATGTTTAAGGAAGAAATATAATTATTTTTTTGTTGTTTGTTTTAATATTTCCTTCAAACTAAAGAATGGAAATAAATTCTTACCATCAATTTATGTATTTAATTTGTTTAAACAAAAAATAAAAAAAAAACGATTTATTTATATAAATTTTGCATTAACAATTAGCTCACATTTTATTCAAACACCGCATGCGCGCCTTATAATTTAGATTTTGTTTTTATTTCATTTAAATCAAAATAATTTTTAATAATATAAAAATAGAATATATTATATAACGTAGAATAATATTTTTTTTAATTCTAAATTCTTACTTGTATATATAAAAACAAATATTTGAAATATATATATACAAAAAAAAAGAAAAAAACTAACTTTATTTAAGAATTAACTAAAGAAAAAAAAAAAACAAAAGAATCCATAAAATGATTGTTAGTGTAACACACTATATTAAATAGAAAATATATAACAAAATAATAATAAAAAAAATAAATAAAACTTAAAACTTTTTTGTTTTAATACTCCGTTTTAGTTTAAATATTGTTTCTTTTTTATTTTATCTTGAGTTATGTATAACCGTTAAGTTGTTTCATTCTTAATTTTTATTTTTGAAAACACAATTATTTTATTTAAGAATTATTGTTTTAATTTGTATGTTTTTTTTTTTTTGAAAAATTATAATGGAAGAGAATACAAAAATAAAATACATACATACATAACTAAAATTTTGACCTCGTACACCTTATATAAATGTAGATTCATGCTGTAAGAAAAAACCAATATACAAATTAACGATTTATAAACATAATTATTTCTTTAGTTCAATTAAAGGCATAAATAAAAGTTATTTGATTATTTTTAAAGACAAATCTGTATTTTTATTTTGCATTTTGTGTTTGGTTTTATTTCTATGGTTTCTTTGACTTATTTTTTCCAGATTTTCTTTTATTTTTATTTCTGTTAAGATGAAACGTTTTGAAACGGTTTGAGTATTCCTGACTGTTTACATCTATTAGACGAAGTTAAATAGAATATTCACAGTTTATACATATGTAATGTATGTATGTTCCTAACGTTTATACATTTAATCTGAACAGAATTAAATTAGCTTAACCCTTGTATTACATACAGTACCACATATGGAACAACGAATATTATCAGGAAACCTGAGGGAAATTTCGTTCTCCTGGGAATATTTAATTCCCCCAAAAATTGTTGCGACTATCATGAGTCTCTCTCGGAATAAATTTCACTTGAACAAAAAATCCAATAAGTAAAATTTGTTGTGTAACGGTAAATGGTTAACATAAATACATTTATAGCAGAAGATACTTATAGCTTTTTCGATTTTGACGTTTAACAAATACATACATAGATATAACGATACCAAAACTTCAGAGTCGAATAGGATTTGTTAGTGTTTTTTATTAGCATTCCTGATTTGCATCTTAAAATATTTTTTTTTTTGTATTTAACTTTTAAAAGTTAAAATTTTGGTCATTTGCTACATGCTTCTTATTTTCACAAATTTCAAAGTTTATAAATATACAAGTTTATTAATTTGAAGATAAAATAAATTTCCTTTTCAAGATTTGTTTTGTATCCGTTGGCTCGACCTTTGCCTTCCTTAATAGCCAGTGGCGTATGTTTAATAGTTAGTTCGTTGGACTACCACGTCTGAGGTTTTGCGATCACAGCCTCTTCCACCTAAAAATCCAAAACTTTTTTCACGACTACTGTGTCGTGCGAGGAAGTGACAAATCCTTCAAGAGTTTCCAAGTAACGTCTCATCTAATCCATTTAGATTAGGCAGAAAATTGTGTGTCCTCTCCAACACGCACACAGGACTGGTGGAGAGTTGTCACGAGCCCTGCCCTGGTTCTTCACAAACTTTTTTCGATTATATCGATTATTTTAAATTTAAATTTTTACAAATCATGCCGAAGGTTTACAAGAAATAATAAGAGTTCATTAAAGAAGCTATCTTTCTTCAGAACTTCGTAGAGATATAAATTACTTATATGAAAAAAAAGTTCTCTGAAATCTTAGAATTGCTCCAAAATTTAAAAACTTTAATTTGCTAATAAATTTTTTAAAAAATGTGTTTTTGCTTGACAAGTATTGGGCGCCATTATTCATAAACCAAACATTCGATACATATAAATGCCCAAGCAAAAATTTGAAAACGCCACAGATTTCAGTGAGTTTCGGAGTCTAATGTTAGATTACTTCTGAAACAAGTTTTTTAGTTAATTTAAATCTGTAGATAAGTACAGACTTGTTATAATTTTAAATAAAACGCATCCACAAAGAAATAATTTGCATAGATGCAGTCTTGCTACATGGACGTATTCTCCAACGAGGCAGGTATTTCAGTGGATAGAAAAGAGAAGGGTAAATTTCACAAACAAAAATAAATAAAACAAATCTCCGCATGAGCATTGTGAGAAACTGTAAAATATTTAAATTTAAATATAAAAAAAATCGCTTTATAATAAATTTTTTTAAATTTATTTTTAGATGAAAAGCATGTGAGACGCAACAGCGGCGAAGAATCAGCCTTATGACATCATCTATTCAACAATAACAACAATTAACTAATGCAACAGTATATAAGTAATTTTAGCAGACATTTCCTATCGGAAAAACTATATGGATAAAATCATTTCTCCGATTTAATCCTGAGATCAAAGATACAACAATAAAATAAATCCACATACATTTATTTCTTTAAATACATATACTTAAAAATAAAACGAACAAATATTAAAATTTAAAAAAATATATATATAATTACAAAAAATCTGTGTTCTGTAAATGTTAATTATTATTAAATATAAAATTCATTGGAAATAACATATTTTAAAATAAATTTAACTAAATAAATGTATTTAATTGAAATAAAACCAAAATAACAGCTAACAACTTTGTATTATAAAAAAAAAATAAAAAAGAAACCCACACACATACAAAATTAAAACAATTAATTCGTATATTTGCAAAGCGAATTTTCATGAAAAGACTTTTTAAAAATTAAATGTTTATATATTTTAAAATTAAAATTAAAATAAACTAAAGCTTAAACTAAAATAATTTATTTTTTCAACACAATATAGGAAGAAATAACTAAAAAGAAAAATTTTAAAAAATAAATAAAATAAGCGAAGGAAAAGAAATTTAAATGGACTTTAAAAAAATGTGATTTGGATATATAGTATGAAGAGAATTATGAAACGGGATATTAGGCGACAGAAATTCAAATGACTAAATAAATTAAATGTTTATCTATCTAATAATATACAATTCACTTAATATACAAAATTAATATAGAAACAAAGTAATGTTTATGTATTGTATTTAAAAAAAATGAAATATTTCATGTTCACAACATCCCCAATGAAAAAAAAAAAAAACATTGAATGTATTATAAAATAGTAAAAAGCATGTTTGTATAGTAAAAAGTACACACGCATACACACTTTCAACTGTCTTCAAATGTAAATGTTAATTAAGAAAATTAATTTTGAAAACCATTATTTTAAGTTATTTAGTTTTTTATTTATTTATGTAAAAGTTAAAAAAAATGTCATGAATGAAATTTTTTTCGAAAAATCTGTGATATGATATAAATATTTAAATTTAAACAGAAAAAAAAACATAACAACAAATGTATAAGCTATAATATTAAAAAAAAATAATAAAATAACAAGTTCACTAAAACGTTTCATTTTGCGGAATTATCTTTAATTTTATCGACAAAAGAATATTTATAGAAGTATCTACATATATTGAGTAATTATGTTTAATTTTAATGATTAAAATAGTCTTATAATTTTGTATGAGTTCCAAATGATAAATATAAGATATAAACATAAATAAACAAATATTGTCTTTTTTGAATTTTAAATATGCAAACGTAATTTGCTGTACATGATATAAAATATAAATTAGAATTTAAGCAACCCGAACAACATGAATAAGAAAATTAATTCAAAAGTGATGTGGAGAATAAATTAATTTTAAAAATATATATTTTCGGATTTTTATTTAATCTCTTTAAAGCGAAGTTAAATGCGTTATGAAAAGTCCAGCTTTGTTTATTCAATCACAAAAAGGGGACCAAATAATTTAATATCAGTGTTTTTCATCGTGTTTTTTTTTTTGCTTACACGTCTTTGAGATTGCAGTTCGAATTTGCTTTTTGATAAGTTTTTGTTGGTTATGAGTTATGACTTATGATAATCAATATTTTATCAGAAAGATCGAATTTTTCGATTCACGTGAATTGTTTACTTAATTTATCACAAATTATTCTTTAAACTCTTCAATTTTCGATTTCAAAGCTCTATCAATAATTATTTTTGAAGTTCTTGAGAGAACGCGATATTTATAAGCTTTTTGGAACATTCGTTTTCCTCCGACGGATAGCAGAATACGGAAATTCAAGTGAACGTTTAGCAGAATATGACTGATAATAATAGACTTTTTTTTCTTCTCCAAATTGTCAGTACCTAAATGTTATGTTCATTTTAAGGTCGAAAAAAAGTGGTTTCGATATAATGAATTAGCTTAACATTATCAGTCGTATTTATTAGATTTTTGTCTACCTAGACACTGTCTATTTTCGAATTGGTAGAAATGTGCTTTATTTTATAAAAATAAATATATCACATTATTCACAGTTAAAACTCTTGTGTCTAAGTTAGGAGGCTACAAGACAACAATAAACAAAGTTGGACAGGTGTCAAAAGTTAAACTTAAAAATTACGTTAAAGATAAATACTGTGTTAAACCTCTCACGTATAGGTGCAAACCTTGAGAAATATTTTTGCTTTCAGTTTTCAAACCACTAAAGTGGCTACATACTTAAAAAATAAAATTCTTCTTTTGCGTAGTTATGAATTATGTTTCATGGTCTTGCATCTACTACCTCTGGATTTATAATAAATAGTAAGTAGGGAAATTCTGTTCACAGATTGTGCATAATACGTTATTATAAAAATACATCGTTGTTGGTACTGCAAAAGACGGGATAATTTTTCTGAGAATTTTCAGAAAAAAAAATTCGTTTCACTATCTCTTTCCATGGCAAAGATATACAAAATGGCTTTGACGTACATACATATACGTATGCATCAAATTCATCAAGTTCACGTATTGTTTGAAACCTGAACAAGATTTCTCCGATAGAAGTCAAAAGCACTCTTCAATTTTTTATTTATAAATTTATCAACTGCGACAAAAAATTATTTAGCAAGCGAATCCAAAAATTTCAGCCTCAGCTTTTTGACAGCGGAATCTCTGAGGAATAACATTCAGATTTCTGAGATTGCTAATATCTCTGAAACCTCAGAGATCCTGAGAAACTTGAACTTGCAAAATTAATGAAAAATTGTACATAAAAATTGTTTTGTCGTACTTCCTATATTGACGCACAAAAACGCCAAAGGACTTTAAAGGCCAGTTTGTTCACACAAGGATTACTGTAACTGGTAATTCCTAGAATGTGCATGTTTGCCAAATTTTTTACTAAGGAATCTTAAATTGGAGTTTATAATCATGGAAATCGCTAATCAGCCAATTTTTATTGATTAGCGCCATTTAATTAGAGCCCGTTAAAAAGCTGATGCAGATTTAACATTTAACCCACTGTGAACAAACTGGCCGTAAATGCATGTTCAGAGTTATTGTTTTGCCTTAATGTACTCACAAATACTTGAAAATCGTATACACGTACGCCGTAGGCACGACAAATATTTGTTCTTCATTATTGCCGTATGTGCAAACAAGTATTTGTTTTTTTTTTTTCTACATACGTTTATGACTAAGAACATCTTCTGATTTTTATGAACTCTCATTTTTTTATGTAATTAAAAGAGGATCCCGAAATAAGTATTATATTAAAAATAAACAAAATGCCAGCGGTTATTTTTTACGCAATGAATTTCCGTGATTTTCCAAACAAAACATAAAAATGGGGTTTAAGGCAACACTGATACTAGGGTTACGAAATGTACGTAGGATTGGAAAACACAAACTAGTTGCATTTTTTAAAATTGTTGTTTACAGTTCCCAAATATTAAAATGGTGTGTAAAAAATTCTTTAATTCACCGAATTGTGCTTGCACAAAGCATCAATATTTACTGAAATTATAGGGGTGTGTTTTTCTTACTCCGAAGGAAATAGACAAAAAACGAAGTCGGTGCTTAACAACTTTTATATTAAATGCAGCAACAACTAATCGGCTACGGACTTAACCCAAAGAATTTTGACGCTAATAGCTTTTATCTAGGAGAAAATTGTAAAGTCAGTGCAAATTACCCATTTGTTATCGATAGTTTGTATGAAAACGTCAATTTTTTCCTGTGATGACAGAAAATTATAGATAAACTAGAAACTGAGAATATTTTAAGAAAATCGTGTGAACGTGGTATTAGAAATGAAAAATCGAACCTGGCAGTGCCACTAATTAAATGCATATACATATCTTTTTTCTTTTGACATTTCTCCGACAGTTCTTTCCTATTTCTATTTCGTTTTTATTTTTCATTCTAAGCAAGAAGCAACATTCGTTTCACGTGTTCGTATCGTATATTTAAGGGTTCCTCCGGGTCTGTAACATTTAAAAATTTTGATCCATTTTTGAAGGTTCAATAAATAAAATTCTTCAACTTGAAGAAAGATAAAAATCCAAATATGGTCACAACTAATCTAGACCTAATTGCAACAATTGAAGATGACGCTGAAGTAGAAAATCTTTCCGAAGATTCTGATGCTGAAGTCGAGGTAAGTTAACAAAATAAAAATAAAAAACATAACCTGAAAACATGTTTGAATAAAAAAAAAAAATTTGCATCTCATTCTCAAAGTATCAACCAACCAAACTGCGCCACAAAAAAGTGACTGAGTTCGAAAAAGGCTTCGAATTTGTGTCGTCAGTCAAAGAATACAACCAAGACACATGGGACGATCTAATGAAGTATGTCAAGCGTAAGGCGCGCACAAAGACCGACGATAAAATTGCTGCAAGGCTACAAAATCGTGAACCTGGCACAATAAAAAGCGACGATGATGATGACGAGGTAGGAATACACTTAGCCTGTCCTGAAAACAAAAAGTACATTTTGATAATCTTAACTTTCAGATTGATCTATCAGATGATGAACTTCAACACGACGGTCTTCGGCAGCGAGAAAAAAAAATAAAAAAGAAAAAGAAGAAATCCGAAGAGGAAGAGGAAAACGAAGACGAGAAAATGAACTTTGAAGAAATCGAAGCTCAGGGAGAAATATCCTCTTTCTACCAAATGAATCTTTCACGTCCTTTGATGAGAGCAATCGGAGTCCTGGGCTACATATACCCGACTCCAATTCAAGGCGCAACAATTCCTATTGCCTTGCTAGGTCGAGACATTTGTGGTTGTGCTGCTACCGGTACGGGTAAGACAGCTGCTTACATGCTGCCTACTCTGGAACGTCTGTTGTATCGTCCTATGAACAACAAAACAATCACAAGGGTGCTGGTTCTCGTACCAACTCGTGAATTGGGTGCCCAAGTCTATCAAGTGACCAAACAGCTGAGTCAGTTTACCAGCGTCGATGTAGGTCTTGCTATCGGTGGTTTGGACGTGAAAGCTCAGGAACTTGTACTCAGGCAGAATCCCGATATCGTTATTGCCACTCCGGGTCGTTTGATTGATCACATCAAGAATTGTCCCAGTTTCAGTTTGGATTCTATTGAGGTGAGTTAGTTTTCATAGTACTCAGTGGTTAAGAACATCATGATGATTCAATCCTTGCGCTCTGAGGCCTCCCAGCCAGAAGAGGACAACAAATCGCTGACGTTTTACTGTTTAGAAAAGCGTTCTGACCCAATATAATCATTTATAATTTCCCTCTGTTCAGGGCTGCCTTTCAAAAGTCATTTTATTTTATATTAGGTCCTGATTCTTGATGAAGCCGATCGTATGTTGGACGAATACTTCGCTGAACAGATGAAGGAGATCATCAGCTCTTGTTCGAAGACTCGTCAAACTATGCTCTTCTCAGCTACAATGAGTGAACAGGTCAAGGACCTGGCTGCAGTCTCTCTCGACAAACCAGTGAAGGT
The DNA here is from genome assembly GCA_951394125.1 of Epistrophe eligans. Classification (NCBI taxonomy): domain Eukaryota; kingdom Metazoa; phylum Arthropoda; class Insecta; order Diptera; family Syrphidae; genus Epistrophe; species Epistrophe eligans. The sequence goes on along the minus strand of OX596031.1, from coordinate 29,926,802 downwards.
CTTTGTGAACACCAATCAAACTGTGGCCTTCAATCTTCGTCAAGAATTCATTCGAATCCGTGAGGATAAGGAAGCCGATCGGGAGCCAATTCTGGCCAGTTTGATTTGTCGTACATTCCATGACCACTGCATGGTTTTCGTGCAAACCAAGAAGCAAGCCCACCGTTTGCACATACTTCTGGGTCTTCTGGGTGTTCGGGCGGGTGAACTTCATGGTAATCTTACGCAACAGCAGCGTTTGGAGTCTCTTAAGAAGTTCAAAGAGGAGCAAATCGATGTCCTGATAGCCACTGATGTGGCTGCTCGTGGTTTAGATATTGTCGGTGTAAAAACGGTCATTAACTTTGTCATGCCCATCACAACTGAGCATTATATCCATCGTGTTGGACGTACTGCTCGTGCAGGACGAGCTGGTATATCAGTATCTCTGGCTGGTGAGAAGGAACGTAAAATTGTGAAGGATATCATTAAAAATGCCGAAAATTCCGTCAAGAATCGCATAATTCCTCCAGAAATCATCGAGAAGTATCGAAGGAAACTGATTGCACTTGAACCAGAAATTCGTAAGTCTGCTACGAGAAAATATTGGTCCAATTTCAAATGTTCTATCTTAATTTTACAGAGAACATTCTTGATGAGGAGCAAGCTGAACGTCAGCTAGCAAAGGCTGAGCAGTCGTTATCTAAAGTAGAGCGCAAGTTAGCTGGTACACCGGCTGACAATCGTTCCTGGTTCCAGACCAAGAAGCAACGAGAAGAAGAGAAGGCTCGACTTTCACTTACAGATGAAGCCGATGCTAAGAAGGGTAAGCCCGGCAAACCTGGTGGTCCACCTGGTAAAGGGGGAAACAAGAGAAAACGTCCTGAATATGGTGGAGATGGAGAAGATGGCCCTCCTGTGAAAGAAGTTAAGAAGAAGAAAAAAGAAGAAAAAAGGAAAACACCCGAACAGTTGGCAAAGGAGCGATCAATGAGAGAAGTTCAAAAGGTTTCTCTTGTGAGAGCTAAATTGGCTAAAATCAAGAAGAAACCAGGTAAACTTAATGCGATAAATGATAGTGTCCAAAAGGGTGGTGATGGACCGAGAAGACCCAAGAAAAAGTCACATTCGGCATTTACAAACGATTTGACTGATGTGAGCAGAAGCGGAGCGTTGAGATTAAGGTAAGAATTCAAAATTTGAAATACGACATAAATTATGTATTACAAATTTAAATATAAATTTTTCTTCATCAGATCCGAGGCGAATCGGCATAAGAAAATGTCGAAGATCAATGCAAAGAAGAAGACAAGCACGGTGAAGATTGCCAACAAATCGGGAAAGAATAAATTTAACAAGGGCAAGAGCTTTGGAGGTCCTCGGTTTTCAAAGAAAAAATAAAAAAAAATATATAAATGTTAAAATTGATGGCTAGAAAAGATTTATTGGTTTGTTATTGCAGGCTGTACTGCGTGGTAAACCCAAAACCCCTTTTAATTTGTATTTAATTTTTGATCGTCGTTAAATCTTTCGATTAACTTCCCGCCTTTTGTGTGCAACAAATTGTAAAAATGCCCACCGCATCGGTTCAATGCCATTGATTAACAACATGAACTATATTGATATATATAACGGATCGCGTGAAATCATCGGCTTCTCCATCCAGTCACATCACACATGTTCTTTTTCGTACAAGGTCGAAAGGTCGACCGATTTTAATCATTTGTGGTTTTTATTTTCCTTGTTCTCGACAGAAGGTACATTTTTAACACTTAGATGCAACGTACATATGCTTTAAAGCAGTTATATAATAAACGTTGTACAAATATTTTGTGCGTGGCATGTGTAACAATATTTCAATTATAAACTCGAACTTTTAGAAAAGAATTATATTCAGGAAACTATGCAATTCTATCAAATATAAAATAATACATTTAAAATTTTATACTCACGAAACTAAGTGAGAACTTTGGGTCCACAAAATATATTCAGACCTTGACGAATTCCATCCTAATCGGGAACTTGTTACGAATGACGAAAAAACTATCATCGTAGTGGAAAATCTCATACAAATTTGTCATTACGAACAAACCCGGTGATAGATAGTTTTTTCGGGATTAGGAAAAGCTTTGCGATTACGATGAAATTTATGGTAGGGGCGATTATTTGCCTAATTTAATTTTTGTCTACTTTCAGCATCGATGCTAAACACGTTCGTGTGGTACAGAACTAGGTAGGTATATGAGAATGCTCATTGCTATCAGTTTCGGTAACTAGCTTACCGTTGCCTTCATATTAAAAAAAAAAAACAAAGGTACCTACCATGTTTCGCACAAAACGTCACAGTGAACAATGTTACTTCTAAGGTAGTACCTAAGGAATTTTTTCGACCCCTTCGCAATCACATCTGACAACAGCGGAGAAATCAAGAATAAATCTTGCCAATCGCTGTTTGGCCGGACTAAGGCAATAGAACATCTCTGAATAAGATTTGTATCATCCCAGTCCTCTTCATTTCCCTGCAATGAACCATGCACATTACAGAAGGCGAATTAAGATGTATTAAGTGGCTTTGAGGGCACATTTGAGGCAGTTAGCTGAGGACCGGGCTACCTGTAGAAGCTTAAGCTGCTAGTTCGTGATTTTGTTTTTTCTTGAAGTACACAGATGTTGTCTTCTGTAAACGAATTATTAAGTACTATGTACTTAATATATACATACGCATACTGCGACCACTGAGCTCATTCGCCAACTCAAAATATCAACTTTTTTTTTCCAATGGAAAAAATTCCCTGGATTTTTTTCAAACGTGAAGATTTTTCACTTCTTTGGCGCTTCTGATTTATGCTTTCTTACCGTTTAATATACCTACATTAAAAAATAAAACTACATATGTTTCCGCCATCACCCAAAATACACGTGTTCAATCATTTCCGCTACAAAGAAAAACCCAAATTTCAAACTAAAAGTAAACCCTCTATCTAAAATTATAACACAACACTTAGAATTTTCTTTTTTACAAACGTATCTTTATTGGATAACTAATAATAGCTTGCACAAATAGATGAATTTTGAAGAATTGTCCTGCAGATCTCGGCTCCTCGTGGTTATTGGATTTTAGATAAACCACATTGAAGATGAATATCTCAGCTTACAACTTCAACTTTGTACGCCTCCAGTGACGCCTTTTAGCGTTGTAGCGGATTGTGTTTCCGGTACGTAGACGGACCCATTGGGGCACCGATCGGTTTTGCTTTAGCTTTTTAGCTAATTTTTGTTTAATACGAAACGATTTGTGGGCAGCCATTTCGTCCGCTCTTGGCAAAGATTGGAAAAGAAAGAAAATATTTCGCATTCAGCGCATGACATTCGAAGAAGCTACTAGAATGAGTGTATCTAATGAAAACTGCAAGAATCAATGAACGCATTCAATGTAATTCTGAATGTTTTTTTCTGTACAGTTGGAATTCAATGAGTGTGGAAATACGTTTCTACATAATATGTGGACGGGTTTAAAAAATTTGATTGCCTGTTTACACGGTCGTTTTTATAAAAGTGATTTGTGTAATGTAGATTTATGTACTGTGGTTATGAGGGTAAAAAGGAGAAGTGTAAATTCTAGCTAACATTCTCCCATGTGCCTGTTTGAAAAATACTAAAGGATTAGGCGTGTTCAGGAAAATGAGATCTCGGGGACCTTAGTTACATGAACAGTATTTCCATACAAAAATTTTAAGTTTTGCTGTCAAAACTCTGAGGAAAAAAAATCTTGGATTCGATTGCTCACTTTTTGAGTTGTGCAAACATTAGTGTGTAGCTTATAACTACATATATACGCATTCAATTTAAAAACCACCAGTTCTCAATGAATTGGACCTAGGTTCTAGGAGCAACTCAAATAATGACTGGCATGACATACAGTCGTATTTATTAGATTTTTGTCTACTTAGACACTTGTCTAACTATTTTCAAATTGGTGGAAATATGTTTTATTTAATAAAAATAAATATCACATTATTCACGGTTAAGACAATCTACTCTTGTGTCTAAGTAAGGTAGCTATAAGACAACAACAGACAAGGTTTTTGAACATATTTTAAAAAGTTGGACAGTTGTCTAAAGTTAGACAACGTTTATATTATTATTTATATTATTATTTTTATTTTACTGATCACCGTGCCTAAAGAATGAAGAAAAATCCCTTCAGTACAACCTACGCTTCCCTATCTCATGCCCTTTAAATTCGTTTATCTTTTAGTCACATAACGAAAAGTCATTCATGCTAACGCCAAGAACATAAAAACGGCCATGTAGCCACAGGCACAAAGAAATTTGCTTTGTATATGGAATTCAGTAAGTAGTTACTAAAATTCACTGAATGTTGTCATATAAAAGGTTCGAGTCTCGAAGATGTTTTTTTTTTTTATTTGTTCTGACATTTCATGTGAGACATGACAGTCGGATTTTTATTTTTATTTCCAATTCGAAACGAAAATTTTCGTGTAATGTGTTCGTGAGTTAAAGATAATTTCGCAGGCTCTTAATTTTGTCTTTGTATTCAAAAATTATGCACTTAAAAGTATTTTAAAACAAATTCTTAAATACACAAACAATTGGCATAGATACTTTAATTAAATTATCATTTATTATAAGTTGGAGGGTAGGTAATCAATGCGGATTTTTATAATAATTATGTAATAATTGGAAAAGAAATGTGTGAAATCATTTTGCTCTTTTATTTAATTTGTGGAATAAATTGAATCTTATGTTCTTAATTAGAATTCTTATTTAAATGGAAAGCAACAAAACAGAACCCATCATGGTTGACTGGGCTGTAAGGAAATCAGTCTTGATACCGAGCTACTCTAGATTTAGAGTCCTTAAAGCAACTTCTTGCGTTGTGTTCTTCTGATGTTTTGAAATTAATTTTATGATGTCACCCATTAAATCATCACGTTGATATTTTGTATTTATATTATTTCTCCTACAAATTTTATTTTTTTTTTATTTAGACCGCCACTTGTTATGGTGTTCTTCAAAATATTTTCTGCCAACAAAAATTGTGAAACGCCAAATAGACCGGTTACAATATAAATATGGTAACATGACAGTCAAGTGTAGACAGACCTGTCTCGATAAAAATCAACACTTTTGTAATTGAAGTTAAATTACTTGATTATTTAAAACTTATTCTTATCACAGATTATTCCAATAAAGAAGAATCAATCAAATCAATCCTTGCATCATCACTATTCGATTCTAACTACATGCAAATATTAGGAATTCGACTAAGTTCTTCTAATAACGTTCAGATCGTCAGTGAAGTCAAGCTATTGCATTAACTTTTGGAAAACGGTCCAATTATATAGCCCATGTATTTGTGGCTAGGACGTTTGTTTGCAGTTGGTGTCGGTCGTGAAAAGCTGGTCATTTCACGTTGCCAAAAAGTTTTCCTTCTGCTATTGGTGCCTGCAACGGCAACAGATACCATTAGATAGGTAATGGATTGTGAAACCATATGAATTCGTCCCTTTTTTATCGATTTCTTGGGTCTTTTAAAGCATAGATGTATTGTGTACCCACCCACAAGGCGTCGAAAATTAAATTTAAAAGTTCTACAAATATTTTTGTTTAACAAAAGAAAATATTCATTTATTTATTAATTTATTTTTAATTAAATAACTTTTTAACTGTTTTCATATTGCATTTTTTTTATTTATGCATTTGTTCACATTTATTATATTTAAATGCATTACTGTGTTAATTGATTTAAATAGTATGTTAATTGTCATATGTATGTAATTGTGTATGTATATTAAGTATATGTAATGTATGTAAGTAGAACATTTATTATCATTTAAATTTAAATATACCCTTTTCCATAATTAAAAATATCTGTGATATAAGGTTTATCTAAGGTTTTCTTATTCATATTACGGTCAATTTATTGACAAAGTTTTTGATTGTGTTCTAACTTATTTCTTCGCCAGCTTGAAAAAGAACTTCAATAAATTTAAACTTTTAAATTCAAAATTAAATTTTGAAAAAAAAAAAAATGTTAAGACCACAAAAATAGTTATGGTGCAATGTTCTAGGTTATGAACATTGGACTAAACAATTCTTTTGTTCGTAACAATTTTTTTCAAAAGGATTTTTTCGAAAGAAATCAATTAGTAGACATTTTAGAAAAACATGATAATTATATTGGGTTGTAACTCTGTGTGTAACTTTCTGAAACTCTCATCAAATAACCTTTTTAGTTCTTTTGATTTTTTTACACTTTCTCTATAACGATTTGTTATAACGTTACTGAACGGTTACTATAAATTTTCAATATATACAGCCATATTCTGCTAACGTTTCGCTTAAATTCTAGTAAATATTTTGCTATCCGTCGGAAGAAAATGTATGTTCCAAAAAAGCATATAAAAAAAATTTAACAAATAGATGCTCTCAAGAACTTTTAAAATAATTACTAATAAAGCTTTGAACTCGAAAGATTGAAAAGTTTAAAGAATAATTTGTGACATTAAGTGAACTATTGGCGTGAATCGAAAAATGCGATCGGATCGCATAGCAGAATAGGGCTGTTAGCCACATTATAGTTTCGAACCATAAAAGCAAGTTTGTGCGATCCAGACGTGCATATTTTCTAGGGTTTAATTGAAATCCAGCAATATTTGAATAGAAATATTTCGATAGCTGATGGAAAAGTCATAGCTTTAAATTCATAAAATTGTAATACAAATGAACTAAGAAAATTAAATAAAATGAATATCTATTCTAGAAATATTTCGAGAACTGGATCACTTAGAAGATTTTGGTTTTTAGTTTAAAAAAGCTTTTTATTAAATAAATTATTAACTTTTTGCCTTGTTTGGTCAAAATATTGACACCCAAAAAAAAAAAAGGTTGGATTGAAATTCAGAAGAAAATATAGAGAGAAATAGACCTAGCACAAGTTACATATGTATTAACAGACGCGAATAGAGTTTGAAAAGAAAGTTCTTTGATGTACATATGTACATGGCTTTTCATGTAAAAGATGCAGTAGTTATAATTCTTTCTAAAATGTGATTTTTTAAAAATAAATTTAATTCTTTTTCAACAACGCACTCTCCGTTTGCCACGTCCTGTTAGGTCACTCTCGTTTTGACCATTTCTTCCTTTACACCACACATTCTTTTTGGTCCCTCCCCATTTTGATCAAGTTTTCGCTTGATTTCTTTTGACCACCTCCCTTTTAGGTCACACCCATTTTTGGTCAAACCCTGTTTATGACACCTGGTTTTTGTCCATTAAAAATATTGAAAAAAAAATTATTTTGGCAAATTATTTTTGCAAATTATTTTTGCAAATCCAATAAAAGAAAAACACTAAAATATGTAATATTGAAATTGTTCTTGTTTATTTTTTAACTTTTAGTTAGTGTCATATATATTTTATTAATACACAATAATTATCTACTTTTAATAATTATAATTCGAATTTTATTTTCTAATCAATAAATGTTTAATTTACGATTTGTTTATAGTTATAAACTGTGTAACTTTATATTTTTTTAAATTTTTCTTTTTTTAATTTTAATAATTCTATCACATAATTGATCTCCAGCATATTCTGTGTTTTTTTTTTTGTCTGTGTAGAGTTGCACTATCTAACTTATTTGCGCTTTAATGATATTTTCTATAAAAAAAAAATAAATCATTTTCATGTTTGTATGTATAATTAATGAAAAACAAATTTCAAATAAAATAACTTTTTTATCCGAGTTATTTTCAAAATAACACCGGTAACATTTTAATTATTTCTTTTTTATTTAATATTATTTTAACAATTTCATTTTTTATTTAGTTTTATTTTTTTTTTCCAAAAATCTTTTTAAGAAGAAAATTTATTTAATTTTATTTTTTAAATTTCCTAGAGAAGTTTTAAAATTCAAATTTTATATAGAAAAATAACCAACACTTTTTTTCCTGAAAATAAACTTTATTTTGTTTTAAGTTAATTTTTAAATCTATTTTATTTTTTATTCTATGCAAATATTGCAAAATAATAACACTTTTGAGATGTTTTTGATTTCTATTGTTTAAAATAATTTGCACTGTTTTTTTTCTTTTTTTCTTTAAATTGTGTAATTTAAATATTAAATTGAGTGAAGTTTTTGTTTTGTTTTATTTTATAATATTTTTGAAAGAATATTTTATGACTCTTAGTGAGGTGATCTCAGAATTGCACACACTCTGAAGATAAATTGAACAGTTAAATTAGAGAGAGAGAGAGAGAGATCACTAATAAAATGAAACGATCAATTATTTCAAAATTTCGTCGGATCGAACGAAAATCGACACAAATCACTTCTTTAGGATTAAAAAAAAATTCTGTTTACCAATTTATGTAAATAATCAAAACGAGACAGAGATGTTAAATATAGAATTACAGCCTTGTTTTTCCAAGCGGATTTTCTTCGACAAAACAATTGGTAACGGTTGACTTCTGACAATTTTCTTCCGAACGCAACAATACAATATAGGTAGTAAAATAAATAAAATAAATGGGGTGGCGCAACAGCCTGTTTAGAGCCAGGGCCTTGTGACATACCAACTCCCAACCATTCCTGTTTGCGTGTTATTCGCAGGAATGTAGGGGACCTACAATTTTCTGCCGAATCGGACTACAGATACTCTTGGAAGATTGGCAATTCCTCGCAAGAGGCAGTACCCCGTGAAAATTTTTTTTATTTTTCGGTGGCATAGGCATAGGAATCGAAGCAAAGACCTTCGGCGTAACAGTCTACTACAATAAAGTATATAAACTAAAAATTAATTTTTTTTAAATAAAAAGAAAAGCGTTAGATTCTTGAGAATGATAACTGTATAATAAATTTTCTTCGATCGCTCGCTCCCAATTTCAACACTATCTTTACCTTCAGATTTATATTCATGAAATTCCAAAGTAGTCGCTGATTATTATTATTAATTACATTTTTCTAAACTTAGTTGTGAGTTATTTTTGCAAAAAGAAATTGAGTAAAAGGTCTCTTCTTTGCTCTGTTTCTTCCTTTCGGTTTGATCTTATGATATACATACACTATTTTTCCCTAATCGAGTGATCTTCGACGCTGCTTGGAATAGCCACCAACACGGGTATCGAGACGAGCTAATAGCGGCAATTCTCGCATTGAAACATTCACCGATGGAAGCGGTTCTAGGGCTTTCAATTTTTTAATGGCAGCGGAATGCTTTTGTGGAGTCACTGGAAGGCTGGATACTTCATCACTTAAAGTATCACTTACTGCAGTTGGACAGATTTTAATAAGAGGACCTTTTGCTTCAGCGCCCAGCACTGATTGAGGCCTTTGCTGAGGAAGAGTTCTTTCATTCAATTTAGTATTACTCATTGCAGCACATTCCTTCATCATCATCAAGTGGTCTAACTTGTCAACAGTTGCATTCAGTTCGTTCTCCCAGACATCTTGCTCTTGTTGGCCATCGCCTCCTTCGACTGGACGAACAGCTAAGGTTTTTACTTTCTTTCGCAGCTCTTCGACAAGGTCTTCGTCAATTTGTTGTTGTTCGTCTTCGTTGTCCGTCTCCATATCGGCACCGCCATCGCCGCCTCGTTCGCTTCTCATCGAGCTGCTAGTGGTAGCCAGAGACATCTCACTGCCCATCGATGGAAGATCACAGCGTTCTAATTCAAGATTGAAGTCAGGCAAGGATGCTAGTTCGGCACCAACACCGGGTTCTCTTGGCCCCGGTGGTGGGGTTGTCATGGCTACAAAATCACCACGTTGACGGTGGATTTCATCGCTTATGCGTTCGAGATTACGTAAAGCTGTTGAGTATGTTTGTTTTGCGTTTTGAACTTGTGCTTGGAGTTCTTGGATGCGATTTTTTTGGGTTTGCAATTGATCCTGGCAAATTTGCTTCTCTTCAAAGTAGGGACGTGATTTTGCTATGCTACGACGGAAACGTTCTTCTAATTGTTGAACCTAGTAGGAAAAGAATAGACAAACAATTAAATGAAATGTGAAAATGTGATAACTTACCTTCATTTCGGCGGCATTGAATAACCTTGCTTTCAATTGATGCTCTGCGTGACTTTCAGCCTTTTGTTTTTCCGCATCCATTACTTTTTGTGTAGCATGATTGAGCATTTCCTGCCACGCATTGTCGAATTGCCATTCATGTGAATTAGACATAAATCGTTGTTCGGCCAATGCAACTGTTTCCTTAGCTGCTGCATGAATTTCTATTAACAAATAAAAAAAAAAGAAGAAAAATACAATAAAATTACCTGATATAACAAAAAAAAAATAGTACTTAAGGTAAACATACCATTTGCCCTCTGAAACTTGACGGCCACTCTCTGACATTCGATTTGTGCTTCACGTGCTTTCTCCGTTGCTTCATGATATGGACGTGCTTTTTCAATACAATTGCCTAGTTTCTTCGAGGAAAGTTTTAATCGACGTGTGGATTCATTTAATAGGATGCGGAATGTTGAGTTTGCTTCCTAGAGAAATTAAAGTTCAAACAATTGTATAGCTTTTTCGGAAGTAAAATGTGTATTGAGTTAATGCATTTTTTTTTTTTTAATGTTTCAATCGAATTTATTGAAGCGTAAGGGTTTATATGATTTTATTATTTTTTTTTATAAAATATTGTTGATTTTAGTAATTTACCTCTAGTTCAATCTCTAGCTTGTTTATTTGATCTGTTGCAGTATTGAGATTCTCTAACTCGATCTGAAAGTAAACAAGAATTTAATTATTAAAAAGGTAAGGTGAAAATTAAAAGTATATATAAATTATAAAAGTAAAATAATTATAAATAATGCCACAGTTGTTCAAAGCCTACAAGAAGGAGAAACTCGAGAAAAATGTTGTCGATGTTGCGCCGCCACAATTTAGGAGGTTTGCATTTTGTGATCATAAAAAAAAAGAAACAAATTCTCCCCTTCATAGCCATTTACCGTTTCGTCATTATTCAAACAGATACCATCATAAGTTTCTTCTCTTAACAACCACACCAATGTAGACAGAAATTTTAAAATAATGGGTGTTATTATTTCTTGCACTTTCAGTTAAGTTATATTTTTAATTTCAATGCTCTTTCATGTTGTTTGTAATAAATTTATTCATGCAAATATTTCATTGGGTGATGTAAAACAACAAATTGATTGAATGCATCAATAAGTACATAGATACATGTGTACATAAATAAAAAAAGAAACATTGCAATTTAAATCAACAATTAAAAGGAGTGGCATTTAGTGTAAGTAAGTGAACCGAGTAAAATATTTAGCTCACATAAATTAAAAGTGAACATTTTGTAATGTGAGAGTTGTTTGAGGTTAATATAACGTAAATAATTAATTTGTCACTTATTCACTTTCCTGAATTACAAATTGATTAAACTTTGGTTTTATTACAGAGCTTGCCATTATTTTGTTGAGCTCACGTGTAGATCTATTGAAATGGATGACAATTTTTTCATTCCATTGGGAAAAAAACTTGATTTATTTTCTGATTTGAAATCAATTTAGCAGATACAAATTTTTTGGGCCTAACCAACATGACTTCCAGCTTACAGTTTGCATAATGGGCTTTTTGACTTGCCTAATTTATTGCAGTTGTGAAAATTGTGTTCAAAATATTTAGGAAATTATTGCTAAAGTTTCTTGAAAACTTAAAACAAAGGATGCTCATTCATTATTCGAAAGCCCTTCGATTTAGGTTTTTGATAGGCAATGGTTTCAAACAAACTGATTAAAATGATAATTTTTTTTTTTGCATTTCAAATAATTTCATTTTAATCAAATATTCTATTTACAGGATTGATAAAGCAAAAAAGTCAACAAAATGCCAAGGAGAAGACCAAATGTACCTGCTCCTGAGAAGAAAGTAGATTTAGCAAAGCTTCCTGTAAGAAAAAAATGAAAATTTCCTTGTAATCATAATCTACATACAAACGCAGTAGGTGATTTAACCAATATTATTATTATTTTTTTTTGTTTAAGGCCCGAGTAGACCGTGTTATCGTGACAGGTCTCTCAAGGACACACAATGATTATGTTATGAAAAGCGCTGAAGGCTTATTCAAAGTCACAAATTTTCAGGATGTCATGCTTGAGTGCATGAAGTAAGTGTTAACAACTATCAAGTGATTTATTTCACCATAACCAATATTTACATAATATAATTTAGCAAATTATTCTCTTCCATAGCGCCAATGCATATTTGCACGAATTGGGAATTTTCAAAGAAGTTGGTATAAAAATCGATGTAAGCCATGCTCCAGATGCCAGTCCAAATGGATATGAAGTGACATTTAAAGGCAAAGAATTATCTCGTTTAGTGGGATCAATTGGTACAGAAGTAGGTCAAAATGAAGGTTCTCTAAGAACGGAATTGACAATACCAAATATTTTCGGCAGAGGAGAAAGTTTAGCCTTGCAAGGTTCCTATAGTAGTACACGAGCAAATGATGTTACATTAAAATTTTGGAAATCATTCTTTCATACAAGGCTCTTTGAAAATAGACCTGAGTAAATTTAAAAAAAACAGACAAAACACAAACACCACTATTAATTAATTAATTTTTTTTTTAAGATTTTCATTATCAGTATTTCGACATATTGACCGAATGGATATTAGCTCATTTCAAAATTCCAACCTGGGGCTAATGGGTGACTTTTCAATAAGCACATTTTTCCCATTTCAGGTATGGTTTTATATTTTTAGAACGGATTTTCTTTAGCTCAGATTTTTTAAAGAAATTGTTTTAAAAACAGCTCCGTCACTCCTTCCAATATGAATCCTCTGTTCGAGAGATCTCACTTCTAGGCAAAGCAGTTCCATTTGCAATTCGGGAACATTGTGGTCCAAGATTAGCTTCAGTTCTGCGTTACATTGTCGGCTATGACCAGAGAGACAATCCAGTTTTTCCTAGTCAAGGAATCATGGTCAAGTCAACAAGTGAATACAGCGGACTGGGTGGCAATATATCCTACATGAGCACTAATACTCACGCTGAGGTGAGTGTACCTGTAATTGGAGGAATAGTGGCGCAGCTTTGTGGACGGATAGGAGTTGTAAATCCGACTAAATCAGCAAGTGATCTACCCATAAGCAATCTTTTCTATGTTGGTGGACCACAAACGCTAAGAGGTTTTCGATTTGGTGGGGCTGGACCTCGTGTGGATGGAACAGCTATTGGAGCACAGGTTATTTAGTACAGTTTAATTTTTGTAACTGAAGTACCTAATTAGTTTTTTTTTTTTAATTCTTTTAGAGCTACTGGTCAGCTGGATTCCATTTATGGAGCCCTCTACCATTCAGTGGGGTATTCAAGGGCCTATCAAATAATTTCCGGACACATCTCTTTTATAACCTTGGCAATTTTAACTCATTTACAACGGGTAAGTCATTTGCCAATTTTCAACATTATTCAATGTTTTTACTATTTAAAAAAAAAAAATCATTTTTAGAAAATATGCGAAGTGCTGCTGGTATTGGACTTGCATTTAAATTAGCCCAACGTGCCCGTATCGAGCTCAACTATTGTGTACCAATACAAAAGTACCAGGGTGACAAGACAGTGAATGGTTTTCAATTTGGAATTGGTTATGAATTTGTTTAAAGTGATGAGTCAGTCAGTTGTTTGGTTTAAAAGTTTTTTTGTGTTCAAAGAAAGGAGCGTTACTAATTTTACCTGAAGATTCTTTAACATTACACGTTACAAACACGCCGCCGACCCCGACCATGGAAGATGCTTTTTATTGATAACTTAAAAAACAAAACGAGTAAAAGAAATTCAATGCATTTTTAGAAGAAATAGTTATAGATTTAGTTGTCCCGCGCTAATGTTGCAATTTAATGTGAAAATTAAAAACAAAAACTAATACTTATACCATCACAAAATGCAAATAAAAAGAGAAAAATCTATCGTACCACAACTACGTATGACAATTGAAGTTCGTTTTTTATTCATTCTTTTTTATCCATCGCATTGTACTACTTGGAGTGCAATAAAAGATGCAGATAAAAGTCTACAAGATTGATATTTATCGTCAGTTTGCATGGGAACGGGATCATAATTCTTAAAAGAGGGAAGCAACAATTGAGAGGAGAACGATGATGATGCTTCTACTTATGTAAGTTCGAGGAGGATGCAAAATGGGGTGGAGAAGAGATGAAAATTTATATTCAATAGTTTTATCTGCTGCTCTATTGTCAGGCACTATTTGATTAAATGCGATACATAAATTGAACTGCAGTGGGTGAATTTTGTCCTTGGTTGTGCACAATAGAGTTAAGCAACAGTTGAGTTGACAATAAATAAGATTATTTCAATTTAAGTAAATTACGTCAATTGAATGGAATGGACGATTGGAAAAGATGGACATGGACAACGAGAAGAGAAGAAAATATGAAGAAAAAACTTTTAAATAAACCAGTGGCATTTAGAAGGTGGGGTTTAAATTAATATGAAGATAAATTTGATCGAATTCAAAGCTAAGGACTGCATAACTTACCACAGTTTTATGATTTTGCATATAATGCATATATTTTGATTGGTACTGCACACATTTTTGAAAAAATAACTTTTAGGAGCAAAGAAGGTAGTCCATTAATTACCCCAAAACTCTTACAATTTTTTTTCGAAATTGGCGGAAAGGCCTATGAGTTTCCAATTCAGCGCTGAAAACCGCAACCACTTACGAGTCTCGGTTGCGGAAATATCGCCATCCAAACATTTTATTTGAACAATTTTAGTGGAATTGGGTTGAAATAAGGTAAAATCACTTTGGATGAAGATATTTTGAGAACCAGAGGTCGTAAAATTTGTTGGTTTTCAGTTTTGGAAAGGTCTTAAAAAACTAATGCACATTTTTGGAATTTTCAACCACCTACGAGTCTCGATTGCGTAAATATCGCCATCCAAACAAGTTTCTTAGTGTTTTGGGCTAGTTTTTGAAATTGGAGCGAAATAAAACTTTGGATGTAAATATTTTGAGAACCAGACCACGTAGAAGATTTTTGCTCACACCTGCGAATACAGTTTTTTAAGACCTTTCTTTTGATGTATATCTTGATGGGCTTTGAAAACATTTCAGAAATAATCACTTTTTTGGGCAAAATTAGCCAAGGGGTTAGTCCATTCTTTTTTCAAAAGTCAATAAAAATTGATTTGTCAAGATGTGCTATAATTTGTACATTGCCGGAAAGGTGTATGAATTTCCAATTTAGCGCTGAAAACCGCAACCACTTACGAGTCTCGGTTGCGGAAATATCGCCATCTAAACATTTTATTTGAACAATTTTAGTGGAATTGGGTTGAAATAAGGTAAAATCACTTTGGATGAAGAAATTTTGAGAACCAGAGGTCGTAAAATTTGTTGGTTTTCAGTTTTGGAAAGGTCTAAAAAACTAATGCACATTTTTGAAATTTTCAACCACCTACGAGTCTCGATTGCGTAAATATCGCCATCCAAACAAGTTTCTTAGTGTTTTGGGCTAGTTTTTGAAATTGGAGCGAAATAAAACTTTGGATGTAAATATTTTGAGAACCAGACCACGTAGAAGATTTTTGCTCACACCTGCGAATACAGTTTTTTAAGACCTTTCTTTTGATGTATATCTTGATGGGCTTTGAAAACATTTCAGAAATAATCACTTTTTTGGGCAAAATTAGCCAAGGGGTTAGTCCATTCTTTTTTCAAAAGTCAATAAAAATTGATTTGTCAAGATGTGCTATAATAATTTGTACATTGCCGGAAAGGTGTATGAATTTCCAATTCAGCGCTGAAAACCGCAACCACTTACGAGTCTCGGTTGCGGAAATATCGCCATCCAAACATTTTATTTGAACAATTTTAGTGGAATTGGGTTGAAATAAGGTAAAATCACTTTGGATGAAGAAATTTTGAGAACCAGAGGTCGTAAAATTTGTTGGTTTTCAGTTTTGGAAAGGTCTTAAAAAACTAATGCACATTTTTGAAATTTTCAACCACCTACGAGTCTCGGTTGCGTAAATATCGCCATCTAAACATTTTATTTGAACAATTTTAGTGGAATTGGGTTGAAATAAGGTAAAATCACTTTGGATGAAGGTATTTTGAGAACCAGAGGTCGTAAATTTTTTTGGTTTTCAGTTTTGGAAAGGTCTAAAAAACTAATGCACATTTTTGAAATTTTCAACCACCCACGAGTCTCGATTGCGTAAATATCGCCATCCAAACAAGTTTCTTAGTGTTTTGGGCTAGTTTTTGAAATTGGAGCGAAATAAAACTTTGGATGTAAATATTTTGAGAACCAGACCACGTAGAAGATTTTTGCTCACACCTGCGAATATAGTTTTTTAAGACCTTTCTTTTGATGTATATCTTGATGGGCTTTGGAAACATTTCAGAAATAATCACTTTTTTGGGCAAAATTAGCCAAGGGGTTAGTCCATTCTTTTTTCAAAAGTCAATAAAAATTGATTTGTCAAGATGTGCTATAATTTTTACATTGCCGGAAAGGTGTATGAATTTCCAATTCAGCGCTGAAAACCGCAACCACTTACGAGTCTCGGTTGCGGAAATATCGCCATCCAAACATTTTATTTGAACAATTTTAGTGGAATTGGGTTGAAATAAGGTAAAATCACTTTGGATGAAGATATTTTGAGAACCAGAGGTCGTAAAATTTTTTGGTTTTCAGTTTTGGAAAGGTCTTAAAAAACTAATGCACATTTTTTGAATTTTCAACCACCTACGAGTCTCGATTGCGTAAATATCGCCATCCAAACAAGTTTCTTAGTGTTTTGGGCTAGTTTTTGAAATTGGAGCGAAATAAAACTTTGGATGTAAATATTTTGAGAACCAGACCACGTAGAAGATTTTTGCTCACACCTGCGAATACAGTTTTTTAAGACCTTTCTTTTGATGTATATCTTGATGGGCTTTGAAAACATTTCAGAAATAATCACTTTTTTGGGCAAAATTAGCCAAGGGGTTAGTCCATTCTTTTTTCAAAAGTCAATAAAAATTGATTTGTCAAGATGTGCTATAATTTGTACATTGCCGGAAAGGTGTATGAATTTCCAATTCAGCGTTGAAAACCGCAACCACTTACGAGTCTCGGTTGCGGAAATATCGCCATCCAAACATTTTATTTGAACAATTTTAGTGGAATTGGGTTGAAATAAGGTAAAATCACTTTGGATGAAGAAATTTTGAGAACCAGAGGTCGTAAAATTTGTTGGTTTTCAGTTTTGGAAAGGTCTTAAAAAACTAATGCACATTTTTGAAATTTTCAACCACCTACGAGTCTCGGTTGCGTAAATATCGCCATCTAAACATTTTATTTGAACAATTTTAGTGGAATTGGGTTGAAATAAGGTAAAATCACTTTGGATGAAGGTATTTTGAGAACCAGAGGTCGTAAATTTTTTTGGTTTTCAGTTTTGGAAAGGTCTAAAAAACTAATGCACATTTTTGAAATTTTCAACCACCCACGAGTCTCGATTGCGTAAATATCGCCATCCAAACAAGTTTCTTAGTGTTTTGGGCTAGTTTTTGAAATTGGAGCGAAATAAAACTTTGGATGTAAATATTTTGAGAACCAGACCACGTAGAAGATTTTTGCTCACACCTGCGAATATAGTTTTTTAAGACCTTTCTTTTGATGTATATCTTGATGGGCTTTGGAAACATTTCAGAAATAATCACTTTTTTGGGCAAAATTAGCCAAGGGGTTAGTCCATTCTTTTTTCAAAAGTCAATAAAAATTGATTTGTCAAGATGTGCTATAATTTTTACATTGCCGGAAAGGTGTATGAATTTCCAATTCAGCGCTGAAAACCGCAACCACTTACGAGTCTCGGTTGCGGAAATATCGCCATCCAAACATTTTATTTGAACAATTTTAGTGGAATTGGGTTGAAATAAGGTAAAATCACTTTGGATGAAGATATTTTGAGAACCAGAGGTCGTAAAATTTTTTGGTTTTCAGTTTTGGAAAGGTCTTAAAAAACTAATGCACATTTTTGGAATTTTCAACCACCTACGAGTCTCGATTGCGTAAATATCGCCATCCAAACAAGTTTCTTAGTGTTTTGGGCTAGTTTTTGAAATTGGAGCGAAATAAAACTTTGGATGTAAATATTTTGAGAACCAGACCACGTAGAAGATTTTTGCTCACACCTGCGAATACAGTTTTTTAAGACCTTTCTTTTGATGTATATCTTGATGGGCTTTGAAAACATTTCAGAAATAATCACTTTTTTGGGCAAAATTAGCCAAGGGGTTAGTCCATTCTTTTTTCAAAAGTCAATAAAAATTGATTTGTCAAGATGTGCTATAATAATTTGTACATTGCCGGAAAGGTGTACGAATTTCCAATTCAGCGCTGAAAACCGCAACCACTTACGAGTCTCGGTTGCGGAAATATCGCCATCCAAACATTTTATTTGAACAATTTTAGTGGAATTGGGTTGAAATAAGGTAAAATCACTTTGGATGAAGAAATTTTGAGAACCAGAGGTCGTAAAATTTGTTGGTTTTCAGTTTTGGAAAGGTCTTAAAAAACTAATGCACATTTTTGAAATTTTCAACCACCTACGAGTCTCGGTTGCGTAAATATCGCCATCTAAACATTTTATTTGAACAATTTTAGTGGAATTGGGTTGAAATAAGGTAAAATCACTTTGGATGAAGGTATTTTGAGAACCAGAGGTCGTAAATTTTTTTGGTTTTCAGTTTTGGAAAGGTCTTAAAAAACTAATGCACATTTTTGGAATTTTCAACCACCTACGAGTCTCGATTGCGTAAATATCGCCATCCAAACAAGTTTCTTAGTGTTTTGGGCTAGTTTTTGAAATTGGAGCGAAATAAAACTTTGGATGTAAATATTTTGAGAACCAGACCACGTAGAAGATTTTTGCTCACACCTGCGAATACAGTTTTTTAAGACCTTTCTTTTGATGTATATCTTGATGGGCTTCGAAAACATTTCAGAAATAATCACTTTTTTGGGCAAAATTAGCCAAGGGGTTAGTCCATTCTTTTTTCAAAAGTGAATAAAAATTGATTTGTCAAGATGTGCTATAATTTGTACATTGCCGGAAAGGTGTATGAATTTCCAATTCAGCGCTGAAAACCGCAACCACTTACGAGTCTCGGTTGCGGAAATATCGCCATCCAAACATTTTATTTGAACAATTTTAGTGGAATTGGGTTGAAATAAGGTAAAATCACTTTGGATGAAGATATTTTGAGAACCAGAGGTCGTAAAATTTTTTGGTTTTCAGTTTTGGAAAGGTCTTAAAAAACTAATGCACATTTTTGGAATTTTCAACCACCTACGAGTCTCGATTGCGTAAATATCGCCATCCAAACAAGTTTCTTAGTGTTTTGGGCTAGTTTTTGAAATTGGAGCGAAATAAAACTTTGGATGTAAATATTTTGAGAACCAGACCACGTAGAAGATTTTTGCTCACACCTGCGAATACAGTTTTTTAAGACCTTTCTTTTGATGTATATCTTGATGGGCTTTGAAAACATTTCAGAAATAATCACTTTTTTGGGCAAAATTAGCCAAGGGGTTAGTCCATTCTTTTTTCAAAAGTCAATAAAAATTGATTTGTCAAGATGTGCTATAATAATTTGTACATTGCCGGAAAGGTGTATGAATTTCCAATTCAGCGCTGAAAACCGCAACCACTTACGAGTCTCGGTTGCGGAAATATCGCCATCCAAACATTTTATTTGAACAATTTTAGTGGAATTGGGTTGAAATAAGGTAAAATCACTTTGGATGAAGAAATTTTGAGAACCAGAGGTCGTAAAATTTGTTGGTTTTCAGTTTTGGAAAGGTCTTAAAAAACTAATGCACATTTTTGAAATTTTCAACCACCTACGAGTCTCGGTTGCGTAAATATCGCCATCTAAACATTTTATTTGAACAATTTTAGTGGAATTGGGTTGAAATAAGGTAAAATCACTTTGGATGAAGGTATTTTGAGAACCAGAGGTCGTAAATTTTTTTGGTTTTCAGTTTTGGAAAGGTCTAAAAAACTAATGCACATTTTTGGAATTTTCAACCACCTACGAGTCTCGATTGCGTAAATATCGCCATCCAAACAAGTTTCTTAGTGTTTTGGGCTAGTTTTTGAAATTGGAGCGAAATAAAACTTTGGATGTAAATATTTTGAGAACCTTTGCCGAAAAGGTGTATGAATTTCCAATTCAGCGCTGAATACTGCAACCACTTACGAGTCTCGGTTGCGGAAATATCGCCATCCAAACATTTTATTTGAACAATTTTAGTGAATTTGGGTTGAAATAAGGTAAAATCACTTTGGATGAAGATATTTTGAGAACCAGAGGTCGTAAAATTTTTTGGTTTTCAGTTTTGGAAAGGTCTTAAAAAACTAATGCACATTTTTGAAATTTTCAACCACCTACGAGTCTCGATTGCGTAAATATCGCCATCCAAACAAGTTTCTTAGTGTTTTGGGCTAGTTTTTGAAATTGGAGCGAAATAAAACTTTGGATGTAAATATTTTGAGAACCAGACCACGTAGAAGATTTTTGCTCACACCTGCGAATACAGTTTTTTAAGACCTTTCTTTTAATGTATATATTGATGGGCTCTGGAAACATTTCAGAAATAATCACTTTTTTGGGCAAAATTAGCCAAGGGGTTAGTCCATTCTTTTTTCAAAAGTCAATAAAAATTGATTTGTCAAGATGTGCTATAATTTGTACATTGCCGGAAAGGTGTATGAATTTCCAATTCAGCGCTGAAAACCGCAACCACTTACGAGTCTCGGTTGCGGAAATATCGCCATCCAAACATTTTATTTGAACAATTTTAGTGGAATTGGGTTGAAATAAGGTAAAATCACTTTGGATGAAGATATTTTGAGAACCAGAGGTCGTAAAATTTTTTGGTTTTCAGTTTTGGAAAGGTCTTAAAAAACTAATGCACATTTTTGGAATTTTCAACCACCTACGAGTCTCGATTGCGTAAATATCGCCATCCAAACAAGTTTCTTAGTGTTTTGGGCTAGTTTTTGAAATTGGAGCGAAATAAAACTTTGGATGTAAATATTTTGAGAACCAGACCACGTAGAAGATTTTTGCTCACACCTGCGAATACAGTTTTTTAAGACCTTTCTTTTGATGTATATCTTGATGGGCTTTGGAAACATTTCAGAAATAATCACTTTTTTGGGCAAAATTAGCCAAGGGGTTAGTCCATTCTTTTTTCAAAAGTCAAAAAAAATTGATTTGTCAAGATGTGCTATAATTTTTACATTGCCGGAAAGGTGTATGAATTTCCAATTCAGCGCTGAAAACCGCAACCACTTACGAGTCTCGGTTGCGGAAATATCGCCATCCAAACATTTTATTTGAACAATTTTAGTGGAATTGGGTTGAAATAAGGTAAAATCACTTTGGATGAAGATATTTTGAGAACCAGAGGTCGTAAAATTTTTTGGTTTTCAGTTTTGGAAAGGTCTTAAAAAACTAATGCACATTTTTTGAATTTTCAACCACCTACGAGTCTCGATTGCGTAAATATCGCCATCCAAACAAGTTTCTTAGTGTTTTGGGCTAGTTTTTGAAATTGGAGCGAAATAAAACTTTGGATGTAAATATTTTGAGAACCAGACCACGTAGAAGATTTTTGCTCACACCTGCGAATGCAGTTTTTTAAGACCTTTCTTTTGATTTATATATTGATGGGCTTTAGAAACATTTCAGAAATAATCACTTTTTTGGGCAAAATTAGCCAAGGGGTTAGTCCATTCTTTTTTCAAAAGTCAATAAAAATTGATTTGTCAAGATGTGCTATAATAATTTGTACATTGCCGGAAAGGTGTATGAATTTCCAATTCAGCGCTGAAAACCGCAACCACTTACGAGTCTCGGTTGCGGAAATATCGCCATCCAAACATTTTATTTGAACAATTTTAGTGGAATTGGGTTGAAATAAGGTAAAATCACTTTGGATGAAGAAATTTTGAGAACCAGAGGTCGTAAAATTTGTTGGTTTTCAGTTTTGGAAAGGTCTTAAAAAACTAATGCACATTTTTGAAATTTTCAACCACCTACGAGTCTCGGTTGCGTAAATATCGCCATCTAAACATTTTATTTGAACAATTTTAGTGGAATTGGGTTGAAATAAGGTAAAATCACTTTGGATGAAGGTATTTTGAGAACCAGAGGTCGTAAATTTTTTTGGTTTTCAGTTTTGGAAAGGTCTAAAAAACTAATGCACATTTTTGAAATTTTCAACCACCCACGAGTCTCGATTGCGTAAATATCGCCATCCAAACAAGTTTCTTAGTGTTTTGGGCTAGTTTTTTAAATTGGAGCGAAATAAAACTTTGGATGTAAATATTTTGAGAACCAGACCACGTAGAAGATTTTTGCTCACACCTGCGAATATAGTTTTTTAAGACCTTTCTTTTGATGTATATCTTGATGGGCTTTGGAAACATTTCAGAAATAATCACTTTTTTGGGCAAAATTAGCCAAGGGGTTAGTCCATTCTTTTTTCAAAAGTCAATAAAAATTGATTTGTCAAGATGTGCTATAATTTTTACATTGCCGGAAAGGTGTATGAATTTCCAATTCAGCGCTGAAAAC
The DNA here is from genome assembly GCA_951394125.1 of Epistrophe eligans. Lineage (NCBI taxonomy): Eukaryota > Metazoa > Arthropoda > Insecta > Diptera > Syrphidae > Epistrophe > Epistrophe eligans. The sequence goes on along the minus strand of OX596031.1, from coordinate 29,904,173 downwards.
CGCAACCACTTACGAGTCTCGGTTGCGGAAATATCGCCATCCAAACATTTTATTTGAACAATTTTAGTGGAATTGGGTTGAAATAAGGTAAAATCACTTTGGATGAAGATATTTTCAGAACCAGAGGTCGTAAAATTTTTTGGTTTTCAGTTTTGGAAAGGTCTTAAAAAACTAATGCACATTTTTGAAATTTTCAACCACCTACGAGTCTCGATTGCGTAAATATCGCCATCCAAACAAGTTTCTTAGTGTTTTGGGCTAGTTTTTGAAATTGGAGCGAAATAAAACTTTGGATGTAAATATTTTGAGAACCAGACCACGTAGAAGATTTTTGCTCACACCTGCGAATACAGTTTTTTAAGACCTTTCTTTTGATGTATATCTTGATGGGCTTTGGAAACATTTCAGAAATAATCACTTTTTTGGGCAAAATTAGCCAAGGGGTTAGTCCATTCTTTTTTCAAAAGTCAATAAAAATTGATTTGTCAAGATGTGCTATAATTTTTACATTGCCGGAAAGGTGTATGAATTTCCAATTCAGCGCTGAAAACCGCAACCACTTACGAGTCTCGGTTGCGGAAATATCGCCATCCAAACATTTTATTTGAACAATTTTAGTGGAATTGGGTTGAAATAAGGTAAAATCACTTTGGATGAAGATATTTTGAGAACCAGAGGTCGTAAAATTTTTTGGTTTTCAGTTTTGGAAAGGTCTTAAAAAACTAATGCACATTTTTGGAATTTTCAACCACCTACGAGTCTCGATTGCGTAAATATCGCCATCCAAACAAGTTTCTTAGTGTTTTGGGCTAGTTTTTGAAATTGGAGCGAAATAAAACTTTGGATGTAAATATTTTGAGAACCAGACCACGTAGAAGATTTTTGCTCACACCTGCGAATACAGTTTTTTAAGACCTTTCTTTTGATGTATATCTTGATGGGCTTTGGAAACATTTCAGAAATAATCACTTTTTTGGGCAAAATTAGCCAAGGGGTTAGTCCATTCTTTTTTCAAAAGTCAATAAAAATTGATTTGTCAAGATGTGCTATAATTTTTACATTGCCGGAAAGGTGTATGAATTTCCAATTCAGCGCTGAAAACCGCAACCACTTACGAGTCTCGGTTGCGGAAATATCGCCATCCAAACATTTTATTTGAACAATTTTAGTGGAATTGGGTTGAAATAAGGTAAAATCACTTTGGATGAAGATATTTTGAGAACCAGAGGTCGTAAAATTTTTTGGTTTTCAGTTTTGGAAAGGTCTTAAAAAACTAATGCACATTTTTGGAATTTTCAACCACCTACGAGTCTCGATTGCGTAAATATCGCCATCCAAACAAGTTTCTTAGTGTTTTGGGCTAGTTTTTGAAATTGGAGCGAAATAAAACTTTGGATGTAAATATTTTGAGAACCAGACCACGTAGAAGATTTTTGCTCACACCTGCGAATACAGTTTTTTAAGACCTTTCTTTTGATGTATATCTTGATGGGCTTTGAAAACATTTCAGAAATAATCACTTTTTTGGGCAAAATTAGCCAAGGGGTTAGTCCATTCTTTTTTCAAAAGTCAATAAAAATTGATTTGTCAAGATGTGCTATAATAATTTGTACATTGCCGGAAAGGTGTATGAATTTCCAATTCAGCGCTGAAAACCGCAACCACTTACGAGTCTCGGTTGCGGAAATATCGCCATCCAAACATTTTATTTGAACAATTTTAGTGGAATTGGGTTGAAATAAGGTAAAATCACTTTGGATGAAGATATTTTGAGAACCAGAGGTCGTAAAATTTTTTGGTTTTCAGTTTTGGAAAGGTCTTAAAAAACTAATGCACATTTTTGGAATTTTCAACCACCTACGAGTCTCGGTTGCGTAAATATCGCCATCTAAACATTTTATTTGAACAATTTTAGTGGAATTGGGTTGAAATAAGGTAAAATCACTTTGGATGAAGGTATTTTGAGAACCAGAGGTCGTAAATTTTTTTGGTTTTCAGTTTTGGAAAGGTCTAAAAAACTAATGCACATTCTTGAAATTTTCAACCACCCACGAGTCTCGATTGCGTAAATATCGCCATCCAAACAAGTTTCTTAGTGTTTTGGGCTAGTTTTTGAAATTGGAGCGAAATAAAACTTTGGATGTAAATATTTTGAGAACCAGACCACGTAGAAGATTTTTGCTCACACCTGCGAATACAGTTTTTTAAGACCTTTCTTTTGATGTATATCTTGATGGGCTTTGAAAACATTTCAGAAATAATCACTTTTTTGGGCAAAATTAGCCAAGGGGTTAGTCCATTCTTTTTTCAAAAGTCAATAAAAATTGATTTGTCAAGATGTGCTATAATTTGTACATTGCCGGAAAGGTGTATGAATTTCCAATTCAGCGTTGAAAACCGCAACCACTTACGAGTCTCGGTTGCGGAAATATCGCCATCCAAACATTTTATTTGAACAATTTTAGTGGAATTGGGTTGAAATAAGGTAAAATCACTTTGGATGAAGATATTTTGAGAACCAGAGGTCGTAAAATTTTTTGGTTTTCAGTTTTGGAAAGGTCTTAAAAAACTAATGCACATTTTTGGAATTTTCAACCACCTACGAGTCTCGATTGCGTAAATATCGCCATCCAAACAAGTTTCTTAGTGTTTTGGGCTAGTTTTTGAAATTGGAGCGAAATAAAACTTTGGATGTAAATATTTTGAGAACCAGACCACGTAGAAGATTTTTGCTCACACCTGCGAATGCAGTTTTTTAAGACCTTTCTTTTGATGTATATATTGATGGGCTTTAGAAACATTTCAGAAATAATCACTTTTTTGGGCAAAATTAGCCAAGGGGTTAGTCCATTCTTTTTTCAAAAGTGAATAAAAATTGATTTGTCAAGATGTGCTATAATTTGTACATTGCCGGAAAGGTGTATGAATTTCCAATTCAGCGCTGAAAACCGCAACCACTTACGAGTCTCGGTTGCGGAAATATCGCCATCCAAACATTTTATTTGAACAATTTTAGTGGAATTGGGTTGAAATAAGGTAAAATCACTTTGGATGAAGATATTTTGAGAACCAGAGGTCGTAAAATTTTTTGGTTTTCAGTTTTGGAAAGGTCTTAAAAAACTAATGCACATTTTTGGAATTTTCAACCACCTACGAGTCTCGATTGCGTAAATATCGCCATCCAAACAAGTTTCTTAGTGTTTTGGGCTAGTTTTTGAAATTGGAGCGAAATAAAACTTTGGATGTAAATATTTTGAGAACCAGACCACGTAGAAGATTTTTGCTCACACCTGCGAATACAGTTTTTTAAGACCTTTCTTTTGATGTATATCTTGATGGGCTTTGGAAACATTTCAGAAATAATCACTTTTTTGGGCAAAATTAGCCAAGGGGTTAGTCCATTCTTTTTTCAAAAGTCAAAAAAAATTGATTTGTCAAGATGTGCTATAATTTTTACATTGCCGGAAAGGTGTATGAATTTCCAATTCAGCGCTGAAAACCGCAACCACTTACGAGTCTCGGTTGCGGAAATATCGCCATCCAAACATTTTATTTGAACAATTTTAGTGGAATTGGGTTGAAATAAGGTAAAATCACTTTGGATGAAGATATTTTGAGAACCAGAGGTCGTAAAATTTTTTGGTTTTCAGTTTTGGAAAGGTCTTAAAAAACTAATGCACATTTTTTGAATTTTCAACCACCTACGAGTCTCGATTGCGTAAATATCGCCATCCAAACAAGTTTCTTAGTGTTTTGGGCTAGTTTTTGAAATTGGAGCGAAATAAAACTTTGGATGTAAATATTTTGAGAACCAGACCACGTAGAAGATTTTTGCTCACACCTGCGAATGCAGTTTTTTAAGACCTTTCTTTTGATTTATATATTGATGGGCTTTAGAAACATTTCAGAAATAATCACTTTTTTGGGCAAAATTAGCCAAGGGGTTAGTCCATTCTTTTTTCAAAAGTCAATAAAAATTGATTTGTCAAGATGTGCTATAATAATTTGTACATTGCCGGAAAGGTGTATGAATTTCCAATTCAGCGCTGAAAACCGCAACCACTTACGAGTCTCGGTTGCGGAAATATCGCCATCCAAACATTTTATTTGAACAATTTTAGTGGAATTGGGTTGAAATAAGGTAAAATCACTTTGGATGAAGAAATTTTGAGAACCAGAGGTCGTAAAATTTGTTGGTTTTCAGTTTTGGAAAGGTCTTAAAAAACTAATGCACATTTTTGAAATTTTCAACCACCTACGAGTCTCGGTTGCGTAAATATCGCCATCTAAACATTTTATTTGAACAATTTTAGTGGAATTGGGTTGAAATAAGGTAAAATCACTTTGGATGAAGGTATTTTGAGAACCAGAGGTCGTAAATTTTTTTGGTTTTCAGTTTTGGAAAGGTCTAAAAAACTAATGCACATTTTTGAAATTTTCAACCACCCACGAGTCTCGATTGCGTAAATATCGCCATCCAAACAAGTTTCTTAGTGTTTTGGGCTAGTTTTTGAAATTGGAGCGAAATAAAACTTTGGATGTAAATATTTTGAGAACCAGACCACGTAGAAGATTTTTGCTCACACCTGCGAATATAGTTTTTTAAGACCTTTCTTTTGATGTATATCTTGATGGGCTTTGGAAACATTTCAGAAATAATCACTTTTTTGGGCAAAATTAGCCAAGGGGTTAGTCCATTCTTTTTTCAAAAGTCAATAAAAATTGATTTGTCAAGATGTGCTATAATAATTTGTACATTGCCGGAAAGGTGTATGAATTTCCAATTCAGCGCTGAAAACCGCAACCACTTACGAGTCTCGGTTGCGGAAATATCGCCATCCAAACATTTTATTTGAACAATTTTAGTGGAATTGGGTTGAAATAAGGTAAAATCACTTTGGATGAAGAAATTTTGAGAACCAGAGGTCGTAAAATTTGTTGGTTTTCAGTTTTGGAAAGGTCTTAAAAAACTAATGCACATTTTTGAAATTTTCAACCACCTACGAGTCTCGGTTGCGTAAATATCGCCATCTAAACATTTTATTTGAACAATTTTAGTGGAATTGGTTTGAAATAAGGTAAAATCACTTTGGATGAAGGTATTTTGAGAACCAGAGGTCGTAAATTTTTTTGGTTTTCAGTTTTGGAAAGGTCTAAAAAACTAATGCACATTTTTGAAATTTTCAACCACCCACGAGTCTCGATTGCGTAAATATCGCCATCCAAACAAGTTTCTTAGTGTTTTGGGCTAGTTTTTGAAATTGGAGCGAAATAAAACTTTGGATGTAAATATTTTGAGAACCAGACCACGTAGAAGATTTTTGCTCACACCTGCGAATATAGTTTTTTAAGACCTTTCTTTTGATGTATATCTTGATGGGCTTTGGAAACATTTCAGAAATAATCACTTTTTTGGGCAAAATTAGCCAAGGGGTTAGTCCATTCTTTTTTCAAAAGTCAATAAAAATTGATTTGTCAAGATGTGCTATAATTTTTACATTGCCGGAAAGGTGTATGAATTTCCAATTCAGCGCTGAAAACCGCAACCACTTACGAGTCTCGGTTGCGGAAATATCGCCATCCAAACATTTTATTTGAACAATTTTAGTGGAATTGGGTTGAAATAAGGTAAAATCACTTTGGATGAAGATATTTTGAGAACCAGAGGTCGTAAAATTTTTTGGTTTTCAGTTTTGGAAAGGTCTTAAAAAACTAATGCACATTTTTGGAATTTTCAACCACCTACGAGTCTCGATTGCGTAAATATCGCCATCCAAACAAGTTTCTTAGTGTTTTGGGCTAGTTTTTGAAATTGGAGCGAAATAAAACTTTGGATGTAAATATTTTGAGAACCTTTGCCGAAAAGGTGTATGAATTTCCAATTCAGCGCTGAATACTGCAACCACTTACGAGTCTCGGTTGCGGAAATATCGCCATCCAAACATTTTATTTGAACAATTTTAGTGAATTTGGGTTGAAATAAGGTAAAATCACTTTGGATGAAGATATTTTGAGAACCAGAGGTCGTAAAATTTTTTGGTTTTCAGTTTTGGAAAGGTCTTAAAAAACTAATGCACATTTTTGAAATTTTCAACCACCTACGAGTCTCGATTGCGTAAATATCGCCATCCAAACAAGTTTCTTAGTGTTTTGGGCTAGTTTTTGAAATTGGAGCGAAATAAAACTTTGGATGTAAATATTTTGAGAACCAGACCACGTAGAAGATTTTTGCTCACACCTGCGAATACAGTTTTTTAAGACCTTTCTTTTAATGTATATATTGATGGGCTCTGGAAACATTTCAGAAATAATCACTTTTTTGGGCAAAATTAGCCAAGGGGTTAGTCCATTCTTTTTTCAAAAGTCAATAAAAATTGATTTGTCAAGATGTGCTATAATTTGTACATTGCCGGAAAGGTGTATGAATTTCCAATTCAGCGCTGAAAACCGCAACCACTTACGAGTCTCGGTTGCGGAAATATCGCCATCCAAACATTTTATTTGAACAATTTTAGTGGAATTGGGTTGAAATAAGGTAAAATCACTTTGGATGAAGATATTTTGAGAACCAGAGGTCGTAAAATTTTTTGGTTTTCAGTTTTGGAAAGGTCTTAAAAAACTAATGCACATTTTTGGAATTTTCAACCACCTACGAGTCTCGATTGCGTAAATATCGCCATCCAAACAAGTTTCTTAGTGTTTTGGGCTAGTTTTTGAAATTGGAGCGAAATAAAACTTTGAATGTAAATATTTTGAGAACCTTTGCCGAAAAGGTGTATGAATTTCCAATTCAGCGCTGAATACTGCAACCACTTACGAGTCTCGGTTGCGGAAATATCGCCATCCAAACATTTTATTTGAACAATTTTAGTGAATTTGGGTTGAAATAAGGTAAAATCACTTTGGATGAAGATATTTTGAGAACCAGAGGTCGTAAAATTTTTTGGTTTTCAGTTTTGGAAAGGTCTTAAAAAACTAATGCACATTTTTGAAATTTTCAACCACCTACGAGTCTCGATTGCGTAAATATCGCCATCCAAACAAGTTTCTTAGTGTTTTGGGCTAGTTTTTGAAATTGGAGCGAAATAAAACTTTGGATGTAAATATTTTGAGAACCAGACCACGTAGAAGATTTTTGCTCACACCTGCGAATACAGTTTTTTAAGACCTTTCTTTTAATGTATATATTGATGGGCTCTGGAAACATTTCAGAAATAATCACTTTTTTGGGCAAAATTAGCCAAGGGGTTAGTCCATTCTTTTTTCAAAAGTCAATAAAAATTGATTTGTCAAGATGTGCTATAATTTGTACATTGCCGGAAAGGTGTATGAATTTCCAATTCAGCGCTGAAAACCGCAACCACTTACGAGTCTCGGTTGCGGAAATATCGCCATCCAAACATTTTATTTGAACAATTTTAGTGGAATTGGGTTGAAATAAGGTAAAATCACTTTGGATGAAGATATTTTCAGAACCAGAGGTCGTAAAATTTTTTGGTTTTCAGTTTTGGAAAGGTCTTAAAAAACTAATGCACATTTTTGGAATTTTCAACCACCTACGAGTCTCGATTGCGTAAATATCGCCATCCAAACAAGTTTCTTAGTGTTTTGGGCTAGTTTTTGAAATTGGAGCGAAATAAAACTTTGGATGCAAATATTTTGAGAACCAGACCACGTAGAAGATTTTTGCTCACACCTGCGAATACAGTTTTTTAAGACCTTTCTTTTGATGTATATCTTGATGGGCTTTGGAAACATTTCAGAAATAATCACTTTTTTGGGCAAAATTAGCCAAGGGGTTAGTCCATTCTTTTTTCAAAAGTCAATAAAAATTGATTTGTCAAGATGTGCTATAATTTTTACATTGCCGGAAAGGTGTATGAATTTCCAATTCAGCGCTGAAAACCGCAACCACTTACGAGTCTCGGTTGCGGAAATATCGCCATCCAAACATTTTATTTGAACAATTTTAGTGGAATTGGGTTGAAATAAGGTAAAATCACTTTGGATGAAGATATTTTTAGAACCAGAGGTCGTAAAATTTTTTGGTTTTCAGTTTTGGAAAGGTCTTAAAAAACTAATGCACATTTTTGGAATTTTCAACCACCTACGAGTCTCGATTGCGTAAATATCGCCATCCAAACAAGTTTCTTAGTGTTTTGGGCTAGTTTTTGAAATTGGAGCGAAATAAAACTTTGGATGTAAATATTTTGAGAACCTTTGCCGAAAAGGTGTATGAATTTCCAATTCAGCGCTGAATACTGCAACCACTTACGAGTCTCGGTTGCGGAAATATCGCCATCCAAACATTTTATTTGAACAATTTTAGTGGAATTGGGTTGAAATAAGGTAAAATCACTTTGGATGAAGATATTTTCAGAACCAGAGGTCGTAAAATTTTTTGGTTTTCAGTTTTGGAAAGGTCTTAAAAAACTAATGCACATTTTTGGAATTTTCAACCACCTACGAGTCTCGATTGCGTAAATATCGCCATCCAAACAAGTTTCTTAGTGTTTTGGGCTAGTTTTTGAAATTGGAGCGAAATAAAATTTGGATGTAAATATTTTGAGAACCAGATCACGTAGAAGATTTTTGCTCACACCTGCGAATACAGTTTTTTAAGACCTTTCTTTTGATGTATATCTTGATGGGCTTTGGAAACATTTCAGAAATAATCAAAATTAGCCAAGGGGTTAGTCCATTCTTTTTTCAAAAGTCAATAAAAATTGATTTGTCAAGATGTGCTATAATTTTTACATTGCCGGAAAGGTGTATGAATTTCCAATTCAGCGCTGAAAACCGCAACCACTTACGAGTCTCGGTTGCGGAAATATCGCCATACAAACAATTTCAATCGAATTTAGTTTAAATAGATTAATATCACTTTAAATTGAAAATAAGTATTCATTTTCAAAAACCGCAACTTCTTGCGAGGGTCGATTATATAGGTTTTAACGACTTTGGCTATAAATTTCGTCCCTTTAAAGAACACAGAAATTGGAATTGGTTGTCTTGTTTTTGACAAAAAATTACGTAGCGGGAGTATGATTTTTTTTTGCACAATTTGCCTTATTTTTGGGTTACTCCTTATTCCTTAGATATCCTTTTTTTTGACAATTTGTTTCAATTAATTTGAAGAATATTCGTCTTAAAATTTTACGAAATAATTTTTTGTTATATAAAGGAAAAATTATTACCTACTTTTCGACTTCGACTTGTGCACGCACTTTCTCAATTTAAATTTTATTATTACATTATTGACATCTTGAATGTCAAGCCGTGTAGATTTCTGAAGGCTAGAAATAAAACCTTCATTAACACTGGACTTTGTGTTAATTTCATTTTCAGTTTTAATTCATTTTTATTTTTTACAAGACTTATAATACCTAACTATCTTAAAACTAGACAAAAATTCATTAAAACTAGCCTACTTATCAATAACTTACAACTAACCTACTGGCCCCATGCGGGCGCTCTTTGGACTTTGTGTTTCGACTAAGCTGATTCCGTGAAAACAAAATAAATTTACCTTTTTAAATTGGTATTTCTCAAAGATCATTCCAATACAAATTAATGAAATAAAAATAACCTACTGTCGTGTTTCAAATAAAATGTTTAATTAATCAAAAATCGCACAATTATTGTTTTTATTCATAAACCATCGCCAGGTCACATGAACAAAATTAAAAAAAAAAATATGTTGTATCACGTTTTACAAGTTCTGATTTGTGCTTCATTTTCTACCCACGCTATAAAAATAAAACACACTTCCATAAAACGGAGATTTAGTGTTTACGGTGGTGCCGCTCGTCTGAGCGTTGTTTCTCGATTAATGTTGGATTTTACTAGTTCAGGTTCGATTCCGACGGAGAGAAGAAAATTTTTATAAATAAAAAAAAATATTTATTCGCCCTCTGACTACTAAAATTGCTGTTCCATAAGCGAGAGTAAGTAGATGGGAGGGCTAGACCGATGTGATTCTATCACTCCACGGGGTTGTTTACGAAAAATCTAACGTACATTGACCCCACTAAATGAATCCAACATTTTTTTTTACTTTTTTTATCTTAAAATAAAAATATAGGTATATTGACTTTGTTGAATAAAATAGAAAATAAAAATGCTGAGTATCTTTGAGCCCAAGCACATTAAGGCTTATTATAGAGAAGTAAAGAAAAAGCGTGTGTAGTGGAGGTACTGTCCCTTGCGTTGCTCATCATTTTTTTTTTTGCTGTTTTATGGTAATGGTTCTGTACAGCTTAGTGGTTTGAAGATGTAGTATACGTATATAAAGATTAAATGAAAAAAGTAAATTAAAGCGCCTATGAAATAAAGAAGGTTTTTATAAAAGGGCTGTTAAGGTTATCATTACTTTAACTGTGATTTAACCGTCTTCGTCGTCGGTCGGCGGCGCAGCGTCCCGTCAATCGTAGTATTTTCGAACTTATTCCTGTTTCTGGGGAAAGTTTACGGTATAAAACTTTGATGAGGTATTTAGTATTAACAACGAAAGTGCCCATAAACGTTTACTTTAAGTTCCTTACATAGCATTAGGAATTAAAAATAATTTTACAACTAACTTTGACCCCATTCGGACTAATTTAGGTAAACGCAATTAATTCCAAAATTTACACAAAATTCAAGAATCTGTAAAAATTTCGATCGGTAATTGTATCGAACTAAATTTTGACAGTTATCTAAGTGATGTACAGTAAGAAATGAAAGTTTAGTGATTTATATTGAGCTGAGTACTACACGGGTAAATTGGTTGTCTGAATTTTGATTGCGTAAAAACGCAAATGAACTTTGACAGTACTTTTTCCAAATACAAATGGGATTTTATTTTTTCTTCCGAAGTGTAAGTGAGACAGATATATGTATGTAGTTCGATTTCTGTCAAACAATGAGAAAGAATTTGATTCTCGCATATTATACTCTCGATTCTTCTCCGAGCAATATGGAATAGGTGTGTTCGATTTGTAAACTATTCACAAGATTGGCGTACAATTTTAAACGATTCAGTACAATGTTAAAGCATTTTAATCATACTAAAAATGCATTAAAATCTTACTCAATCGTTTCAAATTTTGTGCCATTATATTTAAATAAGCTAGATTTACGAAATAAATTTGTATAGTTAATCTTCAAGGTTTGAAGCCAATTTTGGATAAATCTTCTTCAATCTCGGTTAAGTGATCGGTGAAAACGTATACTTAGTATAAGTTTTAATAGAAAAGTTAAAATAGACTTACTCCACTAGCAATATTTGAGGCAATGCCATTTTCATTGACAGTTAATTGCCTGGGTGACAATATTGGCCTTCTATTTTGTCAGGTAATTTCAGTTGTCAAATGTCAGTATACAAATTACAAGTTATTATTATACGAGTATTATAGTAAAAAATTAATTCCCTCAATTTCTCAATTTCTCATATTTTCAACCTTAACTTCAAAACGAGGCAAAAATTATTCAAAATCGCGAAGAAACCATTTTGAAAAATGTGAAACCTCATAATTTATTGACTTTTAGGGATATTAATATATTTCCCGTGTAAACTATAGAGCTTAATTGTTCCTACATACGTGTGAACAATTTCCTATTAGTTTTTATTCCTGAACGCACTTTTCGATCGTTCAGAAGGTTGGCATTAGGTGTTTTTAAAGTCAGTTTAGGCTCTGCTCTGAACTAAGAAAAAAACGCCTATTGTAATTTTTACGACGATGAGGAGGCAGAGGCAGTATCTAATCTAGAGAATAGACGTAGGAAAGGTACCTTAAGGCATACCTATGTACATAAAGATATGTATTACTGTATTACAACCCTGGTCACGGCACTGCTTACCAGTTACCATTATTGTTAATGACTGTTTTGTTTCGCAGTTATTTCACAAAAAAACAAAAAATATATTTCCGAAAATTACTTTAAAAAATAATTCGTCACTTTTTCATCTCTTTCTAAGCATGTAGGTGGAGGAAGTTAGTAACTGAGAGCATGTGATTACTAAATAATAATTTATTCAGACACACGATTTACATCACTGAGTCAGCTTTAATTGCCAATAAATCGCACAAAAATGTAATGTGGAATGGAAATCTTCAAGCCTTTTGCATGTTAAGACTGGATGAGGTGTGGAAACTACCTATTTCTTCTGATACCTATAATTTCATAAGATTGGTTGCATACCTATTTTATTAATAGTTATAAAAAATAAAATTAATTAAAATAAAACTTACAATGAAAAAGGAAATTGTTTTCTTTTTAATTAAAATTAATTAGATTTATTCATGAAAGTTTTCCCCCTTTTGCAAATAATTTTGCATTTCACCTTCAAGAGAAAATACATATGTAGTGTGTATATACTGCGTTTTTATTTATTTTATTTTGTCTGATATATTTGTATGTTTTTTTATAGATACCTTCTCTTCTTCGCCATCATTGTCGGTAGGGGAATTCCCATTCAGTAAGTTGTATATTATTTTGCATTAAAATTACATTTTAATTGCTTGAAGTTTCGTGATATGTGCAGTTAAACAAACCCAAACAAAAAATATAGCAAAATAAAAAACACTATATATTGAGCCATAGAAGCAAGTAATTTGTAATACCTATCTAAAAAAACTGTGTAATGGATTTTTATTAGAAATTAAATAATAATTTTTTTTTCTGTTGATACAAAACTTATAGTTGTATTCATGTAAAATTAACATCTTTAGTCATGAAATGATGATAAATCTATCTTATCATGCAAAGGTCATCACTATATTGCCTTTGCAAAATAATTTTACTATCGCTGCATCGGGATTAAATTGCATTTTAAATGACAGTACAATGAAAATGAATTTAACCGCAAATAGTGTTGTCATAAATAAATGACAGTTTAATGGTTCTAAGAAAAAAAACATTAGTTTTTTTTTCATTGAAATCCTGTGGTTTTCAGCACTAGCCGTGGAGGCACCACGTTCATTTGTTAACTTCTATTGTATTAGAAAAAGTTTTTATTTCCAGAACCACAACACTATACAGTCCAAATAAACTTTACAGTCATGTGTACAAATTTATGGTCAAAGCGTAGGTATTTATAAAATTTTAGGAATTTTGATCAAACTTGGCTCTACGATGATAGCGAAGTCGAAAAAAAGTGGGTCTCGCAATTCTGTCTGTCTGTTTTGTCCTTTCGGCTGGAGCCCAAACGGGCGGATCGTTTTTCTTTAAACTTGGTATCTTGCGGTTTTTTGGGCATTCCCCCGACACGTTTTTTTCTTCTTTTTTATTTTTAGTCCAAAAATAATAGTACCTCCCGTGCACGTGCACACAACTTTAAAAAAAAATCAGTAATTTGGTTAAAATGGTTATCATTTTTTTTTTAATTTCGATTTTCTCAAAAACGGCTTAATTGATTTTGACCAATTTTTTATAGAAAATCTTTCCAAAATTTTAAATTTTTTTTTTTTTGGATTTAAAAAAAAAACTTTAACATTGTTTTTGATAACTTAATAATTCGAAAACAACTTGGTCAATTTTTTTTAAACTTGGAGTCTAGCAGGTTTTTAACTGTATCTAGCAGATTTTAAATAAAAATTATTCTAATGACTAAAAATAATGGTACCCCCTACACAAAATAAGAAATCTCATTTTTCTCAAAAACGGCTGCCACGATTTTGATTATGTAAACTAATGTTAGTATGATCTGCTATATTATTTTAAAAAAATTATCTATCGATTAAAAATGGTAAGAAATCATATGGTGGTGTTGCATTGGTATTAAACCAATTTCAGAAGTTAATTTTCACATTAATCATTTTCTTTCTTATTATATAGATTTTTTAACCATTTTTCAGTCTAAATTGTAAGTTTCCTGCGTATGTTTAACACGGTGCTTATTTGTTCATATTTATATACTCACATATCTATTTTAAACTAAACTACGTTTTTGGCAGGCGGCATAAAATATATAGGTTTCCATAACTAAATTATTTCTTTTAAAATCAGATGAATGAATCTAAACTATTCAGACCTTAAAACCACAGTGTGATCGCACATAAGAGCAAGTTCGTGCGATCCAGTCGTGCATTTTATTTTTGTTTGCAATATACTTGGGCGTATACGTACTTTTTTTTATTATTTTATATGAAATATGGTGAAGCGATATGCCATAGGTTGGAATTTTACCTATTGTTGCAATTGGCACTGTTGTTGGACAAAATTTGAAAATATAAAAAATTAATTCAATCAGTAAGTGTTTTTAACAATTCTATTTATTCAATAGATATTTTTTTTGATTTTATCTAAAATTTAAATCTCAAATCTCCGAAAGTTCTTCACCTACATATTTCTTCGAAATTTTAACATACAAATATAGAATAAGCAATTTATCTTGCATTATCTATTCCTCAGAAAAATTTCTCAGTTTTGCTGTCAAAGTTATTATGTAATGAAATTTTCGAATTCGCTTTCTATGTATGTATATAGGGTGAAATGCGGGAAAAAAAATAGAAGTAGACTCTTTTTTTTGGGTTTAAAAGGTTTAATTTATTGGTAGATCCATAAGTCGCAGTGCAATAACTCCTCAATATATTTATTCATATTCAAAGTTTAACTTAAGGGATGGATTTAACAATTCGAGCATTTAGTTATTTTTAAGGTGAAGTAAAACAACAAAAATAAATCATATTTTTTAAGGTTATCTTAATGGAATCACTTAAGGGCTAGACATGTTTTGGCTTTATCGCTTAATATTTTCATTATTTAGCTATTTATTATTTTTTTTTTTTATTTCAAAATTTACGGGATTACATTAAAATAAAAGCAAAACATATTAAAAATACATATTTCAGAGAAAGAGGTAAATAAAAAAATGTTTATAAATGTATGCAGGACGAATAGTGCTTGGATTCATGTATTCTAGAGTTCGGAATATGAAATAAGCTGGCGGATTTAGTCATTGGGGTGATTGGCATTGCTCGTTATACTATTTATTTATGTTTCCTTATGTACATTTCTTCACCTGTGCGGTACGTAGCCGGGCGAGCCAGCTAGTATTTAATAAATCTTCGTTTGATATACCCAATACTATATTAGTATATTACGTACATTTAAAAAAAAAAGTTTTAAATTATTTTTTTACACAGCACTGTCTCACTAAAATAAACTACTTGACATCTTAAATGTGCGATTAAAGTGTTGTATAGCTGCAGAGTTGAGTTTTTTTTTATTTTTTCTAAATAACAATTGTGGTTGGTACCAAGAGGTACCACTTATAGTATTTTAAATGGAATGGTCATAGTGTGGCCACTGATGTGGGATGGTTGTAGAGCAACTCCACATATGTGTGTACAACATAGTTTACGACTTCAATTAAAATATATTCCTACATGTACATAGATATTATATAGAAAGAAAGAAATCATTTATTCCAACGAAGCTTTGAAAAGAAATACAAAAGAAAAGAAAGTAGATATCGACATGAATGTAAACACTATACACATGCAGTATATCATATCAAACACGCTTGGTAAAATAACAATAATAAAAAAAATTAGTGTAGGTATATTGATTTCTCGATATGAATGATGAGCTCGGATTTCGAGCTTTTAATAATTGAAATTGAGAAGAAACATAAATCGATGTGAAAGGTCAATTTTCAAATACAAATTGATATTGGCGAATAAAATTCATTTCTAAGTGAAATGTGAAATAGAAGACAAGACAAAAAGAAGATGAGACATTGTTGATTAATAAATGTACACCTCGAAATATATGTACATACAAGTGTACACAAAAGTAAAAGAAAGTATTTTATTCTTTTTTCTCTTGAGATGTTATCAAAATTCTAATAACCATGTTAAAAGGTAGCTCAAGGTTGTCTATACATATATGTATGTTGTATACCTAAGGTCGCCTTGAAAATATACATAAGATTATTCCCTGCATCACTCAAGGTTTATTCGTTTCTTCAGACATAAATTGTATAATTATAATTTTATGCCATACAGAAAGACACAACACCCACAAGGTAAGGTAGTCACTTTGTTAAAAAAAAAAATATACCTACCCTCAAATTTGATACTTTAAGTTAAGGACATCACACAATGAAAAAGAAGACATCAATTAAAAAACATATTTTCAAAATATTATTATAAAGATATAGCGTTTCAAATGTTTATGATTAAAAGTTCATTAGTGAAAAAATAAGATTGTGTTATTTCAGCGTAAGGTGAGGCACGATGGACTGTAGATATAAAGGACTATCCCCACTAAATCTCGTTGTTAAAAAAGACAAATAGACAATTTTTTTTTGATAACATTTGTTGTTTTTTTTTTAGCTTCTCGGAAACGAGTCCAATATAATTTAAATTAAAAAAATATGCAAGACTACGCCAGCTTCCTCTGGTAGTTAAAAACTATAATGGAACTACATTTCAATGAACGTTAAAAAGGTTAGAAGTAATACAAAATAATTTTTTTGTAAATTGTATTTTTGTTTAAAAAAAAAATATAAAATGCAATATTGTTTGAACTATTAAGAAGCATCAGTTTGCTAAATTATAACAAAATCAGTCAATAACTAAAAAAATAAGACAATTTTCTCATAAAACGACAAAATCTTAAGTCCGTAATTTGAATTTTTTCACAACCTGAAACGCAATTTTCCTACAATTACTTTAATTATTACAGATAGGAAATTTCATCAAAATCGTTCGAGTTGTTTTCGAGAAAAACAAACATGACAGCAACCTATTTTAGATGAATTAAAACAAAATTCGAAATTTTCGTTCCTGCAATCAGATAAAAACCAAAAGTAAAGTAAAGTATGTAATTCGTTCAGGTTCTAATTAAAAAAAAATACAATATTCGGACGCACAGACGCAGACCACCCCGTGCCGCCGCATAGTATAACGACACCCACTGTTACGAACTTCTTCACTGTCGTAGTGTTAATTTTGATTACCACCTAAATGTTTTACTGTCGAATCAATACTTGTCCTATAAAGCAAGTAAAAACTAGACGAAACAAAATTACCAAAAGCCATGTTGAAATGAAAGAAACAACAAAAATAAACACGAATGGGAACTCAAATGACATTTTTTTCCGACACACAATTACTTAATTCAGTGCGAAAAAATAATGGAGAATTCTCTAAACAATCTGCTACAAATATTAACTACGCTCATAGAACAGTACCTGCAACAAAACGAAAAGCAAAACAACATTTTTCGTTTATTATTTTCTTGTGGGGTCAATTTTGTATGGGATGGCATCTGCAGCGTACGACATTTGTATAGATGTAAAATTAAATTTTATATTAAAAATATGTATTTTTCACATAAAATATTGACGTTTGTGTAAAATTGAAAAAAAAAAAATGATTTCACTGAAAAAAAAAAGAATGCCCCGGGTGAGGCTCGAACTCACGACCTTAAGATTATGAGACTTACGCGCTGCCTACTGCGCCACCGAGGCTATGCTGGAAATGTGCTGCGTGGCATTTTTATTGTGGAATAAATTAAAAAAATTAACAAAATATTAACAGTAGAATTCTTCTTTTGTAGTGAGAACTCTGCGGAAAGTAGGTAGAGCATTGTGATCAAAATTAAATTGTAGGTACTGTTTTTTTTTATATTTTCGGTATTCGTAATTGCAAGCATTTGAAAAATTATTTGTTCTTACTTAGTCCCCTTTCACATGAGGAAACAAATTGGTGGACATTTTTTGACATTTCGTAGACCGTTCATTCCTTTTAATTGGGGCACTCTCTCCTAAAACTGAAAGTAGCTGGAAACTAAGTTTCCTCGTATGAATGGCGACTTAATGTGCTATAAAAGTATATTACTCTATTACATACTATTATTTTTATTTGTAATAATTTAATAATGTAAAAAATTACATAAATGTATGTTTCTTAAATATATTTTATTCTAGCGACCAATTTATTTAAACTTTCAAAAGATGGATTTTTAACACTGAGTTAAAAAATATAAAATAAAAACATTTAAAAATTATGGCGCAGAATTAAACTGTACTGATAATAATACTTAACAGTTTTCTAACTTTAAAGCTTTTTATTTATTTATTTATTTAGGTATTTGAATACGTTAATGATAACGTAAAACTTACAATATTTACTTAAAATACAAATTTATTAGCGCAAAATTTTAAACATTTGAGTACGATGTTAAAGCATTTTTAGTATGAATATCGCTAACTTCAAATGTCACTATGACAGTTAAAAATTTGAAAATGGTATCTTTGCTTATACTTTGTTGCATAACCTGTTACTGTTTTAGGCGAGTTCAGTTGGAGTTTATAAAAAAAATAGGTGACAGTGATATCTATTATATTTCCTTAAAACACTCTTGGACAATATGTTCAGCTAGTCACTGTCTGAATAGTTAGACATCTCCTTATTTATAAACGCATTTCAGCAGTTGTGTAAATATGTTCTCATATGCCTCCCTGACATCTCCCTGTAATATGTCAATTTCTTCAACATTTGGATACGTTCAATGAACATTTAATTCATTTCAAGATAATTTCACAATTCTTTGGTCATAGGACACTTTAGAATAGGTTTGGACAACCAATTACAGTGTCTAAGTTACACAACCGATGGAACATGTTTATAAATGAGATTTTGCAGTTGGACATAGTCAAAAGTTAGACATATTTTCGAATGAGTTTATAAATAAGACTGAGAACATTTTAGTGAAGAGTTATAAAGTTAGAAAAGTAGTATCATCATAATACCTTAACATAAGGCTGTTGAAAATTTTGTATCTACAACTGAAATGACTTATATGAATTAAAAATGAATTGCCTTTGAAGCTAAGGGTCAATAAGAAAACATCGTTGAAAAATTCAGATTTCAACTACAAATCAACTAATTTCTCATAAAAATTCATATTTTGAAATGTGATAGTTTCAATAAAATTTGAAGGAAATTAAGAGCAATGTTTACGAACACACCCAATTTCAATCCATTCAAAATGGAAATCATTTGAAAATGTCAAAATGCGCTAATTATTCTGTTTCTGTCAAACAAAATATTAACAAGCGTTTTCTTTAATTTGCTAAACTACCTCATTTTAGCTCTAAAGCGGCCCATACACCATCACACGGTGTATTCAAATAGAATGTGTTTTGACTGTTGTGGGCACATTTGTTGAATGTTAAAAAACCATATAACATTTTGATTTTTTGTGTCGGTGTATTGTCTCTAAATGTGTTGCACGTGTGGTGAAATATATTTTTTGTGATACTAAACCAGTACTTAAACTTGTGTTGTGTGTATGGGATGCTTATTAAAAACTAATGTGAAATGAACAATAATTTTAAACGCCCAAAAATACAACCAAGATCTAGATAACTGTTTTGTTATTTTTAACGACCAATATTTATTATTAAAACGCATTTTCCAAACAGCAGCTTAAAAAGCCGTTTCTATTTTTTTAATACTCAGGGAAAACCCACCTACGAATTCCAATAATCATAAAATTTTATCAGTAGGTATATTTTTGCAAGGAAAAAATGTCTGCCATTAATACATTTACATTCATACTTTTTCTTTATGTCTATATTATTAACTTTATTCGTTACAAAATCTGCAGACTTATTAAGTTCATCGTTTTATTACAAAGTTCTACTTATGCCGCAAAACTACCCCAGTAGTGTAGAATTCCAAATGAAGAATTGGTAAGATAATTGGTTTATTTATATACATACGAAATATTCCGCCAATAAAAAAAAAAGTAGTAAAAAAAAAATTACACAAAAAGAAACGCCATAATTCCTGTTGACCGTAAAAAATAAAAAAAAAATGAGTAACAATAATGATAAATCCAATTAGTCCCACGCCCATCTAATAGCTGTAGGAACAATATGTTCATTTGAAAAAAAAACAAAGAAAAGTTAAACATCTACGTTAATATTGCGTATGTTGTAAACATTGAAATCTGATCACATATAATAATAGTCTAAATGGCAGTGTTGCTAATACAATGAGAAAGAGAAATTTTTGAGGTACCTACTTCATTTAAAAAAAAAAGGCAAAGAAAGGGGTTTTGACTACCCTTAAATTGTTTTAAAATGCTAGAGTTAGAAAATTAAGTAACAATGTTTAAGAAAAGACACAGAAGGTTATTGGTTTTGAAGTTCTGAATATGACATGGGAGGGAAAGTAGATCCAGCAATCAGCATTCGTGAAGTGCGGCTTAGAAACAATCTCAATATATAAGATGGGACAAAAAAACTATAGAGCGTGTTTCCTGGATAGAAAAAAAATTGTGCCGTAGCGGGGTCCATGTCCCAATAACTGAAACTAATTGACTTTTTGTGACTGGTTACTGACCTTTAAGTTGCCATACTAATTTTTTGAATATCACAAAGATAAGTTCCTAACATCTTCTGATGAGGAACCTTAAAAAAAAAAACATTAGAAATTCATAAAAAATCACTTATGACTGACCAATGACTTAAACCTATTGTCCAATTACTGACCTTTTAAATTGCATACTTATTCCAAATATCCCACAATTGATGTGCTAGCTAGTGCCTTAAAAATCGCTTATTTTTGTACAATTAATGAAACTAACTGGATTTTTGTGACAAATTGAAATTACTGATCTTCATGCTTAACCTTTTTTTTAATAAACTGAAGCTGAATGCACCTAAAATGGTGACATTTTGTGCAAAAAAAAGTAAAAAAAACTCCTTTTTTGACATTTTATATACCTAAATGTCAAAGTTTCACATGAAGATAGTTCGATACTAAAAAGAAAATCACGTTTCAAGCTTAGGATCATATTAAAATAAGCATCATATTATACTAAATCTAATACAATTTTGTGTCAATTGCTTTAAAATAAATTTAACAAATTGCAACGTCATCCGCCAGACTATAAGCTTTGCACTTTGGTCAGACTGAC
Organism: Epistrophe eligans; assembly: GCA_951394125.1. NCBI lineage: Eukaryota > Metazoa > Arthropoda > Insecta > Diptera > Syrphidae > Epistrophe > Epistrophe eligans. Next base: position 29,883,251 of record OX596031.1, on the reverse strand, counting down.
GTAATTCCAAAAATATTTGTTCATATATATATAAAAAATAATAATTCCAATGTGATTAATATTTTAACAGCTTTCAAGTTGTCATCCGTATTGAACGAATTCAGTTCGATGCGTTGGCATTATTTGAAAATGATGCGAATTATTTTTTGATTCATTTCATATACACATTAAAATGTCTATTTAGACAATCGAGTCAAAATCATAAAATAAAATAAATTTTATTCGCATTATCATAACAATAGCTTATAATGTTTACATAATGGGCTCTTGAGTTAGGTTTAATGACTGTGAGTAAGTTTAATGACTGTGATAATGCCACTTGTGGTGATAAGCCTGCCTTTATTGATCATAATTATTTATATATTTTATTGTACTCGTATTATAAACAATGAATTTTGTGTGGGAATTTCGGCAAAGCAAATATTTACCACAACAATGTTGGGTTAAACAAATAAACAAAAAAAAAACAGAAACCAGAAACCAGAAACACATAATTAAGATTTGTTTGCAAAAAATTTATTTTTTTTTATTACGAAAAATAAACGTGTCATCTTTTTATTTTTTTCGATTTTGACCTTGAGGAATTTTTTAACTACCATAAATTGACAATTGAATACATTTTTGTCAGGCACGTTTTTATTTGGTTTTGTTTGATAAACATAATTTATTTACAAGATATAGTTACATTTGAAAAACATTTTACATGTTTTACGTTACGGAAAATCTTTTTTTTTTTCTTAAATGACTTTTGTATGAGGTATGTATTTTATGTGAATACACCCACCATTACATTGGTTCAAACATAATTTTTAAAGTTTGAATATTCTTTATAAAAAAAACTAAGCCGTAAACAGGATACTGGTACCCGGACTGCCAGTTCAAAAGTTATTCATTGGTGTTTCAAATAAAAACAAATATCAAAAGATCTAAACTTAACTGCGATTTCTACAACAACCTTTGGAATTGATATCAATGGCTTTCATGATTAATAAGCAACAGGTAGGGACTTATACATAGCTCGCGCTTAATTTTAGTTCCCATTTTTCCTTCCAAATATCAGCTAACACTCTCAGAAACTCAGAAGTAAAATTTCGGAGCAGATTTGTTATACAAAAAAATTGGAGTAAATCGAAAATTTCCGAAGTATATTTGAAAACGAAAGAAATATCAAAAACTGTATTTTGAACTAAACATTTATTTTAACAAAACTAAACATTTAAAAAAAAAAAAAAAAAAAAACACATACCTAAGAATTTCATTCGTTTCTCAACAAAATAGAATTTTAAATTAAAACATTCAAAGTCATAGTTGATTAGAAAATTGAATACAATAGTGCTTTTATTTCCTTTTGGCTAAAGGATTTTTGAATTTTTCAGTGTGGAAAAAAAAGGAGTAGATCTCAAAAAAAAAAAAACGGAGTGGCGGAGTAGATTTATTATACATATTTCTTAAAATAGGAGTATAATATATTAACAACGATTGGAGTAAGGTTTTGACACTGCACCCGAGCTTAATTTTGACATAAGAGCGTGTTGTGGAGAATGTATCACACAGAAAACAACTGTTCTCCGAAGAATTTGTTTCTATTATTTAAAGTTAAATTTAATTAGATTAAATGGATTCTTTTCTTTGGCTGGTAAAAATCAGGATAAGATAAATAATTTGTTCTTAAAAATTTCACCATTTCCATTTTTATTTTCACAAAGCACAGTTCACACAAAATTCAAGATTGGAATCTGTCAAAATTGAAATTTTTGTTCAGTTTTGTGCATCTGTCAAAATCGAGGTATTATGGTGGGAAAATAGTGGATCCAATGCCCTTTCACTTGTTTTATTTTAATATTTTAATGTTGTTTCTAATGATGCGTGTTGAGTTCCTATGGGCACTCGAAATTTGACAACCCGCGCACCTTAGATGTGTGTACTGTGCCGACAATAAATTCGTTCGCAAAAATTTTGACAGATAAGTGATGTTACTGTAACACAAACTTAAACCCCTATTAAAATTCGAATTACTTTTAATCGGTGAAGTAAAGTATCAAATAAATAAACAAAAAATTATTTAACAATTTATTAACAATTAATGTTAATGAGATAATTCATGAAGGGGGATTAACGATAAATTAAGTTAAAAATACCTAAGATATTTTTGCCAAACCTTAATACAAACAACACATTTTCTGGATTTTTTTTAAATAGGCCAGAATTTAGTTTTTCTGGCTTTATTTGCATTTCACTTTCAGGCTCTTTGCCATAGGGTACCTGACACAATTTCCAAATTTCTGGCTTATTTTACAAAAAAATCAGTTTTTTTTACAATTTTAAGCCAGAAAAAAATGTTGGCGAAATTTCTGGGAGCCCCTTGTTGAATGTAGTAGATTTTTGTTAAGATTTGACGTACATTAGCAATTAATTGTTTATTAATATAAATATTTTAATTCTTAAATTTGGTAAGTTTAGATCAACGTTTAAGTTGATTTTTGTAAATGAAAAGATAAATAAGCATTTTTGTATTAATATGAGTTTTATTTTTAGGCTAGATCTGGGTACAATTTAGATAATAATCATCAATCACGGAAAATTTAAGGACATTTTTGAAAACTTGAACAAATTAACTACAAATACGTTTTAAAAAATTTAATGAAAATTACTTCTTTGGTGAATTTTAAGACACTCTTTATTTAAAACAAATTATTAGATTCGAATTCTATATTCAAAAATGGGTTGTTGAATTTTTCACAATATTTTCTTTAATACATTATTTAAATATTTAAAAATGGCGTAGCAAAACAATGTTTAACATAAAAAAAAAGATTTATTAAAATTATCTGATGGTGTATCTACACATTGTGTTGGTTCTAAACGATTTCAGAAATTCTTTAATTTAATTATTTCCAAAAGCGTTGATATTTAACAATTTTTTAAAATTCCAAACTGTAAGAAATGTAAAGGATTTTTTTCATAGGCGGAAAACTTAAAATTGGCAACACTGTTTTCTGTGACAGTCGAATTGACAATTTATGGTTTCTTTGAGGGGTTTACTTTTGGCATCATGAATAGACTCAAATCTGAAGCATAGTTTGCAAATTGTTTAAATTTATTTTGAAAAATATTTTCCCGAAAAGGACCTTTTATTTGGGCACCATTAGATTATTTTCTATCGGTATAATATAATGTAACATGACTACGCCGATAAACTAAAAACAAATAAATACTTGGAAGCCAATGTTAGACGCAGACGCATTATTGCCGAAATACACCTCGTTATGTACGTTGCCCGTCTCGAAATCATGCCATGTCCGAAATCATATCTAAACATTAATTCCATAAATTTATCAGTCAAATAAAGCAAATTTCATGAATACTAAAATCATTGTCGGTGTCTTTTTTAAATTTGAAGTTTTAACCTATAAAAAAAACACCAGTTACATTTCAAGACGGTTCAATTTTACGTTTGTGGTAGGTGTCAAAAAATAAAGGCTTAAACTTATAGAAGAATCTTAAATAAGGGCCAAGAAAATAATTCCTTACAGTAAAATTCTTTTAATTTATGGAACGACAAATTAAAAATTAAAAAAAAAAAAAAAACACACCTACGAACAAATTTTGTAATGAAATGACTACATTAGCAGCATTCAATAAATGAATAAAACAAAATTTCCAACCTTCTATTCAATCAATCAAAAAATCAACTCATTCAGTCCCCCCACCACCAACGCACCATATAATAACAAACTTTTCTATACTTTACACGCGCTATAAAAGGGTTAATTGAAGATCGTTAAATAGAAATGAAAAAAAAAAAAACACAAGAAAAAAATCAAATCATATAAATGATTTATTCATATTATACACTTTTTCATTATGCGCGATGAGAATCCCAAATTATTTATTAATCCTGAGAAAATTACTTTTTGTTTTTATTCTGGGAAACTTTTTATCTTTCAGCCTGACTTAATTCTCTCAAAGATTACAATTAATGTTCATTTATGTATAAATGAATGAATGAAGCGAAATATAAAATATCTCCGTAGCGATGTAATAAAAAAATAAAAAAAAAAGTTGAATAACAACAAAACTTTTCTATACGAACACCGTTTCATTATATATATTTAATTTGTTTTGATTTGTTTGGTTTTTAGCCGTCGGCCTTTTTATGTATTTTGATTACCTACCTACAAGATAGGAGGGTCAAATTGGAGTTTGTCATTTTATTATGTAGGGCTTGAAGCGGGCGCTATGTCACGACTTTTAAGCCACGATTGAGAAAAACAATCAAAAAGTTGTTATTAAAGAAATAGGTCGACGTGAGCTGGCTGCATCAGTTTAGAAAAGGGAACATTCAAAAATAACAGTTGGTATTATTTTTAAGGATAGTGTAGCAAAAGTCAAAGGCCAAAAACTTTTTAAACAGGGTGTCTTGTAAGTTAAGAGTGTTATGTTAAAATTTTAAACTTACTGCGTCAAATTTACTGTCGCTGCGATTAAAAATCAAATAGTCGCAACAAAATATGACACGATTTAAAATATCAAATGGTAATAGAAACGGATTTACGATTTAATTAGTCGCTGGGATTAAAATCGTATGTCTAGTCGCAACAAAATAAAACCTTAAGATCGCTTTTGGTTTTTTGTTGCACGACTTAGGATTTCAAATAAAGCTAGGAAAGTACTTGCGATTTTTCGGGGCTGCGATTAAAAGGTGCAGGTGTCGCTGTATAACTTTCACAACACACTATGGGGATTTATTTAGCATGATTTAAAATATAAAATGGCGCTAGAAACGGAAACTGACTTCCGATTTTTTATTGACGCGATTAAATAATGTTTTCTTGTCAAAATAATAGATTTTTTGTCGCTGAAATTTAAAATCGTATGGTCGCAACAAAATATGACCTTAAACCGACTTGTGATTTTTTGTTGGACTTTTTAAAATTTTAATTTTCAGCGCTCTGAATAAAAGCAGGATGGTCTTGTCGAGATATTCGATTTCATGTCGCAGCAACTAAATAATCGCAGGGTCGAAGTCAAAAGTGTAAACATAAAAGTGCTTGCCAATTTTATTTATTAAATATCTTGCGACAGTCGCATTACCTACATATACCAGAAAAATGTGTTAAATCAAAGTATTTTAGGAACGCACTAGCGATTTCAATCGCTCGACTATTCTGTCGCAAAAATACAACATATGAGTTTAAAGAGAATAAAATTTGTTTTTTTTTCGATGCGATTGTCGCAAGTTACATGTTTATGCTAAAGATTGCGATTTAAATTTCGACGATTTCCAAAAATCGTAATTAGAAACAACAAGAAATAAGAATGAATGCACTTATGGATTTTAATCGCACGAGCGTCAATATTCCACAAAAAATCATCAACAAATAATTTATTTTTGTAAACTTAGCTTTTTATTTGCAGTAAAGCATGCACTCAAATTCTAAGTTCTATTTTGTATTTATTTGCGATTAAAGAATTGCTCGCAAGGCTACAAGTGCGTGTAAATGCATAGCAATTATTTGTTGCGATTGCAGCAAAAAATCGCAACGACTGAAAATTGCAAGTGCGTTTCTAGCCTTATAGCCCTATTATGGAAGACAACTCAACTATGGTTTAGTTGTCATTCTTAGAATTGGTATTATCGATCACAACTAGTTGACTGTCAAAACACAACCAGTTATCATTTGGCAGACAACTAAAAAAATGGTTGACTTTTCAGTTGTCTATTTGTATTATGTAAGTAAGTTGAGTTGTGTTTCGGTTGTAATAAACGTCAAAATCAAACAACTGGTTCGAAGCAGTTGTGTAGAAGATTTTGAAAGAAGCGGAATTCAAAAAACAAATATGGATAAAAAACAGTAAGTTAAACAACAATTTTAATAAAAATAGAATTTAATTAGTGTATTTCTAGTTTGAAAATTACACGGCCTACACAATTTGAAAGACTTGTTGCTCTTCTCCACGAACAACCTGAACTTGCTAGGGGTAAGGGACAGTTCGGTTCCTCGAAAAAGGATCATGATGATCAGTGGGGGAAAATAACTGTGGAACTGAACAGCTTCGGGCCTCCATCAAGAACATCAAAAGAATGGCAAAGAGTATGTTATAATGTAAAGATAATAATAAAATAGTTTTTAATAGACATTAATAAGCAGGTTTATTTAATATATGTACTTAGTATTTGGAAGTTCCAATGGATTGGAGTGATCCCGGATATTCTTTCTTATTTTGGCTACAACAAGGGAATTCTCCTCTTCCAAATCACCGAAAAACAAATCAAAACAACTTGCCATCATACAATTTCTTATTCTTACTTTTTTATTTCATGCTGAGCAGCTGATTTTGACAGAAAATTAATTCCTAAAAGACGGCAACGTATTTTTTCATTACAACTGAGTTTAGTTGACTTACATAATACGAAAAATTCGTTTGGTTGTCTAAGAGTTGAGTTGTGTTGATGACAACTCAACTAAGTTGAGTTGTAATCCATAATAGGGGCATTAGTCTTTGAACACATTTGTTTAAGTCCCTGAATGAACGCACACAAAACCAAGACAAAATACCACTTTTTTAATCAGTAGATTGATTCTACATAGCCCAATTGACCAACTTTATTTTTCGACCTCAAAATTGACAATAAAATAGATTTCTTATTCTTTGTAGATTTTACCAGTTGGATCACTAGTTCTTCATGACCATTTATTCATCTTCTTAATTCAACGAAGCATGTTAGTCCATGAAACACCCCATGAATCTCAAAGCACCTCAAACTATCGAGCATAACATGGTGGGAACCGGTTAAAAGCTTGTTTCTAGTCTTTTATTAGACTTGTTTCGTTTTTTTTTCTTGTTTTAAGTTTTCATAACCTAAACAAAGATCAAGAGTCAAGTTGAAAGAGACAGACAGACAAACAGACAGGATGATTTGGATTTGCTTGGTTGAATCTGAATGGTTCGATGGTCACTGTACCGTTGGGAGAGGAGACACAATAGCAATACAAAAATAATAATAAAAAAAAACACTAGATTGCATAAAAGGGCAAACTGCATTTTCAACTGTTTTGGACTTCTTTTACTTTGATAGCTTTGAGCTCTAACTCTGAGGCACTGAGGAGTGAGGCGTACCTGCGATTCTTCCCTATATGAACTATGATGATGTTGTATTTCAATAGAAAAGCATGACGGGAGCATTGACTCATGCCACCTCTAGAGACAGCACAGACAGCAAAGTGCATCGTTCACCTTCCCGACATCCAACTTTATAGGTGTGCCGTGCAGTCGAATGCGCAGCATAAAATATGCGAACATTTATGTTTTGTTAATACTTTTTTTTTTTATATACCAATCCATTTATTTTGTCTGTATTTATAACTGTATAAGGTAAGGTAGGTACTTTATTTTATTTCCTATGAGTGGATGATGTTAGCAAACGAGATGTAGGTACGTCGTAGTTGTTCCCTCTCTCTCTCTCTGTTGGAATCTGCACAGCATCACGAATCGTTCTTTGTCCAATTTTCGTATACGAGTATAATCATCATCATTGCATATTGTTGTACTATTTTAGGCTTCTCATGCATGTGTTAATGTAGAGAGAAATGTCATCCGTATAGCCAGTGAGGACAAAGGATAATTGAATTTTATTTTGTAGGTGTACGACGTGCGTGCTTTTTTGATGACTGATGAATAGAGGGACTTAATCACGTTTGACAGGGAAAGTAATTGAGTATGACAGAATGAAAATAAGATATACATAATAATGTAGGCACAGCAGGCACGTAGCCAGAGGGGGGGCTTGAGGGGCTGAAGCCCCCCCCCCCCCCCCCCCCCCCGAAAGTCTAAAATAAAAACTAAAACTTTCTAATATACTAATTCAAATCTATAAAAAAGTTCTCACCTACTTGAAAACACTTCGTTAAGAGACAAGAGACTATTTAGGTATGCATACAATTTTGTATTGAATTTAGGAGACTTATTTGAAGTTGAATTAAGAGCTCCAAGAACTTCATTGAAACAAACAACGTGTTCCAATCCAGAAACCTCTTCTACTGAATCCTATTTTAGAGTGTCTGTATTGATTCCTAGCATAGATTCGTTAATACAAAATCTTACGGACAGATCCATGATCAACGAAGACGTTTTACCATCCTTTCAAGCCCTTCTCCCAGGTTTTTCTGCAGTTGGGCGAGTCAACGAAATGGAAAAAGCTAACATGTTACTTTGATAATGCAATTTCGTTGTCAGCTGTGAAAGCTGAGTACATTCTCTGGCGCGAAAAATTATTGTCGTTTGATCCTTCTATCGAAGTTTTAAAATTGCTTGATATATGTGACAAGACTTATTTTAGAGGTATAAACTTCTTGCTTACAGTTTTGGCCACGCCTCCAGTGACCACAGCTAGTGTTGAAAGAACCTTTTCAACTATGAAAAGGATTAAAACAGTGTCCCGAAGAGTTATGGGGAATGCAAGATTAAGCTCACTTGCAATGATATTTGCTCATTCAGATATTAATGTGGATCCAGATAAGGTGATTGATCTCATGTTAAAAAAAAATCAAGACGTCTTCTGCTTTGAAAAAATGTGTGTTTAAAAAAATAATTTAAGTATGTATATGTATGTTCGTTTGAGTACATACAATTTAAAAACTAATAAAAATCAATAAATTTGGAATATATATAGTTTTTTGTTTAAAGACTTCCTCGTAAAATTTGGAAGCAAGCCCCCCCCCGAACCAAAATCCTGGCTACGGCACTGAGGCACAGGGTATACATACAATTAGATACTAGAAAATTAAAATTTTGGTAAAATTATCTCAATCATTAGCAAATCCTGTAGCCTTAATTATAATTTTCATAAGAGCGAGATTGAATGTCAGAACAAAAGTCATTTTCACTGAACTTTTTCATTCAAAATTCCGTGAAACAAACTAAAATAATGAGGATAAGGAACAAGACTATCAGCCTTATTGTGAGTTTCACCCGAAAAATATTTCGCTTTAAATTTTTTTTGTTCACCTGGAATTTTCAAAGCTACTGTGAGTTTAAGGCTGCCAATGGTGTTCCATTCCACCCGAAATGAATGTTCACAATAAGGGGAATTTTTCGAACACGAAATTTTGTGTGAAAATCACAATAGGCGAATTGCTAAATGTCAAATTTTCCGGGTGGAATGTTGTTCCAGAAAAATGACATTTCAGTTAACGGTTTTTAAACACTTGTATGGTAGGAATCGTTATTTTTGGTTATATGAATAATTTTTGTTTAAAACCTGCTAGATAATGTTAAAAAAACTGCTGGGTACCCAGTTTATTAAAAATCGACCAAGTCGTTTTCGAATTATTAATTTCTCAAAAAAAATATTTTTACTTTTTTAAAATTTGAAAATTTTAGAACACAATACTTTTAAAACTTTTTGAAACATTTCTTTATAAAAAATGTGAACCTTTTTTGATAAAATCAAAATTAAAAAAAAAAAAACAAAAAACAATTCTATGGGAGTTACGATTTACAACCATTTTTCGGATTTTTTTTAGAAAATGGTAGCCTTTTTGTAAAAAAAATTACTAAATTAAAAAAATAGAAAAATAAGATTTTTATTAGTTGCTAAATGAAACGGCATATGTAAGTAGTTATTTTTGGTCCTAAAAAAAGGAAATAAAAAAAAACGTGTCATTTTGAGATTTAAATTTTTATTTTTGGAGATTGCGTTTGTTTTCCGTATTGCAGTATGCAATGTCTCTGGTCTTTTTTTGGACATAAACTATTAACTACGACTTGACCGCTCGCACTAATAGTTCAATAGTTGAAGCGACTTTAAGTTTTAAAACATGAAATTTTTTATTATTGAAATTTCTAAATAAACTTCGAAAATAGAAGAAAAATATGCACGCCTGGATCGCACAAACTTTCTCTTGTGGCAAACAATTATAATCTAGCTACACTTTAACAAAAAAAAAAAAAAAGAAGTACTATAAAAGTAGGTTTTTATTTGGTTTTTTTATTTAAAAAAATAGTTTTCAAAATTTTAAAATGCAATAATTTTTGAAAGCTGCATGTTTGGGGGTTTCATGGTAAATTTTTGTTTTCCCAAACAAATTTAATGTATAGGATTTTTTGAACCGTTTACGTTTTATTTATTTTTTTAAGCACGAATGACAGCAATTGTACTAGATTTTTGTTTCTTACTTTTATTTTTTTTCACTTAAAATCAGAGATACCTGATCAAAATCTAGGCTCAGAAGGAAAAAACGAATTCCAAATTTAAGTTGAATAAACAACTCATTTGTTTGCTTTGCTTTTGCTGAAAACAGTTTTTTCAAACTCGTGGGCTATTTCCCAAAAAAAAAAACAAACAATTATATCGCGCGCTACTTTTTTATAAATTACGAAATAACGGACTTAAGAAAATAATTTCTAAAAAGGATCAAAACTAAAAACTTTAGAATGCTTTTCCTGCTCCATCTACATGTTTCTCATTTTTTGCGACTAGAAAATCGTGCGATTACAAAACCAAAATTGACTGCATGTTTATTTCTTGTCGCGACTACCATTTTATTTTAAGTCATGGAAATTTAAATCGCAAGTTTGTGCACAAAAGTATATGTAGTTGCATTTGATTGATTTGCAAGTTGCGAAAATCGCTTTGCCAGAGAAATTAAACAAATTTTTAGTCTTTTGATCGTCGCGATTTCTATGGTATCAATAAACACATCTGTTAGATTTTTTTAAAAACTGAACACTCACGTAATCAAAATTGCAAGTGCGTTCCTAGCCTAACCATTATATAAATGTTTGCGGACGAGAAAGGGGTAAAACAAAATTCACTTTCTTCGTGCATCGTGTTTCCTTGTGGAATTCGTGCCACATTTTCAAACAAAATTGTGTCATTTTCGTTCCATATTAGAAATACGCGAATTCTAATATTAAAACAAAAATTTAATTATGGGATGAAATACAAAAAAATAGAAGATATAATTTGTTCTATTCAAATTTGTTCTATTCGTGTAGGCTTTATTAAAAAATTTAGAGTTTCGCCAGTTGTTACTCCATTTGGAGCAATTTTCCTAAAATTTCTTCAAAATTCGCTTTAATTGAAGTAAAAAATTGAAATAAAAAGAGAATTTTTTCTACCACAGTTCCACGATAAAATTTTCGCGTCAAAAAACCACGATTGCGCCACTTCGGCAACGCTGTTTTCACTTCAGATGACACACAAATTTCGATTTATATATTCAACAAATTTTATAAAAGAAATTTTGTCTGGTTTAATTTTATTTTGTGAAGATTTTTATAATATACAAATTCTATTTATTTACTACTGAATTTAAAATCAGCCATGTAGAAAAATTACCACTGTTTTTATTTTATCAATCGGAAGGCTGCCATGTCACGCTTATTCATACGTAAAATATTTTGATTACAAATAAATCATTATCTTACCTAATAATGTAAACCTAATGTTATTATTGTTCTCCAATTTATAAAAAAAGAATAATTCTGGAAAATATTTGAATAGATGAAATGTTTTAAATTGATTCAGCCATTTTGTAGCCATTATTTTCATCCCATTTTCTTACCATCCAAATTAATTAAAATCTCAGTCACTTTATTACGAAAAATATAATTCACCTGTAAAAGAAAAGAAAAAAGAAACAAATTAGGTTTTAAATTTCAAGTAGATTGTTGAACTTAAAATTTAATTCGTTAAATAAACTTAAACAACCCTCAACTTTATACTTAGGTTTAAATACATATATTTAAAGAAAATCGACTATTTGTATAGGTATGTATTCGTTAAGTATTCAATTACATCTCTAATTCTTTGCTTCCTATTACATAGCAAAGGCACAAACCGTGACCTAACATAACCAAAGCCGATATCATCCATCAATGTCACTCAACGACATGGACCCTCATAGCTCATCATCATCATCATAATAACAAACAAACAAAAAGCTCTAAATCACAAAAGTGAAGAAGAAAAAAATAAAATAAACAAAAAAAAACTTTCTCTCACACAAAAACCTTTTTTTGGATTCATGAGATAAATATTATTTTTCTCGTCCATCTTATGCAACTGGGCTTGTTCGTAGTAAGTTTGTCAGTTTGATAAAAGCAAAGAGAAAAATTTGTCACGAAACCCTTTCAATAGCTTTTTTTGACCATTATTTTTTTGTTTGTTTGTTTAGCGTCGAGTTGTAACTTTTTAGTTTTGCTTTTTTTTTTATAAAAAAAAAAGTTACCACAAGTAAGTTTATGGATGCTTTCAATTCCAAAACAACCGCGAATATTTACATAACTTTTAAAAATCAAACACAGAAAAAAAGCTTTATGTGTTTGGGCGGCGCGGCGCGGCGCGGCGGCGTTACTGAGAAAATAAACTACCTTTTCATCTAAAAATAGAATAAAACAAAATTTTGAATAAAAAAGTTTCATTCTACGTGGAGAGGCGAGTATAATATATTTATTCCAGCCAAGCCCATTACAGGTAAAGGGAAAAAATAGTTTTGAATTTTAGACAGAAACCAAGTGAATTTGCCTTTGGCTTATGGCTCGGTGTTTTGTGAATTTTCAAAACAAAACGCTGCTATTTCCATTGTGTGTGACATTATTTAAATTTTTTGTAAGTGCAAAACAAAATGTTTTGTGTTTTGTTATTGCATCTAACAGCAGCAGCTAAAAATGTCAATGACATTCAAATAGGTTGGTTCTACCAACAATAATGTGCATCACAAAGAACATAATTCTTTGGAGAGCCTTTCTGTCTACCATTGCATTCCAATGGAAGAGGACTCTAGCTTTACCCTTACCTATAGTCCTATAGACATATAGTAGGTACCTGGTAATGTTAAACAATTTTTGAATTGAGTTTGTGTTTCATTATTTCATGAGCACACTTATCGATCGTTTTTGAAACAGTAAAGCATTCAGGAGCGCTGATGGAGACCTGATGAAGCACAGGAGCGGGTCTAAGCTTTATTGCTGCGGGGAGGTTCAATTTATATGTAAATATATGAAAAAAAACCTTGGTAAAATGATGTCTAAAATTATTTTGAAGTTTAATAATAATTATTATAAAATTATAAAGCCTAACAAAAAAAATTAGACAAAAAAGGAAAATTTTTCAAAAACAAAAATATATGATAGCTGAATTTTTGTGGAGACCTTTATTTTCATTTCTTAAGCAGCCAATAGACACAACACTTGTGTCTACACCGGTGTCGGTGTACGGAAATGTGTGCTGTGTGTGGGCTGGTGAGCACACCGATTTTCGGTGTCAGACACGGTGCGAGTAAAATCAAAAGTTTTTGATTTTTGGTATCGGTGTCTCGATCGGTGTGGCGTGTGTGGCGGAATGCCAGACCGGTGTCAGTACACCGGTGCAGACACAAGTGTAGTGTCTATGAGCTGCTTTAAGCTACTATAAATTTGGACTGATGCTCAAGTTCTTGGGAAAGGGATAGAATTATACTGAAAATCCTAAGTTTTTTAAAAGATGAATGATTTAGAGCAATATTGATTTTTTTTGGGCGTTCCCTTAAACAAAATTCGACATAGCAGAATTTTGGCGAAAGTGTTTATTTGAAAGTTAGTTAATTATTTAAAAAAAAGAATACTCTTAATAATTTAGACCGAGTCTTTTGGTTTTATGCGGTAAATATACAAATTAAAATTTTTTTATAACTAAATTTCTTGAAGGTGGTCAATTTTTGGAAGAAATGGAAACTGCAGCTTATCCAATTCTACACAAAAAATGTCCTAAACCTTTTTTTCGTAGGATCGTTAGATTTTGAGAAAACTTTACTGTAATATTATCCACACCACCACAGTGGTCTGTATGTTTAATTTTGGCGTCAAAAATCATATCCCATGACAATTCTTGACGATTGGGTAGGCTTATAAATTTGGGAATGCTGAATTCAGTAATACTGCATAAACATATTTGTTTTGAATTCGAAATGGGGCTTCACAATTTAGGCCAGAATATCGAAGTCAAAAAGTCAAATTACTTAGTATCAGTAATTAAACGGTTGTTTTATAACTGTCAACTGTCAGAATTTTAATTTTCTAACATCAGATCAAAATACACCAACGTATAAAAATTAACAAAAAATTAAAAAAAATTTATTTTAGTTTATTTGAAGACCTTAAATTTGGTTGTCAACTTTTAACTGTCAAAATCCTTAAATTTCTTTCAAATTAATCAGATTTGATTTAAGAATAATTTTTAATACAAAAATATCAAAATAATTTTTAATTTTCGTATCACATTAATTTTAAGTGATACGATATGTTGTACCAGTGCATTCATACCCTTAAATCATTATAAGTATCGAATTTCAATCATTCGGAATTGTCGCGGGATATGATTTTTGTCACCAAAATTGATCAAATGGACCACAGTGCACAAATGACGCTGAGATAAACTAGGTAAGTACTGGTCCTGTTTGCTCCCATTTTTTTCGAAATCTTTTGCTCTGTGTGTAGACTTTTTTAAACTACTGTTTTTCATTTGACATTTGTTTCAAATTTATTCAAAAAAACTGAATGTTTCGAGCAATTTACCAAAAAAAAAAAATATCTATAAAAAGGGCGTGGTAGTGGGAAGAAATTAATTGTGTTTATTTTTTATTCCATTACCACGCCTTAGCATTTCATCAAAATTGGTTAAGGTGGTTCAGTTTAAAAATTGCCCCACTGTGCCCCTTATTTTTCAAGTGTTTTAACAAGACTTTGACTTAAAGTGTCCCTAGGTATAGACATATTTTTTTTAAATTGTATTATTAAATTTAATTTTTAAAACCTCAAATGCTCAAATAAAACATGTTTATATAAAAAAGACCGCCATTTTGACAAGATTTCAAAAATATATTCAATAGTATATTTTTTAGATTTCATAAGAATACTTTTTGACAGTTATTCACTTTCATACCTTTTGCATACCTTCAATGAACATTAAAATGTTCATCGAGCTTTGAATAAGCACAATGTAATTTAGAATGAGTTTGAACATGAAAAATGATTAAAAATAGGGTTTTTGAGTTAGACAGCTGTTTAAAGTTAGACATACTTTGCAATGTGTCAAAAAAAAGACAGCTTCATTCGTCTATTTTTTTTTAACTTTGTCTAAATTTGAACAACCGTTCTCTAAAAACTTATAAATAAATTATTTTTCATTGTTGTCTAAGAGTGGTCTAACTAAGAAAATAGGATTGGTTGTCTACAACTAAACTAATTTTTTTTATTTATAACACTGCTTAATTTGTATTAGTAAACTTTGTCTTAATTAAGAAAGACCCGAAATCTAAAGAATGTATTTAAATAATTATTTTAAATCGTTGTCTAAGAGTTGTTTTAGACAATGGAATAGGTTTTTTAAATCTTGACTTAAATGACATTTTATTTAATTAAATTTCTTGACAAACCTACATTTGGAATTGTCACCGTATTTAAATATGAATTTAGTATATACAAATATTTAAGGAGTTTAAATGACAGGAAACGTACAAGACAGGGCGTAGGGTTAGTGCAATCCCCACGGATAAAATAAATCTAAGGTCGTAATTATGAGTTTTCATGCATGGAAACATAACGACAGTTCCGAGCTGTTTTATCTAAACACAATTTACTAAGCGATGATTTGTTAATTGTCTCAGGTCAAACGCGAAGTTGTTAACGCACAACTTAAAGATAATTAAATTTTCTGTTTAAAAAAATCCTCAATTTTTTTTTAGAACGAACCAATCTCAATATGTACAATTGGTTAGTACGTTTTGCAAAATGGCAAATATACCAATATATATAAGCGAATGAAACAAATACGTGTACAATACATTTACCATAGTCATTAATTGAAATTATTTTGCAAGAATAAAACCTCTGCTGACTATCCTAAAACTCCGTCGTTAATAAACGGGGGGGCTCGCCCCACTGTATCCGCTCCTGTTCTGACAAAAAAAAAACAGACGCGAAAACAAGTTGCAAATTGCATGTATGATGTATTCAAGGAGGAGTCCATGGCATAGCAAGGCAAGCAATCAAGTGCCATACAACTGGCGTGTTGTCGGATATTATAGAGTCCCTATTTAAACTCGAACAAAGGTAAGTTGGAACACGATAAGGATGTTCTTTGCAAAAGTTATAACAATGGACTTAATAATAACAAGTACACATAAATGTAGATATATTTGTGTCTCGATTGGAACAAGCTTACATTATACTAGACTTGCGTATATAGAAAATGATATTTTCTTTATAAATTATTTAAACAATAACAACTCTCACGAAAAAAAAATTATGGAAATTGTTGAAAAGACCTTCGCGGGAGGCAACATGCATTTAAGAAAAGAAAATTTCTGTATGAACATTGTATTTATTCGCACGCAAGCCGATTCAAGTTTCAAATGTTATTTTTAGCTAAAGTATGAGTAGGTTAGATATATACCTACCTAGATGACAGACAAAGTATAAGGATCAAGTTTTCAATATTGGGAGAGCTTTTGAAGTGCAAACAATAAAATAAGTCCAAATTAGCATTGTTGATGTTTGTATGTATAGGATCCTTGTACCTTTGTTATTTTAAGATTATTTGACTTTATTTTTAGACGTCAATTACCATGAAAATTAGGCTTTCATTTCAAAAACAATTCCGACTTGGTAGTGTAATTATTTAAAGGTGTCATGTAGATTTTTCAATTTTTTTCTGTTGGTTTAACACGACAAAGTTTAAAATATTGTATTTAACATGATCAACCGTGTTGAAAAAACCTGATAACAGGTTAATTTTTTTTAATTTTACATGATTTTTGTCATATATGAGTATCGACATCGACGCTACACCTCGTAAAGTATTTAACACGAACATGAAACAGAGGAAGAAACTGATACTGTGCAATGATACATTACACTGCATCTCTGCGTCTCCCTCACCACCGATCGACCCATATTATGTATAAAAAAAATATAAAACCAGTCAACTCCCGCCACCCCTGACCATACCACTAAAACCATCTTTGGTCAATCTCAATATAATAAAATAAAAATATTTTGTTTTTTGTAAAGTTATAATTCACATTCAGTTCAACCCAAAATATGTATAAGACACAATGAACAAATACATGAAAACCGAGCAGTTTTAATATTTGTATATTGTACTAACAATCTCGGGTACTTGGTGAGTTCCTTTTTGAAATGATTAGCCTCTAGAAGTGACAGTGGAAACCTAGGTTAAAGTAATTAGTTAGTAGCGTAGCGTCTGATATCTCAGCTGTAATTTAGTGGCGTCTGCTATCTCAGACTGTAATTTAGTGAGGTCTGCTACCTCGGACTCGGACTGTAATTTAATGACGTCTGCTAACTCAGACTGTAATTTAGTGGCGTCTGCTATCTCAGACTGTAATTTAGTGGCGTCTACTTGCAATACAAGTGGATAGGCTCACCTACTCAAAAGTTTTGAATTTGTTGCTCGAATTGAAATTCGGAAAATTTATACCATCTCATATCAGTTTTTTTTTTTTTTATAAAATATTTAGGATTTAAAAATTAAATCCTTGTGTAAATTGCGCCTAAAAATATGTCGCCTCATTCAGCTGATATGACAAATCCCAACAGCGTTGCCAAAGTGCCACGATTATGCTTTTTTGACACGAAAATTTCATCGTGGCACTGTGGCACGAACAAATTCAATAAGGCACGCTCTTTTTATTTCCATTTTTTTATTTACCAATGTTGAAGAAATTTTATAAAAACACGAAAAGAGCAAATTATTTCTTTTATTTTTTTGTTGTATTTCACGTCACAATTTATTATTGTATTTTTTTTATATAAGAATTTCCGTTTTTTCATATGGGAAGCAAATAGCACCTTTTTTTTAGAAAATGTGGCACAGAATTTTTTTTTGGGCGGCAACGCTGATCCCAATGTTTCAGGGACACAACTCAACTTACATTAAATTCAATTACTTAAGGGAATCAAATATGTACATTACAAACAACTTCATCTGACCTTTATAGAACGAAAAAAAGGGTTGAAAAATAAAAAATTCTAACAGCAATATGACCAGACTACTGAACAAAAAAAAAATATACATTAACATTTTACATGAATAATAAAAGTTCAAATACTATGACAGCTCGTCATATTATTCCAAATGATATAAATAAATGTAGGTACGTTTGATTGCCATCACTCTTCAATTTACATTTTCGTATCGGACTGCATGGTACCTGGTTAAACGTTTCACTTATATAATATAAAACAAAATCATCATTTATTTATTTATTATTCATCAAGCGCTTCATCAATTTTAAAACATTCCACCTGTGTTTTGGTAATAAATTCCAGGGATTTTGTTATATTCCATTTTCGTGAATTTATTTTAAGTTTTTTTTTTTTTTTGAATTCAATGAATTTAAATTTCGTTTTTATTTTTTGCTTGGCTATCAATGGACGAAGAAGAATAATTTTGGTTGGTCGAAGTTTTTTTTTGATTTTAAACAATAGGGAAGTTAAAAATAAAACTTTATAGGTATAGTATTTAAATGTTGTTTAGATTTATTAGAGTTTATTTTTGTTGCAAATAATGAATGAAGAAGAGAATAAACAATTCTTAAGAAATAGGTCGAATAAGATTTCTGCGATCTAATTATTTAATACGTAGTAAAGGTATTTTCTCAAATTTTGGATTAAGTTCTCAATTTATATACAAAGTGATTCAGATTATAAGTAATTAAGATAATTTTCTTGGAAACATTTAACTGTTATGTTTTTGTAGACAAATTATCGAAATAATGAGGGTTTGAACGGTTTGGATTATCAATCTATTTTGAATTCGGTGTTATTTTTGGCGTTTTTGGACATGTCATGAGAAGAAATGACTGCTTTAAATCTTTCGGAAAATAAAATTGAAATACAAATATCTGTGATATGTACAGATATTTGTATAATATAACGTCAAACAAAAACTTTTGATGCGGGAACATTACACAATTTATTTGCATCTGGAACGCATCCCGGATGCTTTACATACACTTCACTTGGCATCAGTTTGGCATTTCTGAACGCATTTTATCCAGCTTAAAATGAAAGAACGGTTAGATGTCGTTTTGATGATAATTTGTTTCTTTAAATAAAACAATAGCCATAACAACAAACCATTTACAAAAAAAAAACAATAACAATAGCAACAGAAAAAAAATTCTTAACTGGGGATTTCATACCTTGGTTGCACTTTCAGTTCAAACGTCAAATGAAAGCATCCAAACAAAATTTAAAGCATTTGCTGTTCAATTAATTTACATCGTTGACGTTTGGGATGCGTTAAGAAATTCATGACTCTGTCAACATTTACTCTTGTGACTTCGGAATTCATGTTTTTGCATCTAAGGAGTTTGAAAACTCAGCCATACTTAGGTGTAACGTAATTTCTTTTAAAATTCGAATTCGGAGGTACAATGAATCATTAAATTTATCAAATAACATTTTTTAATCTAATCCACTGACGACATATCGGTATGTTTTTACCTTCTTTGACTTGTTGCTTTGATTGCTGTATTTTTACCTTAGTGTGTTCATCTGATCGTTTGGAAAGAAGTCAAAAATCGATATTTTATTTAAAAAAAAAATACATTGGTGCTATGGCACACTCATCTCATTTAAATCAATTCCGTTTAAATTATTTTCATTAATTGATAAAAAGTCAACTCGCGCGATGTCGATTAAATAAAAAAAAGGTATTAAGTTTTATATTTGTTCGAATTTATTAACAAAACAAATAATCTCTTCATTAATCGTGATTCGTGAAGTCTTATCTTCAAACCAAAAATGACCATAATCATTCCTTCATCGAAATGCTCTAAATTGATGACTAATTTCTTCACGAATTTGTTTGGGAAAAGTCTAAGGCCGCTTTATACACTATAAAAGAAGTAATATGACCTGTCATTATATTTTCTGTATGATTTCCCAAATGAGACGTCATTCAATTTGTGAAATCACATCGTTTTGCATTTCGTATGTTTACACGTAGGTACATATGTATATACTATGACTTTGTAATTTTTGGTTCTTTCTATTTTTCTCCACACACAAAATTAAACATGCAGCACAAAAATACAAAACTTCATCTGAAACTGAATTTAAAAATGTCCACTATAGAAATACAAAAATCACATATGTACATTGTATCTACATACCTATGACTTTTCACAAAAGGAATAGGTAATCTTTAATCCTAATGTCAAAAAAGTCATGTTTTTTTTTTAGAGAAGTTAGTAGTAGAAGTTGTAAGCTTTTTATTTAGTTTTTTTTAGATATTATGATACGATTTTTTGAAAGGTTGTACGAGAATTTATATGACATGTTAAGTGGCTTTTAGAGAGGTATTTTGAAGGCTCGGCCGAAATTAAATCATTTCTGAGCCAAGATGAATAAATTATATAAATAATATTATTTAAGTTAATTCGTTTCTATTTGTTTCGTGATATCGAACAATAGGATCTGAAAATTCCATCAAAAAAAATTCTACATACAAAATTACAACAAACAAAGAACAATTCTGATTTTGTTAACCGTTATT
Organism: Epistrophe eligans; assembly: GCA_951394125.1. NCBI lineage: Eukaryota > Metazoa > Arthropoda > Insecta > Diptera > Syrphidae > Epistrophe > Epistrophe eligans. Next base: position 29,862,682 of record OX596031.1, on the reverse strand, counting down.
TAAATTACAACGTCATGTGGTAGCGTGGCCGAGCGGTCTAAGGCGCTGGTTTAAGGCACCAGTCTCCTCGGAGGCGTGGGTTCGAATCCCACCGCTGCCAAGATGTTTTTTTTTTAATCCAATATAATGTAGTTGAATAACTTAAAGCTTCTCACTTTTTTTTTTTTAAATTTCGATTCCTTTTAACACACAGGGTTGAATTTTCATAAATAATAAAAAATATAAAAAAATAACAAAATGTATTTCTTTGAAAATTTTTAATTAAAAGCTCTTGTGTAAAAAAATTTAATTTAATCATTTGAACAGATAATGAGATAGCAGAAAATCAAAAAAATGGTTCTATGAAAGATACTGTTAATAATGATTCAATAAAAAATTGTTTGTAGAAGAGTAGATGATATTAATATATGTAAATGCAAACGGAAATCGTCGTTTCGAGACAAGCAAGACTTTCTTAAACGGTTTTTAAACAGAAAACAACCTTAATTTTGACTATATAAGAATAATTTTTGTTCAAAATATTATAGAATAATTATCTTGAAGAACCGCTTGATGCCAAGTTTAGTAAAAATCGACTGAATGACCATTTTTTGGAAATTTTTATTTTCACCAAAAGTTAGTTATTATAGGTATTAAAAAAAAAGATTTTTTAGAGAAAATCTGTAGAGCCGTTTTTGAGAAAAATAAGATTCTTCAAAAATGGCAAAAAAAGTATATGGCAGATACCGTTATTTTTGGTCTTACAAAAAATAAAAAAAATAATAAGCCGGAGAAATGTACAAAATTTGTACGTACAGTAAAAAAAAAAACAGTATAACAAGTAACAAGTTTCAAGAACCGAGACCCACTTTATCGTCTTCCCTGCTATCATAATTTCATTTCATTTCAAAATGTATGCCCGTTATTTGAATTATTCGCCAAAAACCTAAAATCACAAGTAGGTATCTACGAATTTTAATCAAAATTATTAGAAACGTTGTCGAGGAAAGTTGAAAAAACCAAAAATCATTGTAAGGATGTAACACCTTCTAACCCCCTGAATTTTTTGTGAAATAAAAAAAAATTGTTGGAAAGATTAGTACTTTCCTATTCCGTTGTCAATTATTTGGAGAAAATTAGTATTTTTTCGTGAAATATGGAATATTTGGAATATGTACTCTCAAAAACGCTTTTTTGGATAAATTAATTCGCTTACCAGCGACCCGAAACAAGGAAACAGTTTTTTAGGTGGATACATTGTTCGTGTATGCTGTATGCAAACTGTAGGTACATAATGCTACGAAAGCATTGATAATTTTTTGTGAGGAATGTATAAACTATTTGCTTGATTATTTTCGACAAATTTGCCAAACAAACTGCCATTTCACACCTTGTACTCTTAAAATAAACTATGATTTAAATTAAGGCTTTATGTTTCTATTGAAGCCATCGAAATGAACGTTTTAACAAATTTTTTGTCACTTCTTTTCCCAACTGAGTTACAAGCTTATTGTTCGCTGATGTGTAAGAGGAATTATATCTACGTGTGAGATCCAATTATAAATTTTATTTTCCTCAGTGTATATAAAATGAACATTGATACCACTATGTGTAGGTAGTACCTACCTATAACTCTATGGAATTAAGAAGAATAAAAAAAAAAACATGTTCCATGTAATTCATGCACATCGAAATCAGTTCAGACCACCTCGTTGCACATCGTTGGCTGCTGATGCCAACTTGAATGTCACCACATGAACTAGTAATAAAAAAAAACAAAAAAAAAGAGAAGGAGAAGAAAACAACTAAAAATTGAATAAATATACATTTTCTATTTTGTTTGTTTTTTACTTACATGTGTATATCTATAGTTTTGTGAACATATAGCTGGCGAGCAAAGACATCATCACAAGTATCGGAACGGAACAAACTCCAACTCTAACATATATACCTACACACATGACACATTATATATGTACATATACATATCTAGATATCAAGTAAACCTCACTCACATCGATTTTTTGCGGAATAAATTTAAATTTTGCAGTAGATTTTCAATTTTATGACTTGAGTGCATTTATTGTTGGTATATATGTAGAGCAGAGTATAGACGTTCATGTATAGACGTACGTATAGACAATCATGTCGGCAAGACTCTATGACTATGGTTATGGTATTAGATACCTACCATTTTATACAGATTCATATTGAACTGACATCTGGCAACGTTGTCGTCATTGGCATTCTTGAATCTTGTCAACCTTTTAGAATCTTTGGTTTGGATAAAAAACTTAGTTTCGCATAAGTGCACATTCGATTTTATATAAAATCTTAAATGACAAAATGTGCAGACTAAAACACACGTTTTCCTTGGTAAATAGATATCGGTTTCGGAATAGCTACATATATGAGCATAAATATTTCATTCAATATACTGTTATGAGATCAAGAGTGATATGAAGTGAGTACCTACACATGTATCCTTTTTGTCCTTATGTCGTTTTCGATTACACGTTCGGAGTACCTTATTTTTTTACTCCTATACTATTTCGAAGTTCTTTTTTGTTCTCAACTCAACTTCATACAGAAGTAGCCGAGGAACACACCCATTCACACACAGTTTTTTTGTCGGATTGATTGTCAAAAGTGATAAATGCTTTAAGAAGCAATTTAATTAAATGGAGACATTCAGTTACTTGTGTGTGTGTGTAAATTTGTGATGTCGATGTTTTCATCCGAAAATCCAATCGAAAACGACATTTAATAAACCAACAATCTGGAAGTTCGAATAAAGCGCTATAATCACTATTTATTTCTACATTTAAACCGTCTTCGTCGCAAAGTTGGTATTCCTGTCAAAATCAACTGTTCTGCTACCGAAGAGAAAAACTATTAATTTTGCATTTGCTGCGCCTATTAATATGATTCTTATATACTTTTAAATCTTTATTTTTTTTTTAAAGTTAAGGGATGTGTTGGAAAAATATTGTTTTATTTTTACGTAAAGTTGAATAAGAGTTGAAATGAATAGTTATATGTAGGTCGATTTGGATTAGCGTTAAAAGATTGAAATGAAAAAAAAAATAAAGCATCTCTATTTTTTTCTAAAGTTTTATTTCATATAATATGAGCTACCACTAAGATTTTAAAGGCTGGAGTTATAGCTATTTCAAGACTGCCAGGCCGATCACCAGACTCAGAATTTATGCACTTTTTTACTGAAGAAGTTATCCACACTATTCCTTTGTTATGATTTACTATGTAAAATTTTACAGAGTTGCCTATACATACACTTACCAATAAGAAAACGCCTGTTATCACCTTTCAACTTGGTCATCGAGATTATACGTAGCATTAGCTGTGTTCCCATCATTTATCTCACTAAATCTGGTTTCAATGTCGAATTTGAAGAATGGGGATGAAATGCTCTCAAAGAGAAAGAAAACTTCCAAAGTGCCTGTCAAAACGGTTTTCGCACTAGTTCGGTAAATTTCTTAAACGTCAAAAAATATACCCGACTAGAGTTGCCGTGGATCAAAGATAAATTTTTTTCAAAATTTTCAAGAATTACAATCCAATAAAATAAAATGTTAACAAAAAATAAACTTACTTGCTTACATATTTATGTCAAGTTTATTAATATAAAAACGAAAAATTCTTTAATTTTGCATTAAATTATGAAGCATAAGTGTGCGTCGAACGGCGCGGACGTGCGCACCGTCTGCGCACTGACTTAATGCCCAAACGGACTGTATGTCTTCTTTAAACGGACATAATGTCTATTTGCCTTTTTGTACTGGTCATAATGTCCATGGACCTAACGACTTTTTAAGATTGGACGTTATTTCTCGACATAATATCCATGGCCCTTGTGTCCGTTTGTTCAGAATTAATACCCATGGACACTATGTACGCGGACGTTATGTCATCCCACCGTGTAAATTACTGTATTATATAAGAAATGCTCAATTGTCTACTATAAATTTTATTTTTAAGAAAAAGTTTAGGTTATTTAAATTTTTGTTTGGTTAAAAGATTAATAAAAATAAAGAAAAAATGCTTATATCTATCGCAACCAAAAATAAAATAAACACTTGGGCAACCCTTGGTGGACATTGATATTTTAATTCAAGTGCCAAGTCATCTGACAGAAGGCTACCTGACATTTAACAACCAGCCAGAAGAAATTCCTCGGACTTAAACTGGCAAGAAAGGGATATGTTTTAATCTCTCGTGATAGCTCTTCTACAAGAAATAGCGTAATTTTTGAAATGTGGAACGACCTCGGACCAAATATGACTAAACTGGCGGTCTGAAACTTTTTGAAACGAGGTTTGGAACAGAGCTGTTAATATGTTTCGGTGAACTGTCACTTATCATTATCAAAATCATTAGAGCTTTTAGACTATGCATTTCCTCAAATCGCAATTCCCAAAAATCAACCTTAAAAGTCTGACTACTTCCTATACAGTTGAACCTTTTTTTATTTTCCAATCCGTTTCCGATTTGACTATACGCTCTTTAAACCTAAATTATACAATTTCATTTTTTTTATTTTGTCTTCTGATTTCATTTCCTTTGTGTGTTAAGCAAAAAAAAATAAAAAGGATCCACAACTGCCGCACACATAAATTTCGCACTGGTGCTCCATTTGTTGTTCGAATCTTAGTTGTGGATACACCTGTTTCGTTGTTTTTTTTTTTTTGTTTATTTTTGCAAATTCACCTGTTCGCATATTTTGGGAAAGAGAGAATTCTTTCCTTTTCCCAAAGCAATTCTGATTCCCTGTTTGTTCAAAAATACGACTGTTCGCATATTTCCGGTGGTATAATGTAATAATTTATTGAGGTTACTACCCATGTGTAGTTATGTATTTATATGTTCGTACTGGTTTTTCGATACTCAGTTCATGATATTAAATTCCGCTCCTTTTATTTATTTTTTTTGAAAATAAAATTTATAATCGAGGGTTTTTCGTTTATGTATATTTTTGTGTATTCGTAAAAGGTCAAACCTCTTTCATACTTTAAAAATGGTTTTATGAGCCATAAATGTTTGTGAGGTCATGGACTTTTTCTTGTTTCGTGTTTAAAGGTAGTAATATTATAGAATTTTAAGGTTGCAAAATCAATCGATATTATGTATGTATTGTATGTATACAAAACGACGACGCACGATAAGAACATGGATTATATAACTCTCTGGGAAATTTATTACACGAACGGGTGTAGCTGCAATAGAGGCTTCAGAGTTGAAATAATTTAAAATAAAAATATAAAATAATTGCGTTTATCTAATAATGGCCATTCTAGAAAAAAAAACTTAAAATTCGATATACGTTATTAAAAAAGGCTTTTTTATTGTGATGGCATTTATATGTGTTTTTCACACATGACCTTTTATTTTTGTTGTGTTTTTTGTTCGAAATGTTTTTGATAAAAAAAAAACACAGCTTTAGCAATTTATTTTGAACTAAACTAAATAAAATTGAAATATAAAAAGAAGTGTTTTGTGTGTGTAAACAATGCCGACGGTAGGGTAAACTAAAGACGTGGAAATTTCTATAGCACATTACGTTGTGCTGTTACACGTTACGATACGTTGATGTACATATGTATATTGGAGACGTTCAATATTGGGTACGTTCCTTCGTAGCTCAAACTAAATCGAAAGGTCGAGTTGAGTTTGGGTTGAAATTTGGTGACAGTTCGAACTCGCTTCATTCTGTGATGTAAAACAAGCTCTTGAATATTTAATTTGATGTTTAAACATCTTAACCGTGAGTCCTGGCGTTCACACTTTTTTCCTAAATTTTTACTCGCGACACATAGGTACTATATTTCTTATGACTTTTGACAGCAAATTTCTGCAAATTCGCACGAAATATTACGAAATCAATCATTTTTACTATCCCTAAACTATCAGCTGTTAGAAAATCACCTCTTCTGCCTAAGCGGGACAAAAAAAAACCCTTTCCATATGATTTTATTCTTGTTTTAACCTAAAGTACTCCGCGCCTTAAGTTTATGTCGCATCTTAATTGAAACACCATGTAAATTCGAAAAAACCCTACGGCAGAGATGTACATATATATGTACATATTCTGTGTACAATATACATTAATTAGATACTTTATGGATTTTATAAGTGACACTGCTGCATGCATGAGTAACATTGTGCATGTGAACATTTATAATAAATATATCCTTCTTACATTATTCATAACATGCATCTAAACCTAAAGAAAACAAGTCTGTCAAGTTAACACTACACTTTGAGAAATTAAAAAAAATATAAAACTAAGCCAACAATTAATTTTAACTAGGCAGATTTTACAATTTTCATGTAAAAATCGGAAATGAAAAAAAGGTTATTTGGCAGGTTCACATACATACATATACTATATATAGATATGTATGATACTTTTGGTCTTAAAACATTTTCAAAACCCCTGTAGAGAAAAAATGCCAAAAAAACGATATGTATCGACAACTTCTTAAATTGGTCTTCACACCGATATACATATTGTATATTGTCTTTTCATAAAAATAATTTTTTATTTATAAATTTTTTTAGAAATTCTTATGAAAAAAAGTGGTACGCCATTTGTTAGTATTAATGCGGAATTAAAAAATCTAATTTGAAAAAAAAAAAATAATTTTAATAAAAAAAAAATAATTTTAATTAAAAAAAAAAAAATAATTTTAATTTAATAAAAAAAATAATTTTTAATTAAAAAAAAATAATTTTAATTAAAAAAAAATAATTTTAATTAAAAAAAAATAATTTTAATTAAAAAAAAAATTATTTTAATTTAAAAAAAAAAATAATTTTAATTAAAAAAAAATAATTTTAAAATAAAAAGTTATTTCAAATAAAAAAAAATAACTTCAATTAAAAAAAAATAATTTTAATTACAAAAAATCTATTTAAAAAAAAATAATTTTAATTAAAAAAAATCTATTTAAAAAAAAATAATTTTAATTAAAAAAAATCTATTTAAAAAAAAATAATTTTAATTAAAAAATAAAAAATTAAAAAAAAAATTATTTTAATTGAAAAAAAATAATTTTAATTTAAAAAAAAATAATTTTAATTAAAAAAAAATAATTTTAATTAAAAAAAAAAAATAATTTTAAAATAAAAAGTTATTTCAAATAAAAAAAATAACTTCAATAAAAAAAAATAATTTTAATTAAAAAAAAATCTATTTAAAAAAAAAATAATTTTAATTAAAAAATAAAAATTTAAAAAAAAAATTATTTTAATTGAAAAAAAATAATTTTAATTTAAAAAAAATATAATTTTTATTAAAAAAAAATAATTTCAATTTGTTTTCTTTTTTTAATTAAATTTTGATATGCAATATTATTTAAACTTATTAATTTTATAGAAGAAAAATAATTAAAATCGAATGAACAGATATTGAGATAGTTGAAAAACAAAACAAAAATTCTATGAGAGGTGCCATTAATAACCATACTTCTAATTTTTTTTTTTACAAAAAGGTAGCCGAAGTATATTAAAAATTGCTGATTTTTGTTTTAAAGAGTGTTGTTGTAGGTAGGTACATATTTGAGAAAAATAAATTTTAACCGCTTTTTGTGGTCCTTAAAAAAAAATATAAAAAATGTGTCGGAGGAATGTCAAAAAAAAACACGAGGTATATTCAGTTTAAATAAAATCGACCCAACCGTTAAAAGCTTAAGCCGAAAAAATTGGTATATCTCGCTGCCAATTTTAATTAACAACGAAATTTTTCGACCCCTTGAGCCTCTCTTTTTTGTTTCGACTTTTCTTACACCCATTTTTGTCACAAAACAAAGTTAGGAGTAATTTAAAAAAAAAAAAAAATAAAAACTTTGATTTTTAAAATGTGGTTGAATTTTGGTAAACCACTCGTTTGAAAAACTTTTTACAAAAAGTTTCAAGGGTTAAATTGTCAAATTAAGCTTAGCTTTCGTGTTAAACCAAAAGTTGTCAGTGTGACCATTCTCTTAGAAAAGCTATGGAGAATTTAGTAGCATTTTGTGGTCTAAGCATCCTTTGGGTCGAATACAAATACATACATACATATATTAAATAATTAAAAGCCTTCAACGCTGTTCTCTTGAGAAGAAATAGACTCTCTCCCATATACGACTCCTTACATTGTTTATTTTGTCGTTCTAACATTATTCATTACTGCCATCTGAATCTAAAAAGAATAGTCCAACAACATTAGGTATTCATATATTCCAACAACCTTTTTTCTGTTTTATTCAAATAAAACTAGAATTTCCTCGTGAATTTCGTGACCCCATTAACCTTAGTTACAAAAGTTCAAACTAAAATCGGACCATCCGTTAAAACCTTTAAATACCGATAAATAACCACAGATTATATGCATAAAGCATCTTTCTAAGATTTTCTATATTCTTAAAAGTTTGATAAAGAACTTGAATTGCTTTTTTTTTTCCTGAATACATAACTTACCCCTAATTAGCCTATAACGTAAGACTATAATTTTAAATGCAAACTTTGTTATCTAACTGCTTTTGTATTTTTGTTTTTTTTTCTTTATTCTTTAATAATGTCGTGTTGACTTATTGTGTTTATTTCAAGTGGCTACCGCCACCACTAATAAAACGAAACAGATGTTATCTCTTGTTTAAAAGTGATTTAAAATTCAACCCACAAGCTGATATAAGATTTTCTATCATCGCATCGTCGCAAAAGAAAGTATAAAAATGTCACTTAATAAAAATATAAATATTCAATTGATTATTATGACTCTTTCGGTTTCAATGGCAAGGCAACATTTTATGATATCGTTTTGTTTTTTTTTTTTTTTTGTGTGTTTGGTTCCATATGTTCGCAAATTGAGTTAATTTTTTTAATTTCTTTATTTGCTTTGTACAAATTTAAAAAAAATGTACATACGTCATTTTTAAGATATATAGCAATAAAACGTAGGTTGGAATGTAAACGACTATGAAATTTACAAATATGATGAATATAGACAAAGAAAATAAATGACAACAGGTCGTATATATTATATATGTATATATATATTGGTTGAAAACTGTTTGAACACAGTAATGTTGATTTTGCATACCTATACATATTTAATACCCAGCGGATATTGAGTAAATGTTTTCATTATCTGTCAGTAAATATACACAAAACACAATGCAAAACAATTTCATAAAGTCTAATTGAATTTTTAGTTACACATATGAATAGATACCTTGAAACAAAAAGTAATTATTATTACTGTTTCACACTCAAGTCATTCATGGCTAAAATTAAAAATGAACGTAATCAAATGTGAAAATAGACAGTAAAATGGATTTTAGTAAGTTTTAAATTTATACCAAAAAATTAACAAAAACTTTAACAGTCGTATTTAATAGATTTTTGTCTACTTAGACACTGTCTAACTATTTTCAAATTAGTGAAAATATGCTTTATTTATTAAAAATAAATATTACATTATTACCGGTGAAGTCAATCTACTCTTGTGTCTAAGTTAGGCAGCTATAAGACAACAATAAACAAGGTTTTTGAGCATATTTTCCAAAGTTAGGCAGTTGTCTAAAATTAGACAACGTTTATAAATAAGATCATTAATATTCAAATGGAATTTTTTGATTTGGTTGAAAGGGTAAAACAGAATTATTCACGATTTATGTTGTGGTTATTGTTTTTTTTTTACACTTTTCCTGATATACCACAATAAGTCGAGAACGTATATTATCGAAATTCTGTTTTTTTTTTGTTTCATAAAAATTCAAAACACTACTCTCACTCAATGACAAATGGTTGGTTGACGGTCTTTCCTGGAAATTTGACTCACAAATTTTACATTTTTTACTGTGAATTTTGTACTCAGAAGCATTGGTTCTGATTCTAAAATAAAATCTAGAACCATTTTGTCTTCTCTCTATACCGACTTATGGGAATGCAATTTCATTAAAATGGACAAGTTCCATATGCTTTACCTTGCAATTTTTGAGCCCGTAGGCAGAGGACCTTTGTGGTGACCGGGGTAAAAAAAATTGCTGAATTTTAAAAATTGCAGAGTTATCGATTTTTTTTCTTTGTGCTTTTTCTTATTGTTCGACACATAAGTGGAGTAAAGAGTGTGGAGATATGTTTCTTTTTATTAAAAATTGCAGTGTTTAAAAGCATCTCTGTAATCGAAAGCAAACCAAAAGAAAATGAAAGCGCAAAAATTACTGTAGTCTAAAAGATCTGTTCCCGTACTATTTTTACTTACGAGATATACATATTATGTAGGTACTACATACATAACTACATAATGTATATGGCATGTTATGGATTCATAAAAAAACGAATTCGAGATTTTGATTAAACTTGACATTACGATGATAGCGAAGTCGAAAAAGGTGGGTCTCGCAATTCTGTCTGTCTGTCCTTTTGGCTGCAGCGTAAACGGGTGGGTCGATTTTCTTTAAACTTGGTACCTACCTAGTGGTTTTTGGGCATTTTTTTATGTTTCAAAATTTTTTTTTGAGAACTTAATTATTCAAAAACGATTTTGTCGATTTTTATTAAACTTGGAATTTAGTAGTTTCTGACATTATCTAGCAAATTTTCAGCCTTTTGACCAAATTCTTATGACCAAAAATAACGGTACCTCCCATACAATTAGTGTGGTAAGGAAAAATCTCATTTTACTCAAAAACGACTGCTACGATTTTGATTAAATTTTTTATGTGAACTAATATTATAAAAAATAATTAAAATTAATTAAAAAACCGCTTCAACGATTTAAAATTTTTTTTTCTCATAAATTGAGATCTGTGTAAGAAATCAGATATTGTACATTGAGTTGGTGTCAAAACTATTCCAGAAGTTGTTCAATAAATGTATTTCTAAATACATACATATATTGATTTTTTAACAATTTTTCAGTCTTCGTAAGTACCACGCATACTTTAAAACCACAGTGTGATCGCACATACGAGCTAGTTCGTGCGATCCAGTCATGCATTCTATTTTTACTGTAATTCATAATTTGACAATTTTCGAATATCGAAAATCAAATTCTCGCAGAGAAGTTCGAAAACACGTTAAGGCAAAGGTAACACGTTTTGAACGATCACTTTTTAAAGAAAATGAAATAACATTGGCACCATCAGGACTCAGGACTGTACCTATAACCAACTGATACATTTTTGAATATGAAATTTTGTTAAATGACAACATTTTCGTAGCGTATGTGAATAAATTTAAAGAAACATTGAAATGTTTTCCATTTGTTTAAAAAAAGATTTCAGAATTTTTTCTTTGATGTGGACGCACCTTTATAAGTCAAAATGATTTCATATTCCGATTGGGATTTTATTAAAAACTCTCTTTGTCTTTTCTCTGACTCGAAATCGTCGTGTAATTATCGAATTTAATAGCTGACATTTTTTTCTTAGTGAACGAACGTATCTATCAATAATGGGTATGTTCATTTACTTTCCAAAACTGCATATTTCTTTCGGTTTTAGTTAAATTTTTTTTATATGAGCTTTGACATAACTTTTGAAGTATACCCACAGAGGTCCTTAATTACGTCGCTTAATTTTGCTGTCAAAACCCAAAGAAATTTTTGACTAAACTGTAAGCTGCCAAAATTGCAGATAACAAAAAAAAAAATACTATAAATTTCCACCAATCACTACTGTCGCAATTGTCAATTTGAAGGAAAATGTGTGACGCTGTTATTTTATGACTCACAAGCATCCCTGTCTACATTCATTGGCAACAAAACAAAGGCAGTTTTTTTTTGCCACACCTCTTAACCGGAAATACAATAATAACAATTGACAGTAACGAACTCGAAATGACATACATACATACATACCTAGTAAACTACCACTTTGCATAATAAAACATCAATTTCGATTTAATTTCCATCAAAAATAAAATTCCAAGAGATAAATATCATTGCAGGAGCAGCAACGAACCTGCAGCACTGTTATGTGTATGTAGTTACACCCATTTTAATTAAAGCAACACCCGCATAGTGCTATCAGTGATTTGGTATCTTTATGCTTCCATTAACCTTCTTTTATTCCCCATCATAATACAAGCACTACTGCTGAACTAATAACTTTGTTTTTTTTTTTTTACTCTTTGTAGGAAGAGTGTTCACATTATAATCATAATAAGCTGGTAGGTAGTTTATAGAAATTTACGGATATAATGCGGAACACCATGCATCGTACGTAGAGAACAATTTTTTTCAAATATGGCAACGTTTGAGTATTTCTACTATGTCACACCACTTCGTCACTTCTAGCTTCGCTCCATTATCTTGATTTTAAGTTTTCTTTGTTGCTTTGCGTTTGCATTCCACAACGTGTCGTCAGCATTGTCGGCTTTGTCGTGTAGGCTTTCATCAAAAATCTTACTCATTAACCCAAAAAAAGAAAAAAAAAAAAACAAATAGGTATATGTTAACAAAAGGAAAACTTAAACTGGTTGCATTCTCTAAAGTTTTAGCCGCAAGAAGCTTGAAGGCAGTACAATTAAGGGCATGAAACGTGTTCTAGTGAAACGTGTTTTATTGTAGGTTTTTAAAGCTACTCCACTTGTGCGCGCTTTTTGGGGTTAACAGTCCCGCTGCTGGCTTAAGATTGTTCTTCATTCCAATAGTGCAATGTTGCGTCTATTATTATTTTATTTTAGATTCACTTTCTGTGTCAGGGGGGTTGGTTGATGGGAAATAACTTGTCATATCAGCTGTTTTCTGTGTTAAGGTTGAAGAACTGAACTGGATACTATGTCAATCGATAACCACCACCATCACCAACCAACCACTCACTCACTCAACCACTACCACCATCAACACAACTTAGTTTATGTAATGTTTTCGAATTTTGATTGGTTTTGTTTTTCTTTCCTTTGGCGCCATACAACGACGACGTCTTCGTCTTGGTCGTCGTCGTCGACGTCTGTGCGGAAAAGGAAACTACTCTTTACCCATGAAGCATGTCAAAATATAATTTAAAATGTAAAATGTAAAATCGCGTTTTGCGATATTGGTATAATTTTCCATATTGTAATTGCAAATAAAGCACACGCAAAATAGATATAGAGTTGAGGTAAAGTAGAATACTATCCAGGCAATATGGAATTGGTGTCACAGTACAGTTAGGTAATGAAAACAGAATTATGTATTCGATTTTTCAAGTAAATCGGAATACATACATAAATGTAATTTTTTATTTATGTAAGAACATTTTTGTAGATTGAAGCACTGAAACTACTTTGTTTGAAAGAGAGTCTGTCAGATAAAAAAATACAGAGCTAATCAAAGTGGTGGTAATGCTGGAATTATTTAAAAAATTCAATTTTAGGGTATTTTGTCATATTTAGGTGATTTTTTTGACGAAAAAGGGCGCGACAAATTATTTTTTGATGAGCGACAATTGTTTAAACAAATTCCACATCAAAAAATCTTTTAGAAAAAACATATAGCCAATCAAAGCTATATGAGTAATGTCGTACTCATAGATGCAATTTCAAAAAAATTTGTAAAGCTAAAAAAACATTTTTTTTTCTTTCACGACAAATTCACGACAGCTAATGGCATACTCGTTTTTATTTTTTTTTTATTTTTTTGGGGGGTGGTAATGCTAAGTTGACCGTCAAGTTAGTATTACCAGGAGTTATTTAAAAAAAAAAGCGCGACAATTTTTTTTCTTTCACGACAAATTCACGACAATTAATCCAATTATTAGAATTTTAAAATTTTAAAGTGGTAATGCAAACTTGAAGGGCATACAAATTTCTCTATTTCCTTTCCACAAATATTTAATTTACCATACTAATGGCCGGTTGCACCAAACGCTTTTAAATATTTAATGCTTCGTTAAATTTTAAAATGGCATTTATTGGTTGCACCAACCAATTTTAGTTTTAAAAGGCCGATAAACAAGCCAATAAACTAAAATGCCATTTTTCTCTAGATAAATTTTAAAAGCTAGTTTTAACGAAAATATCTACAAAATAAAAAAAATTTCACCTTTGACAGGACATATTTTGAAAGTTAAGCCTTAACTACATTGGCCAATAAAGTGAAAAAGTACAAAAGTGAAAATTTTCAAACTCATTTTAGGATAGTGTTTCTGACTGGGAAACTTATAAAAATGATGCAGAAAGCTTAAATATCGGTTTAAAAAAAAGAACTGTATATTCATTTTCACAAAATGACTGCGCTAGTGGGAAAAAAAATATTTTCACTTTTTCAATTTTACAAAAAGTGGTCAATGTAGTTAAGGCTTTACTTACTACCAAGATTTCCAAATATAGTTGCAGCAGTTGATTGTACTCACATTAGAATAGAATTACCAGGTGGGGAAGTTTGACATATCTCATATTGCTATGTTACTTACAGTCATCGGCATAATTATTTTGACAAGTTAAAAATGTATATATTTCGAGTTAAAGATAAAAATCGAAGAAATTGAAAATGGGAAATTGTTATTGTGCCAATTTGTAAAAAAATTGAAGTTTTTTCCATTGGATAATTTATTGGATTTTTAAATAACAAAAAAAATTCAATTTGCCTTTAGGCATAATTATTTTGACAATATATTTTAAGTTTACTAAAAAATATTTTTACTAAATAAAAATAAAATTAGCACTTCTTAATAAAATGTGTATCCTCCCTTAGCTGCTATGACTTTTTGCAAACGTTTCGGTACGGATTCTACAAGTTTTTGAAGCATTTCTACAGGAACTTCCTTCCAAAGACTTCTTACTTCCAAAATCGTGTCTTCTCTGGTTCGTGTCAGAGAAAAACTCCTTTTTCCCTTTACATACGCCCACACATTTTCGATAATATTTAAATCGGGACTTTGCGGTGGCCAGTCAAGTGTCTCTACTCCAATCTCCTGCAAAAATTTAGTGATCATTCGGCTCTTGTAGCATGGAGCATTGTCCTGCTGAAAAATAAACGACTCCCCGATGAGTGTGTCACCAGCTGGAAATGCGTAATCATTTAAGACGGTCAAATATTTATGCTGGTTCATTGTTCCATCAATTGGGACTAAGTTTCCCTGACCACTTGATGATACACAACCCCAAAACATAACTGAACCTCCACCGTGACTCACCGTTTGCAAAACTGGAACTTTTTTCTTACGTTGTTCTTTTGGCAATCGAACAAATTT
This sequence comes from Epistrophe eligans, assembly GCA_951394125.1. Taxonomy (NCBI): domain Eukaryota; kingdom Metazoa; phylum Arthropoda; class Insecta; order Diptera; family Syrphidae; genus Epistrophe; species Epistrophe eligans. The sequence goes on along the minus strand of OX596031.1, from coordinate 29,847,524 downwards.
TTTTTTATGGGATCCATGAAACTCTCATCAGTCCATAAAACTCGCTTCCAGAAGCTCAGAGGCTTATGGAGATATTGTTTAGCAAATTGTAATCGCTTTTCTTTGTTCCTGGGGGTTATATACGGTATTTTTCTCACAGAATACGTTCCAAAATTGGATTCAGCAAGACGCCTACGTATTGTTCGTTCACTAACGGGATTTTGAGTATATTTCTTCATTTGCAACTCCAGAGCTTTTGGTGTTAAAGCAGGGTTTTTAACAAACTCACGCAGAAGCTTTCTATCATCCTTTGGTGTAGTTTTTCTTTTTCTTCCCGTACGCCTCAAATTTTGCACAGATTTTATTTTTTTATATTTGTTTATCTGGTAATGCACTGTTTGCCTCGGTAAATTTAATTCCGTACCAATTTGTTTCACCGTTTCACCGCTGTTATACCTTGCCACAATAGTTGCTCTAATTTCTACGCTTAACTCTGCCTTTTTACCCATATTTCTTTAAGAGCAGTTTAAAATAAATAAAATAACAAAATTTGTATCAAAAAAAAACAAAAAACAAGGAATAAAAAAAATCTTACCTAGACTTCAAGTCAAAATACTTATGCCTTTAAAAAACGAGCACTGTTAACACGAATTGATGTCTACTCTCGAAAGACATGACTCAAATGATTATATTATACTGTCAGTAAATAAGAAATATTATATGCTTGCACTGATTAACAAGCCGTAACTTAATGACATTTACCGTTACCAATTTTTCACTCAAAAGAGCGATCACACTACTGTGAAAATAATTATGCCGATGACTGTACGCGAGTGAAACTTTTTCGTTCAGTTTAAAAATCAGCTGAAAAAAACCAGGGGTGGTTCGCAAACAGCATTTTAGCTAAAATATCAGTGAAAGACATTGGTGCAACTGGCCATAAAAGATTATGATTTATTTATTTCATACACACAGAGAAATTTACGCAATAAAATTTACAAAACCGTGCAGTAAATTTTACAAAAGGCACTTGTAGTGAAATTTACAACAAAAACTATGAAAACGTAGTACTCGTAATAAAATTCACAACAAAAACTCCGAGAATGTAGCGCTAGTAGTAAAATTTACTATGATTTTAAAGAAATTTGCAGCGAAAATCATTGCAATTGTAATGAAATTTACTACACTGATAGTACTACAAATGCAGTCTAATTTACTTCAAAAAAAGTAGAATTTACTATCAATGTAATAAAATTTACTATAATGATTTTGTAAAATTCACTACAAATCCAGTATATCATGTACCCGCCGTTTTTGCAAATACTTTTATTGTATTTACTACAAATACAGTGAAATTAACTGCACATACAATAAAATTCACTACTTTGCTGTGGTGAAATTTACTAAGTGATTTTGTAAAATGTATTGCTATTGTATTTAGTACAAGTACAGTTAAATTCACTACACATGCAATCAAATTCACTGCTATAGCGCAGTCAAATTAACTACAAGCTTTTGTAAAATTCATTACTGTTGTATTTAGTACAAAAACAGTGAAATTCACTACACATACAATATAATTCGCTTCCTTGGTGTGGTGAAATTTACTTCCTGATTTTGTAAAATTTATTACGAATGCAGTATCTCTTTTTCCCCCTTTTTTTGAAAACACTTTTATTGTATCTACTACGAATACAGTGAAATTCACTGCACATACAATAAAATTCACTACTAAAGCGTAGTCAAATTTACTACGTGATTTTGTAAAATTTATTACAGATGCAGTATCTCCTTGCCCGCCCTTTTTAAAAATACTTTTATTCTATTTACTACGAATACAGTGAAATTCACTACACATACAATAAAATTCACTACTAAAGCGTAGTCAAATTTACTACGTGATTTTGTAAAATTTATTACAGATGCAGTATCTCCTTGCCCGCCCTTTTTAAAAATACTTTTATTCTATTTACTACGAATACAGTGAAATTCACTACACATACAATAAAATTCACTACTAAAACGTAGTCAAATTTACTACGTGATTTTGTAAAATTTATTACAGATGCAGTATCTCCTTGCCCGCCCTTTTTGAAAATACTTTTATTCTATTTACTACGAATACAGTGAAATTCACTACACATACAATAAAATTCACTACTAAAGCGTAGTCAAATTTACTACGTGATTTTGTAAAATTTATTACAGATGCAGTATCTCCTTGCCCGCCCTTTTTGAAAATACTTTTATTCTATTTACTACGAATACAGTGAAATTCACTACACATACAATAAAATTCACTACTAAAGCGTAGTCAAATTTACTACGTGATTTTGTAAAATTTATTACAGATGCAGTATCTCCTTGCCCGCCCTTTTTGAAAATACTTTTATTCTATTTACTACGAATACAGTGAAATTCACTACACATACAATAAAATTCACTACTAAAGCGTAGTCAAATTTACTACGTGATTTTGTAAAATTTATTACAGATGCAGTATCTCCTTGCCCGCCTTTTTGAAAACACTTTTATTGTATTTACTACGAATACAGTGAAATTCACTGCACATACAATAAAATTTACCATTAGTGTGGTAAAATATACTACGTGGTTTTGTAAAATTTATTACGAATGCAATATATCATTCGCCCATTTTTTTTTTGCAAATACTCTTGTGGCAATTACTACAAATGGAGTGGATTTCACTATACGAATAATAAAATTTACTACACATACAGTGAATTTTACTATCTGTATAGCGAATTTTATGAAAATAACAAAAAATAATAGTGCTCAAAATGAGGTCCAGAGAGGTCGTTTTTGTAAGTTTCGAGGGTATCATATCATTATTAGTATTAATGATCTCCCAAACCAGAGACGCAAGACATTTGGAACGACCGACGCAAAATATATTTACCGACCGATATAGCAACACTAACACGAGTGGTTAAGCGTTTAAAATATATTGACGGCAGAAAGTTTCGTCATCGTTCCCAATGTTTCGCATTTGTTTGGTAGAACCATAACTAAGGTTTTTCTTGGCGTTTTCGAAAAAAAAACAATCAGAAACAACATCAAATAATTTCAGAAACATAAAATACAAATTACTTAAAGATCAAATATTTCGCGGGTTAGTTAAATGGTTGATATTCAAACCAGATTGTAATTAAACCCATTATAATCGGGAACAAAGAGGTATTTCGAACGGCAAATTGTTAAGAACAAAAAAAATAAAAATTTACATTTATTCCTAAATTTTAACTTAAATACCAAAAATGTCATTACTGTGGCGTGTCCCAAAATGTACTTTCCCTCATAAAAAGCAAAATATTAATATTTTGAAATACTAACCCACCCGGAAAAGTCAAATTTTAATCTCGGATGAAATTTAATCGAAACACATTGTCTAAGACCTTGACATTGTCTATTATATATTTTTTGACTCTTAATTTGGGATTTGTACATTTTTGTGATTTTAATTTGTATCTAGTGTTGTGCCGTAACTTATTTCAAAACTAAGTTCTTTTAAATATGTATTTAATTTGTGGATACTAAGTGGGGTTTTATAATAATAACAATACAAATTGAATATATCTCATATTTTCATTCTTCCATTGAACTCTTCATTTTCTTTGCTTTTTTTGGCAATTAATATAATTTCAACAAAAATTAATGAACATATTTTTGTATAAAGAAAATGAAAAGCTTGTGCAATCATTAACGCGTGAAAATTATCTCCTTCAATATTAATTCAATTTGCATGTAGTCTTGTGGCAATTACTACAAATGCAGTGAAATTTACCATAGATATAATGAAATTTACCAATAGTACGGTAAAATTTACTACGTGATTTTATAAAATTCATTACGAATGGAGTATTTTATTTACCCGCCTTTTTTGAAAACACTTTTATTAAATTTACTACAAATACAGTGAAATTTACTACACATACAATAAAATTCACTGTAAGTGTGGTGAAATTTACTACCTGATTTTGTAAAATTAATTACGAATGAACTATATCATTTACCCGCCTTTTTTGCAAATATACTCTTGTGGCTACTACCCATGCCTTGTAATTTGCCTTTTACAGTTTTACGCTTTTGTTTTTAAACTTTTGTTTTAAAAATTTATTTAATTTTTGTGTACATCTGGTTATAATAATAACAACTATAATAATCATGATATAAGAATAGAATATATCTCATATATTTATTCTTCCACAGAAATTTTCGTTATGTTATTATAGAATTTTTGACAATTTATATAATTTCAAACAATTAAATATAAACTTAATAAAAATTCTCAAAAAATGGTAGTTTATATATTTTTTCTAACAAACGTAAAATTCTTTTAATTTTCTTTTCTTCTAAAAGTCACAATGACGTTTGGTTAAGTTTTTTAAAAAAATTGATTAATTTTCCGCAGCGAAATCCTTGAGGTTTTTTAACTACCTATAAATTGTGTAAATCATTTCTCATAAAAAATTTGACAGTTCATTAACCAAGTAGTAAACTTAAACAAATTTTAAACTTATCTTGTGTTTTACATCAGTGTATGAAAAGTTTTAGGTTTACTTCACCCATTAAAAAATATATCCTCTAAAATTTGCTTGTTAGTCCTATTTGTTGACAGTCAGGCATATTTATTAGATTTTTGACTAGTTAGACAGTGTCTTGACAGTCCGAAATATTTGGAAATAATATATTTTATTTGATTAAATAAAATGTTACATTAAACAACCGAGTCTAAGTAAGATAACGTTTAAAACATCAACTAAAAATGTTTATCTATAACTTGGATGGTTGTTCAATGTACTACTACGTTCATAAATAAGATCGAATGTTTCTTTACCAATGAGGTAGATAGTCTCATAATTTTGTGTTCCTTAGTTCAGGATTTGTTATGCCATACTTGAAGTTTAAGTGAACCATCATACACACATGTGAACACTGGTTAACTGTTTTTATGCCACAATATGTTATTTCACCTCACGGAAAATTTTTAGCAAGAGATGTTATTTTCTTGGCATGGACACAATTGTCGTTTTAATAGTACCTTATTGTAAATAAATTGTAAAGAAATAAATATCATTTGCAAAAAAAATCTCTTTATTATCACTCCAATATACTACCAATGAGTAGCTACTGCGAAGTGTATAAGCAGCTTTATGAGACGACAGCACTGGCAACCATACCAAACACTAAATTCAAAATGGAGTTCTATTTCATTCGTTTCAGATTTCGGCGTGGCGCGGTGCGTTTAGTTTTAAACAGTTTAACTCGGCATCGGTATTTATCAAAAAAGTGAAAAAAGAAAAATCATTAAAACTAATAAATTCAGTGAATAAAGGTATGTATGTGAAATTGTGATAGTGTTTATTACATTGTCTAGAGCTTCTAGAAAAATGATAAAAAAATGTGTAATGAGAAAAAGCACTCTTAAAATACATATATAGGTTCGTACATATACGCGAGTTCCAAAAGAAAATTTTTTTTAATGGTGATTCTTTTTTATCAAGTTTTGATGCTTGCGTTTGAAGCATCAATTGCTGATTCCAAAAAGGTATCAACCATCTCTGTACGGCTTACGGTTGGTCAGATATACTCCAAAACGTTTTTGATTATTCTTCATGATGGCAGAAATTAGGAAAATTGAAAAAGGTTTTAGAGTGTATTTGACCAACGGTAAATCGTACCTTTTTGGAATCAGCACTTGATGCTGTTAAAATAAACATTAAAATCTTTTACTTAAAATATCTAATGAGAAAAAGCACTCTTAAAATACGCATACGGGTTCCTATAATGCGAGTTCCAAAAGTAATTTTTTTTAATGGTGATTCTTTTTTAACATATTTTGATGCTCGCTTTTGAAGCATCAATTGCTGATTCCAAAAAGGTATCAACTAGCTCTGTACGGCTTACGGTTGGTCAGATACACTCCAAAACGTATTTGATTTTTCTTCATGATGGCAGAAGTTAAGAAAATTGAAAAAGGTTTTGGGATGTATCTGACCAACAGTAAGCCGTACAGCGATGGTTGATACCTTTTTGAAATCAGCACTTAATGCTGTTAAAATAAACATCAAAATCTTTTACTCAAAATATGTAATGAGAAAAAGCACTCTTAAAATACGCATACGGGTTCCTATATGCGAGTTCCAAAAGTAAATTTTTTTAATGGTGATTCTTTTTTAACATATTTTGATGCTCGCTTTTGAAGCATCAATTGCTGATTCCAAAAAGGTATCAACTAGCTCTGTACGGCTTACGGTTGGTCAGATACACTCCAAAACGTATTTGATTTTTCTTCATGATGGCAGAAGTTAAGAAAATTGAAAAAGGTTTTGGGATGTATCTGACCAACGGTAAGCCGTACAGCGATGGTTGATACCTTTTTGAAATCAGCACTTAATGCTGTTAAAATAAACATCAAAATCTTTTACTCAAAATATGTAATGAGAAAAAGCACTCTTAAAATACGCATACGGGTTCCTATATGCGAGTTCCAAAAGTAAATTTTTTTTAATGGTGATTCTTTTTTAACATATTTTGATGCTCGCTTTTGAAACATCAATTGCTGATTCCAAAAAGGTATCAACTAGCTCTGTACGGCTTACGGTTGGTCAGATACACTCCAAAACGTATTTGATTTTTCTTCATGATGGCAGAAGTTAAGAAAATTGAAAAAGGTTTTGGGATGTATCTGACCAACAGTAAGCCGTACAGCGATGGTTGATACCTTTTTGAAATCAGCACTTAATGCTGTTAAAATAAACATCAAAATCTTTTACTCAAAATATGTAATGAGAAAAAGCACTCTTAAAATACGCATACGGGTTCCTATATGCGAGTTCCAAAAGTACATTTTTTTTAATGGTGATTCTTTTTTAACATATTTTGATGCTCGCTTTTGAAGCATCAATTGCTGATTCCAAAAAGGTATCAACTAGCTCTGTACGGCTTACGGTTGGTCAGATACACTCCAAAACGTATTTGATTTTTCTTTATGATGGCAGAAGTTAAGAAAATTGAAAAAGGTTTTGGGATGTATCTGACCAACGGTAAGCCGTACAGCGATGGTTGATACCTTTTTGAAATCAGCACTTAATGCTGTTAAAATAAACATCAAAATCTTTTACTCAAAATATGTAATGAGAAAAAGCACTCTTAAAATACGCATACGGGTTCCTATATGCGAGTTCCAAAAGTAAATTTTTTTTAATGGTGATTCTTTTTTAACATATTTTGATGCTCGCTTTTGAAGCATCAATTGCTGATTCCAAAAAGGTATCAACTAGCTCTGTACGGCTTACGGTTGGTCAGATACACTCCAAAACGTATTTGATTTTTCTTCATGATGGCAGAAGTTAAGAAAATTGAAAAAGGTTTTGGGATGTATCTGACCAACAGTAAGCCGTACAGCGATGGTTGATACCTTTTTGAAATCAGTACTTAATGCTGTTAAAATAAACATCAAAATCTTTTACTCAAAATATGTAATGAGAAAAAGCACTCTTAAAATACGCATACGGGTTCCTATATGCGAGTTCCAAAAGTACATTTTTTTTAATGGTGATTCTTTTTTAACATATTTTGATGCTCGCTTTTGAAGCATCAATTGCTGATTCCAAAAAGGTATCAACTAGCTCTGTACGGCTTACGGTTGGTCAGATACACTCCAAAACGTATTTGATTTTTCTTTATGATGGCAGAAGTTAAGAAAATTGAAAAAGGTTTTGGGATGTATCTGACCAACGGTAAGCCGTACAGCGATGGTTGATACCTTTTTGAAATCAGCACTTAATGCTGTTAAAATAAACATCAAAATCTTTTACTCAAAATATGTAATGAGAAAAAGCACTCTTAAAATACGCATACGGGTTCCTATATGCGAGTTCCAAAAGTAAATTTTTTTTAATGGTGATTCTTTTTTAACATATTTTGATGCTCGCTTTTGAAGCATCAATTGCTGATTCCAAAAAGGTATCAACTAGCTCTGTACGGCTTACGGTTGGTCAGATACACTCCAAAACGTATTTGATTTTTCTTCATGATGGCAGAAGTTAAGAAAATTGAAAAAGGTTTTGGGATGTATCTGACCAACGGTAAGCCGTACAGCGATGGTTGATACCTTTTTGAAATCAGCACTTACTGCTGTTAAAATAAACATTAAAATCTTTTACCTTTTTGAAATCAGCCCTTAATGCTGTTAAAATAAGCATTAAAATCTTTTACTCAAAATATTTAATGAGAAAAACAAAAAGATATTTTCTATTGTCTTTAAGTAGATACGTACAATGTCTGACCCTGAACTTAAAGGAAGCCAACATTCAGAGGGTGATTTAATTGAAGAAGTTTTAGAAGACTCAAGTGAAGTTGATTTGGGTGAAACAAATGAAAACTTAGATTTCAATCAGCAAATATCAAGCAAACACTCAGTCGCTGTAGAATATGTTTTCTCATATAAGTTGCAAGATGAAGCAATTAGCGATATATTGAAGCGATGGGGACTTTCAGAGCTCTGTGAGTTGTTTAATGGTAAATCATTATTAGTTTAATTTTTCCCTCCAGATTGTTTAATATCAGTGTTTTAGAAAAAAAAATTGATTCAGATTGCTTGGAACACATAACAGTTTCTGACATAGACAATTTAATTCCTCTAGAAATGATGGGATTGCGGATCAAGTTTAAGGCAAGGTTAACTGAATGGAGATCTTTAAAGGTAAGATGTCTGTAAAAAGAGGAAGTTCGTTTTATAATACATAGGGCTCACGATGTTTAATAACTTTTTAGAGCTTACCCTTAACTTCAATATCCGAAAAACTTAGTGGGTGTTCAAGTAGTGCTGTATCTGTATCAAGCGACATTATGGAAGCATTTCCCAAAAATTTACGATCTGATTCCGAAAATAGTTTCAACCAAGAAGTACAACACATGGTGAGTCATAATACCATTGAAATACTGAAAATGGAGATCCTTATTTTATTTGTTAGTACATTTTTTAAACTTTTCACCACACACAAAATTTTGATTAATGTAAAAAGTTATCGATAACAGAATTCGACAGCTGCTGTCTTTATAAGTATACATACATATAAATCTATTACACGAACAAAAATAATTTCTTCCTCTGACTGTTAATTGAACGTTTAAATTATGATTTAAAATTCGGTCCTAAATTAACATTTTAATGATGTGCAACGTTTTGAAAATATATGTAGGTTTCCACTTAGTTCGAAATTTCAAATTATTATTGTCTTAATTTTACTCATCAAACTAGAACGTATGTGAAGATTTTAAAATAATTGAGATTTGAGGCTTACATTAAATAACTGTCATCAATTCACACAGTATAAGGCGTATGTTGTATAAATAGCGCGAACCCATTCACTTGGCGTTTTCACTGCGCAGCTCTCTTTAAATTTCTCAGCTCATCTATTTAATTTTGAAACAAAGATACTGACTTATAAAGATGTGAATCCTAGCAGCAATCTTAATTTGCCTACAAGCTACAACTGTCAGACTACGGATAATAAATGAGATAGTAGACATACTTAAAAACCCCCACACATAGACAGTAGGGATCCGCACAACCCCTTTTATATTGTTGTTGGATTTCGCATCTATTCATAGACATGAAATAAAATTATATTATGTTGGATTTTTTTATTATAAGCGAGTCAAAATTTATCAACTCTATAATAAAAAAAATTAAAACAAATAGTACCTACATGTCCTACATGCAATAGCATTTTAATTTAAAAGAAAAATAAAGTTGAGTTAGGCATTGTACAATTTAGGAAATAGGACCTTCACTCATTAAATTGCGCACAATTTTTGTTTTCTTCAATCCTTTCTCTGCGCAGGCGATTGTTGGCCAAGTGATTTGATTCAAGCTATATTATACATAATTCAATTAAAGTAAGTTACCTCAATCGCTCTACCTTAACAGAAGTAATCATCATCTTCGTTATTATTATACCATACATACATAACATACATATACTTGTTTATTGATGTATCAATGTTTTTTTTTTCAATAGAACGTTCAACAGATATTAAAATCAAACTCCAGAGGGAAATTGTTGCTATCCAAAAAAACGGCGTTCAATTCTTCAGACAGAAAAGATCTCATATATTTAATAGTAGACTTTGCTCTATTTAACGAGATTTTACTCGGAACAAAAGAAATAAACTCATTAACGGAACAAATCATCAAACTTTTTCCGTTTGAATCCAAGGTCTTATATTAAATACTAAGAAAAATAGTTAACTAACGAAAATTTCTTATAGACTTCTTATTACGTGCCTAGTGGAAGTGGTGGTAGAGCTAGAGGTCAACTGTATTCAGCTTATAACAATAAAATTAAAGCCTTAAGAAAAAGAGGAGTTTTATCAAGGCGCTCAAAACATCATGTTTTTTTAATGTCTGAAAATTCATCTTCATCATCACCTTCATCGCCATCATGTTCACCGCTGGTAGATAACTCCCAAAGTAAGATGTAATATGATATAATATACATAAATAAATTATTTTATAACTATACAATTAAATGCTTTATTTACAAGTTGGTGGAAACCTAATGTAAGAAAAAAATTAAAATGTAAAAAATTGTTTTCCAAATCTTTGAAAAATATTTACGTAAAGTAAAGTTTCAATTGAGCTACTTGCAATCTATTCGCCAAATTAACAAATTTCAAATCCATGAATCATGATTCTTATCATATTCCTGGAAAATGTTGCTGTTTCAATAAAATTAAAATGGTTCCTTCTCCAATTGAACGAAGAGCAATTACAAGTTATAAGCTGAAAAGCACTTAAGTTGTTCAATTAAATCTCCTAGCCCAATACATTTATAACAAATATAAATCTCATAGCCCAATACATTTATAACAACACTCTTTTTAACAAACACTCTTTACTATTATCTGTTGCATCCACCCCACGAAGGGCTAGGATCGAAGATAAAAACGTTTAAAAACGTATTTTCTTGTTAAATCTGAAATAACTTGAAAAATTGAAACCAAAGGAGCACCAGTAAGCTTTATGAAGTTCTTACTTTGTATAGTTTCTGGTATTTTGTATAATACGTGTGAAATTGAGAGATTTAATTTTTTTCCAATTTTCAAAAAAACCAAAGCTGATTTCCACTGTTGTTAATTTTATGTAACCAAAATGTTTAATTAACTCAACTGAAAACAGTTTTTTTCATAATACGAAAAATGTATTTAGTTTAAGTGATCTAAAGTCATCCATAATATGCACAAAAACTTATTGTTATTTTAATTCCTCAGGTTTAAATGAGAAGGATTGGCTGAAATACAACTCACAACCAATAGAGTTAGTAGTTATTAAATGGAAAAACTGCTTTCATATCAGGAGGGCAGAAATTTTAGAAAAGACCGCAGAGGAAATTTTTAATGACTGGCCACTTTTCACGCAATCTATCGGCCTTCATTTGGTATATTTTTTTTTTGTTTTAATTTTGGTAATGTTATTCATATTAATTATTCTTACAGATCGATTTAGACTTTATTTTTCTTTTCGGTGAAGAAAAATCAGTTTGCTTGAAAAAGAAATGGGATAGCTTTCAAAGAACCTTCTTGCAAAGTGTCGAGAATCAATCTGAAAGTGCAAGCAAACCTGTTAAGCAGATACTCGAGCAAATAAATGGTATTGATAGTAGTCAAGGTAATAAAAAAATTGTTTAAATAACTTTAAAAGCATACATTTTTGTCTACAATAATAAATACATTTCACCATTTTTCACGTATACTAACATATACAAATTAATTTCTTTACAGATTATAAAAACTTATTAACCTACAAGCTCATCCATTATAAATTGCCTCCATTTCAAAAAATTTCACTTCAAAGTGGGAAAAAGTGGCACGCTTCAATCCAGGACTCAATCAATAGCACTATATTAGAAGCCGAAAACCAGGCAGATATCCTGGTTAAATACCAACATATAAAAGAATCGTACAAGGGCTTACATTTCAACATTCAACCAATGGTAGTGGCAAGTGAAAAATTATATTATGTAATATCAGATAACATATTCCATAAAACAGAAAGCTTTTTATCGGCTCTTGATTCGGCTTTTAAATTAATGTATGTATTTAATCTTAAGTATCCACTTCAAAGCCAAAATGTGTGGTTGTTTTTAGAAAACTTCTTTTATGATATTAATTCAAGTCCTCCTAGCTCTGCAACAACAGCCCTGATTAATGAGTTACGAGATAAGCAAAATTAAGTTTTTTTTAAAAACAACACAAATTGTAAGACGTTCTTATAAACCTTATTTAATTGCTTTGGTAGACTGATAAACTTGATACGACTAAGTTTCTAAAGACTTTTTTAACATCCTTTTAGACGTTTATTAGTGCTTAAGGGGATCAAGCTTGATTCTGACTTTGCTACTTAAGACTTTTTTAGCAGCTCTTTTAACAGTTTACTATTTCGGATCAAGCTGATAAACTTGAAACGACTTAGCTTCTTAAGAATATTTTTAACAAAATTTTAATCGTTTATTAGTGCTTTAGGGGATCAAGCTGATAAACTTGATTCTGACTTTGCTACTTAAGACTTTTTTTGCATCTTTTTTAACAGTTTACTAGTCGGATCAAGCTGATAAACTTGAAACGACTTAGCTTCTTAAGACATCTTTAACATCCTTTTTAACAGTTTACTAGTTCGGATCAAGCTGATAAACTTGAAACGACTTAGTTTCTTAAGAATATTTTTAACAAAATTTTAATCGTTTATTAGTGCTTTAGGGGATCAAGCTGATAAACTTGATTCTGACTGCTACTTCAGACTTTCTTAGCAGCTCTTTTAACAGTTTACTATTTCAGATCAAGCTGATAAACTTGAAACGACTTAGCTTCTTAAGAATATTTTTAACAAAATTTTAATCGTTTATTAGTGCTTTAGGGGATCAAGCTGATAAACTTGATTCTGACTTAGCTTCTTAAGACTTTTTAACAGTTTTCTAGTTCGGATCAAGCTGATAAACTTGATTCTGACTTATCATTTTTAGACTTTTTTAACATCCCTTTTAACAGTTTTCTATTTCGGATCAAGCTGATAAACTTGATACGACTTAACTCCTTAAGATCTTTTTAACATCCTTTTTAACAGGCTGATAAACTTGAAACGACTTAGTTTCTTAAGAATATTTTTAACAAAATTTTAATCGTTTATTAGTGCTTTAGGGGATCAAGCTGATAAACTTGATTCTGACTTTGCTACTTAAGACTTTTTTAGCAGCTCTTTTAACAGTTTACTATTTCGGATCAAGCTGATAAACTTGAAACGACTTAGCTTCTTAAGAATATTTTTAACAAAATTTTAATCGTTTATTAGTGCTTTAGGGGATCAAGCTGATAAACTTGATTCTGACTTTGCTACTTAAGACTTTTTTTGCATCTTTTTTAACAGTTTACTAGTCGAATCAAGCTGATAAACTTGAATCGACTTAGCTTCTTAAGACTTCTTTAACATCCTTTTAAACAGTTTACTAGTTCGGATCAAGCTGATAAACTTGAAACGACTTAGTTTCTTAAGAATATTTTTAACAAAATTTTAATCGTTTATTAGTGCTTTAGGGGATCAAGCTGATAAACTTGATTCTGACTTTGCTACTTAAGACTTTTTTAGCAGCTCTTTTAACAGTTTACTATTTCGGATCAAGCTGATAAACTTGAAAAGACTTAGCTTCTTAAGAATATTTTTAACAAAATTTTAATCGTTTATTAGTGCTTTAGGGGATCAAGCTGATAAACTTGATTCTGACTTTGCTACTTAAGACTTTTTTAGCAGCTCTTTTAACAGTTTACTATTTCGGATCAAGCTGATAAACTTGAATCGACTTAGCTTCTTAAGACTTCTTTAACATCCTTTTAAACAGTTTACTAGTTCGGATCAAGCTGATAAACTTGAAACGACTTAGCTTCTTAAAAATATTTTTAACAAAATTTTAATCGTTTATTAGTGCTTTAGGGGATCAAGCTGATAAACTTGATTCTGACTTTGCTACTTAAGACTTTTTTAGCAGCTCTTTTAACAGTTTACTATTTCGGATCAAGCTGATAAACTTGAATCGACTTAGCTTCTTAAGACTTCTTTAACATCCTTTTAAACAGTTTACTAGTTCGGATCAAGCTGATAAACTTGAAACGACTTAGTTTCTTAAGAATATTTTTAACAAAATTTTAATCGTTTATTAGTGCTTTAGGGGATCAAGCTGATAAACTTGATTCTGACTTTGCTACTTAAGACTTTTTTAGCAGCTCTTTTAACAGTTTACTATTTCGGATCAAGCTGATAAACTTGAAACGACTTAGCTTCTTAAGAATATTTTTAACAAAATTTTAATCGTTTATTAGTGCTTTAGGGGATCAAGCTGATAAACTTGATTCTGACTTTGCTACTTAAGACTTTTTTAGCAGCTCTTTTAACAGTTTACTATTTCGGATCAAGCTGATAAACTTGAAACGACTTAGCTTCTTAAGAATATTTTTAACAAAATTTTAATCGTTTATTAGTGCTTTAGGTGATCAAGCTGATAAACTTGATTCTGACCTAGCTTCTTAAGACTTTTTAACAGTTTTCTAGTTCGGATCAAGCTGATAAACTTGATTCTGACTTATCATCTTTAGACTTTTTTAACATCCCTTTTAACAGTTTTCTATTTCGGATCAAGCTGATAAACTTGAAACGACTTAGCTTCTTAAGACTTTTTAGCATCTTTTTTAACAGTTTTCTAGTTCGGATCAAGCTGACAAACTTAAACGACTTAGCTTCTTAAGACTTCTTTAACATCCTTTTAAACAGTTTATTATTGCTTTGGCAAATCAAGCTGATAAACTTGATTCTGACTTATCATCTTTAGACTTTTTTAACATCCCTTTTAACAGTTTTCTATTTCGGATCAAGCTGATAAACTTGAAACGACTTAGCTTCTTAAGACTTTTTAGCATCTTTTTTAACAGTTTTCTAGTTCGGATCAAGCTGACAAACTTAAACGACTTAGCTTCTTAAGACTTCTTTAACATCCTTTTAAACAGTTTATTATTGCTTTGGCAAATCAAGCTGATAAACTTGATTCTGACTTATCATCTTTAGACTTTTTTAACATCCCTTTTAACAGTTTTCTATTTCGGATCAAGCTGATAAACTTGAAACGACTTAGCTTCTTAAGACTTTTTAGCATCTTTTTTAACAGTTTATTATTGCTTTGGCTAATAAACTTAACAAATTAAAATAAACATAACAAATTTTTAAGTTAAAAAAAACCGAATCAAGGGCCGATACAATTTATTTTATATTGTGAAGTATTTTATTGTATATACTATTTACATATATAATATATTAAACTTTTAGATTAAATATTAACTGTAGTCAATCATGTTCAGTTGTTTTGCTTGTGAATTAATTTTTTTAAATTTAGATGATTACTATTCACATTTAAAATGCAAGCATAAATATGAAAAAGAAATATATTGTAAACAAGGGGATTGTCCTCAAGCATTTTCCAATCTTTTTGTCTTAAAACGGCATTTAAAGAAAGTACATTTTGATTTAAATAGCAATTCAAACACCTCTACCAATACCACAAATTCTACCACTCTCCTCCCTGCGGAAAATGTAAACAATTTGAATCAAGACTTAAATTCAACGTTTCCATCTCAAAAATCAGAGAGTTCATTACATGCTTATAGTTTCGATCAAAAGTCTACTGAAAATTTTGAAGAATCGTTTATCAATAAAAAGGATGTCGACCTCTCAGAATGTGCTTTAAGATTTGTTTTAAAGTTGATGAATCACAATTCCGTTCCAAGAAATTTAGTATTCAAAGTTGTGACAGAAATTCAAAAACTTTTACTTGACCCTATTAAATGCGTTATTGAATTGAGCGATTCGAGCTTAGCAATTCAAAAAATAAGTCAATTTTGTGATACAGCTTTTTCTAAAATAGAGACTGAACATAAGCTTATAAACCATTTGTCGAAAAAAAAATTACTCGAATTACCAATAAATAGTACAGTTTCATCTGAAATTCAAAATACAATTGAACGGGGTAAACCAATTTTAAAATACAAGGAAATAAAAGGAACTATTCTATCTATTCCTTTCATAATTAAAAAATTTTTTGAAACTGAAAATTTGCTTAAAAAAACTTTGAAAGAAATGGAAGATCTTATGGCACATTCCGATGATATAAAAAATTTTGTATGTGGTTCTGTTTGGCGAGAAATTCATTCAAGATTTTCAAACGAAAACAAAACTGTTGTCCCATATTTTCTGTATAATGATGACTTTGATCCAGATAATGTGTTAGGCTCGCACTCCGGAGTGAATTCAATTTCTGCATTCTACATAAACTTTCCAACTTTACCAGAGCATAAACGTTCTTCTTTGACCAACATTTTGCCTGCTATGCTAATAAAAGCCGAGTATTTTAAAAAGTATGAGCGCCTCGATGTTCTTCATAACCTTCTGAAAATTTTATTAGATTTAGAACTGAATGGCATAATGATTCAGACGGAAGGTGTGGAAAAAAAAATTTATTTTGTTTTAGGCTTAGTAACTGGTGATAATCTTGGACTTAATAAGATTCTGGGCTTCAGATCATCCTTTTCGGCTCTGCATTTTTGTCGAATCTGTAAGGCTTCTAAAGCAGAAACGCAAAATCTTAGTTATGAGTTAAAGAGCAGTTTAAGAACAGTTTCAAATTATGATTCAGATCTTTTACTTAATGACCCAAAACATACTGGAATATCGGAAGTATGTATTTTCAATAGACTTCCGTCTTTTCATGCGGTTGTTAACGTGTCAGTTGATATCATGCATGATCTTTTCGAGGGAGTTTTGAAAAATGATATGTGTGCTATTATTTTATATTTCATTAAAACAAAGAAATATTTTTCTCTCGAAAATTTGAATGACAGAAAACAACTTTTTGATTATGGAAGCATAGACTCGAAAAACTATTCCCTTCCTATAAAACTTGAGGCTTTGCAAAACAAAAATTTGAATATGCAAGCTAGTGAAAGCCATTGCTTTGTACATTTTTTTTCGTTAATGGTTTGGGATTTTGTACCTAAGGACGATAAATGTTGGCTTTTTTTTTTAAATCTTCAAAAACTTGTAGATCTATGTTTATGTACTTCATTTAATAAAAATGATTTAGAAGAATTGAAATCTCGAGTAGCTGATCATAATAAAACTTACAGAGAATTGTTTAATGAAACTCTTAAGCCGAAAGCACATTTTTTGACCCACTATCCCACTGTTATTGAGAGGGTTGGACCCTTAAAAATGATTTGGAGCATGCGAAATGAAGGCAAACACAAAGAATTAAAACAATATGCACAGAGCATAACATCTAGGAAAAATTTATGCTACTCCGTTGGAATGAAGTTGTCTTTAAAACTAGCTAACTTTTTTTATTTAAATGAAAAAGACATTAAGATTAAAATTTTAAAAAGTAAAAATGTATGTATATCTCAAAAACCATATTTCAAAGATCTTCAAGAATTTGGGCTTGATGGTATTCAAATATTTTCAGAAAACATACAATTTATGGGAACACCATACACTTCCGGTTTTTTTTTGTTTCATAAGCAAAGTAACTTTATTTATAGAATTTCTGAAATAGTGATAAGCAATAAACGTGTAATAATTGTTTCCACTAAATATATGTTTCAATACGATGTAAATATAAATGCTTTTATTATAAAAGATAATACAAATATTTTAAGTTTGAAATTAATTACGGAATTTCAATATTATCCTGCTTTGCCACATAATCTTTCTGATGGTAGAATGGCCCTTAGGTTTAAAAATTTATAAAATTTATATTATAGTCATTTTAATTGTCATTACTTTTATTTAAGAGATTTTGATATTAGCTTGTATTAAATATTACCATAGTTATCAAAAATAAAATAAAATAAAAATACATATGAACATTCAAAATGATACCTGCTTTTAATTTCAAAAAAAAAAAAAAAATAAGAGAATTTTATTTCAGGAAGAATGGTTTTGACATAAGAAAAAAATCAGTACTCTAAATCTCTGTACAAGTACCTACATATGTAAGTATTCCTACATGCCTACATAATATTTAATTCATCCATTACTGTTTGTATAGGACTAATAGATCTCTGTAGAAAAACTCATGGTAGATATACCATTTTTAATTGTATTACAGATAAAAATCAAATCCATTGCATGAAACAGTGAAATTTATTACATAGATATGTAGTAAAATGTATTACAGATTAAAGTTAAATTTATTGCATGAAACAGTGAAATCTATTACAGATGTAGTTAAATGTATCACATCAAATAGGGGATAATTTACTGCAGTTGTAGTTAAATTTACTACAACTACAGTTAAAAATCCACTATTTTATGTTATACATTTTATTACATCTGCAATAGATTTCACTGCTTCTATGTAATAAAATTTACTACCATTGTAGTATATTTTACTACAACTGCAATAGATTTCACTGTTCCATGTAATGAATTTTACTACGGCAGTAGTAGATTTTACTACAACTGCAATGAATTTTACTACAACTGCAATAGATTTTACTACAACTGCAATAGATTTCACTGTTCCATACAATGAATTTTACTACGGCTGTAGTAGATTTTACTACAACTGCAATGGATTTTACTTTTCCATGTAATGACTTTTACTACCACTGTAGTACATTTTCCTACAACTGCAATAGATTTCACTGTTCCATGCAATGAATTTTACTACGGCTGTAGTAGATTTTACTACAACTGCAATGAATTTTACTACAACTGCAATAGATTTTACTACAACTGCAATAGATTTCACTGTTCCATGCAATGAATTTTACTACGGCTGTAGTAGATTTTACTACAACTGCAATGGATTTTACTTTTCCATGTAATGACTTTTACTACCACTGTAGTACATTTTCCTACAACTGCAATAGATTTCACTGTTCCATGTAATAAATTTTACTACGGCTGCAGTACTATTTACTACAACTACAATTAATTTAATTTTTTAATGTAATAAATTTAACTACCACTGTTGTAGATTTTACTACAGCTGTAATAGATTTCATTGTTTTATGAAATGTATTTTACTACCAATATCGTGGATTTTACTACAACTGCAATAGATTTCACTGCATCATTAGTGTATTTTATTACTACTGTTCTAAAATTTTAGAACAATTACAATATATTTCACTGTTTATGTAATACAATTTACTACAACTACAATAGATTTTAATGCTCATGTTGGAAACTTTTAGTACAATGACAGTATATTTTACTGTTTCAGTAGTGAATTTAACTATCATTGCAAATCTTATTTTTATTACATTTTGTAGTGAATTTAACGACGTGTGTAGTAGGTTCGGATTTTACTGCTTTTATCGTAGATTTTACTACAGTTTTTCGTAGATTTTACTGATTTTTTCTCTGTGTGTAAGGGTCTACTTTATTGTTTTTTTTTTTTTATTTTAAACGTTCATATCTCAGTTATACGATTTTTCCTATTTTTTTTTGTTAATACTTATGAATTTGATTTCTTGATGACAAAAAAAAATCAAAATCAAACATAAATTATCTTCAATCAGTGAGATAAGTTGGAAATCTTATCAATAAAACAAGATATTGAAGTTAATTTATGTTTATTGATTAATTCACTCCGTTAATTAAGCAGATTAACAGGTAATAAAATTAAAAATACTTTTTTATCTTTGACAAAACCTAAATAAGAAAAAAGCTGGCAACCCACATGATATTTGCAAGCTCAAATGACAGAGGTTTAGGTAAGATACTTTTAGCCTATTTACTTACTTTTTTTTAACAAGTTTCCCAATAACAAGTTTTCATATTGGTTTTGGTTTATTAAAGAATTTTTGTGCAAATTTG
Source organism: Epistrophe eligans (assembly GCA_951394125.1). Taxonomy (NCBI): domain Eukaryota; kingdom Metazoa; phylum Arthropoda; class Insecta; order Diptera; family Syrphidae; genus Epistrophe; species Epistrophe eligans. The sequence goes on along the minus strand of OX596031.1, from coordinate 29,827,600 downwards.
TGCAAATTCGCAAGACCTCCTATGACCTCCTGGTGAGAAAGTGTATGTGCTGTGCACCATAATATTTATAAATACTCTTTGGGAACTACACATTTTCGGATGATTCTAATAGATTTTCATAAAGGTTTAATACAAAATGTGAATTACCAGTTAATTTTTTATTAATAATAATAATTAGGTCTGTTTGTTTACTTCCCAAAACAGCCAATTTTTATAAATTTTCTTCTTATTGACAGAAATTTGTAAATTATAAATTAGACTGGTTTTAAACGATGCAATTTAACCTTGCGATTTCATCATGTTTAATAAACTAAGATTGCTGAAGGCCATGGAATCTTATTACGTATGTTCAGAAAAATTAGATCCCGAAGATCTCAGCAATCTCATACTACGTTTTTACCAACCGATAAACCGAGATTTAAGTAGATCTACCCTAAACCCTTTTCAAATCTTGAATATTTACCATACAGATTTATTTCATAGATCTAGTAGATTTAAAATAAATCTTGTTCAATTTTCATAGAGCCAATAGATTTACAAATCGAACATACCTATTCTCATTTTTTTTACTGAGTAGGTATATAATAAAATGAGCGTTTTTCTTTTTTAGTTCAGAGCAGAGTCTGAACCGTCAAAAAAAATGGTGTTTCTTTTTTTAGCTCAGAGCATTCAGAGCTCCAATTTTTGTGTTTCTTTTTTCGATCTGAGCATGTTCAGAGCGCACTCTATGAGCTCAGAATAAATTGATAGAGCAGACGGAGTTGAATAGCTGAACACAAATTTGACAAGTTAAAAAAAATTTAAAACAGTAAAAATGGCGGAAATACATTAATCTGAATTCTCAGAGCAGAGCAAGTTCAGAGATCACTAAGAGTATGTTCGGCTAGTTCAGACTCTGTTCAGAGGGGTACCCTGAACTAAAAAAGAAACACGCCCAATATTCGAGAATCGAATTTCTTCACATCGTTTGAAACAAATTAAACTATTTATCTCACTTCAACCTAAGAAAAGATGAAACAGCATTTATATTTTGAAAGGAACTGGCTACTTTTTAATGTTTTTATGGGGTGAAAACACTACCTAGTTACATGTACAAAATTACTCCATTTGCTGTCAAAATGCTGAGGAAAAAAATTTGGAATTGTTTGATAACTGTTTGACGGAGCTAAATCTCTGAGATCTCATTTTTCTTAACGCGCCTTTTTTCCTGAACTTGTCTATTAGACATTTCATTTGACAACTCATTTCATTTTGTATTTAATTGCTTTTGTTGTCGACGGTTTCTGTTTTTTACATCGATTTCTGACTTTTTCAATAGATTCCACTTTGAATAGATTCTTCTGAGTTTGAGTTTGTATGGAAAATGAGATGATTTGGAATATTCAATAAAATAATCTTATTTGCCCTAACGAGGAAATCAACGTCCGTCATTAACGTCGGAAATATCAAAATTTTTCGACATGAATTAATAAGTCTGTTCAAGTTTCTCAGCATGTCAACAATCTCAGTTATCTGAACGTAATTCCTCAGTGAGATTCTTCGCTTTCGCTGTCAAAAAGCTGATACTGATTTTTTGTTGGCTTCGCGTATACTCAATATTTTTTGTCTCAGTAAATCAACTTATAAAAAAAAACTGGAAAATGCATTTGACTTCTAGCGGAGAAATGTGGTTCAGGTTTCTCCTTCTGACCAGTGAAACCAACAAAATTTTGCTGTGTGATTTCAAAAAACGGGAACTGCCTTTATAACTTAATGAAGATAAAAAACGTTAAAGTATTTTTGTAGTGGTATTTTAAAATGAGTGCCACCATTTTTAAATCACCACTAAAAAATAAATGAAATCGAAAATCGGTACAACTAAATAATAGAAGTTTTTTGTGCAAGATTATGATAACTGTGGCGCCAAGAAATGATAACGGTTTTTTGTACTTTAATACAAGCATATTTAACTATGGTAGGGGGGGGTCTATCTCCCCCCGTTTGAGCGGGAGGGGCAATTTCATGAAAAAAGTAATAAAAATGGAAAAACAAATTATTAAAAAATAACGGTAATACCTACAATTAAGTATTATACATTTTTTTAAAGCCAATACTCTGTTCTATTAGCCAGTTTTTGAATCAAATGAAATCTATGCATAGTTTTTAAAAAAAATGTTTCAAACTCAAAATTTGGGAAAAAAAACATAAAAAATATGTATAAAGCAAAATTTTTCAATGCTTTGAGATTTTATATTATTTTTTTTTCTTACAATTCGTTGCTCTTATTAATACTTAATCAAAAACTGAAAACTAGATGATTTTATGTGTTTTAGTTTTCGAGGAAATAGTAAATTACCAATTTTTTTTATTTAATAAAATTTAGTTTCGCTGAGTATTTACGTTGTTTTAATTTGATAGTAATAATAATGTGATTAATTCTTATACAGATTGAGTATATCATACTCTCCCCGCATCCAACTTTACGTCGTACAAACAGAGAAGTATGTATGGGAGAGGGGGGGGCATGTTGCCCCCCTGCAACCCCGCTGCTTGGGCTCACTATAGGATTTGGGGTAGGTGCAAGGTTGGGTGTATGCAAAGTTTCTTTTGCAAACGAAAAATTAATTAAATTAAAATAGTAGTTTTGGTAGTTTCTGCTCTTTAAATAATGCATCACCAAATACAGACTTAACCGGGACTATAACTAACAGCAGTGGAGAATAGGTACTGCATTAATGTTGAACATCAAGGCAATTTAACGGAGGAAAACGACTTGTTAAACCAAGAATCACCAACTACCTACACGCTACACAGCAAGGGTAAATAATTAAACATGGAAAACTGAAGTGGAGTGTTCCAGTTAATCTCCCAACCAACCATTAAAAGTTCAACGATTTCCGAATTAAGAAAAAATCGGATTTACTTTGACTTGATTTTTATAAAATCAGAAGCAAAGCCAAAATCATCACTTGGAAAAACAAAAATTTCTTGCAAAGTGGTTGAAATATCTGGAATTGATGGTAATCTTAAACAAAACTGAAGACAAGGCCTAAAAATAAGAAAGACGTAGGTACATCCAAGCAGGCTGAATAACGTTCTTTGAAAACTTTAAAACGGAACCATCAGTTATTGAGTAAAATAAATAATTAAATAAAAATGAGTTGAGATGAGATGAGACACCATAGTTGCGCATCACGCCACCATGGACCTTGGCTGCTGGGCTCTAGCTTTTAACTAACTATTTCTCTCTAGCATGGAACGACAATAATTCGCTTGCATGCAAAAAAAAACAACAAAACTTTCTATCCTTTTTTCTTCTATTCCTGCTGGCGATTTGTTGCTGCTGGAACAACAACACCCAAGGATACATTTTTGTTACGATCAAAATTATAAATAAAAAATGCACATTACGAAGTTGTAATCTTCCCTTTGGTTGACTGAGGTTTTCTTTTTTTAACCTGTGCAGTGCACTGCGCATTTTATTCCAAAATCGGGTTCTTACTTTCTTAGACGATGATGCAGGTAGTAACCAGCAAACTTGATGAAATCAAAAATAATCACACAATTCTACATCAGAGGCAGTGGGCCAACTTGTTTGTCAAAAAATAACAAAAAACTAAAACCTGTCTTAATTTATTTTTTTTTGATAACATACCTGAATTCGCGGGTCAAGCTCGCCATCATCTTCTTTCGACATGATTCGGGTTGATGGGTTTTGGGTTGCGCTGCTCGGTTATGTGAGGTTGTTCTGTAGTTTAATCCTTAGTTGGCTGGCCCTTCGTTCCAAGGAGTTGAGTGTATTTTATTGAGCTTAGCAAAACATTATTCAAAAACACAGGTATTTGTTTTAATTGCAAATTTCCAAACAAGGGACAAGGGCAGACCAAATGGAGATGTATGCAAAAGATAGAAATCAAAACAAAAAACTTTTCAAACTACACTGACTAAATTGCCTTCACGCGATTGACTTTTTTCACTTTTTTTATATAATTTTATAATGGCAATGAGATTCGTTAGGAGTTTAATTTATATATACCTTTTATTTTTAATTCAACACTTGTACACGAAAAACACAAAACATTTGTGGAATAATAATATAATTTATTCCACAAAAACATACACAAGCTCTGCACAACACTACAGTTTGCAAAACGAAAAACAATTGACAGATCAAGTTGGGTGGGTGCGAAAATTATTTTTATCGTCTTCGAGCTGTCAGCAGCGACAAGCAGACAAAACTCAACGAAGTCTTGCGAACGAATGAAGTAGCAAAAGCAAAAAACGAATTGTTTGACGGAAAATTTTAGAAAAAGGGAGAAGTGCCTTTGTATATAAACTTTATAGTAATCTCATGGAGTCGTTTTTTTTTACGAGACATTTGGACGGTGGCGGCGCTCGTGCTCGCTGATGTTGAAAATAAAATTTGCAACATTTTGGCAGGAAAACGGGCAACATTTTCTTATTTGAGAGTTATCCCTATGGGAGTATAATATCATAAACAAGTTTATATACAAAGACAATAGTTAAAAAAGGTTGCTTTAAGAATCACACAAAAATTGAAAAAAAAAGAGGAATTTTCATCGGCAAACAGCGAGCTTCAGTGCCGATTTTTAGGAATTCTGAAAATTTGCGTTTACTTAAATGCTTATATCTTTCTACCCAGCTGTCCGAATTTCAATGTGAAGGTATATAATTAAAGGAAAAATGACAGGCGTGTTAGAGCAAAAATAAAATTTTCAAAATCATTCAAAATTTCATACTAAAAACATGAAAATAAATATGGGACAAATAATTTCATTCAACGAAGATGTTGATAAAAACAAAAAAAAAACATTAAAATACTTACAAACACCAATTGGCGAGAGGGAGATAGTATTCTAAAGCCGGCGGCGGCGGCGGGGTTTGTGCAATATAAAAAACCACAATCGTGGCAAATTTGCTTCGGGTCGGAAAAAATGCTGATTTTAAATTTTTGTAGTCGGTATAATAATTGTAAAGGTACACTGTGGTTGGTTTGGTTTGCTTATAACTTCGGTTCTAATAATCCTATCGGTAACATTAAGGTCTTAAAATGTAGGTAGAATATCGGACTAAATTTTTTTTATAAAATCATTGCGCAGTCACATAAAACTATACATGAAAAACCTCATAAAATTGAATATTTAAAAGAAACAAAAAATTAATAAAAAAAATTTTTTAAACCACATGTACTTTAACCCTTTTTAGGAGAGTTTTATGATGTTGGTATGTATATGTTGCACATTTTTGTTGGTTGGTTTAGTGGGTAAAAACAGAAAAGGATCGATTTGCTTAGCTTATAGCTCCTGTTCTAATATTCCGATCATTAAGATTTAGGTGTTAAAATAAAGGTAAAATATCAGGATTTATTATCGAGTTAAAAAATAATTGCGATCACATAAAAGTGTATGTGAAAAACGTAGTGATTTGATTGTTTTTTCAATATAAACTAAGAATTTAATGGAAATGATAATAATAAACATACCTATGTAGGTATACATAGCTACATATAGTTTGTACATTTATTGGAAAGGGTTGATATCGTTGGTTTTGTTGGCTTATAATGCCTGTTCTAATACTCGGATCTTTAAGATTAAGGTCTTAAAATGAAGGTTAGATGTCAGGCTAAATTATTAAGTTGGAAAATCATTGCGATCACATAAAGTTGTATGTGAAAAACTTCATAATTTTGATTGTTTTTCAATTTAAACTTAAAATTTAATGAAAATGATATGTAGGTACATAATATGTATGTATGTACATACCTATGTACATTTATAGAAAAGGGTCGATTGGTTTGTTTGATTGACTTTCCTATAACTTCGGTTCTAATAATCAGATCTTTAAGATTAAGGTCTCAAAATTAAGGTAGGTATAATGTCAAGTTTATTAATTTAATTAAAAATGCATTGTGATTACATACAAGTGTAGGCAAAAAACGTGATTCTTTATGTATTTATCGTTATAATAATTTAATTAAAATAAAATTTTAATAAAAAATTGAATACAAAATAAATAATTATACTTAGGTTAGGTAGGTACATTATGCATCAGATCCTCAAGTTTAAGGTTAAGTTTAGGTAAATTATCAGACTAGAGGTAGAATTGTAAGTGATGTGACTAATTTCGGTCGATATTTGGGTTTTTTCAATTATGTGACCCAGTCCATATGGTAGGTTTTAGTGCTAAAAAAAATATCATAAAAGGAGATTTTATTTAAAAATTTGAAAATACGTGTTTTTTTAAATCGGAATTTCAATATGGTAAATTAGGGCAAAAGAAGAGAAAGGTCTAGATTCTATTTTCTAAACGAAAATTTAAGCTTTTTTAATGGCTAGGTGAATTTTTGGAAAATTTTTATGTTTGCAAAATATTTTATTTAAGCTTTTTTTATGGCTAGGTGAATTTTTGGAAAATTTATATTTTTTAAATCAATTTTTCTTGGTTTTTGATTTTTTTTACCTTAATTAATATTTTCATTTAAAAAACAGTAACATAAAGAGAATTTTATTATCATTACGATGGTACTATGTTGTTTTTAAAACTGTTGGCTACTTTTAGAGTTGCCGAAATTTTAATAATCGACGTTTTTGAATTACTCATAGCTTTAAAGAATACAATTTTAATAGTCTCAGAGAGGTGTCAACAAATTCTGGGACAGAAACTATGTATAACCAAAATGTGAGTATATGGGTAAATAGGTACAAGTGTCATGATCTTCTTTAGCTCTAATTTATCCTATTTAAATTCCGTATTTTAAAATAAAGTTTCCTTTCACATATTTTTTTTAGCACTGAACCCAACCACATATGTAATTGAAAAAAAAAAAACAAAAATCGACCTTTAAAGCGTGGCAACCCTATGCCTTGACTATATTTCGCCAGGCAACACTTGAGCAAAATGTTAGTTAAAACATTATCTAAAAAACTGCATACCACTTAACTCGATGCGGGTAGGTCATCCTATGGCGGGATCTTAGACTATATGGAAGGGGGAGTCTATCTCAACCGGAAATTTAGTTTTACATTTCACAATTTTGAGAAAAATTGATCCAAATATTTTGTTTGCGTTTTTTTTTATCAAAATTTTGAGTTTGAATGCAAACTATTGACACAAATAATATAATTTAAATGTAGGATTGAAGAACAGACTTCTGGCTTTTAAAACCGTTATTGTTTTGCATTTTAAGTATTGTCGTTGTTTTTTAATATTTGTTTTTCCATTTAAGTCGTTTTTTTCGAAAGTCGCCTTTACCTCCTAAACGGGGCCCCTCCCATAGTAAAAAATGCTTGTATTTGAACCCTTCTATAAAAATTCGTTACCAATTTTTAGCGCCCAAGTTATTGTACTCTCCCCGCATACAGATTTAAGACTTATAACTTGAGTTCTAATGGCTAGATTTTCAAGGTTAAGATCTTAAATAACTGTTGACATTAGCGCCTGCCTCGCGACTGAACATACCCTAAGCGGAGCAACGGAGTTGCGTGAGCGGGACAGGACCCGCAATCGATTTTTGTCTAATAAGCAAATATTTGGTTTAGTTTTTTTAATTATTTTTAGTTAGATTTATAAATAACTTGAGTTCTAATGGTCAGATTTTAATGATTAATGTCCTAAAATAAAGATAAATTATTACGTTATACTATAGCCGTGAAAGTGTATAGCAACTCAGCAAAATTTTTACACGCAAACAAAAAAATATTAAACGCAAAAATAACAAAATATTTATAAACTTATAATCAATTTTTGTTGTTATTGTTTACGTGTAAAAATTTTACTGAGCTGACTATTCATTTGCAAAAAATAGGGCTTATATACCAATAAACATATATATACTACACTTTGCCTCTCCTGACATTTGTAGCAACACTTAAATGTATCACTTTTAAAATACCTACATAGTTGAAAAAAAACATCGAAAAGTTTTTTTTTAATAATATCTTACATACCTATCCTCTATATAAAATTACAAAGCACAAAACATACAGATTGCCATTTTTCACTTAAATTAATCAGTCATTTTTATAAATACTATTCTGTTCTATTTTTTTCTCCTCGAACTCCCATATATTTTGTATATAAACCTACATGTATACTGTATAGTGTATAGTCTTCTTATTCTTGCCATTTTGCCTTTTATCTCAACTCTATCAATATTTGAACAAAGTTGCTCAACATTAAAAGTTGACATTCAATGTTGAGATGATAGAAAATGTTGAGAGTTAGTTAGACATTTGGACACCAATTGGCGCACCAATCGCCGATGCTGATGAGACTACTATAAAGTTTATATACAAAGGAAGTGCCTTTGTATATAAACTTTATAGTAATCTCATGGAGTCGTTTTTTTTTACGAGACATTTGGACGGTGGCGGCGCTCGTGCTCGCTGATGTTGAAAATAAAATTTGCAACATTTTGGCAGGAAAACGGGCAACATTTTCTTATTTGAGAGTTATCCCTATGGGAGTATAATATCATAAACAAGTTTATATACAAAGACAATAGTTAAAAAAGGTTGCTTTAAGAATCACACAAAAATTGAAAAAAAAAGAGGAATTTTCATCGGCAAACAGCGAGCTTCAGTGCCGATTTTTAGGAATTCTGAAAATTTGCGTTTACTTAAATGCTTATATCTTTCTACCCAGCTGTCCGAATTTCAATGTGAAGGTATATAATTAAAGGAAAAATGACAGGCGTGTTAGAGCAAAAATAAAATTTTCAAAATCATTCAAAATTTCATACTAAAAACATGAAAATAAATATGGGACAAATAATTTCATTCAACGAAGATGTTGATAAAAACAAAAAAAAAACATTAAAATACTTACAAACACCAATTGGCGAGAGGGAGATAGTATTCTAAAGCCGGCGGCGGCGGCGGGGTTTGTGCAATATAAAAAACCACAATCGTGGCAAATTTGCTTCGGGTCGGAAAAAATGCTGATTTTAAATTTTTGTAGTCGGTATAATAATTGTAAAGGTACACTGTGGTTGGTTTGGTTTGCTTATAACTTCGGTTCTAATAATCCTATCGGTAACATTAAGGTCTTAAAATGTAGGTAGAATATCGGACTAAATTTTTTTTATAAAATCATTGCGCAGTCACATAAAACTATACATGAAAAACCTCATAAAATTGAATATTTAAAAGAAACAAAAAATTAATAAAAAAAATTTTTTAAACCACATGTACTTTAACCCTTTTTAGGAGAGTTTTATGATGTTGGTATGTATATGTTGCACATTTTTGTTGGTTGGTTTAGTGGGTAAAAACAGAAAAGGATCGATTTGCTTAGCTTATAGCTCCTGTTCTAATATTCCGATCATTAAGATTTAGGTGTTAAAATAAAGGTAAAATATCAGGATTTATTATCGAGTTAAAAAATAATTGCGATCACATAAAAGTGTATGTGAAAAACGTAGTGATTTGATTGTTTTTTCAATATAAACTAAGAATTTAATGGAAATGATAATAATAAACATACCTATGTAGGTATACATAGCTACATATAGTTTGTACATTTATTGGAAAGGGTTGATATCGTTGGTTTTGTTGGCTTATAATGCCTGTTCTAATACTCGGATCTTTAAGATTAAGGTCTTAAAATGAAGGTTAGATGTCAGGCTAAATTATTAAGTTGGAAAATCATTGCGATCACATAAAGTTGTATGTGAAAAACTTCATAATTTTGATTGTTTTTCAATTTAAACTTAAAATTTAATGAAAATGATATGTAGGTACATAATATGTATGTATGTACATACCTATGTACATTTATAGAAAAGGGTCGATTGGTTTGTTTGATTGACTTTCCTATAACTTCGGTTCTAATAATCAGATCTTTAAGATTAAGGTCTCAAAATTAAGGTAGGTATAATGTCAAGTTTATTAATTTAATTAAAAATGCATTGTGATTACATACAAGTGTAGGCAAAAAACGTGATTCTTTATGTATTTATCGTTATAATAATTTAATTAAAATAAAATTTTAATAAAAAATTGAATACAAAATAAATAATTATACTTAGGTTAGGTAGGTACATTATGCATCAGATCCTCAAGTTTAAGGTTAAGTTTAGGTAAATTATCAGACTAGAGGTAGAATTGTAAGTGATGTGACTAATTTCGGTCGATATTTGGGTTTTTTCAATTATGTGACCCAGTCCATATGGTAGGTTTTAGTGCTAAAAAAAATATCATAAAAGGAGATTTTATTTAAAAATTTGAAAATACGTGTTTTTTTAAATCGGAATTTCAATATGGTAAATTAGGGCAAAAGAAGAGAAAGGTCTAGATTCTATTTTCTAAACGAAAATTTAAGCTTTTTTAATGGCTAGGTGAATTTTTGGAAAATTTTTATGTTTGCAAAATATTTTATTTAAGCTTTTTTTATGGCTAGGTGAATTTTTGGAAAATTTATATTTTTTAAATCAATTTTTCTTGGTTTTTGATTTTTTTTACCTTAATTAATATTTTCATTTAAAAAACAGTAACATAAAGAGAATTTTATTATCATTACGATGGTACTATGTTGTTTTTAAAACTGTTGGCTACTTTTAGAGTTGCCGAAATTTTAATAATCGACGTTTTTGAATTACTCATAGCTTTAAAGAATACAATTTTAATAGTCTCAGAGAGGTGTCAACAAATTCTGGGACAGAAACTATGTATAACCAAAATGTGAGTATATGGGTAAATAGGTACAAGTGTCATGATCTTCTTTAGCTCTAATTTATCCTATTTAAATTCCGTATTTTAAAATAAAGTTTCCTTTCACATATTTTTTTTAGCACTGAACCCAACCACATATGTAATTGAAAAAAAAAAAACAAAAATCGACCTTTAAAGCGTGGCAACCCTATGCCTTGACTATATTTCGCCAGGCAACACTTGAGCAAAATGTTAGTTAAAACATTATCTAAAAAACTGCATACCACTTAACTCGATGCGGGTAGGTCATCCTATGGCGGGATCTTAGACTATATGGAAGGGGGAGTCTATCTCAACCGGAAATTTAGTTTTACATTTCACAATTTTGAGAAAAATTGATCCAAATATTTTGTTTGCGTTTTTTTTTATCAAAATTTTGAGTTTGAATGCAAACTATTGACACAAATAATATAATTTAAATGTAGGATTGAAGAACAGACTTCTGGCTTTTAAAACCGTTATTGTTTTGCATTTTAAGTATTGTCGTTGTTTTTTAATATTTGTTTTTCCATTTAAGTCGTTTTTTTCGAAAGTCGCCTTTACCTCCTAAACGGGGCCCCTCCCATAGTAAAAAATGCTTGTATTTGAACCCTTCTATAAAAATTCGTTACCAATTTTTAGCGCCCAAGTTATTGTACTCTCCCCGCATACAGATTTAAGACTTATAACTTGAGTTCTAATGGCTAGATTTTCAAGGTTAAGATCTTAAATAACTGTTGACATTAGCGCCTGCCTCGCGACTGAACATACCCTAAGCGGAGCAACGGAGTTGCGTGAGCGGGACAGGACCCGCAATCGATTTTTGTCTAATAAGCAAATATTTGGTTTAGTTTTTTTAATTATTTTTAGTTAGATTTATAAATAACTTGAGTTCTAATGGTCAGATTTTAATGATTAATGTCCTAAAATAAAGATAAATTATTACGTTATACTATAGCCGTGAAAGTGTATAGCAACTCAGCAAAATTTTTACACGCAAACAAAAAAATATTAAACGCAAAAATAACAAAATATTTATAAACTTATAATCAATTTTTGTTGTTATTGTTTACGTGTAAAAATTTTACTGAGCTGACTATTCATTTGCAAAAAATAGGGCTTATATACCAATAAACATATATATACTACACTTTGCCTCTCCTGACATTTGTAGCAACACTTAAATGTATCACTTTTAAAATACCTACATAGTTGAAAAAAAACATCGAAAAGTTTTTTTTTAATAATATCTTACATACCTATCCTCTATATAAAATTACAAAGCACAAAACATACAGATTGCCATTTTTCACTTAAATTAATCAGTCATTTTTATAAATACTATTCTGTTCTATTTTTTTCTCCTCGAACTCCCATATATTTTGTATATAAACCTACATGTATACTGTATAGTGTATAGTCTTCTTATTCTTGCCATTTTGCCTTTTATCTCAACTCTATCAATATTTGAACAAAGTTGCTCAACATTAAAAGTTGACATTCAATGTTGAGATGATAGAAAATGTTGAGAGTTAGTTAGACATTTGGACACCAATTGGCGCACCAATCGCCGATGCTGATGAGACTACTATAAAGTTTATATACAAAGGAAGTGCGTCTTTTTTCTTCGCACATCTTCGATCAGGTTGGGCAACATCCAGAAGTGAATGACGATGCAGCGGATGTTTTTCTCTTTTGTTGTTTTTTGGAGTAATGGTAGGATTACATGTAGATTTAACGAAGGCCAGCTGAATTTTGGTCGTTTTCATTTGTTTCTTGAGAGGCTGGTTTTATTATATGGTTAAGAGAATGGAATTATCAATTTCTTTTTTGACATTTGCTAAATTACCAGCAATAGATAATAATTTTTCTGTACTATGCTCTACTCTGCTCTACTAACTATGGTTGATGTTTCAAAAATAAAAGTTAGATGTCTTTTAATGTTTTTTTTTATAAGCCCAGAGGGAATTGCCCGAAAAAAACGACCACAGGGATTATACAGAAACAAAATGGAGTTTTCATACAAACTATCGATAACAAGTATATAATTCACGTCGGTAACACAGTTTTTCTGTATGCTTAAGTTAAGCGAAGAATTCTCTGGGTTTAGCTTAGCCCGTAGGGGATTAATTGTTGTTGTATTTAACATGGTGATTATTTAGATTTTTTCGTCTAATTCCCTCCGGGCTTGGATATATATATATATTTTAAAGCACGTCAAAATTCACACATGCTAACAAACGGCAAAGTACCAAACCTCATTTACACGTTTCAGATTTTTAAAAAAATCAGAAAATCTCTAATAATCCATTAAAATCATAACTTAAAATGTATCTTCACTTTAGTTGAAAGAATTGGACTTACGTTGGGACCACCTCCAGTTCGATAAGCTTCAGCACGAATTAAAGCTGATTTTTTGGTAATTTCAGAGCTTCTGTGTACGAGTAATTGGGCCTTTTTATTTTTTAGTTCAGAGTAGAGCTCTAAACAGAGTCTGAACACTCCGAACATACTCTGAGCGATCTCTGAACTGAGCATGCTCTGCTCTGAGAGTTCAGATTTATTTATTTCAGCCATTTTTACTGTTTTATGTTTTTTCCACTTGTCAAATTTGTATAACCTGTCGTATTTATTAGATTTCCTTAGAACACTCTTGGACAGTTGTCCAGCTAGCCATTGTCTAAATAGTTGGACATCTCCTTATTTATAGACGCATTCCAACAGTGGCCTACAAATGTTCTCATACACTCACTCACATCCCTGTAATCTGTCAATTTCGCGAGCATTTGGATACGTTCAATGAACATTTCGTTCATTTGAAGATTATTTTTTCAATTTTTAGTTCATTGAACGTGCCCACTTTAGAATAGGTTTGGACAACCAATTTCAGTGTCTAAGTTGGACACTCGATGGAACATGATTATAAATAAGGTTTTGGACTTGGACCGCTGTCCAGAGTTAGACATACTTTGGAATGGGTTTAGAAATACGACTGTAAAAGCATTTTTGTAGGCCATCCTTGAACATACTTGAACTGTAAAGGATGCCTCAATATTCAAAAACAAAACAAAACTTGAATAAAATGAATTTGTTTAACTGCATCGAATTATAATTTGTTTCAGTTTTTAAAAATTATTGTTTTAATTCAAAAGTAAAACCGAGTTCAAAATTTTTAAAAGCAAAGTCCACGTAATAATGCAAAAGTTCATCCATAAATTTAAACCAAAATGCACTCAAATTAATACATACATTCCGTTTCGCCTTCCTGATATGGTATCTTTTCAAAACACTAGATTAAAACCAAATTATTTTGTCATATATTATAGAAACTGTTTAATAATAATTCTAATACATTTCTCAACATTATGATTAATTTACTCATTGTATATATATTTTTTTAAATATATATATAGCATAGTAATAAAAATAATAGCATTTTATAATATAAGGAGGATTATATTAAATCTGGGTCATCATTACATAGTTTTTTTTTCTTTTAATTTTTATAAAATTTTTTCTTACTCTCCTTGTCTTGTCTTGTTTACTAAAAAACAAAAAAAAATTAACTAAAAATAAAAACTAAAATCTACGTAAATTAAAAACAAATAAATTTAAAAAAGAATCATACTTATTAAAAAAAAAAATAAAATAAAAATTTAAGTTGATTTTGCTCATTCACTATCAATGTTCAATCCCACTCGCTTTTCCTCCTCTAACATGGCATCTAGTTCGTCGGTCAAATTAGCTAACATATTTCCGATATCGTTGAGTACGTTCACCGATACGGTTTTCGCTTGTGGCACGCCACCAACACCAGCCTCAGCTGTCGCGAGATCGGGAGCGTATACAACAGAGCCGCTACCACCCGCAGAGGAACTCATTTCCGAACAATCCGGGATAGCACCAACGGAGATGCTGCTGCCACTGCCCACCGGAGGATAAGTTAGTGTTGGCGATCTAAGATGAACAACACTCGATGTTCCAGATCCTCCACCTAATGCGGGATCAACTGACGCTCCATCATAAAGAAGGGTCCCGCCAGCCCCAGAACCAGTGCTGTCGCTGCGAATGAGTGTGGCATCATGCAGCGATGATGATGATTTTAACGAATGGAAAGAGTGTGCGATATTGGCGATTGTGTTGGTCGACGACGATGACGATGATGAGGACGATGAGAGATGCTGTTGGGGCGGCAAGTCTTGTCGGTTAAGTAGTCTTTGCTTAATGGTTCCGGTATTTTCATTAGCAAAGGGAATAGTGTCGATGGAATCGATGCTGGATGTTGACTGAAAAAAAAAAAACACAAGTATGTAAATAAAAATATATAGGTACTTTGACATTTTTCTACTGAAAAATATTTTTTGTATGTTTTCTGTTAAGGAAACTGTCTTATATTAAAAAAAAAGGATGTGTTTTATTTGATTTGACTATACAGTAAATGAAAAGTCTTGATTTTCCAAATTATTATTTATATTTGTGTTTATATTTTTAAAAATTATTATATATATTTATAAAAATTATTCTTATGACCAAAAATAACGGTACCGCCAATACAAGTTTTTAAAAATCGGTAAGGAAAATCTCATTTTTCTCAAAAACGGTTCCTACGGTTTTGATTAAAATTTCGGTGTGAACTAATATTAGTACAATCTACCATATTATTGGAAAAAATTATCTATCGTTTAAGAATGTTATCTTTCATGGAACCATGTTTTTTGATTTAAGACTATCTTATTATCTGTTGAACCGATTTTAATGAAATTTTTTAAACCATCTGCTATGAATAATATTGCGTAACAAAAAAAAAAAAACAAATTTTGAATTCAAACAAAAAATCTTAAATTATTTTTTGAAAAATTTTATATTTGGAAAATGAGTGAATAATTTTTTTCCAATTCCGTATAAAGGCTAAAAACTGGCGTACCAATTTTTTTTTCTTAAAAATGTTTTCAATATTTTATATATAAAATTAATTAAAAAAAAAACGCTTCAACGATTTTCAAAATTTGTTTCTCATAAATTGAGAAGAGTACCTAAGAGTAAGAAATCAGATGGCGTACATCGCGTTGATGTCAAAACAATTTTAGAAGTTGTTTGATCAATTTATTTCTAATTATATTGATTTCAACAATTTTAACAATTTTTCAGTCTAAAGTGTAAATTTCATACATTTGTGCAACAACGGTGCTAATTTGTTCATATTTATGTACTCCCACAATACAACCTTAAACTAAACTACGTTTTTGGCAGGATAGCATAAAATATAAGTTCCCATAACTAATTTATTTCTTTTAAAATCAGATGATCCTTAACTATTTAGACTTTAAACTCACAGTGTGATCGCACATAAAAGTAAGATTGTGCGACCCAGTCGTGCATTTTATTTTAATTAATTTTCGACTTCTGTAACATTTTTTCTTTAAAAATGTAGCTACATAAAAAGTTTGTTAACCATAAGAGCAAGTTTGTTGAATCTAGTCGTGCATACTTTTTTTTATATGCACATGACAAAGTTTAAAACGAAACGTAAGAACACATTTCAAAAAAATGTTGTTGGATTGTAAACAAAAAAATATATTTTTTTAAACTCAGTTTTTCGATATTCTTAAAACTTTGGAACCGAACCACGCTTTTGGTAAACATGTTCAAAGTATTTTATGTCCAAAGGTTCGTTATGAATTTTGAAAAGAAAAAAAATTACAACTTTTTCTAATTAAATATTGCTGAAAAGTTCTAAGTTTAGTAAACTCACGAATTTTAACATTATGGGGGTTTTACAATTAATATACCTACATAATAGCATTTAGCAGGAATTTATAATTTATTAATTCAAGCTAAATGCTGTTACATCACACAGAATTTTATTTATTTTATTTTCAAGGACAGTGCAGTGAATCGAATAATTCAATAATCTATGTATTGTGTTTTGTGCTGACGCACGTAAAAATTCGTAATTTCCTTTTTATTTATATTTCATTCGATAACAACTACAACTTGCGATGACTGATGATTGAGTTTCTTAGAAGCCAATGCGGTTAAGTTAACAAAAGTAACTATGGTCTTTCCCAAAGAGGTAAATCCTTTTAGAAATTAATAAAAAGAATATACATATTATGAACTTATTCCATTAAAATAAAATTTACAAAAATCATCTTTCAATCAACTCAACAAAAAATGGAAAATATCTACGTAGAAAAAAAATTACACTTTGGCTCAAAAAATAGGCTTATATATTCTTGAAAGTAAACCTCATATTTTAGCTCCTTTTGAACCTTTTAAATAAAACGATAAAATTGATTTTGTCATTTCAACAACTAGGTATAAATGATACATGTTAAAAGTCCAAGTTCAAGTCTTCTAATCTATTATTATATTCAAAATATCGAAATATATTATCGTCTCCAAATTAATCTAGCCAAAATAAACAGGCAATTCTTGTTTTCAAAAATTTACAGATTTCACTCATAGAGTAACTATGGGAGCATTGAAAATGACTTGTATTAGGTCGATAAAAAAAAAACATGACTAATCTTTGCGATTTTTATTTTGTATACTATTGTTGCATTAAAACTTCACAAGCTGTCTTAGAAACCATTCTACAGTCTGAAGTACCAGTTTGTTTATTTAATGTCACTTCCCAGTTGGCGGTTAAATTAATGTTGTTCATTTGTTCAATAAGATGAATCTAAGTCTTATATTTCACCGAAAATAATATCTTTTTGTATCTTC
This sequence comes from Epistrophe eligans, assembly GCA_951394125.1. Classification (NCBI taxonomy): domain Eukaryota; kingdom Metazoa; phylum Arthropoda; class Insecta; order Diptera; family Syrphidae; genus Epistrophe; species Epistrophe eligans. The sequence continues at coordinate 29,810,183 of OX596031.1, read as the reverse complement.
GTACATACATACATATTATGTTAAAAAAGCGGTTTCAGTGCGATTTTTTTCAAATGACGCCGCCATAGAAAAACACTAAAAAGGGGAAAACATTTTTCGTTTCTTTAATTTTGTCCAGCGGTGTACATTATATTTGTATGTATATTTACATATGTATGTAAAAGTATATTGATAACAAAAAATGTGAAATTTGTAATCGATGACTTTGAACTAATGTCATCGCCAGTGTTGATAAATAAAAAAAATACTGCAGTTAATTTTTCCATGGAAATTAAACAACGGTTTGGAAATTTTTTGACATCCATTAAGTTAACTTAACTTAACTTAACTACAAAAAAAGTACCAGAGATTTTTAAAGAAGTTCAAAGAAAACGTCAAAAAATCAATTTGTATGTAAATCGAGCTAGAGTTAAAAGAATTTGCTTTAAATTTGGTACAGAACATTTTTGCTCATCTTAATTCTCTTAAAATGATTTTGTTTTTTTTTTTTACATTTTCTTGGACGATTTTGTCTTAACGATTTTGATTTAACTTTGTACCTACAAAAAACATTGAAAGTTATTGCAATAAATCTGCATATACTTATCAGGGGTGGAATCGGCTAAGGTGATAAGTGATTGTCAAATCAACCATAGTCACATGTGATTGTCATTAAGTTTTCCGTCTGGGTAAGGTGATTCAACTCCATTCAAATAAATTGAATACTTTCAAATGACATTTGTCAAAAACGTGGTTGCCATTGTGAATTTTATAAATATTTGTTAATTATAGAATGAAAATAACTTCTTTGCAAATAAATTCTTATACATATGTTCTTCATATCATGGGATGTAGGAATCTTTTTCGTTAAAAGGAATGTTTATTTCTGTTTACTATGAATGGTTAAAAAAAGAAATCAGAAACAGTTGTACAATTTTTGTAGGCTGGTGGTAACTCTAGTCGAACTGCAGCAAAGACGTCAAATGTGTTGGAAAATGATAGTCACATTTTTGATGTGATAGCTCTTTAGCTATCAAATGTGATATCATCTTACACAGACGAAATTGGTTGATTGTGACAATCACTTATCGCAAATAACCTTACACGATTCCAGCCCAGGTTATTTTTCGAAAATTCTAATGTATTTTCTAACTTGTATAACCAGTTTTGAATTTTTTGTTAAAGAAAATTGCTTATTTGTGGTTTATTCCCTTTTATTCTTCGTTAATGATTCGCCTGATTTTGTTCCAATATCCTGTTTTTAACCATCGTACTAAAAATGATTTTATGCTTCTAAATCGTCTTAAGTTTTGTGCCATAGTGTTTAACTTTTTACTAATTTGTAAATGTCAAAGTGACATTTGGAGTTACATATAGAATATAGTATGACACTAAAAAGATTGTTAAAATGATAGCACGATGCTTACTAGTTTAAAATTTGAAAAATATTAGCGCAAAATTTTAAACGATTTAGTACGATATTAAAACCTTTTTATCATACTAAAAATGCTTTAACATCGTACCTACGTAATGGCCTAAATTTCTTTTGTAATAACAATATAAATGTTTGTAAAAGTAATACATATTTGCAATCTAGGTATTTTGACGTTGTCATTTACATATATTATGTAACCCTAAAAATATTTAAAAAAAAAGTTAATCCAACATTTTAACCATGAAGCTACCAAAACTTCTTAATCCAGAAATGAAAAAAAAAAACTTAAAACTTAGAAACTTCTTATCAGTGTGTAGGACAAAGTTGCTACCTATGTTTAAATAACTTACCACACTGGCGAGCAAAAATCGCACTTACCCCACCTAACGTTAAAGAATGTATGTATGTACATATTTTATCATTTCCTCTTTTTACTTAATGTATTTATGTATATCAAAATATACAAATAACGTTATTTAAAGTTTAACAAGTTTAATTTATCCAATCATAAAATAAAGTATATACAAATATTAATCACGACATTTGGACTAATTTTCATGATGATAGGTATATCAGAAGTATGAAGATCTTAGATGGCTTATTCGAAGGTATAATAATTCCACATAAATCTTAATCAATTCCTCTTTTTTTAAATTGAAGTTTTTGAATAAAAAGTTGTTAATTCGTCGTCAATTTAATGTACAAAATTAATAATCGCTCACTTGAAAACAAATAATTACATTTTTTGTTGTATGTATTATTTATTTTTGTTTCAAGCATAAATACTAACATGTTTGTGTCAATATAACAATAACCGCAAATTAACCGTTATCAATTTATCATCATTAATGAACCACTACTACTACTGTAATTAAATGCATTTTGTGTTCAATTATCTCTTCTCTTTTTTTTATTCTAAGGATTGTTTACTTCCCATGCATAAGATAAGCTTAAATAAAAAACAAACATCAATGACGTCAAATACAAACCAAAAGTTAAACCCGCAAAAAAACACAACTCCAAACAACGCCGATTTACACAGAGTGATTCCTAAACATTTCTTAACGAAAACGAAAAAAAAAAAACTTTGTTAAATCATGACTAACTGGAATTTTAGCATTCGAACAGAGAGATAAGCTTAAAATGTAAAATATAAGAAAAATCTTTGTTGAATGCAGTTAGTTTGTGTTGCTTCCCATCGCGAACAACATCGTTGTTAGTCCAGCAAAAAACGATGTGGATTTATTTGTTTGTGTGTTACCTTTTTATAGGACAAATCAATACAAATTTCGCAACCACAGACAAGCCTCTACTTCTAGATGGCCGTTATGAACATTTGAATATTCAAACTAAATTACTTAAAATTCAAGATGACATCATTTCTATCACCGCAGCAATGGGAATTGCAGAAGATTTGAACAGTTTAACTGATAAAATCAATGCCACAGAGGAAGATTTCCAGCATGTTAAGGAAGAACTAGCCAATGAACGTCGTAAGCCAGAAATGGGTGAATATAGTAAAGACGCAAAGACAATGCTTAACAACCATTACAATGCAGTAAATGCTGAATTAAAAAATCTGCAATCCAGTCTAAAGGCTTACAGAGATAAACGTTTGCCCTCAGACACAATAGCAGACATCAAATCACTTCGATTTGAATTGGCTGAGCAGAAACTCAAACAAATGAAGAATTTTGCAGATGTTTCGAAAATTCTTCGTGCTGTGTATACAAATTGTTCGGATAATTTCGAAATTTTAGCTAATTTAATCGAAAGTTTAACTGACATTAATTTGATTAATTTTTCTGTGCGAGCTTTGCGAGAGGAAATGGCTAAAAATGATCATCAAAATCCCTTCAAATGGATACGTTTGGGTAAAATTTTAGAGGCAGGAGTTATAAACCAACCGAAAGCAGATTATTCCACCAAAGAATTAGCTCATCTAACTGACGATGCACTCAAACATTCAATCAGAGATTTCATTCTTGAAGCTTTAAATGCTTCAGTGAGCAAAGGAAAATTTGAAAGGAACGAGGCAATGGACAATTTGACGACTGCAATCTATCTATTTGATCCGTTGCAATCGGAGAGCATAATCGAAGAATTTGTAAATACAAACTATGGACAAGTGTCTTCCAAGAAGATCCTAGATAACATTATAAGTCACAGATTTATTCAGCAAAGAGCGAAAGGAATAAGTGAATTATTTTGGAATATAAAAAAAGCTCAAAATTTAAATTCTGACGTGACAATCAAAATTGCTTCGGCTCTGCACCAACTTCGTTCAGATAAGGAATTTAAAAATCTTAACAAAACACAGCAAGACGTAGTGACAAAAATAATCGAGAATCTTCCTGTTTGTGCTAGAAATCTATTCTTTCTGCCATCGGTGTGCTTCTGGAATAAAGAAAAAGAAGAATACCTAACTGCCGGAGATTTAAGCACCCTTTATGACAACTCGCGGCGAAATGTATTTTCAACAGATCCTTTACCAGAAAGCCATTGGTATATTAACACAACTGGTGATAATTTTTTATTTTCCAGTCGTTCTTATGCCAATGAGTACTTGTATGCGGCCGCGTTTACTTTTAACGAAGATTTGCGTTATGTGTTCAATTGGATTCCGGGAAATAATACCGATAAGCAAAGCGAATGGAGTATCGAACTGGATGACGATTATTGTTATGTAAAGAGTGCAATGTACAATGAATATTTGTTTTCATCGAATCTTAAGCGACCCGATGGAAATAATCAGCGAAATGTGTATACATGGGTGCCAGGGCATTCAGTTAGGGAACCAAAGTTTCAGTGGCAAATAAGAAAATGTAATTGAATTGATTAATTTTTTTTTTAAATAAAATGGAAAGTACGTGTATTTTTTTAATCTGTATCTGTATTTTATTAAAATTGCGCTTTAATAAATTATAGGAACCATTGTTTTCATCACACTGAACATATTTCTATCGTAACTATCTAATTGAGTGTTTTATTTTGTTTAATCTATTCACTTTAATGTGAAGTCCAGGAATGGCAGTTTAGGTTCAGATTATACAGTTATATGGCACACATTATTAAAAAAATAAAAAAAAGTTTCTGTTGCTTTGATTAATTGTTAAGTATTTTTAGGAAATTGGTCTGAGATTATTGTTTTTACAAACCTTTGCGGAAATCGAGACGGAAAAATATAACGGGCAAATTTCAAATTTAGCAATTAAAATTCTTTAAATTATTGTAAACCTTAAATTTAAAAACTGAAAATGTTCTTGTTCATATTTTAAATGCAAAAACCTGAAACTATTGAAATTAAAATTCTTGATGACCTAACTAATCATTTAAATAGATATTTCAAATCTAAGGCTTGAGTTAAAAATACAAACAAAATGGTATCTTAATTCGAAAAAAATAAAATAAAATAAAATAAAATAAAAAGCAAGACCCTGATGCACGTTCTTACGAAGGATTTATGGAAAATTTCCAGCTTTTTATCTTTCTCAGCAATTATTTCAGACTGGAGAAAGACGGACCCAAGACAACAAATGTTCAAAATTGCAAGGTCAATATTTTTTCACACACTTTTTTTCTCCGATTAATTTGAATTGAAATATATCGAAAATATATCCGGTTAACCCCTCTGCATACAACGAATTATTTGTTGTATTAATTAAAGTCGAAGGTATTAAAACAGAAGAAGTTTTAGAAGAAGACGAAACAAAAAAACTAACACGAATAAAAATAAGTCTTGAGATTTAATCAGTCAATAATTCAATCAATTGACTGGCAGACACTCATCAAGACAAGCAACAAGAAATTTAAATAAAGTCAATCTTCTAAGATTTAGCTTAGTCCTAATTATATATTGTTTTTTAGCACACACTCAGAATTAGTTTAGAAATTAAAATCTACCTAACTGTAATGACCCGCTAATTAAAAAAAAAATACAATCACTTTTTATTGCAATCTGGTTAAAATGACGTAGAATATTAAAAACCCAACACGAGCTTTAAATGCACCTACAAACAAACATCGATGTATAAAGAGTATTTCCTTAGCACACTGAAAGCCCATGACTAACAGGAATTTCAGCTTCCAAACAAATGAAGATCAGCATCAAACGTTAAGTTTTATTATAATACAATTTGTTTTTAATGTATTCACCTCAGTCTGTATATTTCTTCGTCGCGATCAACACCGTAGTAGACAGGTTAGAAGATGTTACATTACGTCTTGTTCGTTTGCTGTCTTATCATAAGCAGAATCGATATAAATACTGCCAAAAACAATAGTTCAACCACAAAAAATTCCCCTACGAATGACGAGGAACTTTTAAAAATTCAAACGCAATTACTTGAAATTCAAGACGACATCATTTCCATTACCAAGGCAATAGGACAAGCTGATGATTTAAATAATATTATTATTAAAATTGCTGTCACCGAAGAAACTTTTAGGATTATCAAAAATGAACTAGCTAATGAAATTCACCAAGCAGCCGAATGTAGTGCAAGTGCCATAACAATGCTTAAAAATCAGTACGATTCAGTAAGTGCACAGTTGAAAAATCTTCGCTTAAATTTCGAGGAGTTCAAACACAAACACTTGCCTTCGGGTACAATAGCAGACATCAAGAATCTTAGATTCGATTCGGCACAGGAAAAACTCAAACAATTAAATAACATTTCAGATGTCTTGAAAATTGTTCAAGATGTGTATGCAAAATCTTCGGATAATTTCGACCTTCTGGCTAATCTAACCGAAGGTTTAACTGAAATAGATTTGATCTATAACATTGTCAAAGCTTTGCAACAGGAATTATCAACCCATGGGAATGGCGATCCTTATAAATGGATACGTTTGGTCAATGTCATGGAGAGAGGAGTAATAAATCAACTACATGTAAATCCTAAGACAAAAGCATCTGCAGAGGATATTGTTGATGAGCTTTATTTATCAATCCGTGTTTTTACAGTGAATGCTTTAAACGCTCATGCTAGAACAGGGCCATTTGAAAAGAACGGAGAAATGGACAATCTAACAACGACTGTATATTTATTTGATCCGTCTCTTTCTGAATGTATTATTGAAGAGTTTGTTCACACAAGTTTTGAACATAAGGAGTATTTAAAGGATGTCTTTGATACCATTCAAAGCCACAGATTCATCCAGCAAAGGTTAAAAGGGTTAACTGTGTTGTTTTGGAAAATAAAAGACTCTTATAAAATTAATAACGACATCACCATCGATATAGCATCGGCTTTGTATAAAATAAATTCGGATGATGAATTTAAAACCCTTAGCCGAATAATGCGAATCGGAGTTAAGAGGATAATCGATACTCTGCCAGTTTGTGCTAGAAATTTATACTTTCTTCCATCAGTTTGCTTATGGAATAGGGCCAAAGAAGAATATCTTACAGCTGGAAATTCAACTTTGAACAATGACAAACAAAGGCGTTACATATTTTTAACAGAAGATCCCTTGCCAGGCAGTCATTGGTATGTCGAACGTATTGACGACAACTTTTTATTTTCCAGTCGCACTTACCCAAATGAATATTTGTATGCAGCAGATTTTAATTTTAATCGAGACTTTCGATATTTATTTAGTTGGATACCAGGAAATAATACTGATAAACAAAGCAAATGGAATATCCGATTGAATGACGACTATTGTTATATTCAGAGTGCAACTTATTATGAAAATATGATTTCATCAAATTATAAGAAACTCGAAGAAGAAATGCATTTGAGCTATGTTTTTACTTGGACACCCAAGAGTGAAATTAGCAAGCATGAGTTTCAGTGGCAAATAAGGAAATGTGATTAAATTTATTTAGTTAAATATTTTAAATAAATGGTATTTAAATTATTTGGTTACTTTTTATTTAATTTAATGTCAGATCCATTCATTGCAAATTTAGTGTTCGTTTTAAAACATTTTGTTTTAATGCTTTTAATAGTTTTTAGGGTTCACATCTAAACTAACAACTTTGGAGTACTTGTTTCTTTTATTGAGAACTTTAATCCTGGTAAATTGTATAGGTTAAAAGTCTTTTTTTTTCGAAGATTAGTCAATCTAGATTAAACAAATATTTATGTGTTGGTTATCTACCTATTCTTTTAGGTACATATTTTAGGGAAAGTGAAGGTTGAACACTCCACAGTCCACCCTGCAGTATATTGATGGCTATCAAGTTATAAATAAGTCATACATATCTGTACGTTCTAGTAAAATGAAAGCCTCAGACTTGATCTGAACTAAAATTTCGGAAATGTTGCTTTGAATTTTTATTAATTATTAGAATATTTCAATATGTATTTGAAGTAATTTAACGCCACATTCCAAAGGAGAAACTATTATGTACATATAATGTATTATCTATATATTAACACGTTAAACATTTTTTGTAGTTCCTTTTTACTATACTTAAACGGAACGCCTGGCAATACGAAATATACCATTTGAAAAAAGTCCCATCAGAAGAGAGTAGGTATGTGAATCGATCGACTGCATGCATGTAAAAATAGACATACAGCCATACAGCCCTGCTAAACGTTCACGTAAATTTTCGTATTCTGCTATCCGTCGGAGGGAAACGAATGTTCCATAAAGCATATAAATTGCTATAAAAATAAAATTTTAACAATTAGATTCTCTCAAGAACTTCACAAATTAATTATTGATAGAGCTTTGAACTCGAAAGATTGGAAAGTTTATAGAATAACTTGTGACAAATTATGTGAACAATTCACGTGAATCGAATGATTCGATCGGATCGGATAGCAGAATAGGGCTGATAATGTGAAATCACCTTATACAAAACTTCTACAATGACAAATGCACTGATTAAATATAAATACAGATGGTCGAAATTCGACCATAGGCGATACTACTTTAAATTAAGAGGATGGTAAAAGGCTATCAGCCAGGTTCTACATTTCACTTTCACTCGAAATAGAATTGAAATCAGATTGACTTCAATTTCATTTCGAGCGAAAATGAAATGTAGAACCTGGCTGTATATGTTGTATATATTTTTATTTATAGAAGAACAAATTTATAATTTCCAAATGATCTTGCGAACGGAGAAAAATATGTGGCCCATTAGCTCAGTTGGTTAGAGCGTCGTGCTAATAACGCGAAGGTCGTGGGTTCGATCCCCCCATGGGCCAGAACATTTTTTTTTATTTAAAAATTTTTATCATTTAACGATAATAGAATCTGTAGGGACTATTAAATAGTATAAAAGAAGACAAGATTACGTCATATGAGCAAATTTTTTTTTAGTTACTGTACAATTTTCTAAATTTATTTTATTGTTGAAGGTAGCTGCATATAAAAGGTTTTTGTTTCGTGAGTAATTGCAAGTGTGTCCAAGCCTTAGGCGAACAAACTTTCAGTCAACTCGTGACCACGACAAGTGGAACCTTGTCGAAACGTCAAGTGATTTCATAAACGTTTATGAAATAAAAAATTGTAGCGGTAAGTCCGAAAAATACTTTAATTTTAAAAAGTTTATTATTTTTGAATTCGAAACGTAATTGTATGATGCGATTGGTTCCAATAGTTCGAGAGTTTCTTCTTCAAGAATTTTTTGATGGAGTTTCGAATATCTAAGTCTTCAAATCAATTCAGTTTGTAAAAATTAATGTGAGTTCTGGTATAATCTAAATGTTCAGTATCTACACAACATAGCCGTTTGAATGAGGTGTTATCTAGAGTCTTTTAACCGTTCCGGTATAAAAGTGTGTCCAACCGTGGTTAAGAAGTTCTTATAGGATATCTGAGAACAAGGCTCAGTAGAAAGAATGAGAGGTGTTGTTGTTTTTATTATTGTAATTGATTCAGCTTTTATAAGCCAAAGGCGAAAAATTGATTTGAACTTATACTCTAATTTTTTTTTTACTTTGAAATTGATTAGCTTTAATTTATAGTAGTTTTAAAGCCGATGGAATTCGTTATTTACATTTTTGGTTTACTGCCTGTGTGATTTCTTCAACAATCTTTACTGTAGTTGAATCACATTTTCTGCTTCAAGTAACAGTATTTTTACTTGCGATATATGTATATGTACATAGGAACTACATTGCAAGTTATGGATTCGTAAAAAAAAAATCGAACTCGATATTTTGACTTGACATTACGATGAGAGCGAATTCGAAAAAATTGGGTCTCGCAATTCTGTCTGTCTGTCTTTTTTTTTCTTTTTATTTTCGATTTTCTCAAACACGGCTAAACTAACGTTTACCAATTTTTTTTTATAGAAAATCTTTCAAAAAATTTAAAAAGTATTGTATGCCAAAATTTTCAAAGAATATTATTTTAGATTTTTAAAAAAAGTTTACAAATTTTTGTTGAGAACTTAATAATTCGAAAACGACTTGTTCGATTTTCATTAAACTTGGCATTTAGAAGTTTTTTAACATTATGTAGCGGATTTTAAATAAAAATTATTGCTATGGCCAATAATAACGGTCTGTTTATCTCATAAAACCATTTTTTTTTTGGTTTTCGAATATCTTATTTATCTGTTGGGCCGATTAAAATGAAATTTTTTTACACAAGGGGACCTGATAAGTTTGAATATTGATATTGCGTATCAAAATTTTCAAAAAAAAAAACAAATTTTGGATCTAAAAAAATCTTAAATATTTTTGAAAATTCGATATTACGAAAAAGAGTGATGATTTTTTTTTCAAAATTAATTTTTTAATTCCACATAAATAAAGGCTAACAATTGGCGTACCAATTTTTTTCTTTAAAATTTTATGTTTTAAAAATGTATTTAGATGTATTTAAAAAACAATTTTAATTTTTTTTTCTTATAAATTGAGTATTTGTGTAAGAAATCAAATGGTGTACATTGCGTTGGTTTCAAAACAGTTTCAGAAGTTGTTCAAACAATTTATTTTAATTATATTGATTTTTTAACCATGCATACTTTCAAACCACAGTGTGGTGTTATGTGTGTGGCACATAAGAGCAAGTTCGTGCGACCCAGTCGTGCATTTTATTTACTTTACAAAACAGGAAGATATTTCCGATTAATTGGATATTAAATTAAAAGCGGTTTCGTTTAGAAATCCGGAAGAACTATCCGGAACTCCGCGATCCGGAATGTCAAACGAACAAGTTGTAAATAACTTCAAGAACTGTCTAGTCCGAAATGACCGCTTTCAGAAGTCTTCGGAATGCTTTTGTACACTTCCGTAAAATTGTCAAAAAATACCACTACACGTTTAACTGATGTAAATAATATTCTGAATAAACAAAATTAATATTTTTAACAACACACATTTTTAGAAAAAAAAACTTTAGATCCTGATCAAGATCATAATCCTAATTAATTGATTGTTTTGATTGGTGCTCAAATAAATTAAATTACCTTATTGTCGTGCAATTTTTCACAGTGTATCTCCGCAGTTGTTTGCTGTATAGTGGCATAGTTTGCATAAATCGGCTGTGGTGGTTGTGGCTGCATATTCGAAGGAATGTAAGAAGTTGGTGCTCCGGTTGCATAAGTTGCATATGGATGATTTTGTGCTGCAGTAGCAGCAGCAGCGGCGGCAGCTACAGCTGCTGCTTGTTGCTCTTGTGAACTTAGAGTTCGTGGATTTCGTATACTACAATGACGACGTGGAGGTTCGGGAGCAATTTTTTTATTTGCCATTGGACTTCCAGTAAGATAGGGCTAGAAAAAAAATAAAAATCAATTATCGATTGTTGAAATTCACAGAGAAATTTAAAAAAAACTAACAGAATTCAAACTGGAATTATCTGGACAAACTGCATATTCCACAGGTGTATTCATATAATGATGCTGTGCATCTACAGGCATATTCTGAAGTACAGCTCTTGTCAGTACCTTACAACGGTCGGCGGCATTGCCACGTTGGCGTGGCAATGTTCCACCGCCCTCTTCATACATAAGCTCTCTGGCTGCCTCATTGGTTGGTGTAATGTCGCCATCGTCATACGAACGGCGCCATGACTAAGTCATACACAAAAATGTAAAATTCAAAACTAATATTACTACAAAATTTATTCTTACCATGTTTCCAGGGGGATTACTAAGTACTCTGGTTCCTTGAGGTTGAGTAAAGTGCCCATAATCAGTGGTGGTATAGTGACTAAAAGTCAAATGGCTTCTGGTACTATTGTCGTGGATGTCTTCTAAAGATTCTAAGCTCTTACCACGTGGTTGACGTACCTGTATGTAAATAAATACAATTAATTTCATTAATTAAAGGATAAAGCATTAAATATATTATATTTTTTTTTTAATTATAAACATTGTAGTCCACTGAATTTTCTTTCCCGTCGCACACAAAAAATACTCACCTTAATCAATACCACATCATTACACTCGTGATTACTTCCAGTGCATGTGAAATAGGGTTCACTTATTCCATAACTTTTGGAATCATCCCATGAGACTCTTGCAGTTGGTACCATAGTTGGTGATGGCAATTGTGAAGGAGCTTGCCAAACTTTACGATATTCCTACAATTGTCGTTCAAGTTCGTTTCGTTAAGAAAAATAAAATAAATAAATATAAAACAAAAAATAACACAAAATCAAAATCAAACTCAGCTAAAATGCAAATGAAATGGCGAGACAAACAAAAATCAACAAAAAAAAAAATCACTCAAAAAAACCAAAGTAGAATATAATAATGGTATGGTCGGTCATTCTTTTTGATTTATCTTATTCAGTTTGATTTTTTTTTTTGTCAAGCGAAAGTCGAGCCTAGTAAGTTTTATGATTCTTGCAACAAACACGACTACGTCTACAGCTAGCTTAGATTTATGATTTGAAAGTTTCGTTAAATTTACCTGTTGTTGATATATTGATCCACCAGGATTCCATTTTCCACTGATAATGTCCTTTACACGTTTAATGGCAAGTAAAATTTTCTTTTGATGTCCGAGTTTCACAATTCCAATATCTTCGAGATCTTCCCATGTTAGTTGTGTTACATCACGAACAGTTTTATAATTTTGATCGAGCAGCGGTTGAACATATTCTTCCAGGCGAAGTAGCTGCAGCCACTCTTCAATAGAGCCCTACAATATTTATATAAGAGGATTATTGTTCAGAAATGTTTAACTTCTTTAAAATACAAAATGATCACACAAAGAACACCAATGCTTAACTGTGTAATTTTTTTTTGTTGTGTTTTCGGAAGATTTCCTTTTTTAAATTCCAATCGAATAGGACAATTAGTTTTTAAGAGAGTTTTGAGAAAAATGGTAGAATTGAAAATTGTATACAAATTCTAAGGCCGTGACATGACAAAATAGGAGAAGAGATTTGATCATAGCATAAGTTAGGTGAGAATGGTTAGATATACAAACATAAGCTAAAAAATTGAGATGATACCAAATCTAAATTAAAGGAAACTTGTTCGGCTCAATGTTACTAAAAAAGAAAATGTCCACAGGAGTACTTGATGTTCGATTTTAATTAATAGTTAAAGAAAGCATTTGTTAGTTAAGGCTTATTTTTCTGTTGCACTAAAGCAAAACACGGTCAAAATAAAAAATCTCGCACTTTTCTGCAATTATCTTTTTGTTTTCCTCATTAAAAAAAAAAAAAACATTCACAAATAAAAAAAAAGTATACTTACCGGTACAAAATGTGGCAAATTATCCAACACTTGTAATTTATCAATTCGCTGCTTAATACGCTCTCGGTGGTGTGGATTCTTTATTCCTATAGCTGTTAAGTCTTCTGGTGTCATTCGTGCAATTGTTGGCAAATCATAACCTGCCGCAATAAATAGCTGCGCATATTCTTCATATTTCATTTCCAACAACCAATCAGCAATTAGTTCATCATTACGTTGCCGATCAACACTACCAATCGAACATGAACTAACACTACTACATCGTGGACTAGACAATGGTCCGCCACCACCACGTATAGAAGCACCACCACCAGTCAAATATGATGATGCTCGCCCTGAATCTAAGCTAGCAGTCGAATGTCGGGATCCAGAACCAGCTGAACCAGACGATGAACCGGGACTATCACGGCCCGGTGATTGTGTAAGGTCAATACCTTGATCTTCTTGCAATGCCAATTGCTGATGATAATAAACAGCAGCTTTATGGGTAAGTGGTTCACGCATTGTTGCACAAAATACCGGTACATTAACATATGTGCCGGTACCGGCAAGTGTGTTGGGATTTTTTGATAGATTCGCCATTCCGTATTCATTTAGTTCATCTGTGGAAAGAAATTAAAAGAAAAACATAAATAAAAAAAAAATTATAAATACAAAAAAAAAAACTAAAATAAACAGGGTGTGGGTTGTAGGTAAATAAATAAAATTTAATTTTCCAAATCTTTATTTGCGTAGGTCAGGGTGAAAGTTGTTGTTATGCTACATTGTGTAAGGAAATTGATTAGCAGCAGCAGTACGAAGCCCCTTCTATGCATGTTCTAAAAATAAATTCCAGTTGGTGTGTTTTCCTTTTTGTTTAGTTCTAATTGTGTTAGCGATCCGTGTAAAAGAGTAATTAATTTGTCACACACAGCCCACCTTCTTGAGCACAACATTTCCATTCGAGGGAAAAAATTATTATACATAACATGAAATGAGCTAATAAATAAGATTTATTTATAAAGGAAAGGAAAAAAAAACACATTAATTCGTATGTTACGCTTAATGAGTTGCAACTGTTTAAAACAGATTTATTTAACAACCTTAAATATACTTACTTAAATATTTCGAAAGGCAAGCTCAAAAGTCAGTACAAAGACAAATTTGTTTTTACTAATTTATTGCTTTAGAATTTTTAGCAAAGACAGCGCATGTTTGTAAGAATTCGTTTGATTACGATAATGTCAATTAGTTGATGATCGTGATCATCGAATGACTAGACATTATGGCATTCCAAGGCAATCAAATAATTTGATTTGTTTTAATTGAATTAAGAGTGTTGAGTTTCCATTATGAAAAATGTATGGAATTCAATATTTAATTAAAATGCCTTCATAGTGAAAATTTAAAGTAAATTCTTTATTGCATTATAATAGTAAAGAGCATTATGTGATTTGGAGTTCCTCATTGAAATATGAAAGATTTTCTCTTAACATCGAAAAACAGAACATTTGAAAAAACCAAATTATCGTAACTCGGCTGTTAATGCATACATATTTGTTCCTACACTTCGTGCATACAAATAAATACTCTTAAACAATAAAAATATTTTATTTAATAATAATTGATTCACAATTAATTAAAATGCAAAAATTAATTGACAGTGATTCAACAAAACCAAAATAATTCAATCAAAAATGACAACGCTTGTTATTTACTGAAAGCTATTGACTTCTGCTATTAACTTTTTGAGACAGACTCACTAATCAGCAATCAGAAAATCGTGGACCATTCAAAAGTTGTTAAACTGCATCACTAAAAAAACAGAAGTTTTCGATTTAATTGTGTGGCTGGAATACAGATCAAATTTATATTCTGTTTTTTGTTGCACACACAAAAAATTTTTCAATAAATTTGGTTTCAGCACATATAAGTTTTGTTTTTGTCGATACTGCAATATTCAAAAATTCTATGTTAATATTAATATTTGCGGCCTACACTACGCGTATTTTATAATAAAAAAAATTTTCTCTTAGAAAAAAAAACAGATTCTTCGTTTGTTTAACTGGTTGTTTTTGATTGACGCGTTTTCTTTTGTACATCGAATAGGATATTATTTGCAAATTGGCATTACAATTGTAATATAATTATAATATACATACGTTTTAAATATACCTATAAATTATTTGTTTTATTAAATAAAATTGAAAGTAGTTTTTTATTTTTTTTTTTCGATTAAAAGGAAGGCACCGACATTGCCGTTTTGGAAAAGTATCCAATATAACAAGTTAAATTGTCTTTGCTTGTATCTTGATTAAACTCGGCGTGGATGTGGACTGATTGAATATGAGTCCCCAATAAACTTAACTTGTGTTCTTGTAGGAAATATAAAATTCCACATATTTTCAATCTATTAAAAGTGTACACCTGCGAACTTAAATTTTTAGGTTTAATTCTAAATACAAATTTTTCTCATTCAAAAATTGATTTGGGAATAAATTCGTTCTTCAAACCATTTCTGTGATTTGACTGATTTTTTCATACATACACTATGGGCTATGTGGGCTGCTTTAAATAAAGCCATAAGATTACAGTAATCCTTGGTTTAAAGAAAACATTAAATTTATATAACCCCGTGTTCTCCGCTATCAATTTTTTGAAGCCTGTCTCTAAAAACTATATTAAACAACAGGGATGGCACATTAATTAATAAAAACCCATAAGTTGTTACAAACCTGGTTCATCTTCAAAGATAAAGATTTTCACCTAATAAATTGGGCAGATTACTTGAGATTTAAGTATGTGATTGGCTTTAATTAATATTTATAAACCATGAACCCTAGTTAATCCGCCAAAATTGATGGGCTATAATCCTGATCCGAGGCAAAGTAAAACAAATAACCCTTAGGTATATATGTAGATAATATTGGTACAACATAACAGATCTGGCTACTACTGAAACGCTTAGAAATATTTGATATCTTTGTTAATCTAGAATAAAAACGTACATTGTTTTCGATATTTCACCAAACATTACATTACATTTTATTTGAAAATGAGTGAAAAAATGTGTCGGTTACTCTTGCTGTTCGTTCAATTGTACGAACCGCAAACACCATTCGATATAATTTATCTGCTCCGAATCGACTTCTTATTATCGATGTATGTATGTACATATGTATGTAAATCATTTGTTTCCACACAGTAAAACTAAAATGTAATTTAGGTAAAATTTTCGAAATATCAAAAAACAGTTTTTTTTTGCTTGTAAACTTTAATTTTATTCAAAATTTAGTGAATCTTTTTTAAAGTTAGATTTAAGTGCAATAATGGCTACTTAAAAAATTAACGGATACCTATGTTTAAAATGAAAAAGTTCTATAGGACTAACCGTGAACTAGTCTTAACCAAAACATAGACCTTAAAATGCAAATTTTTTGTTGAAAATACATTAGATCACTTTAATGAAAAATCTAGTATTTTCTTAATGGTTATATATTTTTTGTTGAAAATACATTAGATCACTTTAATGAAAAATCTAGTATTTTCTTAATGGTTATATAAACCATTAATTTCGGAAACAGAAATTAAAAAAACATCAAAGTATTCCTTACTACCAATAATTGTAAATGACAGGCAACAATTGAAAAACTTATTATTTTTTGAGTAAAGAGTAAACTTACACAAATTCAGAGGAGAGAAGTTACCTATGGCTTCAGCTTTTGGCTATACATATGTATATCTATGTGGGTCGCAGGTATATAGAAACAGACATATCTCTCATCGAATGTAATAAATAACTAAAATCTCAAGTTTTTACAAATAATGCCAAACTCTAAATCGGAGTTGGTTGTTTTGTACGAAACTTTAAAACATAAAAATATATTCCAGCTTATGAACAAAATTATCTGCTTATGTATCACCATATATAAAATTTTAATAAAATAACATTTCAAATACCAGCGAAAGAGCAGTGTTGTAGGAAGGGCTTATTGCGACGCCATCAGTGATAATTCTTGACAACCATCAGCGCATTTTTATATTCGTTTGCCGTTTATTTTAATAATGCAATCAATTTCTAATCATATCTACTATATTCCACCACTTGATAAGACAATCAACTTTCAATCCCAACCGATGACAAGAAACACGATAAAAAAAAAACTCAAGAAAAAAAAACAACAACAAACCTTTAATCCTTATAGCTGCAGAGCTTTCTCTGGGTAAATTAAAGCCACCCTCTTCAATGGATGGCGATGACACCATGCCACTATCCTCGGGCTTTGTAAATAGCGACGTGGTTTGATAGTGATCCGATGGTATAGCTGGCGGTGCAACCTTCTTAGCTTGTGGGTGTGGTTTTAAGGATCGATGCATTGTTATTGTGTTTTATGTTGAAATGATGTGCCTGCAAAAAAGAAAATAGAATGAAGCAAAAAATAAAACAAAAACAACAAAATTTTAATTTCATTCATTAAAATCCGAGTAAAGGTACTCGGATTTGTAGTAATACGCTGCTGTTCGCACCGAACAAAAATAGAAACAGAGTTTTTCATAGTACACACACCGAATACAGAATTCCACCATCTACCGGCTGCAAAAAAATACGATTAATGCCACTGAGCCGGGACAGCCCGAGAATACTCCGGGGAGGTCCTTTGGAAAAAATGTCACAAAAAAAGAAAGGCGAAGGTCTACATTTTTTACAGAGGAACACCTGTTCTGTCGATTGGAGCGAGAAGTTCCTCGGAGGAGGGGGTGGGTTGAATTTTTTTTTAGGTGAATTTTAAATTAATAATTTGCAAAAATAATTTTGGTCCAAGTGCAAACTACACCACGCCCAAGTCCGTGCTCCTACGAAACAAGTTTTTGAAAATTTCCTTCTCAGAAAAAAAAAAACAACACCGAACTCACGCAAAAAACTATAAAAAAAAAATCAGCGAAAAAAACAGAATTCATACCATGGCGATGGCGATTATGTTCTCTTTTTGCGGAAGAAGAAAAAGCACCAGCGGGTTATTAATCATAGCACTACGGTTCACCACAAGCCAATTTGGATAGGATAACTTCAGCAATTTGCTGAGTGGACATTAAATTGTGTGTTTTCACTTGAAAATTTGTTTATTTTCCAATGTTTTTTAGGGCAAATTTTTGTTCTTTTCGGCACTTTTATGACGAGGAGAAGACGAAACAACAACAGCAGTGGCAGTAGCAGCACAGCACCAACAGCGACCTATTGATTTATGCCTTAACATTGTAACATAGATTTCTTCTTCTTCATCGGCCAGCGAACAGCAGCAGCAGCAGCGGCAGTACCAGCAAGGAGCACATCAGCACATACTCTATACCTACTAACTATATTTAGCTAAATGCACTTTTTATACAAAAAAAGAAAAATAAATAACCATATCGACGTATACAAAGTGTCAGTGGGATAGAGAAGGAGATAAAATTAAAAAACAATAAGAACGACGATGGGAAACGACGAGAAACAAATAATGTACACTGGAATCAGTGGAGCCAAGCAGTGGTGGATGACATTTTTAGTCAATATGGACTATGGAGCATGGAAATGAAAAAAATTTGAGCGTTTTAGTCCTGTGACAATGGACATTGGCTCTGGGAGGAAGAAATTCCCGAAAATTGAATATTGGTATGCACCTTGACATCACAGTTCTAAAAAACTAACAGTCAAACGTTCTAATGGACCCGAGTGCCGCGCTGAAAATTTGGTAAGAAATGGTTTTTCGTGAATATCCCTCTGAATGGTGACTTTTAAGGAAACAAAAATATCTATGATATGACATTTGTAACTAAGGAAATTTTAGTACAAACAAAATACAAGAACTTTTAATCATAAGAGTAACCATTTTCGGGATAATATGGTATACAAAGTTGTAACCTTTATTTTTCTCACGAATCGTGCACTCCTTTCCGCACCACCTTCGAGGTAGAGTACAAGGTGCGTTTTTTTTAATGTGGTCTCCCCAATAGGCCTAATCCACATTTTATATAATATTTGTATATTTTTGAATTTGAATGGAAGAATAAACTGTTAAATTCAAAGTGACGTTTTTTTTTTTCAATTGTCGTTGGTAAATAAATCAGAAGTTCATTTCTGAAAAAAGATCTGACAATTTTTTCTAATACTTTCAAAGTACCTAGGTAAGTTCTATAACCCTTGCATCGATAAAGGTTAAAAACTGGAACGAAACTCATGTTATGTTGCAATTTTCATCTTTTCTCGAGGAAATTTAATCGATTAAAGACTTATAGAACGTATAGACAGGAGACGAAACTTGCGGAGGAAAATTTATAAATAAAAACTAAAAAGAACTATTTAGGCATTTTGATAAATTTGGTTTATTTCTGAAGGAGGAAATCTTGTGAGATTTAATTAATAATTGAATTTGATTTCATGCAAAAAAATTATTCAGTCTTTTTTTTTTTGGCTGAGCAAATGAAGAATTTTGAAGAAATTGTATTTAAATTTAAATCGGTTAAAAAATAATTAAATTCTTTTCAACACTATAGATGTTCATATTTTGTTATTTTATGTAAGTTAATAGAAAAATACTATAGTAAAAGTTTTATACTTCTTTACAACTGTCTTATGGTATGTCAATGGGAATTACCGTCACACACAATTTTTTTGCACGTTTTTTGGATTAATAACGTGAACTTGGAGGCTGAATACTTAAAACGACCGAACGTTGTCGTTGTTGTCGCTGCAGTCCCTATCTTTTTCTACAAATTTGATGACACATAATTTGATACATTCCCACCGAAGAGCTATTAAAATTCATTAAATAAAAATAACGAACAGAGAAACGTCAAAAAAATCGTTAGAAAAAGTAAGTACGACAATTTTAAATACTCCATACCATAAACGCGCGTAACAGCAACTCAATGAAGATTTCGGTATTAACTAGTCCTATCTTCGTATCCGTTCGGAGAAATCATGATCTTAGAAAAGTTAGAAGAAATTGAAAGAGCATGAAATTGACACAAAATAATTACATATGTCAATTAATTAAATGATAAATATCAAAAGAACGAAAGACATATACGCATCTCTAAAAGGATTTTTAATTTAACTTTTTTCCATCGTTAAAACGTTGAAAAAGATAGCTAAATTTCTCTTTAACGGTATCTCATCACAGAAATAATTAAATTTTGTTATTCGTGAAAATGAGCGTGTTTAACATCACGAAATAATTTTTTTCCGAAAACCTAGAGGATCACTTGTACTTTCCTGTTCGATTCTTTGGTATAGTTTTTCTTCGTCAAACAAAACTGCTCTATTATCTGTCAAAATAATGTGAAGAATTAAAAGCTCATCTCACGCTATTTGACATGTTTTTTTCTTTCCTCATTTACACGAGTGATTAAATGTCATTATATTTTTTATTTTACAACACATTTTTGTCATGAACCTTTTTCATGACAAACAATTGGTATAAAATAACAGAAATAATGATATTTTGTCGCTCGGGTAAATTGATATGTGTATGTAAATAAATATTTTGTAGCAAAATTGCAGTTTTTGCAGAATAATAATTGTAAACCTACCTTCAGACCGAATGTCAAGTTAAAAAAATCAAATCAAGAATACGCCATTCAGAATAACTTAATAATTACGAATTAACATAACTTGAAGAATGTAGAAGGCAAGTTGAGTGACACACTTACTTTTTTACTATGTTTGTTGTAGATCCAGTATTTGCAGATTAAGGGCAAAATTGTCCTTGTGGGATGTTATATCTCGAAAGACGAAAACGAGTGATACACATTTGTTTGTTTTTTTTTTGTTTTAATTATTTAGGTTCAATGCATCAAAATTTATTTAGATGTTTTAAACTTAAGTTAAGTCTTTTAAAACTTTACAATAGCGACAATACATTTTTTAACTATAATAAGTTGAATGAAATTGGTTTATAATTTTCGGATAAATTGTTTTTATTTTGTTATTTCGTTTTATTTTTTTTTATTTTTTTGCAAAATGTTTATTTTTTTTTTAATTTCAAAACCAAAGTGTACGAAGACATATCATTTACATATTGTGCATGCAACATACATTTTGTTTATGATAATAACTTTTAAATAAGAATTATGCCTTAGATATAAGCCAATAAATATTTAATTCGAAATGAAAGTTCTAAGAAAAAATTAAAAAGAAGAAAGAAAAAGAATCTATATACAATTTCACTGTGCTTGCGGATCGCACTGCAATAGCCGTACGATTGATGGATCACTTTTTGCTCCTTCAATGAATTCCTCAAGACTGAGTTTTCCATCTTTGTTTCGATCCATTTGACGAAATATTTTGTCAGTTCGTTTCTCCGGGGTACTTTCGTCTTCAGGCATTTTCATAACTGATCCAACCATTTTATAAATAGCTGTTACGATTTCCAGCATTTCTTGACGAGATATGTAACCATTGCCATCGAGATCATACATTGAAAATGCCCATTTGAGTTTTTGCTCCAGTTTTCCTCTCGATGTTACACTTAATGCACACAAAAATTCACGGAAGTCAATAGTACCATCTCCATTAGCATCAAAAGTTCGAAAAACGTGTTCGGCAAATTTGCTCGCATCACCATAGGGGAAGAAATTTCCGTATATTTTTTTGAATTCTTCAACTGACAAATGCCCACTCGGGCAGTCTTTCAAAAATCCCTTATACCATTCTTGGATTTCAGCATCAGTGAATTCTGTATTTTGTTTTAAGTCTTCGAGCACCTCTGGCTTTAATTTGCTATTTTGCTTGCCCATTTTTTGTAATATGTATATACTTTTGTTTATGAAACAAAAATCTCGTTTTGATTATATATATATATATCTATGTATGTATGTATAGCTAAATATTTTTTATTTTATTTGTTTTTCGTTGGTGATTTTAGAAATCTGCTTCTCAAGTCTTATCACAAGTTTGTTTTAGTCAAACGAAGCACATTTTATTTTTGTAACTGTCAGTTTATGATCCACATTCTGAAAATGAAGAACCGTTATAAGACACTTTTAACGGCAATCTGAAATAGCACAAGAATAATAGCACAAATAACTAAAAATGACTACCAAACGCAAAGATGAGAACCGGTGTATGTATTAGGTTGAACAATTTTATTCTTAACATTGTCGACACAAGCAGGTCAAGTTAACTCAAAACAAAGGAAAAACACAATGTTTAAACTTCAATGTTATATGGATAATTACCTAAATTGATAGATAGATATTTTATTTAATTAGATCGGCATGCAGGACAATTTCGAAATTTTTTCAAGAAGCAATAAATAATAATAATAATTTATTTTGCTAAATTTATACAAAGTTTGATTTTTTTGAATGCAAATAATAAAAACGAGAGAGCTATCTTTTGGCTCAAAAAAAAATATAAACTTGATAAACTAAACTTTTATATTAGAAAGATTTTATAAACAGATTTTGTCCGCGAAAAAAACTGCTCTAAGCAAACTTATTGGCAGTGATTTTTGGTGAAGTTTTTTGAGAAATTTTTTTATATTTTTTTAAATTCTACTTAAAGCCTATTTATTGTTAATTTATATAAAAATTAAATTAATTTAATTTTGAAATAGGAAGAGACTCGGAAAAATCCATCGAAATCCACAAAAAATTACATCGCCTAATTTTGACAGTATTTACTAGCTATACGAATCTCTGCTAACCTGTCCTGACTAAAAAAAATGTACAATCTAAATAGTTGCAGATACTGACTAACAAGCAATCACAATTATTTTATAACAGAAAATTCATCATTTAAAAGTTGATCTTTTCTGTTCCAGAAAACTAAATGTAAACAAAACTTAAAAATATATTTTCAGTAGGTACAATATATCAAAACTCTGCCAAGTTTTTCTTAAAATCGGGTAGACCCTCAACATAATTAAAACATCGACGTCCGGAAAAATTCCAGGCGAAGAGAAGATCTTGTAGAGAAAAAAGAAGGCGTACGAAGTCTCCTTACTCAAGGAGATCGAAAAGTCTCACAATCGAAAGAAGAAGAACCACATAAATCAAACTTTGTTGTTTCGAAATAAATGTACACAATTGCGACGGAGCAAAATACGTAAGTTCCAATTTTTTTCTCATGTTTCCTTCTTACTTTTTTTATCAATTTTATTTTGTTTAAAAACGTATCTAAATTTTACCTACTTCAATCCTATGAAATGTGAAAAACAAACTTTTTAATTAATTTTGAATGTTTGTTTACATTAAAAAAAATTAATAAAAGTAAAAATAAACAAAAATGGAACCATTAAAGTGTGTTTTTTTGTTAATTCCGTATTAAAGAGAGAATAGTATGGCACAGGTACTTTTTGTTTACATGTACCATCACTAATTACTGTTTTTACTATTCATTCCATTTTCAAATGTTAATTCTGATTTTAATTGTATGTTTTGTCCTGTAATCAAATTAATTATTTTATAAATAAAAGAAGAATAAATTTAAATTTAACCTTAAGTTGGACAAAAAAGTGAACGATAAAGATCGAATGTCAAAACAAAAAAAAATCGTTCAAAATAGGCATATGCAATGTTAACATTCATTTTCAATGATTGACTAAAATCGGTTAAACATTTGTAATGAAATATAAAAAAAATTTAAAACTAACTCTTACAATTAAAACATCTTGTCACAATACGTGATAATAAACGTCGTCATAGCAAATGAGCGATGTATTTTGTATGAGAAATTTTAACAGCTCGGTGGCAGGTGTAAACGTTAACTGATTTCAATAAAAATTAACGCAGAATTTTATTGAAACTACATTATATTACGAGCTAACATCTTGATACTCATCAATTTTTTTTTTTGAATATTTCTATGGGATTTTTTTCGAAGTAATCAATTTTTACTAATCCTGTGGTTTTATTAATCAGGTCCGCGGTCATAACTAGTTAACACATCATCACACTAAACAAATAAATTTGGCTGAAGCTGACTATCCATCAGCATGGCAATATAATTCTTTTCCTCAGTCAATGCCAAACACATGAGTCATGAGATTGACTAACCTAGGCAAAAATCTCAATAAAATGTAGTTTACATCAAATAAATAAGTTTAAAATAATTTGAAGTGAGTTTACATTAATTAAAACTTTTATTAATATAGGAATAATTACTCAAGCATAAAAAGAAAATTATTTAAAATTCTATTAAAAAATAATTTAAATGTTAAGAATAACAATAGGGAAAGTAATCTAATTAATGTATTAGAGAAAAAAGCAAACAAATAAACGCTATTGTGCATTTACACTTATATGCACTTAAGAAGATAAATAAAACATATGTACGTTTTTTTTAATATTCTACAAAATTAAATTTAATTAACTTTTTTATGAGAATTTTAGATTTTTGCTTCATTCAGATTATGAAATACAGAAATAAAGAACTATTAACTTATCATAATCGATTAATATTTATTTTCGAATTGGTATGGTTGATTAGATGAAATGTAAATAAGTTGGCACTTCTGTTAGTGTGTTGATGAATATATCTGTTTTACACACAAAAAATTTGTGTATATTTGGTTAATAATAATTAATGTTCTGAGTGATGTTTTGGCAGTTTTGTGTTGATAGATGTAATTAAAATCATTTTGTAGTTATTGATTTTGATCGATGTCCAATCCTTTATTTAGTTTCAATAAAACCTGTCCTAAACTTAGAATCTTTAAATCAAACTGTGTAAAATAGAGAATATTCTTGTTGTCAAAACTACCTATTTTAGTTCAAAGTTATGTTAAAGTTCATATAAAAAATATTAAATTGGAAACGAACAGAAATATAAGTGGTTAGTTAAACCAGTAAGAGCTTATTCTTCATAAAGGACAAAAAAAGTATTTATCAATATTTAAATAAAGGTTAGTTAAAAATAATATATATTACATTATATAGATTATTTTGGATTTAATCCGCGTGAAATCTTTATACGGATCGATTTTAATTTATATAAAAATATAAATCCTTATATTAATTTCGAAATGCATTCAAAGTGAGTCAGAGTTAATTTTTAATTATTTTATTTACATAAAAGAAAATTAATTTAAAACTCAGATTCAAAATTTATTGAATATAAGGTGTTATATTTTTATTTTCCATATTTAAGAATAAAATTAATGGGAAACCAAAGCAAATGGAGAATGCTATAAAAACTTTATTAGCTATTTTCAATGTAACGCACAGAAGTCGCTTCGCCAGCAACAATCTAGTGATGTGATATTCAATCGTTTATATAATCTGTGAAACTTGCAACAGCACATTCTTTTGAATTGGATTGGAAATTTTTAATTTACTCAAAAGAATTCTTTTTATGACATTAAATTTTTTCTAATTTCAACATATTTTTATATTTTAAAAATGATGAAATACCACAGTAGTGATATTTATCATGTGGAAAATGACGAGTAACAAGGTAGGTAGGTGCTTGAAATCTCTCCAACTTTTATCAGTTTGTGTTCATAATTCAGTTGCCAAAAAAAAACAAAGCCTAACGGCTTACAGCCTCCATCGAGCGATATATGCTATGAAAGAAAGGATCTATGTACAAAAAGGGGAAAACTTCAAGAAAATGGAATAAAGCGAAAAAGTGATATATAAATTAGCTATGTTCAAAGTGTATATCCAATACAGCTCAGAAAATGTTTACGAAATAACAAAAAAAAAACTGTTATTGTTTATACCTACACAAAACTAACATCGATTTGTTATTGTTGTATTTACTGAGCTTGCTATTCAAATTTTCAAAAAACGCAACAGTGATATATGTAAGTACAGGCTGACAAAAGAATTCCTTATCTAAAACTAAAAAAAGAAGTTTGTTTATTCGATTGGATTGACAGATCACCGAACAACTGATAGTCATTCTTTATATTCTACTTTTATTTTTCTATTAATTCCAATTCGCATACAAATTTTGACTTTTTAATTGAAAAATTAATGAAGAAACACACTCATAATAACTAACAAAACTTCTATTTTAAATATACTATGTACATATTTAATTTTTTATGCCTAGTTTTTCGGTATTGATTTAGCCAACATTTAGCTAATCCCGCAATTGTTTACTATGATGAACGGGGCTCAAAACATAGGCAAAGCAGTAGTCAATCTATACAAATTACAACAACTGGTGCAGAGGCAGACGTAAAGTACAGTCTTACGATCTTTCAAACACTGTTCTATCAAAAGATAGTCTAAAAGTGGGAGGCCCGGGCTTAGGAAAACAAAGATCGCGATAGTTTTTTTTTTCTTCGATAAAGCAGCTTTTTGGGTCACGCCTAAATTGGAAAGCAAGGAAGATGTTCAACAACTATCATATGGCTGGTCAACATAATGTTTAGAAACAACAGACATCAGCAATCGATTGGTTTTCATACAATTGGAGATTTTGGTGATTTCTTAGCTACAAAGTATTCCTAGAAGATGTGAGACTATACTATACCTAACTGCTAGAAAACGATGATGATTTCATAGCTTATTAGATGACTGCGCTGCCGTATCAATAATTACAGAATTTAATGTAAAAAAGAAATAAAAACGACTTCCTTCTGACACAGACTGTAACTTTAGCCGTTTCGAGTTAAAAATAGTACATGAATGAATTTTTGTCTTACTTTTTTATATTAAAATTAATTTTATTTGAAGTTATATCTGTAATTCTCGAATGTATTTAAAAGTTAGTTAACGACATTATGACTTCATTGCACTTGTTTTTTTTTTCTACTTTATAAAAATTAAATAAAAAAAACTCTATTCTTTATTATGATATGAATTTATTAAATAAAAATCTTTTTCTTGTAAAGAAGGTCGAAATTGAATAAAGCAAGACAAGGTTAAGGTAAATATTATTTCCGATTCCTCCTCACAGAGTATGTTATTGTAACTATCATACATAACGACATCTTGATGAGATATAAATGGGCAAATTTACGAAACATTAAATTGTCTTTAAAACTGTATTAAAACGTCTTCTGCTTGCCTGCTAGTACAACATAAATTTAATGAGAATTCCCAAAATTTAGTTTCAATAAGTAGAAAGCCTACAATTTGTGATTCTTTTTACAAATTTCTTTAACAAAATTAACATCTCCTACCTCGGATAGTTAGCTCTTATCATTAGCTTTATCTCCAAATCCAATTGGACTCATTCCAACTAAATTTGAACTTCTCACTAAAAGACGGGAACCAAAAAAAATAACACTATGTGAAAACTCGATCGAAAATCGAAACCCCCCAAAGAAAAACCAGCCCCACTGTGTCGTGCTCTCGTGTATTCCACGAAACACGATTTATGATGTGGTCGTGGTGTGTGCCTGACGAAGATGTAAGAAAAGCAAACGACCATAAAAGTGGAGGAGGATGGTGAAGTGGAGTAAAATAAAACACAAAAAAAAAGAAGTGTAATAAAAAAAATTAGTTCATAATGATTTTTTTTGTTGTTTGTACTTTACCTTTTTTTGTGCAATGAAAGAGATGATGATTAAGAAAAATGCAAATTTTACATTTTCAGGATAATGAGGAACAAACAACAGCACACAATTTCACACACACAAAAATTGTTTATATAATTCTTTTTTATTTTTCACAAAATGCAGTTTTTGATTCCAATTCTTTTTTTTTTTTTTTTTTGAGATTTTTTTTTATTTATTCAACATTTTTCCTGTCTATACTCCTCTCTCTGGCTGGATCATTTTTTTGTGGTTCTCCTTCGCACATTTATTTAAGAAAAAAAATGCAATTTTGTGTATTTCTGTCATGTGTCATTCGATTATATTTTTTTTTTTATTTTTTTGCACCACCACTTTTTATCATTTTTTTTTCTGTAGATTTTCAGTTGAATAAAGTTTATTTGTTTAGATAAAGGTGATTGTATGATAATGCACGATAGGTTTGTTTACTTATTAACAAATAAATAAAAACAATAAGTAGATTAGTGAAGTTTTTTCTGTTTTTTTTTAGAGATAAAAATCCTTGTCACAAAAATACTAGACTGCCATTTTGGTTATAAATGAGCGAATGATGCAGAGCAAAAGGAATTGGAAAATGTAAATGAAACGCATATCATCGCACTGCAGAGCAAAAGGGCGCGTGTTAAGTACTATGATGGAATTCCGTGTTCGTTCTACGCCCACATTAAGGTGCCATTACACTGTGGTGTTGTAGTGTCAACAAATTTGATTATTCAAGTAGCTACTTTGAGCTAATTTAAGCAAACAAACACGTTTTTTAAGACAATACAAAATGAAACGAAGTGAAGATTTTTCCTTGTTTATTAGATATAGAGAAAAGACCAAAATATGTAAATTATTGATTACAGATTGTAAGAAAATATGTGTGATTATAGGTGTAATCTTTCTTTTTAATTTTTTAAGTTTTTAAAATTTTTATTCATTACGGCCGTATTATTCACTCGATTCATCCAGATAAAAACTTAAATCCGAATTTAAATTAAAGTTTTAATCTGGATGTATCGAGTGAATAAAATATGGCGGTAGAAGTTAAGGATTCAAGAGTTTTTTTTTAAATAAATTACGCTTGAATATTTGGTGGAAACGTATGGTCTTATTTATAAACGTTGTCTAACTTTAGACAACTGTCCAAATTGGAAAATGTGTTCAAAAACCTTGTTTATTGTTGTCTGATAGCTGCCTAACTTAGAAACCGTGAATAATGTGAAATTTATTTTTATGAAATAAAGCATATTTCCGCAATTTTAAAATAGTTAGACAGTGTCTAAATAGACAAAAATCTAATAAATACGACTGGAAATATTTTAGTAGTTTTAAAAAATTAATTCCAAATGTTTTTGGAAATGTGTTCATATTTGTTTGTAAAAACGCACAGTAATCAAAATTAATTTTATCAGTGTTAAACAAAAATTATAAACTGCTTTTCGATGGAAGTATCTTATAATATTATGGTTTTATTAAAGAAAATAAAATTAAATAATATTTTTCGTACAAATTCACCTTTCGAAATGCAATTTTAATACGTTATCCTGCAAGTCTCCATCGATACCTACAGTTGGTCGAAAAACGTTGAAAATAGAAAACTGATATGATTTGTTTTAATTTTCATCGTTTCTCAACAAATTTTCATCTACCAAGATCGGTGAATCAAAATCTCTTGAGCCGAGGCTGGACCACGTTTATGCAATTGGCCCCCACAACAATGTCATATTATGTGCCTAGAAACTACGCCACTGTCATCACGTCAGTTTGCGCATAGCTTTGAGGCTCTCCCAAACCAACGCGAACAATTCGGAATGACGACGGAACGTTTGCTTATCAAAATATATTTACAAAGCGATAAAATGTGGGCATTTTATTTAAACATCAAACAAAGTCTTGTGTTTTTTTTTTTCAAAGACACACTGGCGTATTCTTTAAGTAGAAAACGTAGTTTTTTTTTAAATTTATAACTACTGTTTATGTGATTTATTTCACTTTTATACGTTTTACAAAAATTTTCAACTTATATGTCTTTAAAAAAAGAAATCTCTGAAAATTTGTAAATAAAAGTTGAGTTACCAAACAGATCTGTGTTAACTTTTAATAATCAAAATTTTAAGGTCATATGACCTGCCATTATATTTCCCGTATGATTTCGTAAATGAAATGGCATTCCGTCATATCGTTTTGCATTTTGTGTATGCTTAGAACTACATGATATGGGCCCATCATGTCCAGGATTTTCTCACAAATGAATACATCACATAAAATTCAATACTAAGCACAAGAATACAAATTTATATAGTTTTAAAATCTGAATTTAATACTTAGCATTAGAAATCAGAAAATCGGATCACCTTCTCAAATGTCTGGGCGCGCGTTAATGCGTCGCGTCTGTTGTGTTTTAGCAGTAAATGAAATATTCGTATTACTCACCCTTGCTTAATGCACTCATCCACCAACCAATGTATATTGTATTCACCACCACCTGTTAATTTGTTTATATTTACTTGTTTATAGCTTAAAAAGTTTAAGTTAACCATTTCTTTTATAGTTCTATGCAATTGAAATAAATAAAATTCCAATAAATCAAATCAAAATTCTCTAAAAATTAAAAAAATCATAAATTATATTTAATCAGAAGGTTCATGTCTCAAATAACTTATGAATGAATATTCACCATACCAAAACCTTTTATAAAATAAAAAGGTTCAACTCTGGTTCAACCATTGTGTATATATATAAAATTTATATACAAAGATGACAACTCCCAAAGTGACATTTTGATTCCCTCCCGTTGTCCGTTCATTTGCAAGTGTTGTGTTGAATTTTGAGTTTGAGTTTTGTGTTATGTTTTGTGGTTTTCTGTGCTATTCCGAAGTGAAATTCAATTAAAGTAACTTCCTCGTTGGAAAAGAATTATACAATAAATAAAAACTACATTATAGTGCAACAAATTATAAATATAAACTTGTTTAAGTTTATTTTATTTATAATTTCTTTGGTTTTCTTCACAAATAATCTCTTGGAATTAAATGTACGCCGTTTTTTGGTAATTTTTTGTTGGTTGTTTCCTTTTTCTTTATGCAATGGAATGTTTTTTTTTTCAATTTTATTTAACAACAAATTGTTGTGAAGCGTGTAAGAAAAAAAAAATAAAGACAGAAAACGATTATGTATGAGGTGCAACAGAAAAATGGCCGACGAAACTAATCTTTGCTGGAGGAACCCCGAACCCATCGCTCGCTCATCAGTAGCTTTGCGGTGCAGATTTATTTTGTTTTAAAAATCTTATTCATTGAAAAAGTGGTTAACCCGGTTGCAACAGCGAATATAGATGTAGAATTGTGTCATTTAGGAAATAACCTAGTTGACAGCCAAAGGCTTATAAATCTTTTGTCCAGCAGTCAAATCCAGTTAAGTCCCCCGGTTGAATAGTTTTCCTGCAAAAAACGGGGTCAATAACATTTTAATTGGATGGGCAACAAGAAAAGAAGGTAATTAGTTATGGTTCTTGTTGCTGGACAAACTGTGCGCTGCTCGTCGATCGGAATCAACAATTCGTTTCCGCTTGTTGGTTAACAAAAAAATAAAAAAAAGAAAGAAGAAAATTTAAATTCGAGCTACAAGTTGAGTCATACAAGGTATGCTATGCACAACGCCCCCCTAAAAGGCATCTTTCTCTGTAAATGTTTAAGAAACACATAAATAAATAACTAAGTACATCCGCGAAAAGTGTGTTTCTTTATTTTGCGAAATTGCGTTCAAAACTTGAAAGTATAATAATTATGTATGTGTGGATGAAAAGAAAGATAACGATAAAAATCCAAAAGAAAAACCAAGATATACATCAAGAAAACCAGGTGAGAGGTGATGGTTTTCAGTGTTGAACTGGAGTCTGGTCTCTAATCGACCGAGCAACAGGTTTTCTTCTCTTTTTCTGGTTTTTGTTTTTGTTTTATTTTATTTTTTGACACAAAAAGCCGGCTCTACGCATTTTGCATTCTGTGTGGAGTGTTAAGGTATGTAGAGAGCAGATAGTGTGAAAGGGGGATGGATCCGGGTGCAGTTTTTATTTTTTGAATTCATTTTATGTTTTAAGGCGTAGGTGTCTTAAAAAAAAAAAAAAAGCGATATTTATTTGCTTAAAGTTCACCATAAACAAAATGCTTTTGCGATATTGCAACAAGCAACTTTCTCCTATTTTGTTGTTGCTGAACAACTTCGTTTAATTTTAATGTTTTATACTCTTATAAGATACCTACCTACGTACAAAATATATTAAAAATTAACTCATATAATTTGGTGGATACTTAAACCAAACAGAATGCGATCTTTTACTGCTTAGAAATGGGAATCAAATAGTGGGAGTGGGAAGAGCAAAATGAACTAATTGCACATACCAGCACTACGTAAAATAGTCTTTAAAGATGGTACCATAAGAAAAAGAGCCGGTATTGAATTTGCGCAAAAATATCCTTGTAGAGTTTAACTTAATTCGGTGCGGAGACTTCTCTAAATACAAACACGGTATACGGCGGCGGAGCGAACTTTTTTGTTTTTTGTTTATTATTTATTTTGTTGTTTCATTTTTCTATGAGCTTTTTCGTTTCGCATCAGCAGCGTAGTAATTCAACTTATGCGAAGCTTGAAAATAGTGATTATGACTAAATTAATAATTAAATGCAGGGTTCTGAAAGGATTGAATCACACCCGCTTACAATGCTCTAATAGAATGTACTTTTTAGTTCAAAATTAAACTAATATAAAAGAACTTAATTGAAATCAAATCGATGACGTCGCTCCGTCGCTTAGATGTGTCAGTCATCGCTCCTCAATGAATACGTAGACGTAAATTTACAATCTCGTATATTTAATTTTTTCGTTGAGTGTCGATTTGTCGCTCACAACGGGACCTAGTTCTATAAACAAATTCGTGGCCCCAAGTCGTTGATTTTATTTCTTTCATTTTTGCATAAAAATTTTCCCCATAAAATACCGCTAATTCGATACATATTTTTCATCAATTAACAAGCTATACGCTAACGAATTAATACCTCGCCTTCGTGTTAAATTTTTCAAAGCGCCAAACAAGTGGAAATCACAAGAGGCGAGATCAAGCGAGTACGGATTGTGTGTTTCACTAACCTTTTAGAGATTCTTTAGCTAGTCTCTTTATAAACCCCATCGCGAAAACGTTTGGTTGAAACCAAGATCATTAAGGATTATAGTACTGATTTTACCAAACTACTTTCTTCGATATCTCTTCCACATTGAGTCGCCTTACCAAAATGATTATCTTAGTGTGGTGTTTTTATGTGTGGGAGCTGCGATACACAATTCAAGTTTTAATATTGGAGCAGAGCTTCAAACAACAACAATCAATGGAAAGATTTCTCAGCTATCGTTTATTGCAGGTCCAATATAAATGCATCCTTAGGCAACATTCTATTAAATACAATGCGTCTAATAAAATTCCCGAAAAAGTTACATTATATCATATTTAATATTTTGAGCAAGATGAGAATACCAAATCCAATTACAAATAAAAATGTACTCTTACACCAACACTGGCAGTTTAAAGCTTCCTTCTTCAAACGCAATAATTCTATCGTCAAGTGTTAAATTTTCAACTCCCCCCCTAAAAAAAAAATAATGAAAATAATATACCTCTCATAACATACTTCTCATTACATAAACCACAAATAACACCTCAACAATATGTACTTGTAAATAAATGAACTAGTTGTTGATTTCTTTTGTCACATCTCATATTATCCTTCTCTCAGTTCGCCGGTCGTCATGTTCATTAGTACATCATTCGACAAAACCCAACAAAAAAAGAGGAAAACTCAATAAAAAAAAAGTCGACAAATAAAGAAAACGACTTGCCTTATATGACTCGAAATGGTATCCGCCATTTCCATGTCCTTAATTTGAATATTTTGAAGGTCTTTTGCTCAAAACAATTTTCCCAACATATGTGTACCATAAGCTCTCTTCTCTAACAATATTAAATTGTTCTTTTTCCTTCATTTTTATTTTTATTTTTATTTTCATTTTTATTTTTGCTTTTGATTTTCTTTTTTTCGCAACAGATTTACAAATGCAGAAAATGCCATCCCAAATAATTCCAGATGGTAGTAGTGCTCCAAACGAGATAAAAGTAAAAACTGCCTACAACGGTGAAGTTATTCACACGTACATCGATGAAAACATCTCGTATGAGAAACTTTGTCATGAAATTCGTGATGTATGCCGTTTTCCATCAGATCAAGTGAGTGGTTTGTATACAAAAAAAAAAAAAAAAAACAAACAAACAAATAAAATAAAATAGTCAGCTTTATATTCTGGGTAATAAATTTTGTTCTTTTATTTTTCTAATCCTTTAGCCCTTCACTATAAAATGGGTAGACGAAGAAAACGATCCATGTACCATATCATGTCAAATGGAATTAGACGAAGCTATTCGCCTGTACGAGGTCAATAGAGATTCAGAGCTTCTCATTCATGGTAAGTGCTTAAAGGCTAAGATTCTCGTTTTATATACACTTTAAAACTTATTTCTGAGTACAAGGGTGTACGGATGGACTTCTGACATTGAAAAGGGATTAACTGGGGAATTTAGAAGTAGCCATGTATATATATAATGAATTCAAACATGACCTAAGCCTAATCATCAAAAAAGCCTTTCAAATATCAATTAAATTAGCAAATTCCATATGTGAATAACTTTTTGCTGCAGGCTGCAGGTGTTGATAGAAAAAAGTTCCACAAAAAATAAATAAAAAAAAAACATAGCGCCGGCATAGTATTTTGTAGTTTAAAAAATGTGTGAGGAATTTAATTTGAAAAGTTACTCAGTTGTGCGAGGATAGATTCTCTATCTAACATACGATTTAATTAAGTTGCGCGTTGATGTGCAAAACATATAAAAGCTAGTTTTTCAAAAGTATTTTACATATTTATACATACATACGTATATAGGCTCTCGAATATACATAATCTAAAACTGAATATGAATATTTATATTGAGAGTAAGTTAGTTTTCAAAATTTTGTGTAACTTTTCGTTTGTTTTTTAATTGCACACTTCTAAATATATTTTATTTTCAATTTTTACCTGCTGCTACACGTGAGGTGTTTCATATGATTGTTTAGTTTTATGGAAAGGTAAGCAAATGTTTAGGGTGATTTTATGTATTTTTTGAAATGTTATTGTTTATGTGAAAAATAAATACATACATAAGTCGAATATCTTTCTGATGATTCGGTTGCGTGGTCGGTGGTTTAAAACAAAACTTTTCTTTGGAATGAATAACAAGGATGTTATGCTTATATTTTTTTTTACACTTTATAACCTTTTAAAACAGTTTTACTCTATGGCAACTCGCAAGAGGTAGTTTCTCTTTTTCTTTAGTGTCATAGACTGGAATTCGATCCTAGACCTGCGACATGACAGTCCAACGCACTTACCATTATACTAAGTGGCATTCTATAGGTTTTATTATGAATAAGAATGTTATACAATGGACTGTGCGTCACTCCCTCGAGCAGTACTGTCTGTTTATCAAGAATAACACGAATATTGTTGGCTGCTTCGTCGTCAGTTGTTATCACCATAAATCAGTTCGATAGCTCAACAGAAAATAAATTATCATCTCACACAATCTAAGAAGGCAAATGAAGGAATTATTTTTTGAAAAAAAAAAAGCATTCCAGATTATGGATTTTGAATAGCATGTTTTTTTTTTTTAAAGACTAGCCTACCCGTGCGAGAATTCTCGCAATTAAATAAAAATAAAAGATGCACAAATTATTTTGAAATGAACGGATCTAATAAATTGAACCTAACCTAACGTCATGTGTCAAAATACTACCAATTGAAAAGTGGAAGTGTTTTCATTTTAGAGTTCATTTTTATTGCAATAATATTTAACAAACAAATGCAGTTTTCGAGAAAAATTATTAAAATTAAATTATAATTCGTCAAATCAGCAGGCAATTCCGCTTCCTTTGACGTTTAGTTTGTCAAAATCGGTGTAGCATAAGAGTCGGAAATGGCATCCAGAGCCTAGAAATAGTACAAGGTGGCGCAAAATTAATCAGCCTTTCGGAAGATGTTATAATATTTATATGTTAATTTAATGTTATAATGTATCAACAATGGCGACAACCACTTGACGGATATCATCTTTTCCATTTAACAGAAAAAATTATAAAGGTCCATATAAAGATTTCTATCACTCAAAATCATTTTTTTTATTTAGTAAAAAAATAATTCAAAAACAAAATTGGATGATTATTTTGCGCCACCTTGTATACAGGATAGCCCGAAATCACCGTCACAGAACAAAATCATGAGTTCCTGAAGTCATTTCAAGTCGAAAAACTTAAGAGGCAATTTTCTGGTTTTCGCCTCGTTTTCGATTTATAACGGTTTTTATGATTTGTATTCTTTTTTCCTTTGACTGGCTCTAACTTTGCCAAACTACAACCGATTTTTTTTATTTTTTTCTATTTAAACGAGAACAGTTAGAAATTTGTATTTAGCATACAACTTTTTTCTGTGTGGATAACAGTTTTCCCGCAATTTATTATCAAACACATTTTTTAAACATTTTTGGGTTGTTTTTTTTTTTTTTTACTTCGATATGATATTAGAATAAAGAATAAAAATCATAAAAACCGTTATAAGTCGAAACCAAGCGAAGAAGATTACATTTTAAGTTTTTCGAATAAATTGAATAATTTGAAATAAATGATTTATTGTTGTGTTCCCGGAGCCTTCTCTTATTATTCTAAATGTATTCTCAAATAATATCTGCAATGCTTTCAATTTCTTTAAACGTAATCATTACCCTGCGAATCAACCGTTCGGTCAATAGATTAGATTTTAATGTCATAAATGAAATGTCATTTAATAATTATAATTAATTTTTCTTTTCTATCTGTTGGAGAGTTAAATAAATAGAATATTAAAACCTTTTATTGAACTTATAACTTAAGTTTGGCAAACAGGGTTCAGTATTTTACTCATGAGATCAACAGTTTCCAAGTTATTAGCAAGCAATATTGAACTGAAGATTGCATAATATACATACAATATACATTTATACAAAAAAAGTCTTATTCTTTTAGAATCAGCGTAATTCTTCCACGATAAGCGACTGATTTTTAAACCGTCATAGTTTTTAATAGTAAAGATTTTCGATAAGTTAAGTTAAGATTAGCTCTTTTTATTTCATTTCAATTATTTTTTTTTTGTCTAAAGAAATAATTTTTTTTACTTTTCTTGTCTGTAAGTTTAAAAACTTACTGAACATTCATTGTTCGACTAATTTATTCCAGCAAACACCGCCGAAAGCCGACTCTTGATGGAATGATGTTTATCAAATATTTTTTATTTTTTTTTCATTCCGAGTGCTCCCTTCGTTACAATTACTGCATACATCCCCTATGGTAGATATTTTATGTTCATAAACAAAAAAACAACAAAATTAATAATCTTTTTTCCACATAAACACAACATTAAATTGCGTGGATCAATTTCTCTGTCATAATTCATAAAGTCTCTTCTTTTCTACAAATGAACGAAATTAACATCACGATCACAAGAAGGAATTTTTTTATTCTTTCGCTCTCAATTTGTGTATCTTTTCAAATTAGTATCAGACAATCGGGCCTCCTTTAAACAACTTGCTTTAAGTTGGGGCGTCTTAAACGAGAATAACGGAATACGTACGTTGTTCATATTTTTTGTGAGATCATTTGGGTCAACAAGCAATGTTGCGTCTTGTTCAAAATGCTGTTTTATGCAAATATTCTACGCTGGTTCTGTGTGATCAATTAGTAAATAAAGGTCCTATAATTGTTTATATTTTTTAAATATTTTTTGTTTGTTTTCCAATTTTAATGTTGTTTTTTTTTTTTTTTTTTTTTAATTTACTAAAATGTGTTGCTTTTATGGTAGATGTCTTTCTGTTTATTTTTATTCTAAAGTGCTCCCTTAGTAAAAAAGTTGAATATACCATTCTATACGTTTCGATATTAAGATTCAAGTTTAAATTTTTATAAACGTCCCCACCCTGATTAATTGTTAATTTTTTAATAATGTGTATGTCAGTATTTAAAAAAAAATAAAGTTTTGTTTGAAAAAAATCGAAAAACAAATTAATGTTTACAAGCTGTTCTTATCTGACTCAATGGAAGATTTTAAAAAAAATTATTTTATCTTTCAATTATTGTATTATTTGAATAAGAATTAAGTGTTAAGTTATTTTTGTATTGCAAAAGTGAAATAAAGTGTATGCATGGTGTATGGAAAAGAAAAGCAAATCATGATTCGTTTTAAACAAAATATGTAAAAAGGATAAAATAGAATTTTTGGGTAAACTATTAAGGCAGGAGGTAAGTAGGTTTATCTTTTGTTTTAAAATGGCCTTGATTCGTGTATTTGTTGAGGATTATAATCAAACGCTGTCATTTAAATTTATTTGCGGGAGGAAAACGATTGTTTCAAAATCAAATAGAACGCCTAAAAATTGCGATAAAAATGAAATGTATGATTTTAGAAATTTCAAAAATAAATACTGGAATCACTTTGCATTCGAAACATAGAATTTGAAGAAAATTTATTGAAATGTTTATGTGAATTGAAATTTCCGATCAAATCGAATAGGGGTTGAATGATA
Source organism: Epistrophe eligans (assembly GCA_951394125.1). Taxonomy (NCBI): domain Eukaryota; kingdom Metazoa; phylum Arthropoda; class Insecta; order Diptera; family Syrphidae; genus Epistrophe; species Epistrophe eligans. The sequence goes on along the minus strand of OX596031.1, from coordinate 29,771,994 downwards.
CATTTTATACATTTTGTATTCTTTCAGTAGATTTTACGGTTCTTGTGAATGACGTTAAAGCAAAAGCCAGAACGTTCATTCTTCGCTTTGAAATATTATATTAAATTCTTCAGGGAAACATGCCGTTTTCTTAACGTTCATTACGAAAAAACCTATTAAAATCGATTCATGAAAAATCACTTTGTTATAAAACGATGCATTGACCTCATAATTGTACAACTTATACAATATGTCCAAGCATAAAAACAAAACAGTCGTCTGATGTTGATTAATAATACTCACCTACCTGAAACGAATTTTTTAAAATTCTGTTTCTTAATCGGGGGGTAAACAAGGATAAATGTGTTTGAGTAAGGTCGAAAATCCCTTTTCTAAACAGGAAGTGATGAGAGTTGTTGTTTTTATATAGCAATAATTGATGTTTGAGAGGAGTGCATTTTATGCTGTTAGAAAATTAATGAAAATAAAATAACAAATGTTTAAATTTTTTTTTGGATTTTTATGATTTTTTTTTTATTAAAAAAAAAAACAAGAAAGCAATTCGGTACCCCTTATATAAGTACGAGTTGGTTACATTCAAAATTTTGAACTATCCCCTTCGCATGTCTACATAATATAATAGGCGTGTTTTTTTGCAAGTCCGGTGGGGATTGCAGAAAAAAAACGACCACACGGATTAGTGACAGCAACACAGAAACAAAATGGAGTTTTCATACAAACTATCGATAACAAGTATATAATTTATGCCGGTAACACAGTTTTTATGTGTGCTTAAGGCGTCAGTTATAGCGATCAGGAAAAACCATCAGGAAAAGTTGAAACAGATGAAAAAGATTTTTTTTCCTTTCACAAATCTGTCAGTGGAACAAGTAAAAGCTGGAACGCAAATAATTGGAACGATTTGTTCCATTTTGTGTGAAGTGACATCAGCTGGCACGAAAAATGAATTTACATCAGGAAAACACATTAATGCATTTTTAACAATAAAATAATTGTTGAGTTGAAAATTTTATTTGCATAAAAAATTCATTGAGTTATTTGTCATCGATTAGTACAACATTTGCGTTTCAAATCGAATGAAAACCTAGTAAATAATCTATATGAAAGTTTTTCCTGTTTCGTTTTCCTGATCGCTATAACTGACGCCTAATTTAAGCCCGGAGAATTATCTGGGTTTATCTTAGCCCGTAGGGGATTAGTTGTTGTTGTATTTAACAGGGTGATTGTTTAGCACCGACGTTGTTTTTTTCGACCAATTCCCTCCGGGCTTACAAAAAAAACACGCCTAATATTCGGGTTCGACTGCACTTCTTTTGGCTTTATTTATCATATGTAGCCTCAGATTAACAAAAATTAATATGAATTAAATTTGAAGGACTTAAATTATTTTGCTTTTTGTTAAATTGAAAGGTCTAGTGGTTAGTGTGTTCGAGTGTCATGTGTCATAGAAGTCTGAAAATCAAATCCACCTTTGAACAAAAAAATGTTTTCTTCAGGGGCACTGTCTATTGCGAGGAAGTGACAAATTCTCCAAGAGTACATCATGTTATGAAAAAGTATTTCTTATCTTAGCTGTGGCGCCACCAATATATTATTATTAAAATGATAGGTATATAAGCCTATGATTCAGTAATAAATGTGTCGCAAATTTATTGTTATTAACAATGTATTGAATAGGGTGCCTCAGTTAATTGAATTTCAATATATTTTATTATGCATTTGGAATGTTTAAAAAAAAATATATTAACCTTTTTGTGGGAATGTCTATAAATTCAATGATTGTTGCTAGGCAAATTAATTAATACAACTATAGTTAAAGTTGCTGTTATAAATTATTGTACCAACGCGTACGCGTAGTAGTTGTATTTTTATCTTAATAAATAAAATATAATTCATCTATAAGTGGAAGCAGCATTATTTCTTTGTGTCTTTTTTTTCTGTAAAAATTCTAAACGATCAATTCAATATAATCAAGAGAATCAGTCAATTAATTATTTTTTTCATTAAAGATCAGATTATACCTATGTATATATTTCTAGTAAAATAGTAATTAAAAAAATTTTAAACAAGAAAAACCCTTTGATTTTTTTTTTACTAAAAATAGTACATTTCCGTTTGAAAGTCGGCATGTTCCAAATTAGAATCCTTAAAGTCAAATGTGAACAAAAGAAAAAAAAAATCCAAAACAAAACAAAAAACCCTGCTTTATCCAATAGAAATTACCTTTTACCAGTTTCGATTAAATTTATCGGAAGCATAACCTCTCATTGCCTCTAATATTCTTTTGTTGAGTCAATTAATTGTTTTCATTTTTCTTTTCTTCTTCTTTTTTTTTTCATCAAGTGAATCCTGCACTTAAGTGTCGCTTTGTTTGTCTTAATTAAAGATTACTCATTTAAATGGGAAGTTTATTACTAGTTTCATCCTGTAGTTTATTATGATGAAATAATTTGCAATCATTTTTCGCGTGAATTATTTAATATATAGTTAGATAAATAAAAACAAAGTTGATTGTAAATTTTCATCATCATTGAAACTAAATAAATTGATTTAAGTATGAATTATTAAATTGTGAAAGTTGAAATTGAGTTCTTAGGATGCTGTAAATAATTATTTTATTGAACAACAAAATCAGTGTTTTGAGGTTAAATAATTTGAATGTGGGTATGATTCATTCGAATGTCAATAGCCTGAACTAAAGACCAATCATAGTATATGATTTTCTTCGGCCGATGTATTCTAGAAAAATTGGCACAGTAATAATTAAGCTTATAACTTAGTAAAGGGAAATATTTGTACTTGCTTTATAGGGCAAGTATTGATTTCGAAGTTGATTTGTTCATTTGTTCATACCCCGTCCGTCAGTCTGTGTTCCGTGCGTACATTTTAATTTGAGCTAGAGTCTAAACGGGTGGACCGATTAGCTTTACATTTGTTATAGAGCATAAATTTTGGATTCTGTTTTCCTTTTCGTTAAATTTATAAAATTAAATTATTATGTTCACGATGTTCACGAGTCCTGGCTGAATACTTCAATCAACAAAATTGAAGTCAATAGCATAGTTTTTTTATATATATACTATGTCCTTTTAAGAACCCTCATCCTTTTATGTTTGCAATCTTTTTTCATTAATTAGTTATTGAAAATAATTACAAAAAAATAAACACAACATTCTTCACCGCATATATGTACATATAATAAAAAAAAAGTTATTATTTTCATAATTTTCCACCTTCAAACCGCGCACTGTTTATTCTGCGATATTTTAATTTCCATCATAAACGAGCATATTAATTGTGTAATAAATAAAAAACCACACCATACACGCACAACGCACATCATTATCATCAACATCATAAGAGTTACATCCAAAAAAACCGCAAAAAACCCATCAGCATCATCATCATTGGCAATTTTATTTCAATAAAATTCATCAATTACTATAATATTCAATACCAGAAATTTCATATAGATTAATTAAAACCAGACATTCAAAGTATTCAATTCATCACTTATAGTTAGTTAAGCACGCGTGTATATATATTTTTATTTATATTTCTGTTTTTGTTAAAATTTGTATATATTGTATCTATTTTGATTGTAAAAAACTTCATATCTCACATCACACACACAATGCAAAAAGGTGCATAGAAGCTTAATAAATGCCCAGTGACAGTAACATCACTGAGTTTATTATCTTTTCGTGTACCTTAAAAAAAAAATAAAAATAAAATTGCTAACCGAAGCATTTTGTCTTGATTACTTTTCTCTGAAAACAAAAGCTAAACTTTTACAATGTTGAAGTAATATTTAGAGAGCCAGAAAGATGTAAGTAAACACAAAAAAATACACTGATAGAAAAAATCATGTAGCATCAACAATTTATCATGTTGAAATAATTATTTTCTGTTTTATTTTCTTCGAATCTGTATCAAAATTTTTTTTAAAAAACCTATAGAGAGCAGTATTCGAAGTTGTTGTTGTATTACGTGGTGAGAAATGATCCTGAGCCAGATTGATCTTCGTGAATAGTACAACGTTTTCATTAGACCCCAAATCAGATAACTTCGCAAATTACAATAAAAGTATGACTGCTTTTAGACGACTGCAATTTCTATCCGCAATTCTCTTTTGAGTTTCTTTCCGATTGCAGCATCCATTTAAACGCTGCAAATTTTAATACCTGCAATTTTTGTTAAATGAGAAGGAAATAATATCTCGTCACTCTTTACTCCGCTTATGTCTCAAACAATAAGAAAAAGCACAAAGAAGAAAGAGCGATAACTCTGCAATTATTTCAACCTCTGCAACTTTGTCTACCCCGGACACCGCATACGTCCCTCGCCTACATGCTTAAAAATTGCAAGGGTAATTGCAGCATATTTGCAGCGATTAAAAGCAGTCTTAGTAGAACTGAGGATACAAAAATTTTAAACGAGCCTTATTGGCTTTTTTAAGAGGCTTTTTTGTTGATTATTTGCTTTATTTAAAATCTTCAGAAAAAACCCGATAAGTTTTGCTAAAAAACCTCATATTTTTTTATCTATGCGTACGAGTTAAAAAATTTGTTATTTCAGATAGTTTGCTCATTTTGATTCGGGACCTTCTGAACTGTTCATCGCCTGATGATGTTGTTAAGAGCTTTTTCTCTTATAAACAACTGCCTTAGTAAGATTGTGGAACGTAAAAAGTTTTTTTTTGTCAAAAGAGTTCAGTTTACTAGGATGTTACGTTCCACGTTTTGAAAAAATAAACTGTTAGAGGTAGACGCCTTGCCGCCGTATGAATCATTATTCGACTGAAAACAAAATATTTATATATAGAAAATAGTGGACGTTAAATACTAATTGAATATTCCACAGCTTATTTTTTGATACAAAGCGACAAGCATTGTTAACTTTTTTCCCTTGTATTTTCCCCTTCGGTTAAAATTAAAAATTTTATTTAAAAAAAAAATTGTGGGACGTATTCATTTTTTTCATTCCACTGGAGGTTAGCACTTTAAGCATAGAACTCGCTTCTCGTGAAATGAAAAATGAATGGATTCCACAATCTTCTTATGTTAATAATTACAATTTATGTGTTTTTGGGATATCAAAGAAAAAATCTGATGCAGTGCGGAAAGTATTTATATTTGGCTCTAACTTAAACTGCTTTAAAATAGATAATGTGGAACGTGGGCAGACGGCAATGTCATGCTTATACGATTTTTTTTTATCTAAACTTTAAGAATTGTAATAATAAATTATTAAATAAAAATCAATTGAACTTGAACTAATGTGGGACGTAAAGTTGAAAGTTTCACGCTGAGAATTTTTTATAAAGTTTCTATTTTTCCCTTGAACTCTTACTGAAAGCATTTCCTTATACTAGAAAAAATAATTAAATACATGAATGAACGCGTTCCACATCCATTGTGCATGAAAAAACAATTTTGTTTTTCTTAAAAAAACTATCGAAAATGTACAATGTCATGTAAGTTTTCAAAAGCAAATGTAAAAGTCCCCAACTTTCATATATTGTATAACAATTAAACTTTTTTCAAGACGCACATCTTTCTCTAAGTGTAGGGATAGGGATATCATATTGTGATGATATCATATTGTGAGGATATCATATTGTGAGGATATCATACAGTGTCTACAAAAAGTATTTAAAACTTAAAATCATCTACACAAAGATATATACCTACCTGCCTAGCTTTAATATTTTTCCTGACTCCATAGTTTACATTGTCGTCGTCGTTGTCGTCGGTTGCCCATGTTCACATTGTATACCTTCTCCTATCGACGTTGTCGTCGTCATCATCATAGTCGTCTACATTGAGTCAGTGTTAGTCTAAACCAAAAAGTAAAAAAAAAAAAAACACTCTCTTCTTCCAATGCCTTACTGTTCTACCAACCTCTATTGTCCAGTCCAACAAAAAAGATACAACACAAGTAATATAGATAAGCATCCGGCGAAATCAAGCTTAGCAAAATCTCTCATATGGCACCTTCTTTTATATCTACATATACCCTTTATATCCTTGCAAAACACTTCTCCGAAGATAGGAGCCATCGCAGGATAAAAGTGTTATACAAAGAAATTTTTATTTTTTACGAACCTGCGTAGATACAATCCTGCGCGTCACAATCCCTGCAGAGGCAGCAGAGAGATTACACCGACACACCGATACAACCATTTCAACAAAATATAAGCAACTCTGAACAAGGAGCCTAGCTATCGCCACCAGGTCCCTGAAAAAAAACAGTTTCACTCTCTCATTCGATGGGTGAACAAATTATTTAGTGGCTAGCAGCAGCAGTAGCAGCAGCAGCAAGCGATTAAAACACAAAAAAAAACCTCCTGAGTTTTATTCCCAAAATTTTCGAAAATTCAGTGCGGGAGTGTAAAAAATTCAAATCGAACAAGCGAAAACCGGGAAAATACTAGAACAAAAAAAATCCTTTCAATTTTCTTCGAATTTTTTCAAAGAGTTTTTGAGATATTCGTTTTTTGATTTGATTTCATATTTTTTTGGTATAAACTTGGCATTCAATTGATTTTTGTCGGTTGAGGTCAAAAGTAATTTTTTTTTTGCCTCATTCGTGTGCGCTCGGGGCAGACACCAAAAAATTGTGCCAGTGACAAAGAAAAATCTTCTTCAACATCATTATCATCATCTTCATCGTCGTCGTCGACTAGAATCTCAAAGTGAATAAGATAAAAATCCTTTGAAATAAAGAAATAAAAAATCACACACAATAATTGCAATACAAATTAATAAAATAAAAAGGGAAAAAAGAAAATAATAAAACACCACCTCTGGTGGGCTTTTGTGGTCCATCGCGCTGTCCAGTATAGGGATGAGCTTAAAGGAGGCGAAAAATCAACCCCTTTGAATTTATCCTTGTCCTCATCCCGATCCAATCCAATCGCTTTCGTCATCACCATCTCATAATTTTGTTTGCTCCTCTTCTTTGTCCATCCCTATATAGATTGGGTTTGAGTTTTTTTTCTTCTTCTTTTTTTTTAATTTTATTTTTCATCGTCCGGTATATGCACAATGATGGGATAATGTTTGCAAGAAAGGAGCGAGTATTATCCTTGTTACAAAAAAAGAAAAAAATAAATAAAAAACTCACCTCAAATAGCCACAGTCAGAGCCAAAACATCTCGGCGCGTGAATGCAGTAAATTATTTATATTTTATTCGAAAATATAAAAATATCCTTCGCGTACATACACATACATATTTATACCACCTATACCTACATATTTGTTATAACATATACTTTTACGTTTATATATACATATTCATATTTATTTTCCATACTTGCGCCAACTTTCGAAGCAACAACAATTTAAAAAAAAAAATAAAACAGAAACTTGGAGCCTTTTGCTCTCTTCAATAGAGTTGCCAACTTTTCTAAGTGCACAATTATACAAAAAAATTTTGAGCCCAAATTAAGAAAATTCTTCATAAGTACCCTAAAATTTTATGTTTTCATTTAATATATTTTTATTTCATTGAAAGTGTATCATCATCATCGTTTTGAAAGCTTTTTTTTACCATAAAATCGTGTAACACACTTTTTGATGTGTAAAGATCTATGCCAGGGGTAGGGTAAACAAAAAGCGTGTGCCTTACGTGTAGCATGTTACATTTACCACGTTACGTGTAATACCCTACGTGTCACACGTAAACGGTACGATATGTTAACCGAAATATGGGAATCGGGCCAGCGATTATGTTAACACATCTGAACCTGAGTCCCGTTACTCACACATTTTTTTTTTAATTTTAACTATGTATATGATTCGTTTGATACGAACTTTACGTACAATATTTTTTATAGGATTTTTATTTATAGAGTTAGAGATGTGGAAAGGTTTTCATTTTCAGTTTACTGCCTACCGACTCATAGTAAAATGGTGTAAGCTAAAGAAAAAAATAATTGTTTCCACACTTTAATTCTGAAAGTATAAATTCAACAACAAAATTATTAATACAAAATTTCCTGTTTAAAAGACCTTAACAACTCTTTTGTACAGATGGGTTGCTCTCATTAAAATATTGGTTAAAAATCGTATTTTAAAATAGCGACTGAAGCACACTTTTTTTAATGTTCACGAAATTTTTTTTTAATACGAAATCATAAAATTTGATAAGTTTTCATTTATTTGTTTTCATTTCTTGTCGTAAGATTTTAAACTTGCTAAAGCTCTCTTCGAAAAATAAAAATGAAAATCTTTTTTGTCTCTGCTACCTTGTCTTAGGTACTTGAAAAAAAGTATTCTCTTTAAAATTGTACCTGTTTTTGGAGTTTCTAAAAAGACATAAAACCATTTGAACTTAAAACTCGCCATTTTCAATTTAAAAATTGGAGACTTAAATACAAAAAAAAAATGGCAGCGGATATAAGCTAAATATTTTTTCATATTTGAACATTTCTTTTTTTTTTTTTAAACATGAATGCAAATAGTAATTATAAATATTAAGTAACTTATACTTCTGAAAAAAAATCCAGCTATAGACATTTTGTTTTAATAAATTCTTTAAGTCTTTTTCAAGGTTAGTTTCAGTTATTGTTAGCCACTCATTTATAAAATTTAAAAATACATATATTTAGTTCCATTTAAAAATCTCAAAAAATAGAAATTGATATTTGTTAAGACTTAAGCCCATATTGCGAGTGTCGTTTGACGTTTAATGCGATAAAAGTCGATTATGTATCAAAATGTTGGACTCGTTAAAATTCTCATCAAAAGCTTGGTGAATAGTTTTATGTTGTTCTTGTAATCCCAGGTGAAATCACAGCTGATGACATCTGAGGAAATAACAACTTAATAAATGTGAAATTTTCGATCTTTAACTTTCGACAAAAATTGTTTTTGTCGATTAACATATATGTACAATAATCTATTAGTAAAGGCTTGGCTAGGATTAACTCACCACATTTCAGTAACGATAAAACTTTGTTCACAGAAAGGTTTGTAGCCAATAAATATTAAAACAAAAATGACAGCCTTACCCTCTGGTTCGGTTGATTAAGTCGTTTTGTAATAAGAAAGATCTCATTAATACGAACCAGAGTGTAATATCTGGCGTTTTGCAATTGATGCCCATAAACCTTTCAGTGCCCAAAGTTTCAACCTTGCTGAAATGAGGTGATTCAATCTCCTTCTAGCTCTTGGTCTATTGTAGTAGATTTTTTACATTTGTAAACACTCTCCGTGAACTATTAGAGCATGTTCATTCGGTCCATTTTTTTTTTTTTTTTTTAAATTGTCCTGCTTCTGCCAAGAATATAGGTATTCGTATTGAAAAGAAAAGATTGAAACGTTAACATCGTTTCATTAATCGTGAAGCTAAAAAATCCTTTGAAAAATATCAAATTTCTGGAAAGTCTTCAGAAGGAAAACTTGTTAAATACTCATAAGGGCCTTGTAATTTAAAACTTGTTGGGCAAGAATTAGCTCATACATATATGATGATGAAAACTTCATAATCATCATACACATTAGTATGAAAAATTATAGTATAAAATTTTTCATTTTAAATATTTTACTTCTGCATTGTGAATTAACACAGTGGTCAAAGTATCAGACTGATAAGTTGAAAGTTTCAGGATAAAATCTCGTGAAACTATTTTTTTTATTTGTTTTTTTTTTGTCTCTCGAAGCTAAACGGTACATAACTGGCAAGGTCCTAACTAGTTTCGATAGTAATCTTTGCTAATCTCTTGTTTGCAATTGTCCATTTTAAAGTTTATAATATTATCATCGCTTGGCCTTGAAAAAAAAAAACGATCCAACATAACTCAACGATTTTCTCTTTTCAGGAGAGGCAAAATAAAATTAAATATAGTTTTTGTTTGAAATTTTATTGATCTGTTAAAAAATATTTTAACGACACAAGTGCTCTCTAAGTTTCAAATATTGAACTAGAGCCTTGTCGTTTTCCTGAATATTTTTTAGTTTACTTTTTTTCCTCACAAAATCGCGTTATGACAAGCATTTTTGTTGTCTAGTGACGGTTTTCCTATCATAAACTGTTTTACCAATGGGGTCCGGTTTGGGTTCGAGCTTTGAGCTGTTGATGTTGTTGTAATTGTTGACCAGAAATGAAAAGTAGGGAAACGCATTTGGGATTTATCTTGGTAAACGTCACATTTGACAACTAAAATTGTCAGTAGTTTGATAAGCAAGAAAATTCAGTAGGTAATTAAGGGTCTATTCAAGCTTGAGGAAAAATAAAATAAATTTTTAATTGTAATTGGCAGTTCAATGCCAAATCATCAGAGCTCCATTTATTGAATTCGCGTTAATGACGCCTGTCATTAAGGAATTGATTTTATACATTACTTTTCCATTTTTCTAACAGAAATTGTGATTTTTTTAAATTCTATAAATGCAACATTTATCATGGATGATTATTTTTATTTTGAATGCAAGAATTCTCTGAAGGCGCTATAAAGTTTTAAATAAGCTATTCTGTCAAAAGTTCCCTTAAGGTCTTTAAATAAGTAAAATGATGAGTTGCACCACTGTGTGTACTGCCTCATGTTTCGCACTAATTGACAGAACTTTCGTGCCTTTTTTAAAAACCTATTGCTATAACGAAAAGAAGAGATATAATCTTTTTTGTTTATAGAATTTCCAATTTTCGTTCCAAAATAAATGATATTTTTCGAGTCATTTATATAAAAAAAAAGATAAATATTGCCCCTTCCACTTCACAAAATCAAAAACAATGGTCCAAGCTTAGGGTTTTTTTTCAAGCTTTTTAGAGAATTCTAAACACATAAATATAAATCCCCGAAGTTTAGATTTTTGTCAGAATTTTAGTTGAGCATTTTTTTTTTAAATCATGTAAAAATAAATATTCATAATACAAAATTTTGTATCTAAGAATACTAAATTGGCGTTTACAGTTTATTTCTATAGCCCTGGCCAAAAGACTTATTCGTTTTTATTTTGGTCTTGTTAGAAGGGGCAGATTGGATTTTTCAGTTTCGGAAAGTCTCGGTCCAATTTTTACTTTAAAAACGAGAGGTCGAAACGGAGACCAGACATAATTAAATAAGACCAAGATATTTTCAAATTTTAAGATTTTAACAAGGCCAAAACTGAAACCAAGTAAAGTCTCGTATATGAGCCTCGTGTTTAGCTCTATATTTCAATTTTATTTTTTTTAAAAAGATCTTATTTATGAAGTTAAAAGAATAAATGTCCAAATTTAGTTAGTGATAGATAACTTCTGTTGGCAACCCTGTTGATGAATGGAGCTCTTGCTCTTGCTCTTGCTCTCGCTCTCTGATAAATTCTCATAAAATATTTGTTGTTGTTTCTGCTCTTCATTTACACATACCTACACACATTTATACAAGTGTTCTGTGTAGGATTTTATATTGCATTCACCTAGGGGATATTACACAATTATTATAGGTGTGGTTTTCACAATTTGACTAACTTACTGTAAGGACCTATACCGAGCAAGTGAGCGACCGACCGACCTTACCAATCGACAACCAAGACCGTTTCGAATATGTTTTCATGTCCTCACAGAAGAAGGACTAGTAATCTCGTATAACCATCATCATTGTCGTTCGACGAGTTTTTCGCTTTTTTTTCCTTTGCTTAAATAAATTAAATGATAGAAAAATTATAAATTGATTACAAGAAGGCAAAAGCCCTGGTGTTTTTCCGATGTCCCATTTTGTCATCTGTTTTTGAAATCGATAAAAAAATGTGGCAATTTGTTTGACAGTTTATTGTATTGAAATGTTGTGTGTGTTTTTTTTAACAAACTGTGTTGAAAATAAAAATCAATTTTTTGAAGTATAATTCCAAAATCACAGTTGAGAGATAAATAAAACAAATTAGTAAAAAAAAAAAAACAAAATAAATTAATAAAATAAAATGGCATGGGGATATTGGAGTGCAACCACAGTTGACCGTGGAAGATCGCCACGGCGTAATACACAATGTACACCGTTACCGGTGAATATAGTGCCTCAGGAGGAGGCCCAACCACAGCCTGCTGCACCGGTATGTTATAGTCCTACATGTCGGTCGCGCTGCAGTAGTCCGTGTGGCGGCAGTCCATGTCCTGGGAGTCCTTGTGGTTCGATGAGTCCACCACCACCGCCGCCGCCGCAACATTTGAATAAAAATTGCCCGCAAGCTGCAGCATTAGCAGCATCCCAGCAGATATTGACTCTGGATGATTATCCATCACGAAGACAGTCTTTGGATCGATTGGATAGTCCGCAGGTATATTTTTCTTCATTCGTTTGTTTTCGTTTGGTTCTTCTCTCATATTTTTCAAAAAAAAAAGTTTTCAACATTTTTTTTTTCAATTTTTTTTTTTACTTTGTACCATAAAAGCAAGTTGATAAAATATGGGTGGAAGAGAAGAAGAGAAAATGTTACTTACCTATATGTATATGCGGGTGGTGAATTCTATCTGACATTCTGAGCACCACAGTGTTTAAGGATGGTATTTGGTATTAGATTGGGTTTTTCGTGTACACTTTTTTTTTTTTTTTTACTACTTACTCGCCTTTTGTGAAATTCTATACCTGATATGAATCTAGTAGCAATGAGGGGACTTAACTTTGCAAAAGCTGAAGTGAATTTTAAATATTTATGTAACTAATGGGATATTGAAGTGTGCAAGATGATATAACAGTATTAGAAGATTGAGTTTAACTTTTTGTGTTTTTTTTTTTACATATTTCTTTCCATCCTTTGGGCAAGAAGCATGAAAAAATCATCAATCTTTAAGATTTGGAACAAGAAAAAGAATATAGACAGACGGGTTAAGCTTAAGATTTTCTCAATAAAATTGATGGGAAATTTTTTTTTAAATTCCTTTTTTTTTTTGCGAAATTGTTCTGTGGAAAACGAAAGTTTTAAGTGGAATTTTTTAAATAATTGAATTTTATTTTCATTAAAATGTAATTGATTTGAAGGTTTAAATATTTTACATTCCATTTTATAACTACAGGGTGTCCCAAAAGTTAATGAGTGATTTTAAAAAATCCTATAAATGGATTTAATTTTTTAAAAAGTTAGTATTGTTTTCGTGTAGAAGAAAATTTCAATATTTTAAGACACAAGAGAAATTTGGTGCGATTCAGTCGGGCATTATTTTTTTTTTTTTATTTAATTTGCTGAAGTCAACATCAAATCTCAAGAGGAACTCTTATCACTCTTTATTTTTGTCTATTAACCGTAATTAATAAGGAATTAGGTGAAATATATATTAAATGCGAATATTTTGTTTGTCTATGCTCTATGCCATGTCAATAAGCAATAAGAAATTTTAATTACTTAACATCACGCAAAAATAAAAAAAAACTTTAACCACACAAATTCTATTTTTATTCAAAGAATTTTACTGCTTGTTTTGTGCCAGTTCAGGGATTATAGAAGTAATAGCCTTGTCTTTTTATATAACTAAATCACCACATACGGTGCAAAAGGATATTGCTGATTAATTTTGTAGACGTAAACGAAGAAATGTGTTTTGTTCTTTATACGATGCCCCAGTGATAAAAGACATCCTTAGACTCTGTATAATATCTTTTTTGTATTAAAATAAAATTTTAATCGATGGAATTAAATAAGTGTTGCACAAAAAAAAAAGTAAGCACGAAAACACGATTATTATCGTCCAGTTATGCGCTTTCGAGTTAATTTTTGACAATTTCTAACAATAAATTAAATAATTCCAACAAATTATTTCAAAGTTTTATTCATCGAAAGGCACATTTGATCGGAGAAAAAATGTAAACTAAGTCCTTAACCCTGGATGGTTATGCATATTTAACGCACACTAAAGTTATGCTTCGTCGAATCGACGAAGTTCAACTTTAAACCTACGTTATTCTTAAATTTCTGTAACCTTGATCCTGCAAATTTTAAATCAAGCTCTTAGAAATGTTTTTTAAATAATAAATACGATTTATTAATAGTATCGACATATTTTCTACCCTTAAAAATAAAATTAAAATTACTAGTCCATTTTGCTACACAAACAGCCATTGGTTAAAAAAAAAATTAACAAAAAATAATAAAATAATATCACCTTTGGAAATAATTGCAAAAACTTAAAGTATTAATACGTATCTACTGTAAGAAATAAAAAAAAAAAATAAAAAAAATTATTATATACAAGAGGCACAAGCTTCGATTTTGTGTTCTCCACACATGCTTATCTTGCATTTAACACGACGATTTTGCCATTGGCCTTTTGGAATATGGGCAAAATCCACAAATTTTTCTTTTTTTTCTGGCAACGGTACTTGAATATTGCCTTGGTATGATGTGATCACAAAAAAACAACAACAAAAAAACACCCAAATTTCAAAAAGTAACAGACTCAAACAAAAAAAAAATCACACAAAAGTTATCCTTCGTCGCTTCGACGAACATACCTGTAAAAAAAACATATTTTCATTGATCGCAGGATACCATACATCCGCCCACTGGTAGAGATCAATACCAACTAGAGTTGTAAGAAGGTGGAATTAAAAGGGATGAATAGTTAAAGAGAAATCATACAAAATAAAAAAGTTGTTCGTCGATTCGACGAAGGATAACCATCCAGGGTTAATTCAAAATAGCTTTTAACGGCCTTTAGTCTACAATGATGTTGGCGTTTCGTCCCGGCGGCTATCACACTTGGACTCATCAGTTGATTAGTTATAGGAGTCCTTTATTGTTGATGCATAACGTGTTGGATTTTAATTGGCCGGGTTGGATAATTCACAAAAGAAATAGGTTAATTTTATACAACTTTTCAGTAGTTTTTCTAAAAAAATACCTGAAATATAAATTCAAAAAAAAATATTAAAAAACAAAGGAAAAACTTTCAATATCTCGATATATGTACATAGCTTACTATTCTGGAAATTTTCAGTGAAACCCACTGGAATGATTCAGTGGAATCTGTATCAACAACAAAATCCCTTGTATGGGCAGCCTCACCATTTATACAGCCAGGTTCTAAATTTCACTTTCACTCGAAATAGAATTGAAATCAATTGAAATTAGATTGACTTCAATTTCATTTCGAGCGAAAGTGAAATGTAGAACCTGGCTGATAGTCTTTTAGTGGGGAAACTAAGCTGAAATTGTAAAAAAAAAATTAAATGTTGATTGGTTTCTTCAAAATTCGTTTACGTTTTGTAAAAAAGAATTGAAAACAAATGTCATTTCCATGAAAAACCTCTTAACCTAATCAGATGCCCTCTTGCGGTTCTTAGGTTCGTAAATAATCTGCTCATCTACTCGCGCATGAGAACATGAGTAATAAATAGTAGATGGTAGTACTAGTAGGTACTATAGATTTCATCTAATCATGAGTACTTTGCCACGCCTAATTGTGTATCATTTTAATTAATTGTTTTTAAATATGATTAAATATTCAAATTGTCATATAAACCATATTAATTTTCTAATTCCAAAACAACATACTGCGCTGTCAAAATTATACGTTTTTGAACACTTGATAACTTGATCTGAGTTATGTTGATATTTCATGAGAGGTAGTAACATTTTATCTACCGTTAAAAAAATTCCATAAAATTAGAAATATAGTTGAATATGAATGAGGAATGAATGACACGCACTATATACAAGATGTTTTGCATTTTATTCTTATAATAAAAATATAATTTTCGTGGACAGAAATTCACAGATTCGTTCCATGGGTGAAATTGTAGGAGATTCTTGAAGTAGTTTTTACTCTTTTTCCCACATTCAGTCAATTTTCTTGCAAAAAGCATTTGACGTTTACAAACATACGCTCTCTGGCTTTTCAATACGATGTTTGACTGCACAGTTGCACCGCAAAAGATGTTATGAAACATTTATGGAACATTTGATAAAGGCTTTCCAAATTTATATTAAAGTTAAAATTTAGGGGAAAACAAATTTCCCTACGGAAGATCAATTTAGTGTTTTGCTGTAAAATCTCCGAGGAATGTCGTTTTAGTAAAACGACGTGCGTTGTTTAAGTAAAACGACAATCGTAATAATTTCGAATAACAAACCATAATTTACGAAAACATAAAAAATAACAATAGTAAAATGAACTTATGTATGTACTTCGAGCAAGGCTCTATATTTTTGTTTCACTTTCAGTTCAAACGTCAAACTGTCAGATGAAACCATCCAAACAAAATCGAGTGCTTTTGCTGCTCAGTTATTGCGCATCACTGACATTTGGGATGCGTTTAGAAATTCATGACTGTCACTATTTTTTATTTTTGTGTTATGAAACTCAGTTTTATGCACAATAAAAGAAATAACATTTCAGGAATGTTTTTTTTTTTTATGAGTTCTTCATTTAATAATAAAGTAAAATAAATTTTTTTGAATACTTTACCAAGGATTCCCGCCTCACGAATGTAACTATTATTTTGAATTCTATTTCTTAGGATATATAATTTCCTACTAATTTCTAAAATTTTCCCAAAAAAAAAACAATTTTATTCAAACATGATTTTTTTTCCAAAGAAAATTCTGGAAAATAAATTACAAAAACGTGTCCTTTATTTTGTTTCTTGTAAATATTCAAAGGACATAAAAGTCAAATACAGTCGACCGCCCTTGCAAACAATGAATATCGTATAACGGATGGCCATCTTAATGTTTTTTTTCATTATGCATGCCATGTCCCATGTTTAACATTTTTACTTCAAGTTGAAAGATAAATCGATTCAAAATTGGCGTTTGTACATACATAATATGTATGTTTCCCCTTATATTTTGTTCGTTGTGGTGGCTTTTTAATAAAACAATTCTCCTCATCAACCTACAAACCTTCTTATTTTTTTTTATATTTCAAGGGCGTCCCTATATCCGGTCCCAGTGAATTGCTGCCGTTAACCAAACATTGACATGTTATTAATTGGCATATTATTATTAAACAAAAAAATTCCAATAAAAATAAAATACAC
The DNA here is from genome assembly GCA_951394125.1 of Epistrophe eligans. Classification (NCBI taxonomy): domain Eukaryota; kingdom Metazoa; phylum Arthropoda; class Insecta; order Diptera; family Syrphidae; genus Epistrophe; species Epistrophe eligans. The sequence goes on along the minus strand of OX596031.1, from coordinate 29,755,036 downwards.
ATACATTTTTTATCAACATTATAATGAAAAATTCAATTAAATCATGGTTACGCGAAACATTGTACAAAGGTTAAACCTTTCTCCATTTTTTTTTATATAAAAGTCTTTTTATATTTAAATTTAAATATCAATAATTCGATATAATGTACATTGTACATCGTATATACATAGGTAAATTTCAACGAAGAGAGTCACGCGACGATAGGGTTTTATTTTTCTATATTTTTATTTTTAATGCTGCACTGCAGTAAAAATGTAAAACACATAATAAAAATGCTAATAATAATGATGTGGGCATAAACAGTTTATACATCAGGCAAACTGTTATAAATATATTATTGTTGTGATTCACTTTTGAAATTAGAATCTTAAAACACTGGTAACACAATACCTCTCTCAGTTTCTCTCACTCTATTTCTCTGCACAAAAAAAAAAAACAATAAGAGGAACATAAACAGAAATATAAAAATATTTAAGTTAAATAAAACACCTTATAAAAATTCCCGGGCGCCATTCACTATACAAATGTTATGCATCAGTAATTAATCAAGAAGAAGAGTGTACCGTACAGGTTTCGGAATTTTCTTCTAAAAAAAAACCAAAAGGTAGAAATCGGGCAGAAAAATACCGGGTGTGTATTCTTAAATAATAAAAGAGCCATTACTGCCGGGTTTATATATGGCAATGTTTTTTCACAAAATCGTTTAACACGAAATGGGTGTTTTTTTTGTAATGTACAAAAAGTTGTTGTTTTTGAATAAATAAGTTTTATTTCCACAATCCATATACATATATCTATAGGGTATTTCAGAAAATACGGGGGGAATAAAATTTTCTTGGAAATATTTACAATTTTTAAAAACTGGAAACATTCATCAGGATACTCGAATTCATTGCATATCGTGAATAAATATTCCAAGGGAATTCGACTGTCATTTTATATTGGATTTTTTTTTTGTCTGGTGAAATTTATTTATTCCAAAGAAAAGGTTCACAGGAACAGAAAATTTTTCATGCAGGAAAACCAAATTTTCCTAGAAAATATCAGATAATCTACATAAAATTATTTATTAAAAAAAAAATATGTTTATATTTTTTTTACAAGCCACTTATTACACAGCATAGGGAGATAAATAAGACACATATTATGTGTATGTATAAATGAAATTCATATGAATAATTATGTGCCTCATATGGCGAATACATTTGAGATGCTTCTGAGATAAATGTAAATATTTCATTTTTCTTTAAATGAAGCTTCTTAACGCAGATTCTGGAATGGGGAGTTAAGGCAAACTAACCGAGATGAAAGTACCATGACGGAACTGAAGTCACACCATATTTATGTACCACCAGGAGAAGTTAAAAAAAAAGTAATCAAAATCGAACAAAAATTGTCTGCATTTTTCGAATAGGTTTGCATCAATATAACGGGACTTTCCACTGAAACTCAACTCTTTAATAACAATGACTAGAGGGCCAATTCTATTGTTCTGATGTGAAAAAGTGAAACCAAACGTCAAAAACTTTACTATGAATAATTTTCTTTCGCATCGTGCGTCGCGTCATTTATCTGTAAATGAAGTGGTTAATATAGTAAAACTCGCTTGAGAGAAACGGCAAAATGTCACAGTATTTCTTTCATTTAAGCGGGGTTTTCACTTAACAGAGCCCCACTTAAGTAAAAAAAAATCATTTAAGCGGAGTCCGGATAAGTGACAAAAAAAATTCACTTAAGCGGATTTAAAAATTCCATAAAGCGGATATTTAAAGCTAGAACAAATTGAATTTATCTTTTGGTGTTGCCTAGAAAAATTTAAATAAAATAGATAACAGATAGATTAAATAAAATGGTTGTGACATATCAGAAATTCAAATATCATTTTTGTGTGGTGGAGGTGAAAAATAAAAAAGAAGTGAGAGCGTTCAGGAAATTTTTTTTTCACTTGAACATTTTTTTTTCAATGAAAAATATAAAATTTAACTGAAAATATATTTCAGGTAGGCGGGTTTTTCACTTAAGTTAGTTTCGCTTAAGTGCGAGTGTTTTATAGTTAATTGGTCGAAAAATGCTCGCGGATAAAAAAAAAAAGTATTTCAGATAAGCGGGTTTCTCTTAAGCGGGTTTTACTGTACAAAATGCAATAAAAATTTCAACCAAGTCTCCCTCTCTGTCCCGCCTTTATAAAAAAATGTGTTTCTATCTCGTCGTTTCTCTTTAAAAAGAAAATGGCAACATTTCAAGAAACAAAATACGAAATTATGATATTTAATTTCAATTTTTCACTGCACTTCATTTTCCACTTTAGCTTTTCACTTTCCCGAATCGCAGCTACGGGATCGTTCTTACCGAATAGTTTTAGTGTAAAGTCCCTTTATTTTATGTAAACTCTTCGAAAAGCGCCTATAACTTGACTTCTATATGGTCGAATTTTCAAATCAGAGGCAAAAATAGTAGTGTTAATTTTCTATCGCATGTATGGAGACAGAATCAAATTGAGTTTCGATATTCTTAGTTCAAAATTTAATTAAAACAATTCAGAATTAAAAAAAAAATAAATCTTAAGAGCATCACAAAATAATATTTTCTTTTGTTACTTTTTGAAAATTCAAGGTCATTCTTGTAGCATTTTTCAATGAAGAATTCAATGGTCATGTGGCCTTGATGATAACCTTCAAGGTTATTTCAAGGTCAACTTTTTTTTTTTGGTGATAGAAATCCTCTTTTTTGACATCGACAATCGATAGGGCACGAAATTTTACGTTTAAATATTTTGTTTATATTTAGGTGCATTTTGATAATCAAGGTCACTCTAAGGTAAATTAAACTTAAATATGCCTTCTTTTAATGTACTATTTTCCACATCACTGCGGTGTAAAGTATTTGGCGGTTTGTTTAGGTTTTTTGTCATCAGTTATTATGCGTGTTTTTTTTAAAGGCCATATAGAGATACGACAATAAAAACGACATCGGAACTTGGCAAGGTAGGTAGGTAGAAATGGCGGCCACGAGCGCCTAGCTCCGTGACCCAATTAGCGCTTGATTGCGCCGTTTTGATACCATAACTCGTTTGACCTGTATAAGAAGAAGAATTTTTGAAACGTATTTGTAGAATCATCAATACACTCCACCAACCACAGTATTCCGAGATAGGTATGTAAATTGATTTCCGGTTCAGAGTGACTCTATATGACTTTCAGAAGAATATCGTCCACTTACTCGCGGTCGAAGTTCATCTTAGAGCCAATTCGTTATGTTGAGAAAAGAGACCAAATCTTTGCTCTTTATTTCAGAGAGTTCGTCTAGGTCGTCGAAGAATGGTTTACCAAATGACTGTAATCTTATTCTGGCTAGAGCGGGGCATTTGCAGAGAAAGTGAGCCACTTTTTCCTTACCTGCTGGTCCCCACAACTATGACAGTGAGTGTGAGGGGTTCCCAGCTTTGCCGTATGCTCTCCTAATGCCCAGTGTCCAGAATAGGTTGCAACGATCTATGCCATTTTGTTTTCATGAAAAAAATTGTTTCATTCGATGACTCATATAATTTGACGTTTCCATACAAACTATTTATAGCAATATGATAATTAGTACTGTTAATACAGATTTTATCTGGACTAAAGTTAAGTCCTGAAAATTATCTGGACTTAGCTAAGTCCATAATGGAATTAATTTCTTGTTGTATTTACGTGTAAATCGCTTTGCTTACTTTAAAAAAATACGCATATTCTTACGAAAAAAGTGCTTATAATTTTTTTGGGTATTTTTTTTTTTGTGAATTATAAAAGCTAAAATTTTTATCTTGAAATTTCTTCAAACATTTCTCTAAACTGATAGTTTTTGAGATATGTATGTATTTACAAAAATTTCACCCCTTATTTTCCGCACACTAAATCAAAATTTAGAATACTTTTTAAAAAACGCTAAAACATAAATAGAGCTTTGAAACCAAAATTCAGCTTTGTCGGAATTTTTTTTTGAAATAAAAGTCTATTTTTCCTGGCTTATATTACTTTAAATCATAAAATATATTTTTAATAAAGAACATTTTTGTGCATCAAGTTTCAAGAAAATAAAGAAACTTGATGTACCTACTTCAAAACAGCCGGCGGCGCGGCAGCTTATGGCAGCAGCGTACTTAATCAAAAAGGATGCACATAAAATAAATAATTTTTTACGAAGTACCTATGTATATTACTTTTAAATCACAGACTTTCCATCGCTATCTCTTCGTTTCACCCATTTAAGTCAAATAATCTTAAATAATAAAAAAAAAACTATAGCTATAAATTGTGAAAATTTATGTTAGATGAGAAACATATATTTTATGAGTATATAGATATTCCAATTCATCATGATGGATGTTATTGAATATTAAATTTAGTTTATAGCAAATTATTATTTATGTGGAACACACAACATCGTCCATGATGTGACTATATACCAAAAAGCTCTTATTACTGCCAGGCTATCTGAATCTGAAGGTCAAAATTTTCATGTAGATCTTTCATTTTTAGAAAAAATTATGGTGCCAGCGGCTGTGGTGTATATTTTTAGCTATTTTGGGACAATGTTAGGAGGTGCTTCGGGCTTCGGGTTCTGTGGTGTATACAAGGTCTCCATGGTTGTCCATGGTATTTGTATATCATCATTAATAAAGGCAGCATTTATATTGCTTTTAAGAGTATAGGGTTAATATAAGTATATAACCGAGATGTTGTCAAACATGTCTTATTTGAATGTAATTGACGTTTTTATTGCACACCTCAATCTCTTACACTTTTGCTCTACTCCCGCCCTATCATTTTGGAGTGATAAATTCTATAAAATTGTCTCCACAATTTATATTGAAATGAAATAAGCAGACACTGATATATAAGTCTTATGTATATATGCATTTTTAAACTGATTTATATCAAGTGCTCCGATGGATAAAAAAACGGGGAATTTTGAAAATTCGATTGGTTCAGTTCCATCCAAAAAAAAAATACATGTATGGGAGTGATTTTATAGCAAAAAAAATGTTTGACGTTTAAAATTTTACTATCGAACTATGAACCAAACCTGTTGAAAAAAATGTACATTCATCACGGATATTTTGTACATTTTGTGCAATAACCCCTACGGAAATAAAGCGCATGGGTCTTATTTCCCAAAATAAAAGGAAATAACATCCGCAGGCTTTTTTCCTCTTTGAAATAAAAGCTATGAGGTTTAATTCCTTTTTCTTTATAGCTTTCAGTTCGAAGAATATATTAAATCCCTCCTTGGGTCCTCTGTTATCTATCCCGTTGCACCGCTTAGGGTATTGTTCAGGCAAGCGCCAATGTCAACGGTTTTCTTGGCCAACAGTATAAAGTTAAATTAAAGTGCATATATGAATTATCGAATTACACTTTAAGACTGAGTCTTAATGCTAATTCAGAAAGGCAATAACTCGCGTGGTCTTGTGTTATCGACGTTTATATCATACTTGTCGATAGTTTGTATGAAAAATCCTTATTTTTCTGTGATGGTACCGGTAACTCACGGATCCAGATGGACTCGTGGGGTCTTGTGTAATCGACGTTTATTTCATACTTGTTATCGATAGTTTCTATGGAAACTCCATTTTTTTTTCTGTGATGGTGTCGGTAACTCTCGAGTCCCGATGTCGTTTTTTTTCAACGTTTTCTCTACGAGATTTAAAAAAATCACAGTGTTATTGAACTATTCCATTGCTAAAAATGTCCAATACCTAGTTATCATAATTATAATTTAAACCACAACAGCAATTTGATGCGATTTAATCGTGCATCATATGCTGAGGCAGGTTCTTCCTTTTGTAAATTCGTTATATTAAATCAAATATCAAATTTTAAGCTCTGTAAATGGTCTACAATTGTTCTATGTTTCGTTTTTTATAAATAAAAAAAAAACTCCTTTAATTCAAACATTTTCAAATTCTTGCCAGAAATAATTCAATAACAAATGCAAATGTCTCAAAATAAAAATGAAAATTGACTTACCAAGTTTCCACTGAACGACGACACGACGATATTTGATAGCTTTAGTGCCGCACTCACGTACCGTATACACTGTATGTGAGAAAAATGCCATTCCCATACATTTCCATGAATACAAATATCATTTCATGAAATTGAACAATACATTTTAAACGTCAGGAAGTTCGATAATTTTAGTTTAAATAATTCACACCATCAGCAGTCTCACCCTTTTGTTTAAAAAAGAAAAAAAAAAACTGTTTTATATTGAAATTTGTTGTTCAAAATAAGTCTGAATGGTTTTATTTAATTTTAAATTGTATTAAAAATTTTGTTGCTGTTTTTTATTAAATAATTAAATAAGCCAGTTCAGAAAAATGAAATCTCAAGATTTCAGCAGTCTCAAAAATATGAACAAAATTTCTCACTCTTGCTGTAAAATTTTCTGAGGCGACGAAATTCTGTAATCGCATGATCAATTTTTAACTTTTGTCATAAATTTGTGACTTGTTATAAATTTGTGACTTGTTATAAATTTGTGACTTGTTATAAATTTGTGACTTGTTATAAATTTGCGACTTGTTATAAATTTGTGTTTTTTTTGTCAAAAATTTGTGACTTTTGTCATAAATTTGTGAGTTGTCGTCATAAATTTGTGAGTTGTCGTCATAAATTTGTGACTTTTGACTTTTGTCATGAATTTGTGACTTGTCATAAATTTGTGACTTGTCATAAATTTGTGACTTTTGTCATAAATTTGTGAGTTGTCGTCATAAATTTGTGACTTGTGTCTTTTGTCATAAATTTGTGATTTTTGATAAAGCCATACATTTAATTCATTAATAATAAAGAGCTAAGTTTCTGTAACTCTTATACTATTAAAAAAATTTAATCTATGCAAACTTTACAAACGTTAAAAACTACCAACAAATTTGAACTTAAAAAATATAAAAATATTCTATTCTATTCTTTTGTAACTGAATCACCCTGTATGTATGAGTTAATAATATGTATATCTATGAATATTTTCTATATGCTAAAGATGATTCTATCCAGGTAGGTACATCTGCATAATATAGAAACACCATACCACCACCAACCGTTTAGTTTATGAATCAATAATATTTTTGTATCCTAGACAAGTTAAAGTGTTGGCGTAGCGATGGCGATGGCGAAGGCTAAGGCCCTTCTTGTCTGTTTTAACATATAAACCGTTATTATATATATATATAGCGATTTTAAGGTAAAATATTTATGTGCAATGCAGAAAAGTTTTAATTAATTAAACGTTGATAGATTTGTTGAAGTGAATATTGTTACATAAACATACACAAATGTATATAGTTGATTTGTTGATATTTGTGTTAAAATCATCACTTTAGCTAATGAATTATTTTTGATTTAAGAATATTTTACAACTTTTGTTGATTTAATAATGTTTGTAATGTGAAAGGAATAATTTCCTCGTAGGAATTTCGGAGCATTATGTCATTTTGCGATTTGGTCTATTTTTTGTTTGTAGGGCGTTATGTCCCTTTATGCGACTTTTATTTTGATTGGTCTTAATTAAAAAGCAGTAAATGTATAATGAATAAAACATTTTAAAAATTTGTTTTTATTTGAATGTTTTGCAGTGGTTTTAGGAAACTATTCCTATATTAGGCTTTGGTTGTCACAATTGAATATTTTTAAATTATTAATTTGGACGTTATTACCTTCAAATAAAAACCTACCCCTAAAAGGAAATATGTATCACCAAAAATAGAAACAAATGTTTTAACAGAAATTTTTTTGTAAAGATTTTTGTAAGGATGGTTTTTTTTCCATAGTGATTTGCAAAGTTCAGGCCTCACAGTCACAAATCATGACATTTTAAGGGCCACCGACCAATGCAGCGTTTCGTAACAATTGAATAGTCAAATTAACTTTACCGATCGAAAGAGTGAGTTGTAACCACCAGAAGTTTAAGGCATATCGTTTTTCAAAAATCCTGAAATTTTTCATCAGTTTTTGTATTAGAAATACCAAAAAAACGAACAAAATATCTGTGAAGTTTTATTGAAAATTTATTCGAGGCCAAATGTCAAAAATATTGGTTTTTCGAATATACCTTTTGAAAACGGTAAATGAATGAAAAGTATTTCACGCAAAACTTGTAAATCATACAATTCTTAACAAATAAGGTTTTTATACTTTTCTTTCTCTCACTCATTGTTTAGAAGATATCACCATTTCAAAAAGCTTAAGACAACGAAAATTTCGGTTTTTCTTGTATTTCTCCGCTTAGGTACCGTTATCAAAAAAAAAAAAAAATATGCAAAACTTGTACATGTACAATGTGATCTTCTACAAGATAACATACATTTTTTCCCTTAAGAGTGATAATTTAAAAGTTATAATTGATTTAAAAATACTGGTTTTTTACTCTTCACCTTTAAATGTCGAAATTTTTGAAAAATAATTTAATAATTTATGCTCATTTTACCTACAGATTAAACTATTCTCTAGAAAAACGAATTTTTCTATACAAGTAATCAATTACAAAATAATACAACTTCAAAAATCACAATGGATCTACACTGATCTAAGTGTGACAAGATCAACTGTCAGCCCGCTTACTTAAACTAACCTACTTCAAAAAAGTGAAGTGACAAAAAATGGGTTTTGCATTCTACTCTTAATAGATAATGATTTTTTCTATTTTTTTTTAAATTAGTAAATTACATATTTGTCTTTTAATAACTTGTTTTTCTAAGGGCTATATATATTTTTTAAAGTAAAAATTTTATTTAATTTGTTTTTGCATTTATATTATTTGACCTTTTATAAGAAGCCATTGTCGTGTTCTAATAACTATATTTAATTTATATATAATAGATTTTTATTTAAAAAATAATCAAAAGTAAAAAATACTGGTTTTTTATTCTATACTTTGAGTTATAAAATTTGTCAACAAAAAATTTATACTAACTTTATAGATTATAAGATTCTCTTAAAAAAAGATTATAACCTTTTTTTTATAAAAGTGATCAGTTACAAAATATCTGCTATTTCATAAAGGCGAAAATAAAGGTTTTTACCTTTATACTACTTTATTGAAACATTTTATTAAATGTCTTCCTTTTTTAAAGAAAGCATAATTTATATATTTAATCATGCTTCTTTCACTTCAATGGTTTTATAAATTTCAAAAAATTGTTTAAGTCAAAAATACCGGTTTTTTTTATTTTACCCGTTTGAAAAATAATTAATTCTTATTTCATAGGTTATAACATTTTCTACAAAAAATATTATTTTACATTTTTTCATACGATATTGCGACTTAAAAAAATGGTCAAATGGTGAAAAACCGATATTTTTGACATGTGACCTTAAATAATTTTCAATGTGCAATTTTCGATTTCGCAATCGACTTTTTAGATGTCAAAATAAAAATAATTGCGTTCAAAAATCTTCACTTGAAAGTACAAGTGTTAAAGTACAATTTGTCTGAACTACATATAGAATAGGTCCCTCCTAATTTTAAAACCTTAACCTTGAAGATTATTATTAAACTCAAGTTAAAGACTTCGAAACGAAAAGGGATCATTTCAATTTTTTTTTCGACTAACCATAAAAGCTGTGCAATGATAAAGTATAAATGACGCAATATGAAATTTGATTTTCATGAATCGATTTTACTCCACTCCTTGCCTAAAGAAAAGTTTTATTATTTCAAAACAAACTGGTCGTTTATTTTTCGATATACTATATGAATTATACCCAAATAATGTTTTCATAAGTCGCCAATCTATTTTAATGAAACTCTTGACCGGATTGCAACTATATAACGACAAAAAATTTGTATACCCGTCTATAAAGCTATATTATGTATGTATATTGTATATGTAGGCATATACTCTCTAGCTCCTTAAGCCCGCCAAGTGGGGGCTATTAAAATAAATTAGGTATACACTTTGTCGCATAGAAATTGAAGTTTCCTTTTTAATTGGCGCACTTCCTTCCTATTAACGTTTGAATAGCCTACTTGTTGTGTTGTTGTATATTTATTGTATATGTATATAGTAGCTACGAATCGTCTCTTTCGACTATCAGAGAGGAAGTAAATAAATCCCATGGTTCCGGCTTAAGTATATATTTCTGTCGTAAAAATCATGTAAATTAAGAGTCCAAAAGTTTCCTGAGGGTCTGGTATTTCTTCTCTTACCCACAAAGTCCTTTTCCCTTCCAATCCACAAAAAAAAAGGAAAAAGAAAGAAAAAATAATTCTAATCATTATTCTTAAAAGGCTCGTCACACTTAGACTTGTTAAGTAATAAATTTTTGTATAGTTCCATAAGGAGTAGGGTGCTCTACTTATTTGATTAATCATTTATTTGCTTCAAAAAAAAAATAGGAAAAGAAAAAAGAAACCAACATTCTGCCACCCTACTGCGACCGAAATGACTTTACCAACAAAAATAAAGAAGAAAATTCGTGGTCACTGTGCTTCTTGAAAAAAAAAAATAAATCTCTACACAAACTAATCCCCTTGAAAGCTTCCGCGCTCCATGATGATGTATCACTTTTCTACATCCAAACTATTTGTTAACGCTTCTTTTTTTTTGTACTTCCTTCGTCTTCTGTAATATTAAATATAAAAAGGGGAGTTATATTGGTTTTATGTTTCGTTTTAAAAACATTGAAATATCTAAGCTTTAAATTCTGTGGTCAGAAAGTTAATCCGCTTTTATGTGGTCATGAATCAATGTCTCGGGGAAATCAGTGGATTTTAAGCAAGTGATGTTTTCTTGGTTGTTTAGTCAGTTAATGCTAATGAAGAAAATCAAAAGAAAACAAATTTAAGATTTTTCGCGATGAATGTAAATGTGGAGGTATACTGCTCTGAAAAAGTTATTTGGAATATTTCTTTTTGGTAACTTTCCAAAAGACAACGCGCCGCGACGCCCTATCCATAAATATTCGAAGTTACTGATGCTAGTTTAACACTAATCAATTTATCATAATATGTATGTATGTAGTTCTTCTTTATGTATAACTATTTACTGCTATTATCTTGATGAAACGGTTTGAAAATGAGAGAAATAACTATATGACAAACTGTCACCCGTAAAAATAAAGTATGACATAAAACGTTGATTTACTTGTGACATTGACAGATTATTTTTTGTTTTATCTCGATGAGCTGCTAGAATTCTTTTTACACAATGATTCTTTTCCCCTGACGCTTTTATTCTAATTCCTCTTTGGAAATAATCCAACCCTGTGAGGCTAGTACTTTTACACGGCGATTTTTTGTCCCTTCTCGAAATATGACAGTTCTATTTTACTCCTATTTTTATTATTGACATAATTTAAGTAGCATTTACTTTTTTTTTTGAAATTGTTTTTATTATAAAACACTTAAATAAAAATTTTAATAAATAATTATTGCATTTGAATTAATAAAATTAACGTTGATAAAATCATTAAAAGTTGCAGCTTTAGTGCTATTGAAAAATGACAAATAAAGAAAAATGATAATATAAATAAACCTTATTTTCCAAAATATGATGAAAATAAAAAAAGTAACAAACTTGAAATGTTTGCCTACGACTATGACATATGTCGGCAGAGTTGCCAGTAGTGATCGAAGAACTTCAATATTTGTGTATTCCAATCGTTGCTGTAAATGTAACTTAAAAACTAGCCCAATATAGCCTTTAAAGTTTTGAATCTTTATTGTTTTAATTTTTAAAATTAAAAAAAAAAACAATGAATGTTTAATACAAAAAATATAAATAAAATTTTTAAGAGTTAAGTTTAGTACTCTGCTGAGAAAAATTCTAAACAAAAATGACAAAAAAATCATAATTAAGCCAAATTTATAATTGTAGCAGATTATTTGAAGTTGTCTTCGCTCTGTTTTTGCATTGCATGCTTTGAATTAAATGCCCGAACCATTAATTGTGTGCAAAAAAAATTACATTTGAGTTCTATTCGTGTTTCTTTTATTGATCGTTCATTGTGTGTGATATATTTTTCGATGTTATTGCGTTGTCTTTTTGGAAACCACATAACATTGCTATTGGTTCTTGTCTTACTTTTTTATTAAAACCAATATGAGGTAATTCCGTTTAGTTTGACAGCTTATTCACTTTTTTAATTGGAATTGTCCTTTTATCGGTTGTTTTTGTTGTTTTCTCTTTCTGTCATCCATTTATCAAGTTATGACATTTCTGTTGTTGTTGATTGTTGTTGATTCTGTAAAAAAGCACTTGACAGTTTATGAAATGACATATTTATCTATGCATATACGATAATTATCAAATGAGGTTGAATAAAAAAAGAAAATTTAGGACAAAATTGGGACAGATTTTAGAATGGGCTTGAAATATCGGCTGGAATCTGTTTGACAGATATAACTGTCTGAAGTTAGTGATGGGTTAAAAAAAATGCCATTGTCTTTCAAAATTAATGCGCCTTCTTCCCACAAACTTTTACTTCAGCTAATTTATTTTAAATTTGCGTTAATTTACTGACAGAACACAAATTGTGTCATGTAGCTCAGGAAGCTTTGTTCCCGCATTTCCAAAAGATTTGCAAAATAACTGAGAAAAAAATAAAACAAAACTATTATTAAAATGGTTAAAATGACAGAATCTAAAACAAACTGTCACCAGAGAAAATTTACTGTGACATAAAACTTTGATTTATTTTATTTGACATTTATATTATTTGACATTGACAGATATAATATCTGTTCATTTACCTGTGACAATTGTGCCCCTAGTTTTGACACGAGAGTTTTTCTTTTATTTGCCAAAACTGCAATGCTCTTTATATAATAATGTTGAAATATGTAACCTTAAAATCGAAAACGGAATTCTTTTCGTAATAGCCGTTATATTTATTTTGACAGAATTGATTTTTACATCATCAGAACTTTGAACAAGTTTATTATATTCGATTTGTCTGTGATAACGGACCTTAAAATTTAATTTGACAGTGGAAATTATAGAAAAAAAACAGATAAACATTCGACGCAAAATAAAGTGTTTTTTTATTTTTATTTTAAACCCTGTCCATGTTGTATTCAAACGCCTTTGATGACCAACTTCTCATTCTTAGCATTTATATACAAATACTTTTTTAGATAAATGATTTCCTTAGCGATAAAGCTTTTTCTCTTGACAAAATTGTTACGACCCAAATTCTCTCCTATATAATATATATGTAGATAGGTATACCCTTGGGCGGCGGCTATATTTGCATATTATGTCCTCCACAATGTTGTTATACTTGTTTAATGATTTACTATCACCATCAAATACGTATGTTAATTGACCGCCATTTTAGAGCAATTCCAAAGGCAGCAAAGTGGTTTTAAAACTTTACTTTGTTTTCTGTCTTCTGTTTTTTTTTTATTATTATTATTTTTTTTTTTGCATTCCTTTCTTTCACCAAAGGACATAAAGTCATTTGTTTCAAGTATAAATCCTCAAGCAAAAATAAAAAAAAAGTCGAGGGAGTTGGTCATACTCATAGCTCCTACAACAGCCAGCTATACCAACTCAACCGAGCAAAGACAACCTTTTGTTGAATAATCTAACAGCTGAATATTTTGCTGCAAGTGCTTTTGCCATAATATCAAACCCTACCCAGCTGAGTGCAGAAGGGAAGAATAAAATGGAGAGTGTATAAGTTACATCAAGCAATTCCCCAGATGGCCCCAGGATGACATCCAGAAAAGTTAAAATAAAAAACGAAAAAAAAAATCTTTTCTTCTTGCTTTTGAAAATATTCCAAATGGCGATGAAGAACGAAATAAAAAAAAATCAAATCGCCTTTTGTCGTCTTGTCTTGTCGTTTGTTGAACAATACAAAAAGTAAACGTTACACCCATCTATTTACATTGTTGACGTGGTGCGTATAGCCACATAGTTCATCGTTTTTTTATCATCTGTCCTTCTGTTTTTTTTTTTTTAATTTTATTTTTTTTCTTACAACACCACATACGCTCTTGACATCATCTTGAATCCTACTTCGTGCCTCCAAGGAGACAATTCAGTGAAGAGATGACTTTCTAGTTTGGCCTTCTAAAATGTTGTTTGTTCTCTCAAACAGGGTGTTCAAAATTATGATTTGAAATTTGTATGGGTGTGACATGAGTGTGATTTTTTCCGCTTGACTATAATGTACTTAAAGAAATTCGAATACGAAATGATTGTCATCTGAAGTGTAATCATTTCTCACATGACGTGGGAAAAACTTCTACTTGGATTTAAAATGTTCTTGCTGTGAAATACATAATTCCTCACCCCAATTGAATTTTTTTTAAGTTGGAAAGACATCCACTAATAGTGTATTCAATTCTCAAACACCGTAAATTTCATATCTAGAAAATAAAAAATCAGTTGTAAGAATAAACATAAAGTTTTATATTGCCAATCTGTTACCTGTGTGACACATCTTTTCAACTATAAATTTAAGATTAGTATGATTTTTAAATTCAATGAAATTTTTCTGCTACGTTAGAAAAATATTTTTCTTACTCTCCTGAATGATCAGTTTGATACAAATTTTGTTTCTGTATTAATAAAAAGCACTACACATTTTTATTAGGGACGTGACACTTAACACTTTTTAAATCAACTGCCCTTTAACTTACGCTAAAACTTGCTGTAAAAACACAACTGTGACCTGAAATTTTTGACTTCGACAATGTTTGTTATTTTTATAATTTTAAACCATATTATGACCTAAATTTTGAGCTCCCACTGCATTGAGAAAACTTTCACAAAACATATTTGAAGACGTTTTAGAAACAAATTTGACTAAATTCCTTGCTTTGATAATACCTACTCTTTTTTATAATTTTAAAAGTTTTGAGCCTTCAATGTATTGGTTTCATTTTCACATCACATATTGTAAAACATTTTTTACAGAAATTTGACTAAATTTCTGACTTCAAGAATGCTTTTTTGCAAAATTTTGAAATTTGGAACCATACCTAAAATTTGACCCCCACTGCATTGAGCTCACTTTCACGACACATAAGTCATTTTAGATTTTGACAGTTCTTATTTTATAACTTATAAATTTGGAACTATATTCTGACCTTAAATTTTAAGCCCCCACAGTATTGGTTTCAATTTCACATCAAATAACGGGTGATTTTTAAGCTGGTTTGGTTTTGGCAACACTAGTTTTGACAGCTGACGTGTGTTTAGTACCTTGTGTCACTGTCAAACAGCTTCAGTTTGGTTTGCAATTTAACCATGGATCGTCTTACAAATGAACAACGCTTGCAAATTATTGAATTTTACTATCAAAATTCGTGCTCGGAAAGCTGGCCGAGGATCCGCTTTTTTATCGAAAAATTGTGTTCAGCGATGAGGCTCATTTTTGGTTGAATGGGTACGTAAATAAGCAAAATTGCCGCATTTGGAGTGAAGATCAGCCAGAAGCATTGCAACAGCTACCAATGCATCCCGAAAAAGCCACTGTTTGGTGCGGTTTATGGGCCGGCGGCATTATTGGGCCATATTTCTTCAAAGATGATGCGAATCGCAGCGTTACTGTCAATGGTGAACGCTACCGAGCGATGATAACAAACTTTCTTTTGCCCGAAATGGAAGTTCTTGACTTGCATGATATCTGGTTTCAACAGAACGGTGCCACATGCCACACAGCACGCGAAACAATGGCGCAATTGCGAGGCGAGTTTGGTGAACAGTTAATTTCACGTTTCGGGCCGGTCAATTGGCCGCCTAGATCGTGCGATTTGACACCATTAGATTATTTTTTGTGGGGGTATGTCAAGGCTAATGTCTATAGGGACAAGCCCGCTTCGATTGACGCACTGGAAGCCAACATCCATGCATTCATTCGTGAGATACCGGCCGATATGTGTGAAAGAGTATGCCAAAATTGGACTCAGCGGATGGGCTACCTGAGACGCAGCCGCGGTCAACATTTGCATGAAATTATCTTTAAACATTAAATTGCAAGGTTCAAACTATCGATTCAAATAAATATTTCATTCATTTTTTCGAATTTTTCGAATTTTTTGTGTTTTTTTTTTTTTTAAAGTTCTAAACCTCTTAAAAAATCACCCATTATTTTAAAATATTTTAGACATTAATTTGACTAAACTCCTGACTTCCACAATACTTTTTATTCATAATTTTGAAATTTGGAACCATATTCTGACATACATACATTTTGAGCCCTCACTGCATTGCAATAACATCACATATTTTAAGTCATTTTCAGACTTGCAAATTTTTAATTTTTTTTTGTAATTTCGAATGATATTCTGACTTAAATTTGGCTAAATTCTGACTTGGGCAATGTTTTTTTTTATAATTTTGAAATTTCGACCCAAATTATGCAATAAATTTTAAAGCTTGCATTTTGAACAACAAAAACTTAGTTAGTAATACTAAGTTTAGCATCGATAAATCGATTAATTGTACCGAATTTCATTAAATTTCGTCAATAGGGTAGTACATTTATTTTTTTTTTTGGTAGAAATTCAATAAAGAGGCCATTGTGTGGTGCCGGGAGGCGCGGCTTTTTCGTCATTCACACCCTAGAGTATATTTTCTTTCTTTCGAGTCTACTCTTCATTCTTTAGACGTTGCTTCCTAAAATTCCATATATAGGCACAAAAGTTTTAAAATAAGTAAAAAATCACAAAGAAAGCAAAAATAATTAATATTCTTCTAAAAAACAATCTCTGTTGGACCTAACAACTGAGTTTCTGCAGGGTAAATCACAAACCTTCCCATCACGACGATAAGTTATAATCAATCGGGAGACTCTTAACCCCCTAAGAAATAAATTCCGCCCTTCATAAGTTTTTAAAAAGTAATATTTTCTTAGAAAATTGAAAAAAATTAAAAGAATTGGTCCCAAATGGCTCTCCTGAGTAACACCATTGAAATTAAAAAAAATAAATCAAGGTCTTTATTTTTGGGGCCGCTATCATACATTGACAGAAATCCCAATGGTATCTTTTTTGGAAAAATCACCAAATCACCATTATCCCATATCAATATAAAAAAATCCACCGTAATCGAAATGACGCTTCCAACAGAATTCCACAGAATCCATTTGAAGTGGAAGAAAAATCTAATAAAAGTTTTCCATTACGAATGGATGCTTTGATAAAGCCTTAGAGGGATAATGGAAAGAAAAAATATCGATTACCCTTGGATTACTATATCATATATGTTAAGGGACTAAGGTGAATGTGAATATAATGACTCAAAACAAAACACCCTGTGTAATGTGGTGTATAGAAACTCTAACCATCTACAAATTGAGTGATTTTTTATTCATAATCATACAATCCATTAAAAAATAAAAGGAAAGAAAACTTATATAAAATAACCATGAAGTATAAAATTTCTATTAAAGTTTTAAAAATCTTTTGGCATCATCATCATTATCGTCATCATCATTATCATCATTATCACCATCGTTCTGCTCGTGGTCAGCCCTCAAACTCTCTCGAGCCGGTCCTAAAGGATTTCTCTGCACATCGTCGACCAACAACTATACACGAATACGACGACGAAGCCGACAAGACACACGCCAGAATGGCTGCTGCATGGATAGTGAGTGCTCTCATCCTTGACCTTTTACTCATTCCATTGTGATTCAATTATTTATTCAATATGAACTGAACTGCTGAGATCCACGAGTACACACTAAATATACATACACATCTTAACAAAAAATATAAATACCTAGAGATTTTAAAGGGTCGATGGTATAAAGGGAGGGGACACACGACACACCACACCACCGCACATTCGAATTGATTAGTCTCGTATAGATTTTTCCTCGAATCGGCGGCCATCCCATCCACTTTATTTCATTTCCATGTATGGCAAAAATCCTTGCGTTTCAAGGTGCTTTAGTTGTAGCAGAGATCAACCACAAATATGCTCCTCCTCATACGTCATTGTCGAGAACATATTTTACCATTAATCAAGGATTTTCTTCTCTGTGCCTAGCCTACATATATGCAAAGTACCTCTGCCTGTGCTTGTGCCTCTATGCCCATATGTATATAACAAAGAGAATCCACCCAAAGACACGAGAAAGAGAGACAGTGACAGCGAGAGAGATGCAGAGAGAGAGAGCGGTAGGGAGCAGACGTGAGCTGAGCAAAGACAAAGCAAACAGAAAATTCAAATTCGACAACTTTTCTCTCGCATTAAAGTATATCCTCATCGAACGAATATGCTTTTGGGGCTTTGCAAAAGGACACAAAAGTTTAGAAAATTTGAACAAAGGATTTTCGAAATTTTGTTTTTTTTTTTAATTTTTTCTTTGTTCATTTTCATTGTTTTTTTTTTATTTGATCTGATTTGCGAGGTTTTGGCTTGAAAATGGATTAAAATGCTCTTCGAATATTTTGGTTGTCCTTGCTGCCCTCGAAAAGTCTCCAAAGTGGAGCACTTTTGTGTACAATGTCTGTATGATGGTGATTCTCATATTATTATAGTGGTGTGGCGAATGACATAATGTTTGTCAACAAATATTATGTTGAGGATGTTGGTAGGTTAGTTGGGTTATCTGGAATTTATATAGAGACAGGAAAAAGAAAGATGATTATCGTGCACTTTAAACTTTAGGTTATTGCAAAGCAAGGGGCATTATGCCAAGAAAGTTTTTTTTTTTTTTTTTTTTTTTTTGATCAATTAGCCCGGCGGCGGCGGTGCAGATGATGATGATGAAGACGACGATGTGCAAAGCAGGGCAGGCGAATTTGACATGTGTGCTGCACAGAGGGTTAAAAGTGAATTTTCCTTCATTGGCATTTATGATGGTTATATCTATACTTATATAGTGAGGCTATTTTAGTGATGATTATGATGATGATGACGATAAGAGAAAATTTTTGATGCTATAGGTACATATATACCTATAGTATAGATTATAATGTACATATACAAACAATTCTCGAGAAGAGACACTCTGGCGTATACGTAACCTTTAACCTTTAAATAAAGTTGAATGGAAAGGGAACTGAATTATATTAAAAGTTCACCATGGCCATTGAAAGTTGTTGGCTGAATTTTATATATATGTACCTATGTATGTATGACATCAGAGCAAATTATGTTGGATAACGAGATAAAACTCAATATAAACAAAGTATCTAATTTATATGCCAATTTTAGGTCCTGACATGATTATTATTTTTTTTTTTTTTTTACTTGCGAGGGTATTAGTGTATATGTAAAGGGTAATTTAGATCCTTAATAGAATTAGAACTCGAGATTTTGATCAAGAATTATATTACGAATTAAAGAGAAGAGAAATCAGCTTGTCAAAAAAATTCTATCCTTCTGTCTGTCTATATGTTTTATGACGTTTAAATACTTAATTTTCATCAAATATTATACCAAATTACTTTTAAGAAATAGAACGCTATTCGATTTACTTTAAATGATTAAAATTTCTTGTTAGGTTTTTTTTACGGTAGATTCAATTCCGTCATTCAAGTAATTTTTCTCGAAGTATGTTTTTTTTTTCCTCGAACTATGTACCCATTTTTTTTTTTTTGGGTTTTGAAATTGCCTCGAAATCTAACTTCGAATGTAAATATTTTTTGAACCAGACCACGTACAATATTTTTGCTTACACAGTTTTTAAAGTGGCAAATATTTTGATTCAAGGCGTTCGTGTATTTTCGGGCAATTTCACTTCTCTTTGTGAGAATTTCACCCCCACTCCTCAAAATTTGACAGATTGTCATTTTTAGTCTGTTAAGTACCCGAACAAACTGTTTTCATTCAGGAAACTTACCTGGAGAGTGCGCCGCAAACATACACAACACACGCTACTTTTCATTGTGTCAGTGCCGTCGCGTCGTTAAAAGTACTATAATTGTAATGTTTTGTTTTTTTTTTTTTTGTATTATTGGCTCACAATGTAGCGGACAGAAAAAAAAAGAAGTTGGAAGTTGTGTATTTTTATATTTCACGCCACCAATTTATCTGTACCAATATTTATGTGTCAAGTAACTAATCAGAACTTGCTTAAGCGTTGGATCACAAAGAAAGTACTTTGCTTAAATTATCTTAATTTAATTTTTGCTTTTAACTTTTATAATCATACTAAAACTATTTTTGAAATAATTTTCAACGGAACACGGCTAAAAGCATTGACAGTTAATTCAACAACAAAAAAAAAATTATAAACGTACCTTTTTTGACATTTATAAACGTGAAAGTGTCATATAAGGTTAGTGTTATTCTAACTAAAAAGATAAAATAGGTATTTGGTAAATTTAATAAAACGTCAGTAACATTTTACGATGATAAATTTCATTAATAATTTAGAAAATCCTTTTTTTAATTTTGTAAATGTGCATTTATATACATATGTACATATATACATATGTGAGACATGTATTAGAATGTTTCTTCAATTTGATGAAGTGTTGCCGTGCTTACAGTTATAAAGACTGGAAATATGTACATAGGTACATATATCATAAGACTATAAGATCAAACGAACAAGTTTTCTATTCGTGTACCATCTAACACGTGTGCTTAGAAGAAAATAGTTTTTTAACCGAACTCTGCTTAAGTGAATACAAATTTCACTTAAGCGGATTCCAGATAAGAAATTTAAAGCTAGAAAAAATTGAATTTATCTTTTGGAGTTTCCTAGAAAAAATTTAAATAAATTAGATAATAGATAGATTTAATTAAATGGTTGTGACATATCAGAAATTCAAATGTCATTTTTGTGGTGAAAATGGTGGAGGTAAAAAATAAAAAAAGAAGTGAAAGCGTTCAGCAAAATTTTTTGATCTGTTCGATTCAATTTTTTTCACTTAAGAGAGTTTTTTTCAATGAAAAATATAAAATTTAACTGAAAATATGTTTAAGGTAAGCGGGTTTCGCTTAAGCGGAGTGTCGAAAAATGCTCGGGGATAAAAAGTGTTTCAGATAAGAGGGTTTTTCTCTTAAACGGGTTTTACTGTATAACTATTTATTTTTTTTTAAATTTTATCAAACTAAAAGCAAAGTAATTGTTTTCTTTAAAATATTGGGAAGACTGTATTCCTTTGCGTGGACAAAAAAGAACTGTTATGTACTTGGTGTTGCCATGTCGTTACGTATTGTGGTTTTTTTAGTTTTACAATTGCAAATTCTTCTTAATTTAATTCTTTGTGTTTGATGTTGGCTTCTTTATTATTCTTTATTAGCGCCATCCTTTTTTTCCAATTCCTTTTGAGTTTTAAATAAAATTAAAAAATGGCGCGGGTAGACATAAAAAGAATAATCACATTGTGGTTAGCTTAAGTAACCACCAATTCTCAAAGAATTACTAGAGATTTCGAACGAATCCTCATATAAAAACACAAGTGATTTTTTTTTCATTTTGGCGTAGTTTAGGTGTCCATTTACGTTTTTTTTTTAATTTTGTCAAAGTGGGTACTTGGTTTAAGTTAATGCTGTGTTTAGGTAATGCAAATATAAATTACGTCGAATTTCCGTTTTAAAAAATAAGACCTCTTCTCTTCTGCCCACAACTTGCAAAATAACATACATATTTCTTCTTTATTTTCTATTTCAATAATAAAAAAATATATATCTTTTCTCAATCTTATTTATTTCTCATTCATAATTACTAAAAAAAAAAAAAAATAAATCATAAATTATATTATTATCACAATTTTCTGTGCATGGCCCATCATCTTAAAATCATGACTATCACCATAATATGTACCTGTGTGTGTTTCCCGCCACATTATGTATAGTCCAAATATTTCGGCCTGCAGGCAAATCAGCTTTCAGATATTTTATGTCGTGGCGCTACAGTTTCATCTATACAATCGGCAAACAACACACTTACCCGTGGCGTATCGTTACGTAGCGGTGGTGGAGCTGGAGGTGGAGGTGGGGGAGGAGGAGGAGGTGGCGGCAGCGGTTCCGTTGGATGTCTACAGGGCAGTGGAAGTGTAGGAATGCTGCCCGGAGCAATCGATACCGGTGACTATGATGTACCACATCCACATCCCTATACACACCACTACATGCAAACGTCATCCATAACTCCTCCGCACTCGGCAATGAGTTTGATTGGTTCACGCCCGGGCTCGGCTGGACCATGTCCCGGTCATGACTCTGGATCGGATTCCAGTGCTGGTGGTGGCTCTGTAATGGGTGGAAATATTTCGGCACAAATTGGTGGCGGCAGTGGCAGTTTGGGACGCTGTTCGAGTCGTTGTAATGCTGATGATTCGGGTGGTGGTAGTGGAGGAGGTGCTGGTAGCACTTGCAGTGGGCATAATGGAGGACGCAGCAGTGTTCTTGGAACTATACACAATGGGCATCATCAGTATCACCATGAGTGCATCCATTATGAGAGATTACCCATTCCGGTGCCTATACCAACGGTGCCAGTGTCGCAGATGCATTCTGAGGAAGAAATTGAACCGGCTTATGCAACAGGTATCTAAAAAAGTTTATATGTAGTGGAACCATAATGTTTGTGTGATGCGATTTGTTTTTTGTTTGTTTTGTTTTATTTTGTGACATTACAAAGAAAAAAAAATTAAGTACAGGGTGTTTCAAAAATATAATATTTTTTCTCTAGTTTTTTTTTTTTCTTTCTTTACAACGAAAATATTGTTTTATTTTAATTATTGATTCAATACCCCTGCATTCTGTTGGTCCGATTTGCACCTGATTTTCCACCATATCCGGCCTTATCTCGCCAATAACGGGACTCATCCGCTATCCGTTTATCAGTAAAGATCTGTGCGTGAAATAAATTCGTTGGGACTTATTTCCCAAAATTAAGAGGAAATAACATCCACTAGGTTTATTTTCTTTTCAACTTAGCAATAAAGCCCCGCCCAAAAAAAAATACATGGTGGTTATTTCCATTGGGAACCGGCATTAAAACCCACAAAGGCATTAAAATCCACAGCTTTTATTTCTACTTTAAAAAAAACTAATTTTACTAACACATTTGTTGAATACCTATATTTTTTCTTTGTTTTGAATTGATCATTTATTTTAATTTCTACTTCTATTATAATCTGGGTGTAATTTCCATTTATTTTGGGAGATAATACCCACAGGCTTTTTTCCATTCCCCCTCCACTTAAAATGGAAAAAGCGGTCGTTTTTATTTGGTAGATATAGAGTCATAAGTCCCCAGACCAAAATACTTCAATTTTGACCAACTTGGGTGTATTATAAGTCTAAAAAAAAGTGAGAACTTATATTCCACACAAAAATTTTTATCACTAATATTCCACCCTGATGTTGAATTAGCATAAAGTTCTAAGTTTTTTTTTTTACTACTACTACTACTACTTTCCGCAAAACAAAAATTTTGGCCTACCGGTTATTGTTTATAAGTTTATAATTAGTGTACTTATAACCATTCGAGCAGGTAAAAAGTCCATTCTGGATTTATGACCCCAGCGCTAAGATGATACTAGAATCGGGTTTGTTTTGGTAATGCTTAAATTTCTGTTATTCCATCCTTTCTCCAAGAGTGAATAAAGCAGACGATATTAGATACTTTGGCACAGGGTCATAAGTGCATGGCCCCCCAAAAGAGTATAAAATGCTCAGTAATAATTGTGGACTTATGACACCTTTTCCATTTAATCATAAGGATATCATAACGAATACTTCATTGTGGACATTTTGCCCACCAGGATAGCTTATAAGTTAACAATTGGTTCGTGGGCTTATGACCCACCCAAATTACTTATAAATTACCTTTCCTTAAAAGTTATTCAAAGTGAAATATCGGAAAATATCGCTTCACAGTGCCACCAATTGAAATTTTCACCAACTACATAATTTAAACTTTCAAAGAAATCTTTGATTAAAAAAAAATATATATAAAAAAGGCGTGGCGGTGGGTAAATTTTACTCAAACAACTTAATAAAATTTCCAGCTATTAATTGGAATAAACTAAAAATAAAAGTGAAATCCATTAAATATTTTTCGAGTTTATAAGCCACCCATAAACTAATTAACCTGCAGCCACACTTCGCGGCTACACCTATTGAAATTTTCTCAAATTACAAAGTACAAATTTCAACTTTCAAAGAAGACTTTAAATAAATAAAAAAAAAAAAACAAATAAAATATGTTGGTATTTAATAAAAATACATGTCATGATGCAATATATCATCTTTATAGAGAACATTGTAACATAAAAAGTGGGTGTCGCAGTAGGCGGACTTTCATAAAAATTACATAGGTCATGCTTTAGGTTCAAGAGATTTGAACTACAGAATTTCAACTTTCTTAACGATGTTAGATAAGGATAAAACTCAGTTATAAGAAAAATGGGCGTGGTAGAAGGCGGATTTCCAAAAAAATACAAATGTCATGTACTTTAGGTTCCAAAGAGTTTTATTACAAATTTTCAGTTTTCTAAGGACGTTAAGTAAGGAGAAAATTTAAATATAAGAAAAGTGGGAGTAGTTGATAATGGGCGGATAAAATAACAAATCTTATATTTCGGTTCAAGGAAATTTTTAGTTTTTTTTTTAATAACGTTCAATGAAATAAAACTAAAACATGCTAAAAGTGGGTGTGTTAGTAAGCGAATTTTACTCGAACCCGTTTTTAAACCTCCCTGCACAGAATCGGACCAAATTCTGAAAATTTCATCGAAATCGGTTCAGTAGTTTTTGAGTTTATACGCCACACACAAACTAATATTAGATTTTTGTGTCCAGCGCCATCTATTGGGAAACTTTTCTCTTCATAAAAAATATATATTTCAGTGCGTAGTTTTTAGTTATTTTTATGTGTAGATAAATTGAATGTAGGGACCTTCCTATTTTGTCTTAATTTTCTATTTTAAAAACCACATTGTCCAACACAATAATCCTGCTTGTCGGGGTTTGTTTTTTTTTTCAAAATGAAGCCCATCTATAAATAACTGGGGTTTATTCAAACTTGTTACCTCTTTCATTGAAATTAACACTTTGTTTTTATCTAAAATATCCCTTTCTCTATTATGTACTTTGACTGAACCACCCTTTTTTTAAAGAACTTTTAATTGATTCGTTGTTGGTTTTTTTTTTTTTTTGTTTTTTTTTTTTTTTTTTGGTTTCTTCATAATTTCTTTTGTCCTAATCCTCTGTCAAGGTGAGAGAGATAAATGAATCACACAAAAATGAGGGTGGGGATTGGTTTTAGGGCACCCAATGACTTTTAAATTCCTTGGTAACAATTAATGTTTGCAAAGAAGCTTTATTTCCTCTCTTTTGTAATCTATATTAGTGGTTCGTTAAGGTGAGATGGGATGGGATTGGATGGGGTGGGGTGGGCTCTGTGGTTAGACCTAATCCGCTTATGTTACATGAAGATTAACTTTCGTTCATTTTATATGCGATAGAGTATATGTATATAGTAAAAGTAGTTCAAGTAAAATTAAACAAGCACCAAGTAAAGAACCAAAAGGGATACATATAAGTTGCAAGGTAAAAACATCAGACACCATTTTTAACAAATTATAATCAAAGGATTATCATTATTTTTTTTTTAAACGAGCTCAGTTATGTGTAGGTAAGCATTTATAGTAAAGTATGTGATAGAGTGGTATTCGTGGTGTTCGTAATTATATTTCATAAAGACTTGTGGACACACATTTGTGTCAATTATTTTGTAATTTTCCACCCAAGGTATCCCTCTTTTTTTATTATTCTTGAATTTCCTAGTAAGTGAATTAAATTTAAATTACATGATGGTATATACATTTAGTTTTTATGTAGAATAAAGTCACTCATCACAAAAAAAAAGAAGAAAAAAATCAGCTCAATAAAAAATTTAAAATTAAAAGATTTTCTCCGCCATATGTTTTCTCTTAAATTAAATTTCATTTTCTCTTCATAAAATGAGAATTATATCAAACTTTATAGATTAAGAATCGGACAATATGTTGTTTATTATTATTATTATTATTTTTTTTAATACCAGGACAAGCCTTCATCAAGAACCAATAAAGCGATTATAAGTTTCATAGATTTAAATTAAATTCCCCAACAACGCCTGCCAGTTTCCTATGTGCCCCACAACAAATCACGGTCATTATTATTTGTTAACGACCTTAACTTCCAATATAAAGCCTTATTCTTAACTCCGTATAGTGTCACAAATTGGCAACTCCCACCTATTTTTTTTTTTTACTACAAAGCATTGCTTTTACTTCTAGGTACATAATATGTATACGCGTGTGTTTGTGTGCATTTGATAAAGTAAAAAAAACCACACCAACGCACGCTTGAGACGAAGAAGTAAAAAAAAAAAAATAATCAGATTAGGTTATAATTGCCTCACCCCACCATCTAATTTTTTTTTATCCCAACAAACCCACCACACTGCACCTTGTCTTCGTCGTCGTTAGCGTCACCCCGTATAAGTGGTATCGATTGTTATTTTCATTTTTCCAACGTCTATTACTCAGAAATTCCATTGAAAGCTTGGTTCTTGGTTCTTGTTATCAGACTACTTACACCACTCGTTTTTTCCTTGCTTTATCTTTTTTTCTTTTTTTGTAAAGGCTCCGATAAAGATAATTGAGTTGAGCGGCCTACAAGTAGAGAACCTATCTATATATGAAGATAGGTATACGAACCTGCATTGGGCTGAATTTCACCAGTCAAATGATCGGAAATAAATAACTAGAGCTAGGCTGATTGGATGTTAAGAACTTTGAAAAAGGCTAGAAAACTATTTCGATATTTTGCGAAATCGAATTTGAAATAAACATTTATATGGCAAGCTGAGAGAAAATTGAGAATAAATAAATACTTTTAAAATGTCGACTTTTTTGATTCTATTTAAATCATAAAATATTTATCTTAAAAAAATTCCGTTTGCGAAATGTCGATGACATGCGTTTTACCATTTTTACCATTTGCCAAATGTCTGCCAGATGCAATCGATTTTTTCTATTAAAATTTTTAAATATTTATGTTCAAAAATTTCATTTGCAAAATATCGATGCATGTTTACTTACTATTTTTTAACCATGGGTCAGACGCATTAAAAAAATTTACCCAACTTTCGAGACTTTGTAGTCTTTCATTTAAATCATTAAAATATTTTTTAAACAATTAATTTCGTTTGCAAAATATAATTTTACTTATTATACCATTGTACCAAATGCCTGCCAGATACAATCAATTTTTTAGTACATATGTACATATTTAATTTAAATAATTTATTTCTTTTGCAAAATGTCGATGACATGTATTTTACCCAATTTACCATGTGCCAAATACGTGCCAGATGTATTTCAAAATTGATCGAATTTTCTTTCAATTTTATTTAAATTTTTAAGATATTTTTTTTTCTAAATTAACAGTCAAGTGCTTTTGAATATTTTATTTTAATAATTGAAGTATTTTTCAAAAATTATTTTCCTTTTTAGAATCTAAAGGAAATGCGTTAAATCCATTTGACAATGTGACAAATGCCTGCCAGTGCCAGATACATAACAAAATATTACTTAATTTTCGACTTTTACGTATTTATTAGATTTAAATAATTGAAATATTTTTTAAGAAATTTATTTCATTTGCAGAGTATCGATATCATGCATTTAACCATGAGCCAAATGCCTGACAGATGCATCAAATATTTTTTTCTAATTTAAGACTTTTTAGTACCTTAATGCATTGAAATCATTGAAATATTTTTTTTTTTAAATCAATTTGTTGATGACATGCTTTCTACAATGTGCCAAATGCCTGCCAGATGCATTCAATTTTTAACTTTTGAAAAATTGATTTAAAATCAATGAAATGTTTTTCTAAAATTAATTTCGTTTACAAAATATGATGACGATGTGCCAAATGCCTGTCAGATGTTTTTTTTTGTAAAGAACATTTGTGGGTGTCAATTTTTGTTGATCGAGACCCACTCCCTCTTGCGTGCGCAACCTGAATCGCTATCTTTGATATTAAACTTCAACTTTTTAAAAAGCAATTTCGTAAAATTCACCTTACCTGTGACAAGAAGCTTATATTTTTTGTATTTTTTTATGTTGTTTTATAATACATAGAACCTATATCGCTCTCATATTCTGCCAATCGAGTTGACAGTGTCCCCTAAAAAATTAACTTGTCACGCGGAAAAAAAACCATAAACAACTATCAACCCAAAAAAAAAAATACTAATAATAGTAATAATAGTAATAAAAAAAACGAAGTTCAAAATATCAAAAAATCGGGTTCCCGAAAAAATTCGGCGGCGCTAGTGTCAACCGCATCAAAAACAAGTGTATATGTATATTATTATATACACCCAAGTTCAACATATGAATGGATGGTTATTCTTATCCAGTGTTCATGTTGAGCGTAATTTGTGAAACTGCCTATTTCTATGGATCGCACCTATCGTTGTTTTCCATCGGTGGCAGTGGTGGCGTTGCAAGTTAGTAGAATTATCTCGTATCAGTGTGACACATGTCAAAATAGATTCGTTTTTTATATCTTGTATCTAAAACCCTGTTATCTATGTTTTTTTTTTCTTTTTTTAAACACTGTCGTTATTTTCATCTATAATCCTCCAGAGTGATAAAAACAACAAAAAAATGAAAAAAACAAAAAAAGTACCTAAAGTGGTTGTGTAGAATATAAAAATAATGTCATAGTTTATTTTTTGTCTGTTAACAGTTATTGGCTATGTTCAAAAATGAATAAATATCTTTTTCTTTGAGTTTTATCTTGGTAAATATATCAGAAATATTTATGTGTTCAACATGATTAGTTTCCCTATATACCTAAACGTGTAGAGAGTATAGACACTCATTCATTTTTAGGTCAAATTTTATAGCCAGAATGTTACACTTTTTTCATTCTATGTCGAAACAGGAACGAATGAAGAGGAAGACGGTGAGGGTGAGTCTGAGAAAAACCTCCCGACACCTTTTTTTAACGTATTGTGTTGGTGGTAATCTGATGGCCGCCATAATTATACGGTTCGCGGTGGTATTGGTTATTGGCTTTTCATAGCTTTTGTTAATTTAAAAAAAAAAATATATATATATATTTTTATAATAATTTTTTTTAATGCGATTTCAATCGATAAACCTTTACCTACATTTATACGAGCATTAAAATCAGTTTAAATCTGTTTTCGTTTTGTGTGAAATCAAAAGTGTGTGTTTTTTTTTAAATTTTTTGTTTGTTATTAAAAAGAAAAAGTGTCTACAAGAATGATGTGGCATGGAAGACCAGAAATTTTAAGTAAAATAATAAAAAAAACAAACTGAAGGGTTTGACACTAATAAATTAATAGAAACACAAAAATAGATAGGAAGAAGTGTATTGGAAAATAAACAAGTGTAATAGCATATTTGTATAACAACAAAGTCGTGATATGTAACACTTTTTTTATAATTAAACTTTCCAGGTTCTAAGCTTTGATAAGATTGAGATGAACTTTGAGTGTTTTTTTTTTGTTTTCAGAAACAATCTGTTTATTTTTTGCGATAAGGGATTTATATTTGATATTTAATTTGATTTGATTTTTATAAAAAAAAACCTAAACTTTGAAAAAGCTATTGATATTGATTTTCATCAATCATTATAGATTGAAAATTAATTAACAAGATACATAATACCTAATAGTAGTTTTAAAGATTTCTAGCTATCTTCATAATTTAAACGGTTAAACGGTTGTTGTTTTTGTATTTTTGGTTTGTGTAGATATCAGCTTGAAAATATTGAAAATCATTCAAAATTCGTGATAAAAATATTACTAAACCGATTTTTGTTTACCTGCCAAGGTAATTCGTATAAGATGCGGCAAAAGTTTTGGGCATGTAGGTTCTGTTTGAAAAAAAAATATAAAATTATGGTGTATTTGAAGTAAATATTCTAAAAAAAATACTCAGTATTGGTATTTACAAACTACAATTTAGAGAAATAGAACTTTGACGTGAAATGATGGATTCGTAAAAAAAATCGAACTCGAGATTTTGATCAAACTTGACATTACGATGATAGCAAAGTTGAAAAAAAGTGGATCTCACAATTCTGACCCTCAGTCTGTCTTTCCGTTCGTTTGCAGATTAAATAGGGTTGATTTTCTTTGAACTTGGGCAATCCCCCGACACGTTTTTTTCATTTTTCGACCAAAAATAACGGTACCTGCCGTACATTTTTTTTTATTGAAAACATAAATAAATTATATTTACAATAATTAAATAAATATTGCGCTAATTACCAGGACCTTTCGCTATTTGCAAAAGAAAAACGTGTCCATAACTTTTTTTACATAATATATATGTACAAAGGTAACCTTTTTGTAAAAATAAAATCAGAAAAATTATTAAAATTTGCACCTCGCATAAAAACACTTTTTTTATTTTCGATTTTCTCAAAACCGGTTCAACTGCATTTGATCAATTTTGTATGAAGAATATTTTAAAAAAGTGTTTTGTATACTAAAATTGTAATTTTTTGTATTTTTTTTTTTTTGAAAACTTAAAAATTTGAAAACGACTCGGTCGATTTTTATTAAACTTAGCACCCGGCAGTTTTTTTAAACATCATCTAGCAGATTTTAAACAAAAAATATATTTTTATAACCAAAAATAACCAGGCAAGTTTTTATAAACTATTAAGAAAATTTTATTTTTATCGAAAACAACTCCTAGGAATTTGATTAAAATTTTTATGCGAGCTAATATCAGCACGATCTACGTATTATTGGAACACATTTTTTAGGGAGAATATTTTTAAAAAAAATTAAAAGTTTTGGGTACTTACCAAAATTTTCAATTTTTTGATTTTTAAAAAATGTTTGAATTTCTTTTTTAAATAAATAATTCGAAAGCGACTGGGTCGATTTTTATTAAACTTTGCAACTAGCGATTTTTAACATTATCTAGCAGATCGTAAATAAAAATTATTCTTTTAACCAAAAATAACGGTAACTACCATACAATTGTGGGATTTATTTTAGATTAAAAAATAAATCATTGTTTAAATGTAACAAATTTCAAATATCAATTTCTAATTGAAAATCGTGATAGGGTCGAAAGGTTCTTTCTCTCAGTTGTGACACTCCGAAACCTTTTCACCGTCTTCCATAGAAAAAGTAGTCGCCCGCCAAAGGTAATTTTTTTTTGTTTATCAAATGTAAAATTTGAATGTCAAACTGACAGCTGTTTCGTTAAGGAACAAATTTGAGAAATACAAAATTTTTTGTCTCAGAAATAACGTAGTGCTCAAGACTTTTTGTCTTATTTACAATTTCCGATATATGTACATACTCTGTAAAACTGGTAATAAATTAAAAGACAAGAAAATTACAAACTTATCGCCATAAAATAAATCAGGTACTGAACCTGCGGGCTGCGTAAGAAATACCTTTATAGAGAAAACTGTTATAAATTGGCATTTATTTACTCACTTCCTTAATTAAAACCTTACTCGTACTCCTACAATTTTCGGTTTTTGTCAAAGTCTTTCCTTAACAATTATATTGATTAATTATTTTTTCTCTAACACTATCGCTCTTAAACTGTACTCCTCTCTTTTGTTCCATCCTTAAAGCTTTTGCCACTAATCACTTTCTTCCAAAGTAAACAAAATCCCTTATATATAGAAGCACTCGTATACTTAAAATCAAAACAATTAACTAAGGTCTAAATGGTTGTTTTTAATTTTCTCTGTTTTGAAAATCTATACCGCTTCCGTTTAAGTAATTTATCATTATTTTAAAACAAACACAATTTAACGCACAAACGAATATTTATAATTATAAAGATCTAAGGGTGTGTGTGCAGCATTAAAAACACCCTACGAAATGTCTCACTTCCTTTTCTATTAACGAACGAATGAACAAACGGACAAATGAACGAGCCAAGGAATGGAACAGGCAGCAAGCTTTCTCATTATAACCGTCGTCGTTGTTTTGTTTTAACATCACCATTACAGTCATCGTCATCGTCATCATCATCATCATGGCCATCATCATCATCATTGCCATCGTCATCATTGTTTTTGTTCTTGTTTTGTTTTAATACGGAAGTTAGCAAATTGGTTTGATGAGGCTTCCGGGCTTAATTGACTTTGAAGCAAGGAAACTCAAAAGCATAATGCGTATAACTTAAATCACTTTTAAAATAACGTTATCGATATGAAAACACAGATGGATGTAGGTGGGGATATTTATATGTCATTAATGTGTTTACCTATTATATTGGAGAAATCTAAAATAAAACAATGACGTTATAGGTTTAAAGATATACCTACAACCTACCTATTTATAATATCCTTTCCAATATCTATATTTAAAGCTATTATAAAAAAGAATAGACTTTAAAAGCAGTTTGTGTAGGAGAAACAATCAATAAAGTAGGTTTTTGTTTATATAAATATTCCAAACACTCACTCGAAAACACTTATTGTTCATTCGCTCTCTAATTTGATTTTACGTCTTCGAATTTAAATGTAAATCTTTTAGAAACTGCTAAGAAATATTTTTTCTTCTACCCGAGTTGGACAAGAAGCAGACGAAAATGTGAAATAATTATTTTCTCCATGTTACTTGACTATATTTGACAGTATGTAACATTATCTATGACCAAGGCATTGAATTCAAGTTCTTTTCACAGTCTCTTGATTGATCTGCTCATTCATTATAAGGTCAAGCATCTAACAGTTTTTGTTTTGCAAAAGAGCAGCGTAAGCAAATTTATCTTTTAGAACAATTTTTGAAACAAATATCAACTTTTTAGTTTAAACTTTTCGACGAAGTAAATAAATGATCCAAGCAACAAATTTATTTAGCAAAAAAAAAAGTTGACCTCGAAATAACCTTGACGGACAACGTCAATATAAAAATCCTGACAAAATAATAAATTGAACGTTTACATATATTAATAAGACATCTACAAAATAGTTTCATTTATGGTTAAAAAGAGTTGAAGATTATTTTGAGAACGATTTTACTGACTACCCCTTGTACTTATGACTTTTTAGGATTTAATTTTAAAAATAATAAACAACCAAGTTTACTTTATATAATTTCGTTTTTTTTTTGTTTTGTTTAATTACAGTTTTTCCAAATGTTCCATCAGCGCCAGGAATGTCATGCGTTGGTGAAGATCGTACGTATCTTTTTGTCTCTTCCAATTTTACGAAATCAATACTATTTAATATCATTAAATTCTTATAGGAAGCATCTACAGACGAGGAGCTAGAAGATGGCGTAAATTATACCGCATTAATGGACATATTTTCCAAGCCAAACGCTTCAATAGAGTACGTATTTATGAATTCTATTCTTATTCAATGCCTTCACTAACATAAAATCTTTATTTTCTTTTTTTAAGCGCGCATTCTGTGCCTATTGCCAAGATCGCATCTGGGGTCTAGGTCGTCAGGGCTTTAAGTGTATACAATGTAAGTTGCTTGTTCACAAGAAATGTCACAAATTGGTACAGAAACATTGTACCAATGAGCACGTTGAGCCATTGGTCAAAGAACGCGATGACTTAAATGCTGATGCTGGCCTACCTGAGGTATTACCACCAATACCCGATTATCCGCCAGCTGTACTACCCGACCCTTGTGACTCAGTGGCCGTAGAAGCCGTCCAAAATATCGAGGAACAACTTGAGCCGGGTACCCAGAGGCAATACTCACTAAATGATTTCGAATTGATTCGGGTCATCGGACGTGGCAGCTACGCTAAAGTGCTTATGGTTGAGCTGAAAAAGACACGACGTATTTACGCAATGAAAGTGATCAAAAAAGCTTTGGTCACCGATGATGAAGATATCGATTGGGTGCAAACGGAGAAGCATGTCTTTGAGACAGCATCAAATCATCCATTCTTGGTTGGTCTGCATTCATGCTTCCAGACTCCGTCACGTTTGTTCTTTGTGATTGAGTTTGTTCGTGGCGGCGATTTGATGTTCCACATGCAGCGGCAACGAAGATTGCCCGAAGAACATGCTAGATTTTATGCGGCTGAGATTAGTTTGGCGTTGAATTTCCTCCATGAGAAAGGAATTATCTATCGTGATTTGAAGCTTGATAATGTGTTGCTCGATCATGAGGGCCACATCAAGTTAACTGACTATGGCATGTGCAAAGAAGGCATACGGCCTGGTGACACAACATCCACATTCTGTGGAACGCCAAACTACATTGCTCCGGAGATACTGAGAGGCGAGGACTATGGATTCTCTGTCGATTGGTGGGCGCTGGGAGTGTTGCTGTATGAGATGCTAGCCGGACGCAGTCCGTTTGACATTGCTGGCGCTTCTGAGAATCCCGATCAAGTAAGTGTTTACTCAGTTAAATATTGACTTCCTGGAAATGTAATGGCTTTATTTTTTTTTTAATTTTTATTTATAGAACACAGAAGACTACCTATTTCAAGTTATATTGGAAAAAACCATTCGTATTCCACGTTCGTTGAGTGTAAAGGCCGCATCGGTCCTTAAAGGTTTCCTTAATAAAAATCCAGCCGATCGTCTTGGCTGCCATCGTGAATCGGCCTTCATGGACATTGTCAATCATCCATTCTTTAAGAGTATTGACTGGGAAATGGTAAGGCTATTGATTTAGGTTCATTTTTCTGTTTGAGGTTTTTTCTTCCTCTCCCAATAATAATTGACAAAACACACAAAAATAATATGCACGGTTTTTTTTTGTTTTCTGAATAAAACTTAAAAGAAACAACACCATATTAGGTTAGGATTTTTTCCATCCACTTTTCCCTTCAGCGTGTGTGTGTGCCGAAATAAAGGAATATTTGAATTTCCCGTTCACAAAAAAAAATTAAGGAGACTTATTTGAATAGAACCTACAAGTACTTATGCAAAAACAAAATATTAACAAAAAACAAAAGGAACAATTTGCATGCGAGTAAATGAAAATAAAATAAATGAATACGTTCCACAAATGATTTCCAACCTTACATTTTTTTCTAACTTTTAGTTTTGTTTTTATTATAAAATGATCTTTCCCATTTCGAGTCACATATTTATCTCAATTAGTTCCAAAAATTAACAATCTTTTATTTACATTTTATTTAAAAAAAAAAGTTTATTTCCTATTATGCATTTAACCATGAATTCCATTTCTTATAATTAAACAAAAAATACTATGTACTTATTTGTAAATTTAGTTTGAAAAAATAGTTTTTTAAAATAAAAAAAAAAAATAAGAAAAATACTTTTTAACCCCAAAACTATATTCATGGCTCTCATTACGTAAGATGCTTTGTGTAACTCATAAATATATAAATCTTCTGGACAAAGTCGTGTAGGCGATTGAATTAGTGCTTCGTATAACTTTTTGAACTGAAAATTGCAATTGTATTTTTAAAGAACATCTAATTTCCTTTAAGAATATGTTTCGATAATTTCCTTACAGTAACCGCGTTCCAAAGGTAATTAAATAAAGAAGCAAAAAAAAATCCATTCTTTTTTTCAGTCTAATATACATACATACATACATATGTATATATTTTGTTTATAAAAACGCAGTTTATTTATTGTTTTGGGTTTTCTCCGAAAACACAATAATCTTTGTCCAGTAAGTTCCACTTGCTCATATCAATATCAAATCATTGTTTTTTGTCGATATTACATACATATTAAATTAATAACAGCCAGCATTATCTTCATAAAACATACGTTCCACCTGCTCCATCAAATTTATTTTTTTTTTATTAAAAAAACAAACATTTTTTTGTTATAAAAAAAATAAATGCAAAAAAAAACAAAAACAAAAAAAAATATTATTCTTAAGATTGCACAAAAGGAAGTTCAACCGCCTTTCATACCGACATTTGATCCTGGCGATCCGGACATGTCAACGAATTTTGACCCTCAATTTACCAGAGAACCGGCTGAATTGACGCCAGAGGATCCGTAAGTGTTCGAGTGTGAGAAGATTGCAAGCGAGCAAACATGTGCTGTTAAGTTTCTTATTGTTTTTTTGTTTTATTCTTTTCCATAAAAAAAAACTTTTTGTAAAAAAAAAAAATATGATGTCCTTTGATTGTTTTTCTTTGGACTTTTAATATTAAATTCTCTTTATTTCTTATTGTTGCATTTTGTTCAATAGTATGTATGTTAAAATTTTTGTATTCTCTCCTTTCTTGACGTTTCTCTCATTTTGTTTTTCAAATAATAAAGCGTAATCTATTTTTCCATTTGTTAAATCATCGAATGCTTAATGTTTCTCATTACATTTTTTATGCTTCAATGAAGTTTAAAATACGCTAAATTAAAAAAAAAAAAATATTCTCAGCTTGATCTTACATTATGAATGTAATAATTCTATCCCTTTTCATTCTTGTATCTTTATTCCTTAGTGATTTTAATCTAATTTTTAAAAGCAATCAAAAATGCATAGAGCTAGTAATTTTCAGGTTCATGGAAGTACATATACCTAACGGCAATGAAACGTTTATCGGGTTTGTTTGCTATAACTTTACATTATTATGATCCTTTCATTACAAATAAAAAGAGCTATACTTTTCATCCATTTAATAGTTATCAATCATAAACAGTTCTTTTTACATATGCATATCAAAAGTCAAGAGCTATTTGTCGTACAGTAGTTAACTAACAACCTACCATCCTATTTATTAAATTTCCGTAGAACACTCTTGGGTAGTTGTCCATCTAGTCATTTTTTTAAATAATTGGATATGCTTAAGCCATATCCGTATTTAAAATAGTTGAATCCGTTTATAAACGTATTCCAAATTTGTTTTTTAAATATGTGCTCATATATTCACTGACATACCTCTAACATGTCAATCTTTAATAAACTAATGGATTTGGGTTAACATTAGGGTACGATCAATGAATATTTCATTCATTTTAAGATAACCAATCAATAAGAAACTATAAACTTCCATTACCTTGTTTCCATTTTATAGAAAAAATCTTAAGTTTCATCTTTCTAAATGCATCATCCACTAAAAAAAAACTGCTTTTAAAGTTAAACTTAGATAAATAACTACTGAAACACTGAGTTTAAATCAATTAATTTCGATGTCCAATTAAGAAAATCGATACAAAAATGTATAAACAATCTTTTGGAGCTCAACAACTGCCTTAAAAAGATATAATTTAAAATTGTTATGAATTATATGAATTTTTTAAAGTTTTTATCCAAAATTCAACTTTACTTAAGTTGTGTTAAAAAAAAAATAGTCATACAAAAATATACACATTAAATCCTAGAATTTAGAAAATTTTCATCCTTATTAGACTTTTACTAGCAACTCCTTTATCTTCACTCGAATAAGTTGCGTTGGGGTTAAGACAGTTCACTAGACAGCGGTTAAGATTACATGCAACAGTGAGTACTCTGTTAAGATAAAGCAGAAACCGGTCAAAACAAATATTCTCGTCATATCAAAAAAAAAAAAAAAACATTTCCCTTCCTCTCACCCTCTAGCCTCATTGTATTTTTTTATTATTTTTCAATCTTTTGTTCGTTTTCTCTTTTATCGTCATATTATGTTTTCTTTTCGCACCAATGTAGCTAGAGCGTAAGCAAGTTTCACCTCCATTTAAGCCACGATTAGATTCCGACAGGGATTTGGCA
Organism: Epistrophe eligans; assembly: GCA_951394125.1. Lineage (NCBI taxonomy): Eukaryota > Metazoa > Arthropoda > Insecta > Diptera > Syrphidae > Epistrophe > Epistrophe eligans. The sequence goes on along the minus strand of OX596031.1, from coordinate 29,717,456 downwards.
AATTTCCCTCCCGAATTCACAGAGGAGGCCGTACAATTGACCCCAGACGATGAGTAAGTATTTTATTTTATATAATATTTTTTATTGTTTTCTTTGCTTGTTTTTATCTTTGGCATTTTTTAAAAAATTTCTTTCTAAATGAATGAGAAAAAAAACATAAAGCTTTTAAGAGCTTTAAAGCTTTGATATAGCTAAAAAAAAAATTAAACAAATACAAAATAAATATTCGCTTCATATTTTGATGAAATTATTGTTACAATTCTTTTTACAGTCGTGTTATTGAGAAAATCGATCAAACTGAATTCGAAGGATTTGAATATGTGAATCCATTATTAATGTCCCTAGAAGATTGCGTTTGACATCACGCATCATGTGAGCTACATCCATATAATTTACGGGTTAGTTTAAATGTTTTACTATTTTTATATTTCATCATCTAGCTAATTCATTAATTTTCTTTTAAAATATTAAAGTTAAAGTAATCAAATGTTTGTTTTTTTTAAATTTTTTTATTTATCCTTAATATGGAAATTAGTTATACGGAGAGGACTCCAGTGACTATGATTCCGTTGCTGATGATCTAAGTATTCTTCAATTACCTCCTCCAACCTCTAATAATAATAATAATATTAATAGTCATACAAATAATAGTAATAATAATAATAAAAGTCTACTTCAGCACATGTTTTGCCTTCCATTAAATTAAGTGAGAATAAAAAAATAAAAACAAGATAGAATGAAACATAAATTGTGAAACACAAAAAATGCAATTATCTTATATATTTACATAACAAAATTAATTATATATATTTATTGAATGACGAAATAAAAATCAACAAAAAAAAACACTATAGAAATGCCTAGCGGGTAGATTTTTTTTCTTTTGTTTAAAACAATTGATAGATCAAACAAATTGCATTACCTATCTAAACACAGAACTACCTATTCTAATAAATTATTAAATAAAAAAAGAAAAAACAGTAATGTTCAAGGAATTTCACTTAAAAAATAAATAAATTCAACTAAAAACTATGATAACATCAACAGAAAATAAAACAAACAAAAAATGTTTCGTAGTAAAATTAATAATAATTATTATTGAACAAAAAAAAATACCTATTATATTATTATTAAATCAATACAAAAATTATAAAAAAACAATGTTATAAACAATGTTGTGTAAATAATAAGTTTTGTTTTTTCACAACACACAGACACACAATTTTTGTTTTAAAAGACAATTAAAAAAGAATTTTAAAAAAATCAGCAAATATAGTGTGTTAACAAAAACTAAACGAAACCTTAAATAATTCGAAAAACAGATGTTTAAAGAACAAATAAAAAGTGATGCAGAAAGTATTTAAAAAAAAACCATGAATGAATTGACAAAAAAAAAGAACAAAATAAACTTTATAAGTATTCTATGTGTTTCGTAATGTGATTGCTATTATAAACTTTTTATTATTATTGTTATTATTATTTGTCTTTACTGAAATCACATATTATATATTTTGTTTTTTTTTTTTTATAATTATGAAAAATAGTATTCTCTACAATAAGAGGCAATGCAACTTAATTAAGTTTATTAAAGTTATAAAAATAATTTAAACAAAAAAAAAAAAATAATACAATTGGATTTTATTTTTCCTTCTATACGGTATTAAAAAGAACATCAATGAAAGAGTAGCAACCCTACTCGATAAATTTCTCACGTACAGTGTCGTGGTGAGCATGGAATTAGGACACATTTTTGTTTTATTAGTTTTACTAAAAGGCGCAATTCAAGTGAAAATACAAAAAAATATGTTTTAACCACATTTTCGTGAGTATTCGCGAAATTGTTTTAAAACAACAATTTATATATATTTGGTGCATATTTTTCAGCGAGTAACCCTAAAATTGCATTTTTAAATGTAGAACCATGGGCGTATTCACGATCCGGTGATAGGCTTTAATAGATCATACTACTAGACCAACTGTATCGGATCGTGAATACACCTCTTATATGTATGTATAATAGTGGGAGTGTCATATTGTCATGTGCATACAATCAAAGTAAAAGCTGAAATACAACTATTTACTAGTGGACAAAGTATTTAAATGTTTCTGATGAATTTAGATAGTAAATACTTTTTACGATAAGCTCAGAAAATGGTTGAGCGAATTTGCCCAAATATAATAATTTTTAAATCATTTAATACTGTTTTGAAAAAAGACGTTAATTGGTTAATGGAGTATTTTATCAGTAAAATATTTTATTTAAAGTTTATGGGAATCATGGAATTGTGTATCTATTAGTGCATAAGAGGACAAGCTAAATTTTCTGAAGAAGAAATGCGAATATTTTTGAGATATGTTGGAGATTCATGATTTGATGTTGGCGTTGGCAAAGGCAAAGGCTTGCATCAGAGTACTATTTGTAGAACCGTGCAATCTCCTTGGCTTTCAAAATACAGTTTTCCTTCATCACTTGTAATGGACCCATGAAGAAAAAAGAACAATTAGATTCTCTGAAGAAATTGGAAAATAATTACTGAAAGAGCTTAGAACTCAAACTCAATTGAGGGTTGAAAAATTCGATCGGATCGAATAGCAGAATAGGGCTGATTTTCTTAACTTTCAGTGGTCGTTGAGAAAACCTGTTATTATTTTAAGGTTATCAAGCTAATGTTGGACGATGCAAAAGAATTTAATACCCCAAAACAGTTTTTAAATGTCCCATCTAGCGGAGTTATATAAAAAATAAATTGGTACCTCCTCCTTCGATTTTATTTTATTACCTAATTTTATTTATTACCTAGTTGAAGGGTTTGTAGATTTTTTTTCAAAAATACTTTGGAAGATAACTCAGTAGAATTTTATTATTTCATTTAAAAAAATAAAATAAATAAATGAAACCAATGCTCTGGAAAACTTATGTGTACAATATTTTTTTATACAAAATATAAAAAGAGGTAAGTCATTTTGTATATATAATTTATAATTATTTTAACAGAAGTTTACAATTTGGGTTAAATTTTTCTTTAATTTTTTTTTAACTACACATTATTAGTAAATTTTTGAAAATTTCATTTGAAGGAACTACCACAATGATAATTTAAGAAATGGTTTGCTTTCTCTTATTGATACATTCTTTGATTTGTTAATCAAATCAATTTAAAAGGAAATTTAATATTCCCACCCGCGGCCTTATAGATTGCTTTACTGTGTCTATCTTTCATGTAAGGCCTATGCAACATTTTGAACACATTTAAAAGGAAAACACTTACTAGTTATTTGCTGCTTAAAATTGTAATTCATCTTGAACTTATAAGTTTTACTTATCCTTATCATCATATTAAGTTAACTGTCGTCGAAGCTATTTAAAGCTAAATACTTACTAGTTATTTGCTGCTTACAATTGTAGTTCATCTTGAACATATAAGTTTTACTTACCTTATCGTCATTTTAAGCGGCTTTTTATTTAATTATTTTAATTTCTTCAATCTTTAAACAAAATAAAGACTCTAACTATGATATTTGAGCATTAGTTAAATTTTTTGTTGTATTTTATTGTCACTTTTGATGCTTAAATATAACTCAACTGATGAATCACTATTTTCGTCATGAAATTTATGTAACGACTCCTTATTAATTAATCTCCATAATTAAACATTTCATCTTAAAAATCTCAGTAAAGACAGATTTATTTGTTTTTGTTCTTTTTGGTAAGTTTTAAGATATCTTCTCTTTCATTGATGTTTTAAAAAATAAACAAAAACTTAAAAATCACCTTTTCAATAATTTTTCCAATATACCTCTTACCACATGCAAAACTATAATACAACTCAAATATTGGTTTCAAATCAATTCTTCTTCCTATACCCAATTTGACATCTATATTTACTCGATTTTCTACTTACCTATAAACACTATAATTATTATCCATTGAAAAATATTTTTATTATTATAAATAAAAAAAAAAACAAATGCATTGTTAAATATGAGTACATAAATTTATTTTTACATTGAAACTATTAATTATTGTGTATAATCCAATTTTTTACCATTCTTGTTAAACTTATAAAATATATGAATGTGTTTTTTATATAAACGAATAGAAATGTGAAAGTGTAAGTAATATTATAAAAATTAATAATAAAAAAAAAATAAATAAAAAAAATCCCTTAAGTTTTAAACTAAAAAACACCAAATTCAAATTAATGCACTTAATTCAGTCTAGGCAAATAAAAATAATATGAGGAGGATAGAAAATTGAATAAAAATTAAATAAATAAAATTGATAAAATTAAATTAAATTGATTTATATGATGCTGATGATTTTTATTTTTAAATTGGTTTTGAAATCGTTTTCCAGCGGTTGCTTAAGTGTGTACTCAAGAACATCTTACAATTTATTTTTATTTATCTAATTATTTTTTTAATTCTTACAAAATTTAAAGGTATCGGATGTGCATTGAAAAAAACACTATTTTGTTAAAAGTTGTGTTTGTGTGAAAGGTGTAACCCAGTCGCAATAAATGACTAAAATCGTAACTAAACAATAACAGAACCAAAAATAAATACATTCATATGTACATGGATGTACATAGGTGCTTTGTTATAGTTTTTGTGTAAAAATGTACGGTGAGGGCCAGACACTTTTCACAGAAACACATCCCTATTGTTATTTGTATATTGAAAGAGTTGATTCCAAAATATTAATTGAAAGGAAAAAAATTACATTTAATAATGCATAATAAATAGAAAAAAAAAAACAATCATTTTTATTTCACAAGAAAAAACAAGTGTTGAGAATAAAACAAGAACGAAATGAAATCATCACCCACTTAACGCAATTTTTATTTTGCAAAGTATAGGTAATAAATTTATTAACAAAAACCACTGTAGAAATTGAATCAAATTTTTATTTTAAAGATATAAATTATAATTATAAAAATAAACCGAGAGAGTAAAACGATAAAAATGACAAAAAGGCAAAAAAAAGAAACTGAGTCCCTAAAAGAAAACACACACACAGTTATAATTATTCTTAACAAAATTAAACATATATATTATACATAAATTATTATTAAAAAAAATAAAGATTCAGTTGGAAGACTCTCCTTTCTCCCTTATGTCTTATAGTTAAATAAGAGAGCAAAAAAAGAAATATTATTTATGAGAAAATTATTATAATTAATATTAAATAATAAAACTATACAAGAATTTAAACTAGATGTTTGTTTGATTTAAAATAAGTATCATCTTCTGAAACTTCGTTGAAAGATCAGTTTTTTCTGATTCTAGTTAAAAATGAGGCCCTTATTATTATCGAGTCCGTTCATTAGAAAATTAAATTCAAATAGACTTAAGTCGACCATTGGTATTGCAAATTTCTCTTGGTGTATATTTTTCTATATACATATCTACCTACTTTATCCATATTTTTGTTTTCCGACCTACATAGCAACATCCAAATAAATTTAAAAAAAATAGCGCGATATGTTTAATATGTAAATCGAAAAACACCATGCGAACGGTACAAGGTCGCGGTTGAGAAAAGTTCAAACTAATTTTTTAAAAATCGAAAGATGTACCTATGAATGGAAAGCAAAAAAAACGTTTCTGATTTGTATATTCCATCGCAAGAAGATTTCCAAAAATAAGTTCGAACTTTTACATAACACAAACGTTGACTGTAAATGATCCCTCGAACGTATCATCATTTTTGTATAAGAAAAAATAATTCATGGCGGGGAACGTATGCGGTGGCAGGGGTAAACAAAGTTGCAGAGGTTGAAATAATTGCAGAGTTATCGCTCTTTCTTCTTTGTGCTTCTTTATTAATTGAGACATAAGCGGAGTAAAGAGTGTGAAGAGATGTTTCCTTCTCATTCACGTCCCTCGCCTAGAATAATTAATTTGTTCTTTGTGTAGGTATTGTCAAAAAAGAGTTTCCGCCTTTTTTTTTACTCCATTTGGAGCAATTTTGCTAAAATTTCTTCAAAATTCGCCTTATTTCAAGTAAAAAATCGAATTAAGAACAGCGTGTTACATTGAATTTTCGTGTCAAAAAAGCATGATGGTGTCACTTCGGCAACGTTGGCCGGATTACTTTTCAAAGTTGATAAATGCATGAAGAAGCAATTTTTAAATGATAAATTTATAGCAAACAAATAATATTGCATTCCAAAATTTTACTGAACATTTTCCTTATTAAGAACAAATTTAAAGAAATAAATTTTTTAGTACTTACCTATATAATGTACTTTAGATTTTCTTCAGTGTTTCGAAAAAAATTATTTAAAACAAACGGCAACACTTGCAATAAAAAACTATACGATTTTGAAGGGTAAAAGTCGGTTCTTTTATTTTTAACTGAATATTTTGGAAAATAAATCCTCAAAGATTTAAACTACAAAGCCCGAACCCTCATGACATAACGTAGTGAAAATTCACAATCCAAGTTTTGTGAAACTTGATTAAAATGTAAAGCTACCAAAGACACAATTGGTACCTGTTTATCGATCATGACTGTCAGTTTTCTAGAAAGTAAACTTCAAAATTTTGTCGACATGACACATATCTTCCTATGATTTATTTTTAGTTAAGGCCCATAGAAAGGAATTGTGCGACTTTATTTGTTTTTTTTGAAAACACCGCTTTATGAAAACTAGAAAAACTTAGCGCCTGAACGCAAAAATTATGGGAACAACCATTCAAAATGAACATGTTCCCATTTACTATAATTTTCATTTTAATTTTTATTTTTATTTCTAAAATCGTCATGTATGTAAATTCACCAAAGTAAAGTGTGATTTTGTACTTTACTTTAGAAACATATGAATGCTAAATTTCTGATACGAGTAGGTATGTTTTTCAAACATTCTGTGAAAGCGCTTTCATAGCGTATGTCTTAAAAAAACCTAGTGTGAATACAAAATTTTAATAATATCCCCACTTTGAGATCTAATCTCAAAAAATTTGACAGCCGCAATACACAATGTAATATGTAAATTGAAAACCTACCTAGGTATAAATAAATTCATCATCATTAACTTGGATCTACCTTAAGATAATACCGAGAAGTGCTTAAGCTCCTTGCACTACAAAATGTACATTCAAAAATTATGATTACCCGTTTAAAAAAAAAACAAATATTATTATACCTAAATACAGTAGGTAATTAAGTATTCCGGTTCCCATAAAAACTTAAAACTACCTACCTGGCAGTTCTTTATCTTTCAAATCCATAAAACCGAACCACAACGAAAACGAAACATCATTTTTCACCAGCAGCCATCTTGCAAAGCGGAGTAACGTCAAGCGCTTTTGTGTGTGTTATTTTTTCTTCTCGCAAATTTGATTCGTTTTTTTCACAAAAATCGCTAAATTCACATGTTAAAAATTGATAAATCGTTCGTAGTTTAGTTTCTTCATTAAATAAACAACAAAATGATATAAAATTCAAAAAGTCTCAAATGCAATTCCCGAAAAAGCATCCGTAAACTGAGTGGAGAAAACTTCAATCAAAGGAAAAAAGAAGCAACAAAAAAAGTTCCATCGACCCACAACGAAAAACGACGAAATTTTCTTTGAAAATTGTGAAAATCAAAAAGTATATTCCCAAGTTTCTCGTGCTAATTGTTGTTATTAAACGGAGCAGAGGAATATCTCAAGAATCCAAAAGGTTTGTTTTGTTAAATTTATTCCAATGACTTTCATGTGCGTTTGAGTTTTGAGACTCCTCGGACTCGGAGTAAAAACAGTCGCCTGTTCTTCATTCATCCGTCGGTGGTGGAAAAAGTGTATTCTTGGAATTTCTTTTCTGCGTCTTTCGTGGGTAGCTAGTAGAGAAGTGCGTAGTGGTGGTGGTGGTGGAGCTGTGCAGCGTGCTCCAAACACAAAATTATAAACGAAAGCAAAACGTTGATTTATTTTATTTTTCATTGGTCTCGCCGCCTTTCATCCGTCTAATTTAGGTGCTTTGTTGCTGTTTCTTCTAACTTGGACCAAAAAGTGAACTTTTTTAAAGAAATCATTAATTTTTTTGCAGAGTCACCTTTTTCTTTGTTTTGCAATGCGAAAGTTTGTGAATTAAACTTCCGAATTGTTTTTAGGCATCAACTGGGATTGTTTTTGTTGGGTCGGATGTTTATCAGTTTTTGAGTGAAAAGGTTTCGTTATCATCAAAATCGTTGGGTTGACGAACGCTGCCACTTTCTCATACGCAGTTTAAATTAGAAATGTTATTGATCTCTCTCGATCGGGATGAGTATTCATAACAAACAACAAAAAACAATTGCATTTTATTTTAGGTTAATTTTGAAAATTACTCGACTTTTTGAAGAAATATTCAAATCCTTGCCCAAGTCGAAGATCTATCAATGACTCACCAATCTCTTGGTTTGTTTGTTTCTAAAGAATACGGTGTGATATTTTGTAGTCACGTTCATTGTTTTTTTTTTCTCTGAACTTTCCGTCTTTATTGTTGAAGTTGTCTGGCTTCTATTAAGAAAGTGAAAGAGGAATTTAGTTAACTGAGAAATTTGTTTTCGTCATATTTGCTCTTCTGCACTGGGAAGTTGAGTTAAGAAAAGTTTTTTAACCTCAGAGTCAGATTTGAATTAAAGATTTTGTAGTTGACAAAATAATAATAATGTTTTCCAAATGTTTAAAACTCGCCCCGACGCACAGTCTTGCATCATTTCTAACTCTACCGTCACAATTGTTTGGCAACCGAGCCCGATACGCATGATTTAAACGTTTGCAATCTTGATTTATGATGGGTAGTTATTTGCGAATCCAACGTAAAAAAAGAAACTAACTACCAAGCTGACAGTGTTAGCTCTCAGAATTAATTGGATTATAAGTTTGTACATAATGTGCATATGTAAGCGTTCTTGAGTTCACATCTAATGTACCCAACATGTGACTTAAGATTTTATGCAGAATATCTCTTCCAAATTTTTCCCATATCTCGTAAGGTTAAGAAGTGAACCATTCTGAAGAAGGTATATATCTATGTATGTATGCAGTAAAAAATTGATATTTATAGGGTGAGATGGGGTTTGGAATTTAATACAATAAGTTTATGTTTGTTCATGTTATGTTTAATTCATTAATTAAGTTATTGAAGAGCGATTTTCGTCCAAACAGTCGGTCGGAACCGAATATATGTATGCACATATGCACCAGTAAGACCTTAAGTCTTTTAAATGCAAGGCATCAGTAAGAAGGAATAGAAGATGGGAAGAAGTGAATTTGTGTTGGCATTGTGGATTGATAATGAGTAGCCCGTGGCGTAATCTCGTTAGTGCTTAAAATTGTCATGGTATCGAATCCCAGCCTCTATCACCAAAATGATTTTTTCACTGGAACTGCCTCTTGCAAGGAATTGACAAATTATTGTTATGACAAAGTGCCTGCTCCCACTTTAGCCGTTTGCATTCAGCAATTAACTGAAGTTCCCTCCATTTCTGCAGAAACGCACAGAAAACTGATTGAGATTTGTCACCAGGCCCTGGTCCTTTTACAAGCTCTCGTTCCATCAAATTAATTTTTTTTAGTGAATTAGGAAAAAGTTTTCTTGCTCATTTAATCCCTAGACTAAAATAAAAATAAAAAATAAATAGAAATAAAAAAGAATGTTGCATATAGTGTGGCGAGTTAAGTCTACATTATTATGATCGTTTATTTGTAATTTGTGGAATTACAGGATTTGGATTTGAGTTTTTTTTTGTTGATTTTGAAGGTAATTTTGTTGAGAGTTGTTACAAACATTGAGATTTTGTGAAATGTCATAAAAAAATGTGATATTATTTTCACTTTATTCAAAACAGTTTTATTGAAAGAGTATGTACATATGTAGTTGCATATTTTTTGCAAGGCCACATCATGGCTTCGGACGAAAAAAAAAAACACATCAAAGTTTAACAATGTCATGATATAAAATTTACCGCCCGCAAAAATGCCACTGACTGAAGGTTAATTACTAAATTAAGGAATACAAAAAATATTCAAATAAACCGCAACAAAAATTCAAAAAAAAAACTTCAATGCCACTAAGAGGGTTTGAGGCATCCATGCAAATTATTGATAACAAAATTCCTATCTTTTACCACAATTTTTATCGAATGTACACAAATTATTTGGACCCTTAGTCATAAAAATGTTTTCATTTGTTTTCTTTTGATGAATTTTTAAAATCACTCACAAAAAATCACTTAAATAAAATGAGTCAAGTCTTCTAATTACAAATGTAATAATAATGTTTAATTAAATGTTGACAATAATATAATATAACTAAAATAAACAAAATAAAATAAAATAAAATAAAATAAAATAAAATAAAACAAAATAAAATAAAATAAAATAAAATAAAATAAAATAAAATAAAATACAATAAAATAAAATAAAATAAAATAAAATAAAATAAAATAAAATAAAATAAAATAAAATAAAATAAAATAAAATAAAATAAAATAAAATAAAATAAAATAAAATAAAATAAAATAAAATAAAATAAAATAATTACAATAGAATAAAATAAAATAAAGGAAGCATTGGGATTGGGAGGAGGGAATTCGAAAAGTATGGGAGAGGAAGATGTGGCTTTTCGACACCCTGGTGTGGACGGTGATGGGGACATGGGGCAGAAGTATGGGAATGGGAGGTGAGACAAGAAATGATAAGGACTAGAGGAAGCAAGAAGGATTAGGGAGGAGAGGAGAATGTGGTGGAAGTGGGAGACTTGTAACCCTTAGAGGAATCAATACAATACAATACAAATAAATAAAATAAATTAATACAAAAAAAAAAATAAAATATATAAAATAAATAAAAAATAAAATAAAATAAAATAAAATAAAATAAAATAAAATAAAATAAAATAAAATAAAATAAAATAAAATAAAATAAAATAAATTAAATAAAATGAAATAAATAAAATAAATAAAATAAATAAAATAAATAAAATAAATAAAATAAATAAAATAAATAAAATAAATAAAATAAATAAAATAAATAAAATAAATAAAATAAACAAAATAAATAAAAAAAAAAAAAATAAAATATTGTGTACATACAAATATTTAATATGTATTTTGTAAACTGTTTCTTGACTCCAACCACAAAATTCATACAAAATAATTATTTATTAAAAGTAAACATATAGTTGCTTTAAGTTTAATGTGTTTTCAGAGAAAACACTTATTTGACTTTCAAAGTGTTGGTTCAAATACACGAGAGATATTTTCTATTACAACCTTAATTGTTCAAGGATTATTGCTGTAAACCCTTGACTTGAAGTATCTTCATACAGAAAATCAGGGCAGTGTAAGTTCCGTTGGCCGAGGTGCCCATAATATGTATATGTCTACGTACTTGTTGATTAATTTATTGGGCTCATCTGCTTCATCGATACTCTAGTTGTGTATAGATCAGTCGTCTTGATTAAATTTTATTCTGTTGTTGAAACCGGGAAACAATGATGTAGCTGTTTCGTAGCAATTTCAGAGTTTAAAGGAAAAAAATAGTATAAAGCGTTAAAAGTTGAAGCTACTGCAATATTCAGCTACATTCCATTGTGTTCTAAATTGTTATCTTTTGAAAGATAATCTTAATAGCTTAAAAGATCTGATTAATCATTGTTGGATCTTATTTTAGGATGTCTTTACAGTTAATTGAATTAAATTCTTTTAAAATTCAGCTTGGCATTAAACGAAGCTCTAAATAAAATCTATCATTCTTTATGGTCTTAAAAAAAACATTTTCTCTTTTTATTTCAGACGTAACAAAAGAAGAAATTTAACCAACAACAGAAGCAAATAACACACAAACAAGAAAAAAATGTGGAATGCGGATGCCAAACTTCAGACTACCCAACAAAATGGTATCAAATCGTTTTCAGCTGGTTCAACATCAGGCAGCAGCAGTGGTGCTGCGTCAGGCGGCAATAAATTACAAACTGCACCCAAGACACTGGGAATGACTTCGGCTATAAGTTTGGCTGATCCTCGTCCCGAGGATATTATCAAAACTGACGAACTCCGTCAGACTCTGGAGCCGTACAAAGTATTCGAATCACAAGATGAACTCAATCATCGTATGGAAATCTTGGCGAAATTAAATACTCTGGTAAAACAATGGGTTAAAGATGTTTCGATTTCCAAAAATATGCCAGAAGTGGCTGCCGAAAAACTGGGTGGAAAAATTTATACATTTGGGTCATATCGTCTGGGAGTTCATCACAAAGGCGCTGATATAGACGCACTGTGTGTGGCACCGCGAAATATTGAACGGACTGATTATTTTACGTCCTTCTTCGAGTTGCTCAAGAAACAACCCGAAGTTACGGAATGTCGAGCCGTCGAAGAGGCATTTGTGCCGGTCATAAAAATGAATTTCGATGGAATTGAAATAGATTTACTATTTGCGAGATTATCACTTAAAGAGATACCCGATGATTTCGATTTGCGAGATGATAATTTATTAAAGAATCTTGATCCCAGATCGGTTAGAAGTTTAAATGGATGTCGGGTTACAGATGAGATACTAAGTCTTGTGCCGAATATTGAAAATTTTCGTTTGGCATTGAGATCTATTAAATTGTGGGCTAAAAGTAAGTTTCTTTTTATTCAATCAATAAGTTTTGGCTAATTTATGTTATTTTACTAGAACATGGAATCTATTCAAATTCACTTGGATACTTTGGTGGTGTAACATGGGCTATGCTCGTTGCACGTACCTGTCAGCTATATCCGAATGCTGTTGCCGCAACTTTAGTTCATAAGTTCTTTTTGGTCTTCTCCAGATGGAAGTGGCCAAATCCAGTGCTTCTAAAGCATCCAGAAAATAAAAATCTGCGATTTTCTGTAAGTAAATTTAAAAGAATAATAATTTAAAAACATCAGGCTGTGAGTAATAAAACACTTAGTTGGAATAATTCATTTATTCTCTGTCGTGTTTCGCTTTTGGTACGATTGATTTTGGAGAAGTTTTTAAATTTGTAAATGTCGTAAGTTTTTAAAAAAGGTAGCATAGCCTTTATAATATATGTGGTTTGGCATATTGTGATTCCAATAAGGTTTTAACTTCTAGGGTGTTCTCTCAGGGTAGCCTTAAAAACTTGCATGGCTTAATCATTTGCGATTTTTTTCGCTCCCACACATTAGAAGAACAGAAATAACAATAGGTTAAAAAAATCATGAACATATTCATCGAAATGTTCCAATAAAGACGAATATTCAGAAATTGTTTTGATAAAGGTGTTGTTGCTAAAGACTGCCATCTTTGTGATTAAACTTTTAAAACATCATGTGAAAATGGGATTCATTCAAATAAATTCTATCTAGGTATCTATTGTTTGCTTGTTTTATCAGAAACACAGAGAACTTTTTATGAGTAGAAGAACAAATTGAAATAAATTGAATTATACGGTTTTTTATTTTACCGCGTTGTACAACATTGCGAATTAAAGTTTACACAACTTTCCATCGCCAAAATGGAGTGTACTATTGAGCAGCGGGCTTTTTCTAATGAAACCTACTTTGGGAAATCTGCCTCTAACTTTGACGTGCATCATGCCCTTCAATTTGGCAACGCTATTGAATATTAATTATTTCGTAAGTAAACGCATTTAGGGAACAGGAAATGTATCCACGATAAGTAGGGGACCGCAGAGAACCGTCACAAGTGCGCAGGTTTTGAACGGCGAATAATTCTGATTTGTACTATTTCAAATACAGATTTTGGATAATATTGTGCTATGAACAAGAACTTCTTCTTTTCTCTAGCAATTTGACAATTTGTAGGCAGTAATCTAATTATTTTGTTTGTTTAATATTTTCTTTCAGGTATGGGATCCTCGGGTAAATGCAGCTGATCGCTATCATCTGATGCCAATCATTACACCCGCATACCCCCAACAGAATTCTACATTTAATGTGTCGGAATCGACTAAAAAAGTTATTTTAAACGAATTTAATCGTGGAATGTCGACAACAGATGAAATAATGCTTGGGCGAGCCAAATGGGAAAGGCTGTTTGAAGCTCCAAGTTTCTTTTATACGTGAGAATATTATTTTTTTTTGTTCATCTTCAAATTATAAAAAAATTAATTTATGATTAATGTTTATTTTTGTGTTCTTATTTCATCTAATTTTTTCTATAGTTATCGTCATTTCATAGTTCTACTTGTTAATTCAAAAACTGCTGAAGATCACCTTGAATGGTGTGGTCTAGTTGAATCGAAGATTCGTCTTCTTATTGGAAATCTAGAGCGTAATCAACATATTTCTCTAGCACATGTTAATCCAAAATGTTTTGAATATAGGAAAGGCGATACGAAATGTCAGAATAGTGGGGGAAACAGCAATTTGCCAAGTTCACAAGATAAACAACCTGTTTCTGATGCATCATTTTGTTCGATGTGGTTCATTGGTTTGGAATTTGAACGCACGGAAAATTTAAATGTTAATTTAACAGAGAATATTCAAAACTTTACGGAACATGTTATATCACATGGGGTATGTTGGAAAACTTTCCTTTTTTTTTTTTTTATTGACCAATGTTTTAATGTTGTTCTCTTTTCTTGTAATTTAATTTAATTTGACAGGTGAATATAAAAATGCTGAGAGAAGGCATGACAATTGAAGCTCGTCACGTTAAACGCAAATTACTTAGTTTGTATTTGGATGGGGAATTTCTAAAACGGGAACGACGCTCAATGGAGAGTCATAATAATTTTAATAATTCGATTTTAGCTACAAGAAAACGCTTGTCCTCCGAGTTGGAGAAACAACCATCGCAGAATAATATTGGCGGTGGTAGTAGTGTATCGAAACGCAGTAGAAATAGTGAATCAGTAAGTAATAAAAAAAATAAAAAAATATTCATTATATTAATATAGATATCAAATAGATTTCCTAACACTGTAAAATTTCTCTTTATCTGCATCAGCAAAATGAAGACAATTCAAATGCATCGTCGGGCAATAGTGACTCAGCAATGACTCCGTCGACACCAACTTCAACAACGCAATCGCCGCCACAATTTCCAACAAAAACAACCACACCATTGAAAAATGGAAGCGATGAAAGCCCACAGAGGTTATTGGACGATTTATCGTCAACGGCTGCAAGTGTTACAAGTACAACAACAACAACAGCTGCCTCCAAAGCTGTTTCAAAAACAAATAATCCAGCAACAACGACGACGACTGAAGTTGCTTGCTCGTGACATCATAAATTCAAAAGATCTTTATCATCCATAAATAATAATAATATTAACAAGAACAACAAAAACAACAAAACTGCTGCCACCGCTGCCAATTCTGTTACTTTTACTACTACTGCTGCTGCTGACACTCCTGTCACAAGTAAGAGTAATGAGGGGGGACCGATTATGACGACAATTACTTGTAAGTTTTCTATTTAATAATTTAACATTATACATTTTTTTATTCTCTTTATTTTTAAACCCTTTTTCGTGTATAAACAAATTTTATTTAGTTTAATTTTGACATTAAAAGAAATATAAATGCAAAAATAAATAAATAAAAAAAAAAAAAAAAAAAAAAAAAAACAAAAAAAAAAAAAATGAAAGAAACCAAAAAAGAAACAAAAAAAATATATTAAAAAAAATAAACATTTATTTTGCAAATAAATCGAGAAACCAAAAAAAAATATAAAATTCTTCTTTATTTTTTCTTCTTATTCTTCTGAAACTGAATTCCTTCTTTTAGGCTTATTTAATTATTAGGTAGTCAGGAATCTAAAATGAGTCGTAAGGTGTTGGTAAGAAAGGGTGTATTTTTTTTTTTTATTTTTCATCTTTGTGACCAGAACTTTTCATTTAAGTAAAAGTATCAAGTGACAAAATCAAACAAGCGCAAATGACTTTAAGTTCCCGATGTTCCTATTTGATTTAAAAATAAAAACAATGAACAAATTGTTAACAGAAATATTGAACGAAATTAAAAACAAACTTGTCTTCTCGGTTCCAAAAGTTAACCGATATTTTTAAACCTACATATTCTAAGCTTGGTATATTTACGATCATAATTTTACATTTTTAACTCCCGTCCGTATATCAGTAAAGCAAAACTGACATTTGGTGAAGGAATAAACGAAAGAGATAGATATTCCTTTCACTGTGATTTCAAAAATAACGTGATGAAGCAATTCAGAGGACGTATCGATTGCAGCCCATCAAAAACCTGTGTTATGTTGTTTTTGTTAAGAACGAATTTAAATTTTGTCACCCAGTGTGTTATAAATGTTATCGTAAAATAATTTGTTGAAAAATTTGCGTTGGTTAGATTGTAGATAATCAGAAATATGTATTAACAAAATTTCACATTTAATCAAACAAGCTTTACAAAAATCGGTTAATATTTGAAGAATAGTAGTCAGCCTCGCTTATCTGAATAATCTTTAATGTAAAACTCGTTTAATTAAAATAAAATTATCACGGAAAAATTAACTGATAATTGTGAAAAAAATTAATTAAGAAGCTCCGAGGAACTAATATAAAATAGTTAAATACATCATCCCTAAATTCACATCCTTTACTGAGCTCGACTTTTAAACTTGACACTTGACTGGTCTGTCAATTTTGATAGCACAGCATTACATAATTTGCTTGTGAACTTTTGTTAAATACTTCGGGTAATTTGCTGCTTACTGCAATTTTAGCATAATAGGATACATTTTACTGTTATGTGAACTTCGATTAAAAGAATATTCAAGTGAAAAAATTAATTATAGCCAAACCCCTCTTTTCTGTTAAGCAGAGAAGACTGTATATTTTATAACTTCATAAATATGAAATTATATTAATATTTCAAAAAGCATATTTCTTGCATTGTATTATTTGCTGTGTTGTTTAAAACCTGGAAATTGACTTTTTGAGACGAATACTATAATTTTTTGGACGAATACTATGAATTTTTGTACTGTTTCATAGATTTATAATATTGTCCAGGATTATTTTTCAAGTAGCTCATGGCAATTAACATTCTCCGTTTTGAAAAAATAAGTCGGTCTAATAGACCAAATAAAAGCGATCCATATTGGTCACATGCACCATATAAAGGGTGTTTTTGCATAAGATGCGAAAAAAGGCAATGGCGTGTAGGTTGGGCCGAGACAAAAAAAATTTGTATGGGGTGCGCGGTCTATTTCCCCCCGTTATTAGTAGATTTTGTTAATTCAATATTCTTACAATTTGAAAATAACTAAGAGCCATTTTCTTCACTATTTGACAACTTCCGCAAACTCTCAAGTTGGCCAACTATAGAGTGTTTCAACTTTAGATTTGAATTGACCCAAGTGCATAATACCTCAACACACTGCCTACCTTGTTTCAGTGAAAGGCAAACTACCCTTTATCAATTCTAAGAGCAAAATTGTCGTTCGCTTTGAAATACGAAATCGGTAGATAAAATCATGGTCGTACCATTTTTCGAGCCCGACCCGTGGACACATTTTATATTTATGTCGATTATGGAATCCGCAAAACTGGATACGCAGTGATTCGCAGTGCAGGGCTCTCTTTTCTCTTTACTCATTTGTCGTGAAAAGAAAAGAGAACACTATACTGCTAATCACTGCGGATCCAGTATTGCGGATTCTATAATCGGCATGAATATAAAATGTGTCCACGGGTCGGGCTCGAAAAATGGGACGACCATGATTTTATCTACCAATTTCGTATTTCAATTGTCAACAATTCTTCTTCCTTTTCATCTTCGCTTCCGGAAGCAGGCGATGGATGATTTTCAAAATAATAATTTTCTAGCAACATTTTATTTTAAAAATATTTTTATTTAAACCGAAACCGAGAATAATTTTTGACAGAAGATGCAATAAAATGTATTACAAATTTCAATTTGACAGAAAACTCTCAAGTTTGCTCTCTCAACTTCTACTATTTTCGGAAGTTGAGAAAACCAGAAGTTGATCAACTCGAGAGTTGAAACTGTCAACTTTGAGTGAAGAAAAACAAAATCACAAGTTATACATACACAAGCATATACATACCAAGTTTTTAGTGTTTGACTAAAAATTGAATATCAACAAAAAATAACAAAATAACGTTATTTTAGTAATTATGTACAATTTTGAACAAAATTAAAAAAAAATGCTGTAAGTTTGAAGATTAATTATTTCAAAACTATTCCAAACCTAAACCAATTTAATTTAAAAACAGAATGAGTGGCTTTGAAAAAAGGTGTAACATGAAATTGTAAGTGTTGCTGTTGAATTTAAATATATTTTTTTTAAACCAAGTCGATTTTTTAGGAAATTGCCCCTCCAGCCTAAACGCCTTGTCTCGAGCCAACCTGTACGTCCTAGACTTTTTTCGCATTTTATGCAAAACACCCTGTATACTTCATCTAAAGCATCTCCATTAGCTTACGCCAATCTCCTTGGTCTAACCTAACGCATATCGCTTCATGTTTCATCTGAACCACTTTCTTGGTTTAATAATTTTGTGTTGGTCTAACTTTTTTAAAATAAAAATTAGCTTTGTTCCTAGTTCTCACTCCATTAATTTTCATTACAAACACATAAAACGGGCAGACTAACTTTCCCATTTCTAATATTAATAAGAAATGATAGTAGGATAATAGAATATAATAAAATAATTTGAAATCAGAGTTGTTTTGTAGGAGATCGCTGTAAAACCAGTAAGTAAAATTATGGTTTGGAAATAAAACGCAAAAAAAAACATACTCCCGAATAATAATATCAAAGAAGTGAGAGCGGAAAATTACATAACATTGTACATTTTCTATACGAATCAAAAAAAGAAGTTTAAGTCTTAAAAAAATAAGACATTATTGTATTTTTTTTACAGAACGTTAGATAAGCTTGTACGATTTTTTACAAACCTAAATACTACCGCTCAAAAGTTTAGGTTAATTATAATATTCAGGGTGATTTGCAAAATATGTCAGAAAAATCTATGGCGTTTAAATTATAAAAAATCGTATAAAGAGGAGCTCTATTTGCACAACGTAGTTCATAAAATACATGAGTTATGTACATAAAATAGAAATATTACAAAATAACGACAACGCTTATACCGTTTTATGATATAGCCGATTTTAAGTCAGAATCTATTCTTTTAATAATTTTTGATAGTTCAACAATTAATTAGTAATGATTTCCATGGGAATTTAATGGTCCTTCTATTAGGAATTTCGAGGGTAATTTTATTTTCTCGGGAAAATTTGATTTCTCTTAAGTTTGTTCGACTATCGTCAATCTCCGCGGAATAAATCTTCCCTGTAGCCAAAATGCAAAGTCATATTGGGATAACCAATAATTTTTTGGGTTAGACTATAAACATCGTTAGTACAAGGAAGCTTAAATACAATTTTAGACCATCAATCCCTTGCAAGGTATCCGCCATTTACAAAGTGAACTAGATTATCTAAATACATATTTTGTTTGCAATCAACAGAAATATAAGAAATTCGTACGTAGACATAACAAAAAGATAAGAATCGAAATATGACCGTTTAAAAATTAAAAACGTTAGCAGACATTTAAAAAATAATTCGCCATAAATCAAGATGATGTTTGATGATAGTGAACTTAATATTGATGTTGGAAAAGGAATATCAAAATATTTTACCCATGTTTGAGGAATTCTTTTTTTTTTTTGAGTAGGGAATTTTTGAAAAACACATTTTTTCTGGATTATTTTTTGGTATTTATTTTTATTTTTATATTTTTTAAGGAATGGATTTAAATATCTGAAATTTTATGGAATGGTGGGAATTATTAATTCGATTTTAAATTTTAAATTTTGGATTCACCAAAGTTTAACACTAAGTGCAGAAAATCAGCTTATAAATCTTGAATGCGTGCATGTATTAATTTGGTTTTTCAATAGAAGATAAGTAAGTACAAATTATATTAATGTATCTGTACTTAACTGTACTTGCAACACGACTTTCTTAATTGCAATTTATATTCCAATAAATAGTTAGTTAGATTTTCAAAGGTATTTGTGCAATATTATTTATTTTTGTTAATATTATTTTTTTGAGTCATATGTATTTAATTAGAGACCATCAATTCACTTAAGGAGTGCCGTTAAATTGAATGTTTTTCGCGAAGATTAACCGTTACGATTTTTGACAAGAGAATGGGGTTCTTCAATTTTAAAAATATGCTGTTTTATCGATAAAATTTATAGTTTTAATTTAATAGGTGCAAGGATGTTTTTCTTAGAAAACGAACTCAACTTATAATTTAATATAGCGGCAACTCTGAATGTAGTTGATGGACAGAAATTTGGATTTAAGCTTACAATATGGTAACCATACGAAATTACAAAAAATTTCTTTCCCAATGAAATATTAAAAAAAAAATACCTTAAGAAGTCAAGTAATCAAAATAAAAAGTCAAATAACAAAGTGGATAATTCTTAAAACTTTTTTTAAACTTGGTTATAAAAGTTCTTGTATGTTTATTAGATTAGTTCTTATCAACCGGTCTCGAATAATATAAAAACAAATCCCCGATTTTATTCTAATTTGTAACAACTTTCATTAAATTAGGGCCGGCCGTAGATTTAATACAAAAAATACACATAAATATTTTATCTCAAAAATCAAGAACTTAACTTTGAAGATCAGACAATTTAAACTCAAGTTACGACTATGGAATGCGTTAGTTGTTCATATCAAAGATAGAGGTAATTTCTAGAAATCTCTGACTGAGGGCAACATTTTGCAACCAAACAACCAAACAGAGTATATGTATGTATATGTTTCCATTTAGTGATTGATTTTTCTAATTTTTTTAGTTTTTCTTTAAGTATTTGATTTATTTTTAAATTAACTGTTATTTAAACTTGATTTAACTGTTTGAAAAAATTGTAAATCACCAACAGTTACGTGAGATAACTTGATTCAGTCATTGAAGTGTACAAATAAAAAACTACAAAAAACTGTCCTGAAATTATGTGTTTTCGAAAAATACATAGAGGAGAAAAAAATCAACCAAACAAATAAAAAAACAATAAATGTGGGTTTTTTTATTTTGTATTTTGTATCTTCCCGAATACAATTTATTTGAAATAAATACTCCCCTGAATTATACAGACCTATTCTGCTAAACGTTCACGTGAATTTTCGTATTCTGCTATCTGTCGGAGGAAAACGAATGTTCCAAAAAGCATATAAATTGCGATAAAAATAAAATTTTAACAATTAGATTCTCTCAAGACCTTCACAAATTATTATTGATAGAGCTTTGAACTCGAAAGATTGAAGAGTTTAAAGAATATTCAATTCAATTCAATAAAAGAATAATTTCTAATAAGTTAAGTGAACAATTCACGTGAATCGAAAAATTCGATCGGATCGGATAGCAGAATAGGGCTGATAGTGATTTTTTTTTTCAAATGTTCATTTAGAATTTTTCGACTTCCGACCTTTCATACATTACTTCGACTGATGAAGATTCATAAGTTAAGTCATGAGTTTGTAAATCAAACATAAAAAAATGTATTTTAAAACTTTTATTGATAATTTTTTTTTTTTTTAATTTAAATCTGTCAAAAACTTAACAGTCCATTTTTTATTTTGATTCAAAACTAATTTTGCAGATCTTAAATTTTCGACATATTTACCCAACTCTGTACTAACACCAATACAAGTTTCAGCTGTCAGTTTGCAAAAATTTTAACCTTTCATTTTTTTTATATCGGTTGTAAAAATTGTGTTCAAAATATGAAAAAAATTATACTAATAAAAAATGGAAACAGTTCAATTAAACTGGTTAACTCATCAAGTTCATTTTACTCCCCTGAACGTGATGAAATAACACAAGTGTATCTAATTAAAAAAAAATCTATCTGAAATAGGATTAATTTCCTATGAAAAAAATTAATTTCATGACTGAAATCATGGCCCAGATCGCGTAAGTTTATAAGATCGGTCTATTAAACAATCGTAATTTAGACGATTTCTCTCTGTCTACTTTTCTCTTTAAATTTGAAAAAGACAGCCATAGTAAAAACGATGATCGTTTAATCGACCTATCGTGCAAGCTTTACGCGATCTGGACCTTGACACAAAACCTTTATTAGATGCGTCTCCTAAAATAAATGTATGTCTTTCGATTTTATCTGGCAACATTTTCATGGATCTTTTATCGTTTTTTCATAATGGGGTTATATCTTCACCATTGCGTCCAGTTTCTCTTGAATTATTTCAATAATAAAAATTTAAGAATTTGACATACCAGTAGTCCTCTTTGAATTCTGTGTGTTCTGCGCTTGTTTTGATTTTGTTCACTTGACTAAAATTTAATTGCATTACAAAAATTTAAATTTTTTACTCAAAGAACATCCATATTTTATTTTAGCAAGACTGATTGATATTATTTACATAAGAGAAATATAACTCCTCATTCTAGCTAGAAGATGTGAGCCAATTAAGAATTTGCATAGAGGAATGAATAATGGCATTCTTTTTCCTGCATGTTTAAAAAAATTCACAACTCTCCACTTAAGACTCAAATCTTTTTTTCTCCTAGATATTTAAAAATTACTTTTTCATACGTTGCCATTTATGTATGTATGGTATAAAACTCTAATCATCTCGATCTTCAAACATAAAATAATTGTATAAACTCAATATCCATTTTCTTTTTTTTTCTTTCTCTCTCTCATTTTATTTATATTCGCAGTGTAGTAACAAGAGAACTTTATTAAAATCAACAACTTTAAAATAATCCGGAATCGAAATACAGCACTAGAAGGATCCGAAAACATCTTGTAAATACAAATATATTAAAACTAATTAACATTTCCATATATTTTTTTTTTGTTTAATTTAAAATAAATGCTGTCCTATATAGAATCCAGCAACAGCAGGATCAAAATTTATACCTAAACCTGATGGAAAAAAAAAACATTAACAAAAAGTTGGGTATACAAAATAATAAAAAAAAAAAAAAAGAAATAAATATAATTAATTTTGTTTATACTTTCTTACATAACAAACAATAACACTGAAATAATTATTATAACATCCATAAAATAAATGAAAAACAAATTCAATAAATTTTATATTATATTTTACAGATTGAATAAATAAGAAATTGTCGAGGGCTTCACAATAATAAGCTCTTAGTTTTTGTTTTCTTTTTCTTCAATTTTTGTTTGGAAAAGAAACAACAACAACAAAATATATAAGTTTATACATTAAAAAAATATATATTATTATTATTAAAATTAAAGAAAACTGAAAAAATAAAAATAAATAAATCTATAAAATATATATGAAGATTCCTTAATTTTTGAAAGGAAATTGTATAAAATTGGAATTATTCTAGATATAAAACTAGAAAAACACAGATTTTTTTATTGAACTTGTAAATATATTAATTCACATTACACATTTAAATATGGTATCATTAAAGTATCATTTAAGTTCTAGGGGGTTTAGTTTTGTGTTATTTTTATTTTAAAATTAAGAAGTTATGTTTAGTTTAATTTTATTATAAAATACATATAATCATTTCATACAGAAAAATATGAATTCATTAAAATTGAAATCATGGTTAAATTATATTAAAAAAAAAAAAATCTTTATAATTTAAGCAACAAAATAAAAAATTGAAATAAATACACAAAAAAAAGAGCGAACAATACCCCTCGCTCTGTTGTAGAAAAATACAATAATTTTCTAAGACATTCATTAAAAATAAATTATCTTGCTGATTTATATTCGTTGGTTGTATTTTTGAATTTCAACAAAACTGAATTTAATCACCAAATAATATCTAAAAAATAGTTGAGGTGTTTTAAGTGAGCAATTCAAACAGAATATTATTATAAAAATGAAGTCTATAACCCAGCTTGTCGAATCCAGACTCACTTTTTCTATATCCACGTACAGCGAATCTCTGAATTCGTTGAGAATGCATTGCATGCAAATATTTTCATTTAATATATTAATCGCCAAAATTGTTGTAGATCGAAAACAATATGTTATTTTAGTAATTTGAAAAGTTCTCGATTCCCCAAGAGCATAACGTGGTGGATTCCATAATTAGCATGAATGTCTCGCACAGGATCGAAGACATTGTTTTTGGATTTAAAATGGTTTATTAAGGTTTATTTGCTTATATGATGGACAGCCACTTATAATAATAAAGACTTCTCAACAAATTTAGACGCAATTTCTTCGAAATTATATTATTAATTACATATTTCTGAGGGATTTTCTCAGAAATTTTTTTTCTGCATCATGTGGCATTCGAAGAAAATTCTTTTCAGTTGGATATCCCATTTTCTACAAAAGGATTGAATTTAATTCAATTTAAGTACACAATTCGAACCAATACCAATATTTCTTATCAATTAAATTTGATGTCACATTTGAACCGTTTCCAACTTCTAAGGAAAGAAAAATGAAATTGAGAATGTCCAAAAAACTCTATTTGCGAGACCCACTTGTTTCTTTTTATGTCTGGTTGGGTGAAAAAATACGGGTTAGATTTTTTTAAAAACAAATGCATAACATGCAATTATTATAAGTAGGTACATTTATATTCTGCCTATTCATTTCGATTAAAACTTTTTATTCACGCATCAATGCTTCATTAAGTGTTCTTCAAATTTTATTATTTTAATTTCTGCAAACATTTTTTTAAATCAAGCAGGCTATTTATGGTACAATAATAATGTTATGGTAAATCCCACCGAATTAAGCCTGTACTTATAAATATTTCAAAGTCAGATTAAATTCACAAGTTTAAAACCAGTGCCCAAATTTTGGTATTAGGTTTTTTGTTTTGTTTCTGCTTTTTTTTTTTTTTAATTTTCGACACGCTTAGATTGTTAGCCAAGTGACTTCGGAGTTCAAAATATCACATAGATAAAGCTTTTTTTTTGAGTTAAAAGCTAAAACTAATACCAAAAAAAATCTGCTTCCAAACATGCGCCTCGCTCCGAATTTGTGATATTAAATATGTTTTATCTTAGAATAAGTTGAGTCTTCAGTGTTATTTAATATATTTGTCTTCTTTCCAAGCCTTCTATACCTTCGTTGAAAACTATTAGTCTCTTCAAAACTGGCAAGGTTTTCAGTGCAGTGAAAATGCTGAACATTCAAACAAACTTGTGGTCAAACAACAAGCAATAGTAGCAGACGTGTCTCGTATCTCAAAACCTGTTAAACCATAAAATCTTAAACACATAACTTTCACCATATAAAAGTGTGATATAATAATTCAAAGATCGAACAAAGAGAGTTTAAAAAATTAGCGTGAAGTGTATTCAATTTTCAAATTTCCCCTCTATACTTATTTTAGATCGATTTTATATAATTTTTTTAAAATTTAGTTGATAGATTTATTATAACCTTTAAATCATATCAAACATATAGAATTCATTTTAAGGGATAATTTAGTTTAGTAGATATTTTGTGTGGATATATAATTTTATGTTTGCTTTCATGCACTCCTCAATATTGATTGTTATGGAATTTTGAATGAATAAATAATTCATATAAAAATGTATTTTCAGAATGTATAGCTTTTGAGAGATGACAAGACTTGATCTAACCAATAACTCAATTAGCCCTATTTTGCTATGTGTGTTTTCATTATGATTTGATTTGTTATATTTTTATAATTCTGCAATCAATCGAGTTCACTGCATATCCATTACCTACACAATTTGATATTTCAGTTCGATACACATTAAAAAAAATTATTGTTTTCTTAATTTACATACGACCATTTCATTTCACTCGTTGGAGGTAAAGAACATCTCTTGCAAATCTATACTTTCTGATCATAAATACAAATGTGTAAATACTTATTATAAACAAAAAAAACTTATTAAATAAGATTAAATGGTAGGTGTCACATAAAATAAATAAATAAAGAAAACATTTCATTTCCGATCTGTGTATCCATTTAATTATGCATAAACATTAAATTGATTAAAAAAATAATTGGTATTTAATAAAACAAAATGTGTTAGCAAATTATCTAATACACAGACGAGTTTCATTTTAACTAAAAAAATCATTCAAATAACGAGAGAGAAAGAGAGAGAAAGAGAGAGAGAAAAAGAGAGTTCAATAAAAACTTAGTTAAAAAATAATAACGTCATATAAGAGATTATTTTTTATTATTCAGTTTTCTTATCCTAATTCCTATTTTTGATTTAAATTACTTTTTTCTTTTGCAATTTAAATAGTACTTAACTAATTTTTTTTTTTCATTTAGATATTTTTTCAGGTACATAATTTGCCTTCCAAAATAAATTTAGATAATTTTATTTAGGTTCTTTTTTTTTTGAAATGCATAAATATAGTAAATTGTGGCTATGTAAATTCTTATAACTGTAAATCAAATTTAATTTTCATATTTTTTCAATAAAGGAAAAGAAATAAAGAACTCGTCGACCGAAAAAAAATTGTGTGTTTTATTTCATTGAATGTAATGAATTTTTGAAATTTCAGATTACAGTTTTCAAGTTGCTATTGACTTCAACTTCTATAGACTGCATGTAATCGCGTATAAGTGTTGAAATATAACAGTTCAGGAAATGGTAAGCGAATACACAAACCAAATATTTATAAAAATTGAGAAACCTAGAGAAATGCCAATTTATAACAGTTGGAAGTGTTTTTGCCATTTAACAGTTTATAACAGTTGGAAGTGTTTTTGCCATTTAAAGTATGAAAAAAAGACTGGGTGGCCGAAGTATGCCAATTGGGGAAGGGCCCTGAGCCCATTGACCTATTATATATGGACTGCCAGTCGAGTGTCTTTTCCATACAAATGCCGAAATGAAAATGGTTCAACCTCTCCTTAGTGACATGATCGCTAAAACGGTAGAAGCGGCAAACAGATGTACTTATTTTCAGTGCCATCTGTTGCCACTTTGTCTGGGCAAGCTTTTTTCGCCATAGAAACTACTGACATCTATTATTATTTCTTATAAAAACTAAGCCATCTGTTTCAACTTAAATGAATATTTTGACATTTGCTATTTGTGTGTTTTTTTTTATTTTCAGTTTCCATTTGCGTCGTGCTTGGTAATAATTTTGTTAAGTTCTTAATATTTACTTTTATTGAATAAAATCTTTAGGAAAAACGAATAAATTCAAAGTTTCTTTCAGACTGTTTTGCTATGGAAATAAGAATTTTAAGACTTTCGAACCGAGTTTTCCTATTTGTAGCGAGGAGCTAAAAGTGCTTGTGAGAGCTCCGTTTCTTAAACAAAAAAGAAGACAGAAACAAGCCAAATCGCTGCGTCCTTGAAAACTCTGACTCCATTTATTGATCAAAAAAATGTGGAATACACTTAAGAACAATCATTAAATTAATTAATTTATTATGATTTTTTTATTATCAAGAAAGTTTTCGCGTTGAATGAAAAAAAAAAAAAACAAAACACAAAAATAAAAAAAAAAAAACAAGGAGAAAAACAAGGAGAAAACTAAAGTGTCAAAAATGCTTCACCGTGTTTTCCGCTTCAGCAAAAATAGCACTAGTGTCGTTTAGTTATAGGTTGAACCATCGTGAAGTTGGCTCCTGGCAGTCCATATCTAGTAAGTCAATGCCTGAGCCGGTGGTGGTGCGCAATAACAGTTCATATTTAGTAATAAGATTTATTCAATATTAAATAAAAGACAAGTTGACATTGAGAGATGACGCTAGAAATAAAAATGCATAAGTAATGCTATATTCGCTAAAAATATAAATAATATTAGGTTTGTTCGTAGAGCCCTGAAGTCACCCTAAAGATTTTTTTGAAAAACCTCAACTCACCTCACTCTGACAATCAAATTCTGTGTTTTTTGAGACCTAGGGTTGCCCTGAACTCGCCCTGAAGTAGACCTAGGTTTTTTTAGGTTTTTTGTTGTGATAAGTTTAGGTAACGAATAAACGGCCAAAGTGACACGAGATGAGAGGCAATTATTTTGTTGTGGATTGGCTTGCTGCAGATAATTGCTTGTTTTTGAAACAAAAATTAGAAAAAAAAATTGAAAGATAATAAATAGAATAAATATAAAAGGGAAACACTTGAGGTTGTTTAAATTCATTTTAAAAACTAATTTAAGACAAATTTCATGTTTTAATTATTGAGGACAGAACTTCTTGTTTCTTACTTTGAATGTCAAGAACATAATTTGCACCCTTAAAGTGTTTTTTGAAAACAAAAAAATCCAGGTTTTTTTTGACAATTCTTGGGGTTGTCAAGAAAACTTTGGTCAACCCTGGGTAATGTTCAACGAAACTAGAAATTCCTGAATAAAATCGAATCGCTTTTTTCCTTTATTAATTTATTCATGGCTACATGACTATCTCCAAACAAATTAACCTAACTTGGAAAATTGGTCCCTTATAGTTATAAGTCAAGTTTTAGCATGTTTTTCAAGATTCTAAAATCTTGATCAATTTTTACATTTTAAAAAGCAAAAAAATTAATCCTTGTATTTATTTATTGATATAGTATGATTTTTTTTCTTAAACCCTAATAATATTTATACTAAAATTTAGCCTAAATATTTGGTGCGTTCAGAAGATATATGTAAGTGTCCTCCATATTCAGTCAACTGCATTTATTAGATGCAAATACTACATGCGTTTTTGATCAAAACATACATTTTGGCGTATTCTCTTGCCATTCTTCTCCCCTCATTGATTTAAAAAAATAAAAAGTAGAGTAATATTGAAACAACTCAAAATTATGAGAGAAATTTATTATTTAACGATTACTGAGTAAAATTTGATGGGTTGACTGGTCAAGTTTTAAAAATGTTTTGAATTATGTGAGTTATAAAAAGAAAACCCACCAAATTTTATTCAATTAGGTATTATTAAATAAAACTTTTTCTTTATAATTTGGAGTTTTTTCAATATTAAGTAAGAACTTGGCGTCTTTTAGATCCCACTTCCACGGCTGACTTGTTACATATTTTTTGTATAGAAGAACTTGTCTCCCATCGGATTGAATTTTTTATTAACGTGAATTGTTTACTTAATTTATCACAAATAATTCTTTACACTCTTTAATCGTTCGAGTTCAAAGATCTATAAATAATTATTTTTGAAAAACATCAAAAACTTTTGTATGCACCACAAGACCTAACGCTGGATGTGCGAAATTACAAGATTCTGGGTTGTTGGGAAATGGTCCATAATTTTGATGATCTGTCAGTAAGTGAGTGAGTTAGTTAGGGTTTTAGCGATTTTTGAAGCCCTTATCTCTCGGGAACCATGTTAAGGGGTTTGAAATTTGTAAGGCGCCTGTGCTTGGTCAGCTTAGCCAATATTCCGAATTTGAAGTTTCTGACTTTATTGGTACTGAACTTAGAAGGCGGTCGAAAATCGCATGAGTTTGTTCTTGTAAAAAGAGTATGTTTGCAGAACCGTGTCCTTTCTGGAATATGTATGTACCTACCTCGAATTAACCAACAAGCTGGTTTGATTAGCTTGATACAGCGTTGAGCGTTGGCAAACATTGAAAATTATAGGCGATGATCCCTTGTTGGGGACTAAAACAGTTTTCTGAAGTAATACTTTTATTATACATATATTGGGGTATGACGTATGACCCAAGAGTCAAGGAATTTATTGGGGGTATCAATATGGCGCAAATCGTCTGTTGATATACATTACTTATCATCTGAGTTTGAACATTCAAATCTTTTGCTGATCGGAAAGTTGGTTTGGAATCGATTGCAAAATTTGTATCGAACAAATCAAAACAAAATTTTGCAGTTGATTTTAATCTAACTTACTGCTTATCTAGTCCATAGTAACTATATTTAGTCATATGATATTATGGGTATCGGGAAGAAATTTTGTTTTTGCAATCGAGGAATACTTTATAGGAAGTTTTTATTCAAGTTTTCGGCCATAAATCCCTTGCATGGTTTCCGCCATCTAAATTTAAATGTAGTGAAATCAATGTTCACAATTTTTTAAATTGGGGGAGTATAATTTTGTTTACTATACAAAAAAAAACGATAGATTTTGTAAATATTAAAAATTTATGTATGTAGGACGTAGGTATACATATACAACAAACATTTTGGAAAAATCTATAGGATTTGAGATATGAACGTTCAAAACAAAAGTTGAATACGGGAGAGTAATTGCGTTTCAAAATTTTATAATTTTGGAAAGTTAATATGAGAATATTTTAGCGGTATTTGAGAAATTTTAAATATATGTATGAGTTTTTTGCGTAGCGAATTTTTGAATAGCACACATTTTGTCAATACATTTTTTTAATAGTTTTAAATTTTTAAATTTTAAAAGGATGGGTTTAAAAATGTTTTATTTTACAATGATGATGCTAATTAAATTATATATTTATTGCATTATTTAAATTGACTTAATGCTGTACTGAACGAAGAAAATCCATATTAAAGGGTTTAGAGGTATCAGCTTATAAGTATTGAGTACCTGGATGTATTTATTTTAGATTTCAATAAACGATAAGAAGACTAAATAAGAATTATGATGCATCATATAGGTTACTGCTATTTGCTAGGATAGGAGGTTTATAAACTTAATTACAATTTATAGTCAAGTATATACATAGTTAGTTAAATTTCTATAGGTTTTAATTAATAAAATTTGTTTACGGTTGGCGACATCGTGAATTTAAGTATAGGCTATAGTTTTTGGGAAATTAAAATAGTTTTTCTTTTATTTATGACAAGGAAATTAGATTTTACAATTTTAACGATATGATACATATATTTCATATTTTGAACATTTAACCAGTGATGAGCAATTAGAAAAAAAAGGATTGATATTATTATATTTTATTTGAAATTGATTAGGTACTCCTAGTTAAAAGGAAAAAATATGAAAATATGTACATATGTCCTAAATATAATTTTGTAGAGCCCATCCTTCTTGTTAAAAAGGGGTAAAGCTGTTTTTCCGATTAAATCAAAAATACGGATGGTATTCAAGGAAAACGATTTCAACTTTAATTCGAGATATCGATAAACTTGCAAGTGATTGATAGTCGATTTATTTAGATTTATTCTATATATAAATTTAAAAAAAAAATCTTCCCTAATGAAATATCAAGTAGGTACAATATAAATATGCCTTCGGAACTACGATAGAGATTTAAAGCTTAAAAAAAAGAGATGTCATCTAATTTTGAGCTACATATATGTTTAACCCACGGAACATAATTTAATCAGTTTTCAGTGGCTGAAATTAGATTTTTTAATACTCTAAATTCGAATGTGACCTCAGTATTGCTGGATTGGCTGAGGTTTTTGAGATATTTGTTAGGTTATGCCAGACCACAAATTAATATTTCTTTATCACTAAACATTTAACAAAATCTGAAAGTACATAGGTAGGTATAGGTACATATACCTTTAAAAAATCAATTTCAATCTTGTCAAAATCTTCCATTCTTTAAAACAATCAATGAGTTTTTTGTATGGTATAGTGATGTATTTGGGGTTATGTATAGCGAGGCGAAAACTAGAAACTAATCAAAAATTTGTTCAATGTAAAAGAAAAGTTTTGGAAAGATCTAAAATTATTTTTGGATGGAAATATTAAACTTAATCCCAAAAATTCTGAAAGACGGATTTTTGCACTGTTCGACTAGAAAATCTTGAAAACATAAGCCAATCCAGCATTTTTTGAGGGCAGATTAGAATTCAGGACATAAAAAACCTTTGAAAAAATATTGTCTTTTCTGATGCCGTTCAATATGTGATGTTACCCTGTGTTAAATAAATTTGTCCTATCTTTACCTAATCGGAAAGTAAGATTAAAATGGATTGCAAAGTCAATAAGTCAATAAAAACATATTAAAAATAGATTTATGATCGCAATTCATTAAAAATTATGGCTTGACAGTTGATTTTTTTTTTTTATGATAATGACAATGCACATGCAATTTAAAAAAAAAAAGAATTTTTTCGCATTTTATTTTAAAAAAAAACTAACTTCGATTTTAAAGAATTAATATTACCTAAAATGAAATTAAAAAAGACACGTTGGCCTCTTGTATTGATAGTTTTCTCCTACACCAAGGAAAATGATTCGTATGATTTTTAAAAATTAAAAATAAATCATCTAGATTCTTTTAATTCAATAACAATAATTCATAATTCAATAAAAAAAAATATAATCTATAAACGCAATGCTTCGAACAATTATAGACCTTAGAAAATATTGGTTGAACTTCTGAAAATTCTAAAGGTACAGTTTCTTCATGAAAGTATAGGTATATTAAATATAGTAGGTATATTTTTCCAAATACTAAAAATGTTATACACCATCAAAAAATGTTCTATAGTAACTCTTTGTCGAAATAGTTAAACTATATCCACCTATTTTCCTTTTATATCTATATACCTATATACCATCATCCTTGAAAACGACCCATCATAAAACGCGGTACAAAAATATTTTTGGAAAAATCTCAAAGGACCAAAATATTCTGATATAGAAGATATAATAACCAAGCCAATAAATCACTTTCAAAATCCTCCAAAAATAATATTTTTTTGTAGAAAACTAAATAATTCGCAAATCCATCGCACCAATGAATTGATGATATTCGTGTTTAAACAAAAAAAAAAGAAACAAAATAATATGATCCTTCCATGAAATCGTGAATGAGTTGTAAAATCTTTCTTTAATCCTTGTCAGCCGTCATAAAATTTTGCAATTCAAAAACATTTTTCTATTGTTCGATCGTGAAATACCGTCGCATCGTTGTCGACGTCAACGTCGCGGAAATTTCTACCCTTAATATGTGTTTTATTACCTCCGGGGAATTTGGGTATTTATGTTGAGACTTAGAAGATTTACTGCATATTTTCATTATCGTGCGACATACATAGGTCATAGATATTTTTCGTGTGTGACCGACCTGTTCAGGTATAAAAGTCACCCGCGCACACTGATGGATAATTATAAGGTGCACATCAAGAAAGTAATTAGTGAGATATGCTAGTGGTTCTATACATTCTTTCTCGCGGGTATAAAAGACCCCGACATGAACTCAAAAGTTATCAGTTGCACTTTAACTCACAGCAGGACATCATCTAAGAGTTTATCGAGCTCATCTTATTATAAGACGAACTTTGTTCAGGTGGTGTTATGAATTATGTTTCTTATAACTTACGGTCATCACTGGGTGAAGTTTGTCTTATAATGGCTTGAGAATTCATAACTCCCTCAAAGTGATCGTATAAATACATAATAGTCAACCAAAATTTGAAGATCCTGGAGGTGCAATCGACTCAGTCTGATGACTTAAAAAAAACACAAATTCCATCACTGGGTTGAATGTGTCTCCTGGATTTTCAAAAAAAACTCAAAGTATGTAAAAGTTCATCAAAAAAGGTATAAAGTGAAATAATTAGAAAAAAAAATAACTTAAAGTATCTTGCGGCACAGTTTGTTCAGTATGATGGTTGAAAGATCTTATCACTGGGTAAAATGTGTCTCGTGAACTTTTCGAAAAATCTTCTGAGATCAATTTAGTTTTTTTTAAACTTTCAGTAAAAAAAAATATAATTAAAATTTTTGCAAGATTAAGCGGCACAATTTGTTCAATTGGTGGTAAAAATCTATTCAGCATCACTGGGCAAAGTGTGTCTCCTGATTTTGAATTCAAAAGTTCATCAAAAGTGATAAAAATGTGATAAACAAACTGTAATAAAATTTTTTAAAAAGTGCAAAATAATTTTAAAATTAAACAGCGACTGTTGGGATAGTCCCTTTTTGAAAAATAATTTACTATTAAAGTGACTAGACCGAACACTCGTGCTATAATTTTAAAATTTTCAACAATGAATTTAAAAAAACGAACTGTGCTGTGATACCTTGTGATATTTTATTATTAAACAATTAAAAAATACCGAAAGCAATTAACTTCTTTGGTGGTCTAGCTTTAAGTGATCGTGTTTCTCATAAAGCTAGACAACCATTGAAGTTCGTTGTGGGACACAACCTAAAAATAAAGAACAACATTTTTTGATTTGTGATATGATAAAAGATTTTCCATTGAAATAAAAGGAACGATCGTTGTGATATGATAACTTTAAAAAGCCATATCACAGTGATTTTCCTTTATATTTCGGTGTTAATATTCAACAATTTTAAGTTTTTAAGTTACTTATAGTTTTTTTTTTATATAAATTTGTGAAAGCTATAGAAAAAGTTTAAATTAAAATTAAAAAAAAAAGATATTTAAATAAAAAAAAAAATCATTTCAAATAAGAGAACTGTTGCTGAGATGTATTTATAATATTAAATTTATATCACAGTGGCTGTTCTTTTTATTTTAGATGATGCTAGCAACTTTAACTAATGAATTTGTGTTTTTTGTGATAGTGTGAAATTTTTCAAAAGATCTATTAAATATTCTTACAAAAGTGAAGAGAACTGTTGTTGTGATGTTTTTCATTAATTAAATAAATATCACAGTGGCTGTTCTTTTTAGTTTATAGAATCTCAACAATAAATCTTTAGAACTCAAAACTGAATAATAATTTAACTCTAAATTCGATAAAAAAAATATAAATTTAAATTAAAATTATTTAAACAAATAATGAAAAATAAAATATAATAAACCTAACTCGAAAAGCTTTAAGATTTTGTGATTTTTTTTTTAATTTTCGCTTTTTCGAAATAACAAAATATTTTCTATATTTCTATATTTGTGATAATTTAAATTGTTTTTGGTTATTTCGTTTCAAATTTAATTTTTCTCGTTAAAATTAAGTTGGCTTAGATAAACAGAAAAAAAAAACAAATCGCTAAAAACATGTTAAAATAAATTTAATCTGTTCGCAGCTTATCAAATATTATGGATTTACAGAAATTATTTTTTTCATAATAACAATGCAATTTTTAAAAATGTTTCTTTGGTATTTTAAACAGAAAGGTGCAAATTTCAATTACAAAAAAAAACTTCGATTAAAAAAATTAAAGTGCAAATTTTCATCTATTTATATATTTTCTTAGGTTAAGGCAAATGTCTTAGATTATAACGATTATGAAAAATGGAAAATAAAACTTCAAGAATATTTCATTTCAATAACAAAAAAAAATATTAATTCATAGGTTCAAAGAATTTTTAATGTTTTTTTAGATTTTTTTTTTAATTTTATCAAACAGTCTTTGGAATTTGTTCTTATTTAAAAAAATCTATTGTGTTTTAAAGTCCAACACATTATAAGAAAATAAATTTAATAAAGTAAAGAATTTTTACATTTTAAAGAATTATTTTATTTATTTTATTTTTTGAAGTTTTTTTTTGAAATTAATTAAGGTTTCTCGAAAAATTGCTAAAATAATTTTTGGGCAGTATCTATTTATTCTCAGTTTATTTTAAAAGAAAATCAGTTTTTTTTAATATTTTCAAAAGAGTCATTTCTTCATTTTAAAATGTTCAACTTTTCGTATAGAAGACTTCTAATCATTTCCTTAAAACAAAAAAAAAAATGTTTTAAGAATTATGCCTTGAAACCGGAGGAACCCAAATCAGTTTTAATAAATCGCTAAGTTATTCTGAAATATTTTACATAATTATCTTGTGCGCTTTTTGCTTTTTGCCTTTTTTATATTTATTTTGTAAACATTTCAAAAATAAAAATAAACAATAATAATAAAATTGTATAATAGAATTAAAAACAAAACAAAAAAAGGATTTGTTTGGTATTTTTGAATTTGTAATGCGTTTTAAATTAAAATAATATATACTTCTTTAATCTAAACAATTTTTCACTTCAAAATATTGGTATTCAGTTATGTAATAAATTTCTCTATATACATATAGTAAAGTTCAGCATACAAAAAATGACAGTTGTAGTCTGTTAAGTCGTTAACGAAAAATTTGAAATTAATAAAAATTGTATGGAAGGACTTGTTTTGTTAAAAAAAAGTCAGTCCTTAAAGGTGTTTTTTTAGGATAAATAAAATTTGTTCCTTATAAGGAGTCAGTTATAACTTTCATTGAAACTCATAATTGAAAATTTTAATTTTAAGTTTTGAGGCACTCTAAAGCGAAATCAGTTATTATTTTGATGCCATTATAAAGCTATTGACTTAATTATTATTTCTTGCTGAAAAAAAAAAAATTTGGACCAAGTTTACAGATGCATTGAATTTCTTTATTTCAATGATTAAACTACCTTACCATTGATCATTGAAATCTTAAATGCTATTGTATTTGAAAAATAGGATTGATTTTTTTTTGACAGAAATAATAATTACGTCAACAGCTTTTAATTGGCGACAAAAAAACATCAAAGATTTTTCTCTTTAAGTGCTTCCAAACTTAAAATTAAAATTTCCAATGATGACCCCTTATGGACTCCATTGAGTTAGTCCTTCTTCGTCGAAGGTTTTGGTCCGATATCTAACTTTTGAAAGAAACATGGAACAATTGTTACAACTGAAAAAAAATTTCCCAAAATTGCGGACTCGTAAAAAAAAAATGTTAACATTTTTTCACGCTGTTTTTTTTTTTTTTTTGATCACGAAATTAAAAAAAAAAGTCCTATCCTAAAAATCTTTAAAGATAGATATGAAGAAGATATGAAAAACAACATTTTTTTGAGATTAAAATAATGTTGTTGCTTTAATTTTGTCCACCTTGTATTGTGTACCTTTATAAACAGTAAACACCATTATTCTACAGGTTTGATCAAACATTAGTACATCCCAAAAAAATCGCCAATCCGCATTCATATATATTTTTTGTTTTCTTAAATCAACCACCACATCGCACCACCTTATTTAAAACACCCTGTGTATACATCCCTGAATAAAATAAAAATGAATAAATGAAGTTAAAGTTATTTCGAAAGAGAAAGAGATTACATTAAAATAATATACATCCATTTATTTAATCTCTTAAATTGAACACATAAGGGTTGTTAACATCCAAATGGATAATCTAAGCAATTTCCTTAGCGATCACTCTCCATAAGTGGCTTTTAAACCACACATTGGCACTACTGTCCATTCTCACTATGTTGCTCGTTAAAGAATCACAGTTGGCTCAATCATTAGTTACATATTATATCGCTGAACATTTCTGCAAGAGTAGTTTTTTTTAATGTATCTTAAATCTTCGCCATCGCTCTCCCCCCCCCCCCCCCTCGTGCTTTGGACATTTGGCAGTTGTATATATCCAACTATAGTCCATGACCAGTTATATAGCATAAGTGGCGGTTGAAAGAAATATTATCCTCTTTACAACAAGAGCCACATCAATCTCATCCCCTAGACGTCAAATAAATTGAACGGTCAATATGTTTACTCGGGCTTACACATGTGCGATATTATGTACATACATACGAAGCTTTCTATGCTGGTGTTGTGTTGTTATTGCAATCGACCTCGCTATTGAATTTTTCCTGCCGCCCCACCTAACTAACTACACTCGCGTATACGTCACCATAAATTGCCTTACTGGCCAGCAACACTTCGCCGCCTGTAACTACTTACATTATTTATATCTTATACGGGAACTGTCGAAGCAGTGCTTCAAGTGATGAATATTCTCGTGTCAGAATGACCAGAGAGTCTCATGTTTCACTGAAAGAGACCATTGTTACCTAAAAGTGGACAAAGTTAAGAGCCACCCTATAATATCTACTATCCTTTCCGTTAGCCCCAACTTTCGCTGATGATACCAAATTGTGATGAATTATTGTAACACGAATCGATTGCAGATGCTCATACAAATGTACACACATTCACAATGACATCCGTCATTTTTTGACATTTGATATCATAATTCCGTTTCTAATTGATGCAAACAAATTAGGATGCCCCATATAATGGTCACCTGCCAACAAAGCAAAAAGCACTCTCTCATTCCAGCTCCAGCTCCGGTTCCAATTGAATGGATGGTTGGACTGGCTGATGGCCGAAAGCGGATGTAGATAATTTTGATCTGCGAAACGTCAAATGGATAACAGCGCCGATGATGATGCCGGAGCCGGATGGGAATTACTTCATCCCTGCTGTGTCGGATCTCTACAATTGCTTGGTATTGGTTCTCTTGAATAATTCGTTTTTTTTTTCTGTCTTTCCCTCTCTCTCTCTCTTTATTTTTCGTAAGGTTCCACTTAACGGAACGATGAACGATGTGGGTATATCTTGTATCACCGGAAATCGAAGTAAAAGTTTTACAATATTTTTGTTTGGGACCAGAATACAGTCCTGTTACTAAATATATGTAGGTAAAGGTGCAGATGACAGAAAACACAGTCACAGTTACAAGCTACTTTTAATTCGTAAGTAAAAGTTTCTCTGTAAACAAGAAAAGTTAACTGTAAAGCGAGTATGTAGTGTAAGTATATAATGTACCATACATATATTGTGTATAGATAGAGTCGGAAGAGGATAAACCATAATGCCTTGAGATAGATATACAGGATAAACAGATTATATAGACCGGAAGTGTTTGGAATTTTGCTTGGTTTTGGGGGATTTTAATTGAGTTGGAATTTCTTATATATGTTATGTATGAGTGTATTCGATATTTGTTTGAAGGTAGATTGGCATAGAATAAAACTAAATACATATGTACATACCTATATGAATTGAAATTAAACTTTTAAAAGTTTGTGGCTTTCTTTTCTTCCACCTACATATGTATATCCAAGTTTTAAGGAAATTCTTTAGATTTGGTTGAAATGTTGGGTTCAAATGTGAGCTATGGAAAAACTTTGAATTCAGAAAGTATTTGGACTACAATTTGAGTTTTCGAATTCTTTGCAAATATTAAAACATGGGCATTATTTTTTTGTTGGAAAACAATAAAGAAAGAGTAAAATTTCATTAACGATCTCTTAATTGATTTTTTACCTCAAAATTTTAAACATTTTGAACTTTGTTAATATTTTCACAAAAGAATCTGTCAGGTTAAACTTAAATTCAAATATCGTAGGATCAAAGACGTGCAACTTGTATGACATATCGTGTTGGTAAATGTGTGCCTTATGCGGCATCGCATCCGTTTATGAATTGCTTTAAATCGCTTAAATACTATGTTGATGACCATTTCGACTTTCTTTGAATCAAATCAATGATTTAGATATGAATTAAAAAATCGAACATTTGTTTGAGAAAACAGAAAACGTGCTGATTGATATTTGCTTTGCTTAGATGCAATGCTGATTCGCAACACAGATGATACTGCTGCTGCAATGCATCATCAGCAACAACACATATAAACAATTTTCTTGATTCTTGTTTGCTCAAAGTTTTCCCATGATTTGATCTTACAAAAAAATTGTGGCTCTTTTAATCCATTTGTAAATATTTTTAACGATAGTGATTATAAATCATTTGCCCAACAATATGCGTTTCTGAATTTACACGACGAGCGACGCTTCAATATGCCTGTTTGAAAACTTTTATTTTCAAAAAGTTTCGCAAACTGGATTTTTTTCCTATAAAAGCAAATTGTAAAATTTCGTGCAAATTCGCACGAAATTTTACGTTACCAAACAGACCTAATTTGCTGTGAGCTATCCTATCCAGTTTTCAAATTTATTGGACTCAAACGAAATTACGAAATTATGTATTCATAGTAGGTTATCGCCTTAGGCTACGAACGCATTTGCGATTTTCATTCGATGCGATTAAAAATAACGATCGCAACAAATAATTACAATGAAGACACTTGTGGTTTTCAGTTGCACGATTTTTTAATCGAAAACAAAATACAAAACTACATCTTTTAATGAGAATGAGATTGCACGCATTTGCTACAAATAAGTAGCAAAGTTTCAAACAAAAAAATTATTTGTTGACGATTTGTTTGTCATATAAGTAGGTATACCTAAAAAGACTAGAACGAACTTGCGATATCAGTCGCACGACAATTCACTCGTGAAAAATTGAAATTAATTAAAATCGCAAGTGCGTGCAGCTTCATTTGCTCTCATTTGATTTAATTTTAGGACTTAAAAAAAGCTCAAAAAGTAAAACATCTTTTACTATTACAGCCTAAACACAATGGATACGGAGCTGCAACTGGAACTGCAGCTTGAATAGCTGTCAAAATATGCAATAGGTACAAACAAATGCAATGTTACAAACAAAACACAACGCATTTACGAACAAAACACAACGCAACTGCAGTCGGTGCTGCAAAAATTTCAGCATTTTAAACGTCGCGATTTCTTGGTATAGGTACTTAATCATGGAATTATTTCATGTTTTTTTTTACGACTGAATAGTCGCGCGAACGAAGTCGCAAATGTGATCCTAAAGCCTTACTCGTTTCGAGTACAATTCTAGAATGAAGTTGCTTCAAACTGAAATTGGTAAAATCTTATCTAAGCAGTACTTAATATGTATGTGTGATGGCCGCCTGCGACATTTGGCATTGATTTAAATCGAAGACGATTACTTAACCAATGTGATGTAAGCTGACGCACATTCTAAATCAATTTTCTGCTATTCAAGTCGTAATAGCCGCGTTTTACTATCTACCCATCTGGATCTGGATCAGGATCATCTTTTAATACGTAATACAACAACAACTTTGGATTCTGCTCTATATCTGGGTCTATTTTAAGGATCCAAAAATAAGTTTTCAATCTGGCTGGTAGACGGCTCTTCAGTCGGTATATAGGTAGTACAAACTGTAGTGTAAAGAAAAAAAGATAGTATCTACATGAAATAAACAAACATAGGAAAAAGAGAGATAAGCATACAACACTGTTGTCATTAGTATCCGTATCGTTTTATTTTCATGAGATGATCCTGATCTAGATCAGTAGAAAATAAAACGCGGCTAATATTCGATAAATCCTCTTAAAAGTAAATCGAACGTTCGAAGTTCGAAGGACAATTGACTCACCGCGCATTTATTAATTTTTGAAACGACAAATGCGAAACGTTTTTTCACAACCAAATGCCGAGTTTAGTTAAACGATAAACCCAAACACAAATTTCTTCCCTTTTTCGGGTGGTACTCTAGCAACTTTGCACAGGGTGACAAATTTTTAGAAAACCTAAAATAAAATAAAAAATAAAAAAATTCAATAATAAAAAAAACGGCATTTACCTGTCAAACAATGTTAAGGAAAATCTTATTTTATATACATATGATTTGTAAGGCTTCATACTTTAATCACATTAATAGATAATAACTTTGTAAAATTGTATTCTCCGAATTAATCACGAAACCCTACTTTTCTTTCATATATAAATCACCCATTTACTGTTCCTATTAAACATTCAAACCCATATCTTCATTAGAGCTCCTTTTAACCTAATAGCCGCAGCCAGCTGTAAGACACCGATAAGAGACGGAAAAGGAAACGTCTAAAACAAAGCAATCGCAATCTTCTTATACAGCAGTAGTCCATAAGGCACTATGACTGCTTCATTTGCGTAATGTCTTATGTTTATGTAGGTATGTTTACTTGTATAATTCCTTATCGGCTAATAGAAATGTATCCTGTATATTCCCGGAAATATGGTCAGTTAGCAGATCAATCGTCTGATTTTTATATTAAAATGTGCTGTGTCATGCAGGATAATCACTGCCATAGCTTCCTTCTGACAGGAACCGCACTGATTCATCGGATTTAATGGTATGTACCTAAGTAGGTACTATATGGAGTTCTCCATTGACCTTTCTCAAAATCGACAATAATAATATCCACTAGAGAGTAATTTCTTATATGTATATAAAATACAGACAAACATACAGATATATCGTGACATCGGATCGCCCAGGGTATCCTTATAGGGATATAATCAAACAACCTCCCAAGGTGAATAAAAGACGAGTTCCTGTTTAATTCATTTATCTATATACCTCCTTCAAAAAATAAAAAAATAAGAACACCAAAATGCGGTACACAGCAGAGAGCAAAGGTTAAAAGCATCCAGGTGGCACAAAACGCTTGTGCTATAAATCTTCTCTCTTCACAGAGTTGGTTGGTGTGCATACGTTTAAAGATTTATTGTTCATTTGTAAGCGAGGAGCCCAGTTAGTTTTGTTCATTGTCTCAACGGGTAAGTTTCATTAATTTTGCACATTTCCTGCGGGGGAAAAAAATATAGCATTGTGGAGGTGGAGATGGAAAATAAAAAAAAAAGACCCCCACCTTCCTCCTCACACAAAAAATAAGCAACTTTCAACTTATAAGAAGCCTTAAAATATTAAAATTATAAAAAAAAAATAAGTTCATGTAAATCTTTGTGGAAGTGAAAAACTCTTTTAGCGAAATACAGAGGATGCTATTGCTATATATGAACAAAAACGAGAAGATGGTTATGAGTTCTCTCGAACTAGGTAGAGGTACCTATACCTACCTACCTATACCAACTATGGGTAGGTATAGCGAATTTCGCAATTAGACTAATGAAAGTTT
The DNA here is from genome assembly GCA_951394125.1 of Epistrophe eligans. Taxonomy (NCBI): domain Eukaryota; kingdom Metazoa; phylum Arthropoda; class Insecta; order Diptera; family Syrphidae; genus Epistrophe; species Epistrophe eligans. The sequence goes on along the minus strand of OX596031.1, from coordinate 29,675,062 downwards.
GCAGTGTATTGCTGAAGTGGTCAGGAGATACTTAACTACTTTTGGTGCAAACTTTTTCTTTTTAATTAGAGCAGACTTAATTTTCTGTTTTTTTTTTTTGTTTTTGTTGAGTCTGTGCATCACAGGCTATTTTTTTTTTCTTTCTAAATCCTCAAAGAATATTTGAATATGAAGTGTGCCTGTGTGCAGGGTGAACTTCCAGCTTCCAGGGGTTGCTGTGCTCACTGCACTGTTCATCCTACCTACTATCTATGATTTATCTAGAATGAGAATTAAATAAGTTTGGTTTTTATCTCGTTAAAGGTAAAAGATATTTTTTTTCTATATTTGTGAAGTCACCAACTTTGAGAGAATGAACCGATGCAGACGAATCATAATAATCCTTAGACTGAATTGTATTTTTTTTTTATTTTCTCTTTAAATTATTGGAGTTGAACAAAAGTTGTAATTATTAAGGAAAAGTTTAGTGGTGGGTTGTGTAGGTAGCTTAGACCAAATGAGTTTCTGGGAAAGTTAATCATTTTGAACCTTTCTTGCTATTCACAGAATAATTTATTATCAGATCTTATAATTAGGTATATGACTATATACACTTATAAGGCAAAGAATTGTTTTTGCTATAAATTTGAAGGGAAGGCGAGGAATTAAACAAATTACACCAGTCATATTTATTACTGATGATTTAAAAATCCATTTTTCCACTTTGAGTAGGTACTTGGTGTAGGTATGGATTTCGACGTTTTAAAGTGAGTTAGTCTGTTTTATTGTGACCTTTAAAAACTCGTTTGATTTCGTTTTGGTTAAGGTCTATCTATATTAATAAACTCGATTAAGTTTTTGATATACCTACAATAAGTCCCAGTTCTACAGTGCAGATGAACCAGAGTAAGTGACACTTACATATGTTTAGTTTACCGATCATTTAAGTGCAACCTAATCATATACTGTCAAATTAAGCCATTTCGTTATTTTTTCCATCAACTTTTAGCTGGACATGTTTCAATTTCCTTATCTTCACTCTGTGGGGGCTAAGGAGGGGAGCACGCCCAAATAAGACAATGGTGCGTTAACCCCTTCTCACCCAGGTGACTATGTGCCGACAGACACCCCCTAACTTAACTAACTTTGAGGGCACCCTCCGACCTTACGGGCTACACCCCGCTGAAACTTCAACTACGCCCTTAACGGGCCTTTTTGTCATAGGATTTTTATCATAGGTTTCTTTACATGGGATCATATCCCTAGGGTATCACAATGGATCTACATTGATCTAAGTGTGACAGTAACAAGATCAACTGTCAGCCCGCTTACCTAACCTAACCTATAACCTAACCTATCTTCATGATGTTGTATAAGTTACCTAAGACAACTGGCAACAAGTTGCTGAAATAAAAACCTATTGTTTTACAAATGTTTCAGTGAAGACATACCTAATAACAATATGAAAATCGTTCTATCCAGCCATACCTAACCGAGGGTTACAATTACAAAGAAGAAAATCCATCATGGTCTTTTTTACTCGTTTTCCATTGGCATTCACCAGGGGGATTTTAAAAAATTTTGTGAGTTCTGGGACTCACAGGTAAGATGTGCAAACATCAATGTCCGTCCAAGTGCCGTAGTTTTTTTTTATTGAACGTACCCAATTACAACGTAATGTGTGACCGTAATGTGTGACACGGAACGCATTACACGTAGATGTTTACACATAAAAAAAATTGAATGGCACACGTAATATCAACAATACGCTTCTTCCTCTATCACTAACTTTGACACATAATATTTTTTGTTTATGATTAAAAATAGAAATCGAATTTAATCGATTTTTAAGGAAACAAGCAAAATTGGGGGATGGTTGTACATAAACAACGTTGTTTGTTTATGTTTTTAACTTATGTTGGTATTAAGCGCCATCTATCGAAAATTTTTTAATTTTTTTAGTTATTTGTGAAAAAGCATTTAACTTTTATTGTACATTAATTGTTTTGGTGTCATGTTATAAGTTAGTCATTTTTAGAAGAATACTTTGAAAATATTTTGTCACTTCGACATCTCGCTCTCACGCCTCAGTGTGAATTAGGCATAAAGTCTTTTCCGAAAAGACAAGAAGTCCAGTGACCAGTGTGACGAAATCTCTTCCATTTTGCTCTGACTATAAGAGTCAGTTTTTCTTGGAAAACCCAACTGCAGAGCGGATATGAAATTTATTGAATTGCGCCTGTTAAATAAAATAAAATGCACGACTGGGTCGCACGAACTTGCTTTTATGTGCGTTCACACTGTGGTTTTAAAGTATGCATGGTACTTATACTTTAGACTGAAAAATTGTAAAAAAATAAATATAATTAGAAATTAACTGATTAAACAACTTCTAAAACTATTTTGACACCAACGCAATGTACACCGCCTGATTTCTTACACAAATCTCAATTTATAAGACAAAATTTGTAAAAATCATTAGGAGCTTTTTTTTAGAAAATCAATTTTTTATATATAAAATTTTGAAAATATTTTTGAAAAAAAAATTGTACCCCATTTTTAGAACTTATTAATGTGAAGTTAAAAATTAATTAAAAAAATTTATCACTCATTTTCGAAATATTGAACTTTCAAAAATTTATTTTGAATTTTTTTTTTTAATTCCAAAATTTAGTTTTTTTTTTAAATCCAAAATTTAGTTTTCTGAAAATTTTAATTTTTTTTTTAAATCCAAAATTTAGTTTGTTGAAAATTTCATGTTTAAAAAAAATCATTAAAATTGCTTGCAGATAATGAGATAGTCGAAAACCGAAAAAATGGTTTTATGAGAGATACCATTTTTAGACGATAAATAAATGTTTCTTTTCAATAATATGAAAGATCATACTGATATTAGTTCACATGAAAATTTTAATAAAAATCGTAGGATCATTCTTGAGAAAAAAATTAGATTTTCCCTGCCGGTTTTATAACATTTTTATGGAAAGTACCGTTATTTTTGGCTATACGAATAATTTGTATTTAAAATTTGCTAGATATTTTAGATTATGTCAAAAAACTGCTGAATGCAGTTTAAAATTCCAAAAAATTAAATTTTGAAAATTTTGGTATTCAATACTTTTTTAAACTTTTTGAAAAACTCACTTTAAAAAAATTATCAAATTCAGTTGAACCATTTTGAGAAAATCGAAAATACAAAAAATGGTTCTATAGGAGGTACCATTTATAACCATTTTCGGATTTTTTTTTAATGGGAGCCATTTTGTAAAAAAAATTACTGGATATTTTTTTAAACAGTTGTGGGCACGTTTTTGAGAAAAATAAGATTTTCATTTTCTGCTAAAAAAATTGTGCGGCAGGTACAGTTATTTTTGGTGTTAAAAAAAATTAAAAAAAAACGTGTGGTCCCCCCACATTTTTTTTTTCATTTTTTCGCCCAAAAAACGCAGGTACCAAAATTAAAGTACATAAATCGATCCGCCCGTTTAGGCTACAGCCGAAAGGACAGACAAACAAAAAGACAGAATTGCGATCCCCACGACTTCGCTATCATCTTAATGTCAACTTTGATCAAAGTCTCGAGTTCGATTTTTTTTACAAATCCATAACTTGTCAATAAAAAACGACAAACAGACATCCATCCCAAACATCATAATCGATGATCGGAATGCAATCAACCACTAACGGCACTAACTCAAACTGATCGCTGATCATCATACACTTTTAACAACATCGAAGTGCAGATTGCGATCTTTATTGGGTGAGCTGAAATAAGACATTTTACAACTTAGAATATTTAAAATTGATTTGAACATTTTTAAGGCTGCCATCTAACGGACTTTTAAAAAAAACTCTTGATCTTTGAGTGATCGTTTTGTATTTTTCTATGACCAAGCATTTTTTTACTTGTGTTATTAACCTTCCGAAGGCAAGGCTTTTTTTTCCTACGTGAACGGCAACTGGGGTTGTTCATCACCCCACCACCTTTGATTGTAGATAAAACAATATTTTAACTGTAAATCAATTCTTATTTGTTATGAGATCGAATGTTTACATTAACAAGAAACTGAAAAAATTCTTTTTTGGAGATTTTTTAAAATCTAAGTACAAAATTTTTTACATTATATGCAGTTAAGGCAAAAATCTCTGCGATGTCCAGAGCAAGCGGGCACTTAGCATTTTATGCAAGAAGTTTTAACTTTCTTGTACCGTTTTCTTGGACACAGTGTACATCTTGCCTGCTTCTGCAATTTCGCCGGGGGTTCATCTGCAGGAGGTCCTTCAGTCATATTTAGAATATCGTGTAAAGTGCATCGTATTTCTCGCGGCAAATCGACGTTTCATATGGGGTTCTGCCAGTTGTAATACCAATTTTAATTTAAATAAGTACTTCAAAACTTGTTAATCGGGCCATTTGCTCGCAATTGAGCTAACGAAACATCATCATTAACGTCACTGCTTCCGCTGTTGGAAATAATGTCTTCCTCCCCTATGTGCACCGAAAAATTGTCTTCTATTTCAGATATCTCACTTTCATCTGAATAACGGTCATCACCAGAACTTTCAGCGATTCTTTGAAAGTAATTTTTTAAGTCGGTTATCCGAAAGTGAAGCCATTTTTTGTTTTGAAACCAAGAATCAAAGCTAGCTCCACAAAAAAAAAGTGTACGTAAATAGCAAAGGGGGTTACTGGTAAAAAGTAAATAAAACCAAAATAATGGCTTACCTCGACAAGTTAATACAAGCAACTAACTACCTACAATATAATTAGAGAATAGATCGATCGAGAGGAAGATACAATAACAGAAACAAAAGATATTACGGTTTTTCTCAAGTAGTGGGGTGATGGGTCACCCCGCTTGCCATCGGAAGGTTAAAATAAATTTTAAAAATCGATCGGTGGAACATTTAAAGCACCAGGTTCACAGAATAACACCAACACAATAGGGTAACCAAAATATTCGAACAAAAAAAAATTCTCATCGATGATACGCATAGATATTCATGCCCTCATATATTGGGAATGTTTCGTTTATTTCCCATCGCCACCCCACCGCATTATCTATCAATGATAATATTAAAACTATGACGAAGACTATGAATGAAAACCATGAGAATGTCTGTCAGTCTGTTAGTGTGATGGTTCAGTCAGTTCGTTTGGTTTTTGTTATACAAATTGAATTCCCTCGGCCCTCCCTCATTACCACCCAATGCGTCACAAATTCTGTTGATCATTCACGTTATCACCAACAATAATGCCAATGTGGCCTTCATTCGTCGTCGCGTCGTCGTCAACAAAACGATACTAATTTCCCTTCAAATGTTTGATGCGGTGCGCTGTGCGCTGGTATAGTTTGAATTTGAAGTTTAATTGTTTTAGATTTAATTTTTAGTCAACTTGATTGCTATCATTTCTGTTTGCCTGGTGAGTTAAGTAAGAATTTGTTTATTTTGATTGAATTATATTTTTATAATGATCAGCCATTTTGTGAAAATGTTGACATTAAGTAGAATAATTGTTTAAATTGTTTTTAGTCAAATGCAAAATTTTAATTTTAATCTTCGTACCTACATAGGTAAGGTATGTATGTATGTATGTATATAGAAACATAGGGTATGGTAGACTGATTCAAAAAGATTAAATTGTTTTCGATTTTCACGTCCACGAGCTTTTTTGAGCTTTAGTTGAGTTTAGTAAAATATAAAATCCAGATTCAAACATTCATCCGGATGTATTTTTACACTGAATTTGTATAATTTACATCCGGATTTAAGTTTTAATCTGGATGAATCGAGTGAATAATATGGCCGTAAGAGTTAAAGTATCGGTCAACTGCAGCTATTATTTTTATTTTTTTACTGCCTGAGCACAGTAGAGTGATGCAACTGGAACTGGAATAGCTGTCAAAAAGTGTCGTTGGTACATATGTACGTAATCACAATGCAAGATGCTTGTCAACTTTGTGTGTTTTTTATAGAGAAAAAAAAACCAAGCCAATTTTTGACAATGATGCGTTTGCACTCGAGGTCAAAAACTTTGGTTTTTCATTAGGTCAACATCTCAAACAACTCAACAAAAAATCAGAACTAACGGATCTGATGCAAGGGCTCCCTGTTATGAGACGACAAGGTTATTGGACTATCAGTTTTTTTTTTTATTTTAATTTCCTACAGTTTTTCTTTTAATAAGGTAATAAGTAATAAGTTTTTTTCACGACACAAATATGAACTGGGATCAACGGTATTTGATCAAAGATTCGATTCGTGGCTGTTGAGGAGAGCGGAGTTGTTTTGGAGAGGCTATAAATAAAATAAAATAAAATAAAATAAAATAAAATAAAATAAAATAAAATAAAATAAAATAAAATAAAATAAAATAAAATAAAATAAAATAAAATAAAATAAAATAAAATAAAATAAAATAAAATAAAATAAATTAAAATAAAATAAAATAAAATAAAATAAAATAAATTAAAATAAAATAAAATAAAATAAAATAAAATAAAATAAAATAAAATAAAATAAAATAAAATAAAATAAAATAAAATAAAATAAAATAAAATAAAATAAAATAAAATAAAATAAAATAAAATAAAATAAAATAAAATAAAATAAAATAAAATAAAATAAAATAAAATAAAATAAAATAAAATAAAATAAAATAAAATAAAATAAAATAAAATAAAATAAAATAAAATAAAATAAAATAAAATAAAATAAAATAAAATAAAATAAAATAAAATAAAATAAAATAAAATAAAATAAAAGGCGACAGATAACATGGCGGGTAAAAGGGTAGAAAATAACGAGGGAGAAGCAAAGAGGAGAGGAAGGCCGACAAACTTGGAAAGACTCTCAAAGAAATATGAGCACGGGATCAATGGAAGATATAAGCGATCTATGGAAAAGGAAAAGGGAACATACACACGTAGTGGAGCAGGAGACGGAGGATGGAATGGAGATATTTCAAGCAAGCAGTATTTCTTGTTGGTTTTTGTTTCCTTCTAACAATTTGAGAAAAGTCAAAAGTGCATTTCTTGAAAATTTAAAAGATAGCGAACTCATCCAGCACCGACTGCATCTGCTGCGATGCGTTGTGTTCGTAAATCGTAACATTGGAGAGACAAAGACAGTAGCTGTGACAAAAAAAAAACATTTAGGTATTTAGCTGGCAGAGACTGGACTGAAATTCGATCTTAAGACATTTAGGTGAGTCATACGCACTAACACGATAATACCACTTTATTAAAACGTTGGAGTTTTTTTTTTTTTATTCATTTGTCTTGAATATTTTGAGAACAAAAAATGCCATCGACGACGTAATGAAAAATTGAAAAGAAATGAAAAAAAAATGAACATTGAGTTTTTTTTATTAAATACAAAAAACATGCTACAATTTGTTAACAAAAACATTTTGTCGGTTCTAATATTTTGAGAACAAACAATAATTAATGATATTGAATTCGAGCTGATATTATTTTACTCATAATGCTGTAACTATGAGAGCTGATCCTTGTAAAAAAATTCAATTGACACTTAAAGCAAAAAAATCAGCCAAAAATACTACTAAAATAGTTAAAAAAATATGATATGCCTCAACTTTGGTTTTCACTTGATCGCATATTGAACACCTGATAAGATCTTTTAAGGTTTTGAATTAGGAATTTCCTTAGGTATTACAAAATAACATTGGGTGTCAAATTTCCAAGTGTGGGTCGCACCCAGCCTCTTTTTTCCTTTTATTTAGGGATAAACTTAGGAACGGCAAGCTTTATTAGTTATAAGTTAGTTTGGAGCGTTTATAAATAAAAATATTTTCATCTCCTTATTTACTAAGCGTAAAATGTGACTTTCAAAAAATCTTTTAAAAAACTACAAACTATAGGAACGAGATCTCCCAAATACCCTGAGTGTAAACCAAGTACCTACCGCTACCACTCCAAACAGTGCTGGGTGCTTATATAATGAACCTCCCTGAAAGCTCTCTATGTGGCAACCACGAGAAGAAGTTATATTTCCACTTTTTCGCAATTGAGCAGATGAAATACCTAAAATAAAAAGAAACACTTTTTTTAAAGCAACATAGACAGGACGACAACATCTAAATGTGGTTTCTACCACCGACCACCATCTCGGCTAGATGAAGTTTTTGGTTTGTTGTTTCTGTTTACCCAGCTCAAAATTGTGGTTTTCGCGAAACAATTTTCCAAAAAACACACTGGAGAAGGTTTAAATGTAGTGAGATAAAAAATAAAAGAGAGAGAGAGCAGTAGAGCATACAGAAATAAAATCTGGAAAAAGGACATTCGAAATGCAATATAAGAAAAGGCACTCTGGGATTTTTTCTAGGTTTCGTTTTTGATAGGATCTAATCTTCCAGCATGGTTTGTACGTAGGTAGTAGGTACAATGACTATGGGAAGTCTTGCATGTGGTTTCCTTGTATCACTATTTTTCACTATGTTTTGGCCATTTTTTCTTTTTTTTTGTATTCTTTTATTGAAAGAGATGGGAAGTGATGGCATAGTGCGGTCTTCATACACACTTTTTTTCATATCCTGAACACAATGTATGCGGGGAAACAAATTGGACAGTAAAACAACGACTGTCCTTGTTCCTTGATCTTTTGTGTGTGTATTTAACTTGAAAGTTTAATTATGTTGGAGTTGCACAGGATTTTGAAAATTCTTTTTTCGGAAATAAAAATTGTGTGAGAAGCAAGGACACAGACTTTTGCTATGTCAAAGAGATTTTCTTTTTCATTGTTCCTAAGCACATTAGAAAGGAAAACCAGATAGAAAAGATTTATGACAAAAGGAATTTTGTTTTTTTCTTTTCTTTTGTTTTTTTTTGTTTGTTGCACGCAACGGAAGTTGTATTTAGTTCCGGTTTTGATGTAGAGTTTTGGCAGATTTTTGTGGTATTAAATCATTACCAGGAATGAAAATAAATCTTCAACACTTTAGATCTTCGATAAAAAGGTATCTACTACACATACACTGAGAGAGTAAGATATATGGGAGAAGCTTCAGAGATATCATTTTGTGCTTTTAAGAAGACAACTTTTACCACCATCTCTATACAGGCAAATCGGCACAGTAAAAAGTTTTTAAAAATTACCCACCACGCCTGACGACGGTTATAAAGAAAACCGACACAATTCAGCAAATCTATTTCCATAAAATTTATCAAAAATTAAAATTTTCTCTGTAGGTACATACATAAGTTCCAAACAAATGTCATACTACATTTCCACCGAAAGTTAATCTCGTTTAGATTTAATTAATCCTAAGTAAGTGTCCCCACCGTACAAAAAGCTTAAAGAGGAGATTAAATTTGACAGTGGCTTTCAAAATGCAAATGGTGTTTCATTTTTTCTCACGAAGTGCAAGTGAGATAGAAAGTTAGATTTGTGTCAAACTAAAATCGATTCTCGAATGTTGTAGGTACCAGAGTTGCAAAAGCTTAAGTCGCTTTCTAGCTTAAGCTAGACTTTAATTCACAAGCTAGTAAGTGGTTTATGAATTAAAAAAGATTTCATTCCTAAGTCAGTTAGTGACTTATGAATTAAAAAAATTTGAATCATAAGCTAATGGGTGAATTCTGATTAGAAAAATTATGAATTGGAAAATTTATAAGCTAGCTTGATCATTTTATGATTTATAAACTACTTTTGTTAATAATTAAATAATTATGTAGTCAAAACAAGCTTAAGAATTTCCAATCTACCAACTAGCTTATGAATTAAATTTGTTTTCAATTCATAAGTCACTTAGTACCTTGTGAACCCTGGTAGGTACTCAGAGCAAAATACGGCATATACATAGGTAATATGCTCGATTTGTAAAATTGTTTGGTCCTATGAAGATTATAAAACATCAATTTTAAATCAACTACATTGTGTATGTAGATTAATGAATTAAATTAAATTAAATGAAATAAAAGAAAGTCAGCAATAAAAGTTAATAGCAAAAGAGAACAAAAGTATTTGAAATTGAAAATTGAAAATGAAGATGGCGCTGAATCCGGTTGTTTGGAAATATCATAATGTTTGTTTTTTTTTAAATGTTTCTCAACTTTAAATAAAAATAATAATTTAACTATTGACATATCTAATTAAGAATAAGTTAATTTTTGGCCAATATTTTTTTTATAATTCACTGCACAAACAAAAGATTTCTTCTGATGCTCTCCACTTACCATTTTGTATAGAAGAGGGCAGCAGATTCGGTTAAAATCGATATGCCACTACAATATTAGAAAACAAATAGATATCCAGAGTTGATATAAACAATTGGTCGTCAATTATATACGACCCGGAGTGTATTAATCTTAAAAACATATTTAAATTTATACCAAAGCAAATATAAAACTAAAAAAAATCATCTATACGCTTATGAGTATATGTATTTAAACTGTATATAAAAGTTTTCTTTTTTGTTTAACGTATAATAGCTCCCTAAAGTATATATATTTTCCTTTGTCCTAGTAACTTCATGTTCTTTCTCAAATAAAAAATCATGTTGTGGCCAAGTGTTAAGCCTCTCAATCCTCATGATTCATGAACTACTGTCCTACTCTTAAAACTTTTCAAATAAAATGTATTTTTTTCTTCTTGTAAAGTTGAAGAGAAGGAAGTAGGTAAATAGATGGAAGTTTTTCCTTAAAAATAAAAAAAAACATGGTTTGAAAAATAATGGTTCTTAAGTTCAAACCAAGATTACACACACGCTGTTCACACAGATTTATTTAAAAATAAAATGATATGAAAAAACTCATACAAATTTGTTTAGTTTAAAAAATTTGGTAATGAAATTCTAAATAGTCGTGGATAGTGTTATTTTTTCAGAAAAACCCGCACCTGTAAGTCAAAATCTTCTGCGTGGTTTGGTACTCAAAATATTCACTTTCAAAGTTATATTTCGACCCAATTTCAAAAACCATCCTACAAAAATTGTTTGGATGGCGGTATTTCTGCAATCGAGAATCGTAGATGGTTGAACATTTCAAAAAGGTGTATTATAGCTTTTTAAGATCTTTCCAAAAATGAAAACCAAAAAATTTTACGACCTCTGGTTCTCGAAATATCTTCATCCAAAGTCATATTACCTCATTTCTACCCAATTCAATTAAAGTTGTTCTCAAAAAATGTTTGGATGGCGATATTTCGGCAATCGAGGCTCGTAAGTGGTTGCGGTTTTCAGTGCTGAATTGGAAATTCATAGACCTTCCCGCCAATATAAAAATTTTGTCGAATTTGGCAAAATGAATTTTATTGACTTTTTAACAAAATTAATGGACTAACCCCTTTGCTAATTTTGCCCAAAAAAGTGATTTTTTCTGAAATGTTTCCAAAACCCATCGAATTATACATCAAAAGAAAGGTCTTTAAAAACTGTATTCGAACGTGTAAGCAAAAATCATCTACGTAGTGTGGTTCTCAAAATATTTACATCCAAAGTTATATTTTGACCCAATTGCAAAAACTAGCCTACAAAAATTGTTTGGATGGCGGTATTTCTGCAATCGAGAATCGTAAATGATTGAAAATTCCAAAAAGGCCAATTAGTTTTTTAAGATCTTTCTAAAACTGAAAACCAAAAAATTTTACGACCTCTGGTTCTCGAAATATCTTCATCCAAACCAAATGCATATTACCTCATTTCTACCCAATTCAATTAAAGTTGTTCTCAAAAAATGTTTGGATGGCGATATTTCGGTAATCGAGGCTCGTAAATGGTTGAAAATTTAAAAAGGCTAAGTAGTTTTTTAAGATCTTTCTAAAACTGAAAACCAAAAAATTTTACGACCTCTGGTTCTCGAAATATCTTCATCAAAGTCATATTACCTCATTTCTACCCAATTCAATTAAAGTTGTTCTCAAAAAATGTTTGGATGGCGATATTTCGGCAATCGAGGCTCGTAAGTGGTTGCGGTTTTCAGTGCTGAATTGGAAATTCATAGACCTTCCCGCCAATATAAAAATTATGTCGAATTTGGCAAAATGAATTTTATTGACTTTTTAACAAAATTAATGGACTAACCCCTTTGCTAATTTTGCCCAAAAAAGTGATTTTTTCTGAAATGTTTCCAAAACCCATCGAATTATACATCAAAGGAAAGGTCTTTAAAAACTGTATTCGAACGTGTAAGCAAAAATCATCTACGTAGTGTGGTTCTCAAAATATTTACATCCAAAGTTATATTTTGACCCAATTGCAAAAACTAGCCTACAAAAATTGTTTGGATGGCGGTATTTCTGCAATCGAGAATCGTAAATGGTTGAAAATTTAAAAAGGCTAAGTAGTTTTTTAAGATCTTTCTAAAACTGAAAACCAAAAAATTTTACGACCTCTGGTTCTCGAAATATCTTCATCCAAAGTCATATTACCTAATTTCTACCCAATTCAATTAAAGTTGTTCTCAAAAAATGTTTGGATGGCGATATTTCCGTAATCGAGAATCGTAGATGGCTGAAAATTTCAAAAAGATCTTTCTAAAACTGAAAACCAAAAAATTTTACGACCTCTGGTTCTCGAAATATCTTCATCCAAAGTCATATTACCTAATTTCTACCCAATTCAATTAAAGTTGTTCTCAAAAAATTGTTTGGATGGCGATATTTCCGTAATCGAGAATCGTAGATGGCTGAAAATTTCAAAAAGGTCTATTTGTTTTCTAAGATCTTTCTAAAACTGAAAACGAAAAAATTTTACGACCTCTGGTTCTCGAAATATCTTCATCCAAAGTCATATTACCTAATTTCTACCCAATTCAATTAAAGTTGTTCTCAAAAAATTGTTTGGATGGCGATATTTCCGTAATCGAGAATCGTAGATGGCTGAAAATTTCAAAAAGATCTTTCTAAAACTGAAAACCAAAAAATTTTACGACCTCTGGTTCTCGAAAAATCTTCATCCAAAGTCATATTACCTAATTTGTACCCAATTCAATTAAAGTTGTTCTCAAAAAATGTTTGGATGGCGATATTTCGGCAATCGAGGCTCGTAAGTGGTTGCGGTTTTCAGTGCTGAATTGGAAATTCATAGACCTTCCCGCCAATATAAAAATTTTGTCGAATTTGGCAAATTGAATTTTATTGACTTTTTAACAAAATTAATGGACTAACCCCTTTGCTAATTTTGCCCAAAAAAGTGATTTTTTCTGAAATGTTTCCAAAACCCATCGAATTATACATCAAAAGAAAGGTCTTTAAAAACTGTATTCGAACGTGTAAGCAAAAATCACCTACGTAGTGTGGTTCTCAAAATATTTACATCCAAAGTTATATTTTGACCCAATTGCAAAAACTAGCCTACAAAAATTGTTTGGATGGCGGTATTTCTGCAATCGAGAATCGTAAATGGTTGAAAATTTAAAAAGGCTAAGTAGTTTTTTAAGATCTTTCTAAAACTGAAAACCAAAAAATTTTACGACCTCTGGTTCTCGAAATATCTTCATCCAAAGTCATATTACCTCATTTCTACCCAATTCAATTAAAGTTGTTCTCAAGAATTGTTTGGATGGCGATATTTCCGTAATCGAGAATCGTAGATGGCTGAAAATTTCAAAAAGGTCTATTAGTTTTTTAAGATCTTTCTAAAACTGGAAACCAACAAAAATTACGACCTCTGGTTCTCGAAATATCTTCATCAAAGTCATATTACCTCATTTCTACCCAATTCAATTAAAGTTGTTCTCAAAAAATGTTTGGATGGCGATATTTCGGCAATCGAGGCTCGTAAGTGGTTGCGGTTTTCAGTGCTGAATTGGAAATTCATAGACCTTCCCGCCAATATAAAAATTTTGTCGAATTTGGCAAAATGAATTTTATTGACTTTTTAACAAAATTAATGGACTAACCCCTTTGCTAATTTTGCCCAAAAAAGTGATTTTTTCTGAAATGTTTCCAAAACCCATCGAATTATACATCAAAGGAAAGGTCTTTAAAAACTGTATTCGAACGTGTAAGCGAAAATCACCTACGTAGTGTGGTTCTCAAAATATTTACATCCAAAGTTATATTTTGACCCAATTGCAAAAACTAGCCTACAAAAATTGTTTGGATGGCGGTATTTCTGCAATCGAGAATCGTAAATGGTTGAAAATTTAAAAAGGCTAAGTAGTTTTTTAAGATCTTTCTAAAACTGAAAACCAAAAAATTTTACGACCTCTGGTTCTCGAAATATCTTCATCCAAAGTCATATTACCTAATTTCTACCCAATTCAATTAAAGTTGTTCTCAAAAAATGTTTGGATGGCGATATTTCCGTAATCGAGAATCGTAGATGGCTGAAAATTTCAAAAAGATCTTTCTAAAACTGAAAACCAAAAAATTTTACGACCTCTGGTTCTCGAAATATCTTCATCCAAAGTCATATTACCTAATTTCTACCCAATTCAATTAAAGTTGTTCTCAAAAAATTGTTTGGATGGCGATATTTCCGTAATCGAGAATCGTAGATGGCTGAAAATTTCAAAAAGGTCTATTTGTTTTCTAAGATCTTTCTAAAACTGAAAACGAAAAAATTTTACGACCTCTGGTTCTCGAAATATCTTCATCCAAAGTCATATTACCTAATTTCTACCCAATTCAATTAAAGTTGTTCTCAAAAAATTGTTTGGATGGCGATATTTCCGTAATCGAGAATCGTAGATGGCTGAAAATTTCAAAAAGATCTTTCTAAAACTGAAAACCAAAAAATTTTACGACCTCTGGTTCTCGAAATATCTTCATCCAAAGTCATATTACCTAATTTCTACCCAATTCAATTAAAGTTGTTCTCAAAAAATTGTTTGGATGGCGATATTTCCGTAATCGAGAATCGTAGATGGCTGAAAATTTCAAAAAGGTCTATTTGTTTTCTAAGATCTTTCTAAAACTGAAAACGAAAAAATTTTACGACCTCTGGTTCTCGAAATATCTTCATCCAAAGTCATATTACCTAATTTCTACCCAATTCAATTAAAGTTGTTCTCAAAAAATTGTTTGGATGGCGATATTTCCGTAATCGAGAATCGTAGATGGCTGAAAATTTCAAAAAGGTCTATTTGTTTTCTAAGATCTTTCTAAAACTGAAAACGAAAAAATTTTACGACCTCTGGTTCTCGAAATATCTTCATCCAAAGTCATATTACCTAATTTCTACCCAATTCAATTAAAGTTGTTCTCAAAAAATTGTTTGGATGGCGATATTTCCGTAATCGAGAATCGTAGATGGCTGAAAATTTCAAAAAGATCTTTCTAAAACTGAAAACCAAAAAATTTTACGACCTCTGGTTCTCGAAAAATCTTCATCCAAAGTCATATTACCTAATTTGTACCCAATTCAATTAAAGTTGTTCTCAAAAAATGTTTGGATGGCGATATTTCGGCAATCGAGGCTCGTAAGTGGTTGCGGTTTTCAGTGCTGAATTGGAAATTCATAGACCTTCCCGCCAATATAAAAATTTTGTCGAATTTGGCAAATTGAATTTTATTGACTTTTTAACAAAATTAATGGACTAACCCCTTTGCTAATTTTGCCCAAAAAAGTGATTTTTTCTGAAATGTTTCCAAAACCCATCGAATTATACATCAAAAGAAAGGTCTTTAAAAACTGTATTCGAACGTGTAAGCAAAAATCACCTACGTAGTGTGGTTCTCAAAATATTTACATCCAAAGTTATATTTTGACCCAATTGCAAAAACTAGCCTACAAAAATTGTTTGGATGGCGGTATTTCTGCAATCGAGAATCGTAAATGGTTGAAAATTTAAAAAGGCTAAGTAGTTTTTTAAGATCTTTCTAAAACTGAAAACCAAAAAATTTTACGACCTCTGGTTCTCGAAATATCTTCATCCAAAGTCATATTACCTCATTTCTACCCAATTCAATTAAAGTTGTTCTCAAGAATTGTTTGGATGGCGATATTTCCGTAATCGAGAATCGTAGATGGCTGAAAATTTCAAAAAGGTCTATTAGTTTTTTAAGATCTTTCTAAAACTGGAAACCAACAAAAATTACGACCTCTGGTTCTCGAAATATCTTCATCATAGTCATATTACCTCATTTCTACCCAATTCAATTAAAGTTGTTCTCAAAAAATGTTTGGATGGCGATATTTCGGCAATCGAGGCTCGTAAGTGGTTGCGGTTTTCAGTGCTGAATTGGAAATTCATAGACCTTCCCGCCAATATAAAAATTTTGTCGAATTTGGCAAAATGAATTTTATTGACTTTTTAACAAAATTAATGGACTAACCCCTTTGCTAATTTTGCCCAAAAAAGTGATTTTTTCTGAAATGTTTCCAAAACCCATCGAATTATACATCAAAGGAAAGGTCTTTAAAAACTGTATTCGAACGTGTAAGCGAAAATCACCTACGTAGTGTGGTTCTCAAAATATTTACATCCAAAGTTATATTTTGACCCAATTGCAAAAACTAGCCTACAAAAATTGTTTGGATGGCGGTATTTCTGCAATCGAGAATCGTAAATGGTTGAAAATTTAAAAAGGCTAAGTAGTTTTTTAAGATCTTTCTAAAACTGAAAACCAAAAAATTTTACGACCTCTGGTTCTCGAAATATCTTCATCCAAAGTCATATTACCTAATTTCTACCCAATTCAATTAAAGTTGTTCTCAAAAAATGTTTGGATGGCGATATTTCCGTAATCGAGAATCGTAGATGGCTGAAAATTTCAAAAAGATCTTTCTAAAACTGAAAACCAAAAAATTTTACGACCTCTGGTTCTCGAAATATCTTCATCCAAAGTCATATTACCTAATTTCTACCCAATTCAATTAAAGTTGTTCTCAAAAAATTGTTTGGATGGCGATATTTCCGTAATCGAGAATCGTAGATGGCTGAAAATTTCAAAAAGGTCTATTTGTTTTCTAAGATCTTTCTAAAACTGAAAACGAAAAAATTTTACGACCTCTGGTTCTCGAAATATCTTCATCCAAAGTCATATTACCTAATTTCTACCCAATTCAATTAAAGTTGTTCTCAAAAAATTGTTTGGATGGCGATATTTCCGTAATCGAGAATCGTAGATGGCTGAAAATTTCAAAAAGATCTTTCTAAAACTGAAAACCAAAAAATTTTACGACCTCTGGTTCTCGAAATATCTTCATCCAAAGTCATATTACCTAATTTCTACCCAATTCAATTAAAGTTGTTCTCAAAAAATTGTTTGGATGGCGATATTTCCGTAATCGAGAATCGTAGATGGCTGAAAATTTCAAAAAGGTCTATTTGTTTTCTAAGATCTTTCTAAAACTGAAAACGAAAAAATTTTACGACCTCTGGTTCTCGAAATATCTTCATCCAAAGTCATATTACCTAATTTCTACCCAATTCAATTAAAGTTGTTCTCAAAAAATTGTTTGGATGGCGATATTTCCGTAATCGAGAATCGTAGATGGCTGAAAATTTCAAAAAGGTCTATTTGTTTTCTAAGATCTTTCTAAAACTGAAAACGAAAAAATTTTACGACCTCTGGTTCTCGAAATATCTTCATCCAAAGTCATATTACCTAATTTCTACCCAATTCAATTAAAGTTGTTCTCAAAAAATTGTTTGGATGGCGATATTTCCGTAATCGAGAATCGTAGATGGCTGAAAATTTCAAAAAGATCTTTCTAAAACTGAAAACCAAAAAATTTTACGACCTCTGGTTCTCGAAAAATCTTCATCCAAAGTCATATTACCTAATTTGTACCCAATTCAATTAAAGTTGTTCTCAAAAAATGTTTGGATGGCGATATTTCGGCAATCGAGGCTCGTAAGTGGTTGCGGTTTTCAGTGCTGAATTGGAAATTCATAGACCTTCCCGCCAATATAAAAATTTTGTCGAATTTGGCAAATTGAATTTTATTGACTTTTTAACAAAATTAATGGACTAACCCCTTTGCTAATTTTGCCCAAAAAAGTGATTTTTTCTGAAATGTTTCCAAAACCCATCGAATTATACATCAAAAGAAAGGTCTTTAAAAACTGTATTCGAACGTGTAAGCAAAAATCACCTACGTAGTGTGGTTCTCAAAATATTTACATCCAAAGTTATATTTTGACCCAATTGCAAAAACTAGCCTACAAAAATTGTTTGGATGGCGGTATTTCTGCAATCGAGAATCGTAAATGGTTGAAAATTTAAAAAGGCTAAGTAGTTTTTTAAGATCTTTCTAAAACTGAAAACCAAAAAATTTTACGACCTCTGGTTCTCGAAATATCTTCATCCAAAGTCATATTACCTCATTTCTACCCAATTCAATTAAAGTTGTTCTCAAGAATTGTTTGGATGGCGATATTTCCGTAATCGAGAATCGTAGATGGCTGAAAATTTCAAAAAGGTCTATTAGTTTTTTAAGATCTTTCTAAAACTGGAAACCAACAAAAATTACGACCTCTGGTTCTCGAAATATCTTCATCAAAGTCATATTACCTCATTTCTACCCAATTCAATTAAAGTTGTTCTCAAAAAATGTTTGGATGGCGATATTTCGGCAATCGAGGCTCGTAAGTGGTTGCGGTTTTCAGTGCTGAATTGGAAATTCATAGACCTTCCCGCCAATATAAAAATTTTGTCGAATTTGGCAAAATGAATTTTATTGACTTTTTAACAAAATTAATGGACTAACCCCTTTGCTAATTTTGCCCAAAAAAGTGATTTTTTCTGAAATGTTTCCAAAACCCATCGAATTATACATCAAAGGAAAGGTCTTTAAAAACTGTAAAATCATCTACGTAGTGTGGTTCTCAAAATATTTACATCCAAAGTTATATTTTGACCCAATTGCAAAAACTAGCCTACAAAAATTGTTTGGATGGCGGTATTTCTGCAATCGAGAATCGTAAATGGTTGAAAATTTAAAAAGGCTAAGTAGTTTTTTAAGATCTTTCTAAAACTGAAAACCAAAAAATTTTACGACCTCTGGTTCTCGAAATATCTTCATCCAAAGTCATATTACCTAATTTCTACCCAATTCAATTAAAGTTGTTCTCAAAAAATGTTTGGATGGCGATATTTCGGCAATCGAGGCTCGTAAGTGGTTGCGGTTTTCAGTGCTGAATTGGAAATTCATAGACCTTCCCGCCAATATAAAAATTTTGTCGAATTTGGCAAAATGAATTTTATTGACTTTTTAACAAAATTAATGGACTAACCCCTTTGCTAATTTTGCCCAAAAAAGTGATTTTTTCTGAAATGTTTCCAAAACCCATCGAATTATACATCAAAGGAAAGGTCTTTAAAAACTGTATTCGAACGTGTAAGCAAAAATCATCTACGTAGTGTGGTTCTCAAAATATTTACATCCAAAGTTATATTTTGACCCAATTGCAAAAACTAGCCTACAAAAATTGTTTGGATGGCGGTATTTCTGCAATCGAGAATCGTAAATGGTTGAAAATGTAAAAAGGCCTATTAGTTTTTTATGATCTTTCTAAAACTGAAAACCAAAAAATTTTACGACCTCTGGTTCTCGAAATATCTTCATCCAAAGTCATATTACCTCATTTCTACCCAATTCAGTTAAAGTTGTTCTCAAGAATTGTTTGGATGGCGATATTTCCGTAATCGAGAATCGTAGATGGCTGAAAATTTCAAAAAGGTCTATTAGTTTTTTAAGATCTTTCTAAAACTGGAAACCAACAAAAATTACGACCTCTGGTTCTCGAAATATCTTCATCCAAAGTCATATTACCTCATTTCTACCCAATTCAATTAAAGTTGTTCTCAAAAAATGTTTGGATGGCGATATTTCGGCAATCGAGGCTCGTAAGTGGTTGCGGTTTTCAGTGCTGAATTGGAAATTCATAGACTTTCCCGCCAATATAAAAATTTTGTCGAATTTGGCAAAATGAATTTTATTGACTTTTTAACAAAATTAATGGACTAACCCCTTTGCTAATTTTGCCCAAAAAAGTGATTTTTTCTGAAATGTTTCCAAAACCCATCGAATTATACATCAAAGGAAAGGTCTTTAAAAACTGTATTCGAACGTGTAAGCAAAAATCATCTACGTAGTGTGGTTCTCAAAATATTTACATCCAAAGTTATATTTTGACCCAATTGCAAAAACTAGCCTAAAAAAATTGTTTGGATGGCGGTATTTCTGCAATCGAGAATCGTAAATGGTTGAAAATTTAAAAAGGCTAAGTAGTTTTTTAAGATCTTTCTAAAACTGAAAACCAAAAAATTTTACGACCTCTGCTTCTCGAAATATCTTCATCCAAAGTCATATTACCTAATTTCTACCCAATTCAATTAAAGTTGTTCTCAAAAAATTGTTTGGATGGCGATATTTCCGTAATCGAGAATCGTAGATGGCTGAAAATTTCAAAAAGGTCTATTAGTTTTTTAAGATCTTTCTAAA